>JAWWEE010000074.1:68335182-68350029 GCA_035221455.1 Xenops minutus
ACAAAGAAACCATTTTACAACACAGTAAAAGCTTCAGTTTTTAAGACACCTTAGCTAGTTTTAAACCTATCACAACACTACTTAATGATCCATGACAGTACAACGCAAGCCAGATTTGGTCCAGCTGTGACATAGCCTTGTTAAAAAGGAGGGACATTTAGCAGGTACAATGACTCTGGCAACTGTGTGTTTTCTAGACAAGACTAGCTCCCATACAGCTGATTCACAGGGAAAATCTGTGCCTGCTCTGACGTGCCCTTTGCCAGTGTCATGGATTTGTTAGTACTGCTTCCCTATTTGTCTAAATCCTTGTACCATGCCCATCACTGAGGTGGCCAGACATACTCTCCTGCTACAGACAGCTATTCTGTGGCACTTGTTGTTTCAATTTGTCTATTTCATACAAGGTGAGTGGTATTTAAACAGCTCTGTCCCAAAGCTTCAAAACTTGGATGTACATCCCTTTAAGTCATATTACTGAGGATGAGCTGGTAAGGATTCTGTTTCCCTCTCTGTTCTTCTCTCGTGATTAATAGTGACAGCTGAAAGCAAGTGGCAGAAGGCCAAACAATCAAAGGGCATAGCAATAACACTACTGTTGCCCTGCAATTCACAAATTGTTTAATTATCTTTCAACATTGCAATCAGTTTGCAAATCCAGTACTATACCAGCTGCCTAGGTTATAGATATTCATGTAGGTTTGATCTGATTGATTAATGCCGACTCTAAAAAAAAACTTTTTCTAGTTCTGAAGGTAGACAGACCACTAGAAAATTTGATATTTTGTCTTCAAAGACCATGCCAAAGTATTTGACTGCAAAGAAATAATTTCTGTGCAAGCATTGCAGTCTGCTGGGTGTGAAAGATCTGAGTGCTCATGTTTTGCATCCGTTAAAAAATGGAATGCATTTTTCTACCTACTTTATAAGCTGGTTGTCAATGTACTTCAAAAAAGACAAGTGGAAAAATATATTTCATGATGTTTTTAAATCATCTTTTTATGGGCTTGCTGAGATTGACAGCTCTGAAGAAAAAGGAACATTCTTCATTTGAAATTAAATAGAATAACTTGGAATATCTGAAATTGTCAGGAGGTTTTTTGAAAAGATGTCCTTATGCACGCAACTGCAAGTCCATCTGTTGTTTTAATTTGTCTCTCTAATAATTCCCTGGAGTTTCACTTGCTTTCAATGTTAGAATAAACAAAAAGGAATCAAACCATGCATTCTTTAAACAAAATTTATCAAAAAATACAGTTCTGTGCATTGTCTTGCATGTGTCAGTCCCATTTCAAGTTTTGCTGTTTTCATTAACATTTACTGAGTGCCTATTTAAAGAAAATGTATTTATTCCAACAGTCGTTCTGACTTAAACAGAACCTTTTACAGTATAGAGTTTAAAAATAATTGCAGGATGCAGCTTAGTTAAAACAGGTAGCTGTATAAACCATATCATCTATTTGTACTTCTGGATATTCTTATATTGTCACATTTTCACTAAAAACGTATTTCAACTTCCCAAATAGCTGACAAGAATGATATTTTACTAGTTCCAAAATAATAATAATAACCCACAAAAAAATAAAGGCAATTTGTTTACCTGATTTCAAGTAATTCTATTTATTTGGATAAACAAAGAGAATAACACACTGCATATTAACTATTTTGCTAGCACTGATGCATGATTCATCTTGCTGTGTACCAATTAGCAAAATGAGAAACTTGCTACATCTTTTTCAAAGTCTGAGAAAATATAACTAAGTCTGCCTAAGTTTTAGAAACACTGAGGATCCAGGACACTTTTGGGCTTATTTAAAGGAAAGTTTTCAATTACATTTAAATAACAATTAAAAGGACAGTATAAACTGATTCTTTATGTTACATGAACTGATGATTTACATTATTCTGCAGCTAGAAATAAAATCAAATATTTGCTTCTAAACTATCAACAGCATGACAGTTTTTACAGGCAATCCCCAAATTTTTCAGATTTTCCATCAAACCTAAATCCTACTATTTGTGTAGACGAATTAGATGTTTCAAGCTGAAATCAAATCCTGATCTTTGAAATTGATAGAAATGCACTGGAAGAAATATTTCAGAGGCTATTATACATGCAAATGGTATCTTGCATTAAGTATCATTTCCCTCTGTTAAAATTGATATTTGGAGGGAATATATTGGAATTGGTTCCTAAAATTTTGTACTAAAACATAGCTTGCCATTTTTTTCACATATTAAGATCAATGCTTTCTGTAACTGACTAGAAAAGTCCTACAGAATCCAATGAAGGAGACTTCATTCTCACTCAAACATCATACAAAATTGACTAGTACACATAGGCCATTAAAATCTAAAAATGGATTAAAAAATATAATGAACTAGGTATGTTTATTTTTATACCCATTTTAAAACCCAGGCTAATTTCTGAGGAGTCATTCTGGATTTTACCTGCTCACTTCCACAAGCGATGTTGCTGACTTAATATGTGCCCTCATTGGTTTTATCCAGTATCCACAAGAGGTAATGGTGAAACTCCCATTACATTTAGAAGAATCTGAACTGGCACTCCAGAGGTCTCTGCATGTGGCTATTCAGTTTCACCTGAACAGGAACATGATGGAAATCATTCTATGGAAAAGTAAAAACATGTTACAGACATGTGCCTCTGCTGTGATTGTTTCCATTATCTACTTCATAGTTGAACTTTCACCTTGTAGAAACTAGGCACAATTTTGGCATAAACTGCAGATTAAAGGATTGGAGAACAAGTCTCTGACTTGAGGTTGTATTAAATCTCTTCATTTACTTAAAACACACAGGGATAGGGGATTTATTAGTTTTATTCTACATGTTAAGGAGGACAGGAATGTGTTTACTGCACACTAAAGAGCAGTTCCTTCTCCAGGTTTTCCTTTCAGGTTCATGAGCTTCATGAGCATAGAAGTTGCCTTTCTCTCACTTGTGTGGAGGCCACAGACAAACTGATTCTCCAGTCTTCACCTATGCTTGCTAAAGAGCTTGCACATCTGTCTCTCCCACCACAATACTCATGGCAGACTGTCAGCTCCCACTGACAACACTGGAAAGGTTAACTACTATAAAATAAGCAAAAGGCATGATGAACAATCCAAATATGTTTTTAGTAGCCCAGACTATTTTAACACAAAGGTGAGAGTGAGACAGCTCTGTTGGTATACAAGCAGTGCTGCTAATGTCTCACAGATGTCTCACAGGACTAAGACAAAGAAGGGACACAGGAACTGGATGTGGCTGTGTGGGCAACAACTTCTTTTGGTGATGCAGCTATTTGAAAAGGTAATCCTAGGGAATAGTACAAACCAGGGAGAGATTGCTATTATTTTTGCATTACTTATTTTTACAGCAATGCATACAGTCGTGCCTGATTTTTTTTTTTTCATTTCTATTGAAGCCTTCCTTATTCAGTACCGTTATGACTAAAATACATCCTTTCGTATTGTTTTAACAATACATTGCAATCCAAGCACCTTGCTCTTCAAAAGCATTGCTTTATAACTGCATTAGTTTTCCCATCCAGTATCACCACATTCCACTGACTCTGTTTAAATCCCTCTCCCAACCTCCACAAGGTAAAACTGTTAAAAAACTGTGAATGGTGGAGTATGTCAAAATGGCAGGAAGTCCAGCATGGCATACGTACGCAAGCAGAGATACCAGAATGAAGTCAAGCTGGATTTCTGCTTTGAAAGGCACAGACACTCTGTCCTCTGCCAAGAGATACCAAAACCTACATACCGATGTTCAAATACAAGATTTCATCCCTTCCTCTCCTACTAGAACTTGGTTGCCTGTGGACCTGCTCCATTTGCAGATATTAAAGGAACAAGGCTTTTAAATGATACCTGAAGCAACATGCTGTACACCTCTAGGTACCCAAACACATACAGAAGAGTTAACATACAGCTGCCCAAGAGAGATAAGGGTGATTCCTGAAGTCAAAAGTACACTATTGTGACTGTGACCAATATGGCTGCTTTAGTTTGTCAGAGAAAATAAAAGAGGCTAATAGAATTGTGGGAAAGTCAACATGAAAAGCTGAAATAGTGAGGGAAAAAAAGAAGAATTGCACTTCTTCCACCAGAAGGGTCTGCTCAACTGTAATCTGCATAAGGTTTCACTGAACTCCTTAAAAAACACAGGTTGTTACTTGCTACAGAGAAGTAATCAAGGAGTGCAAGAGGGGAAGGCTGAATTTAAGTTCTGTTTTCCCTGCTCCCTTCTGAAACTGCATGCTTATTTAGTACCTCTTATGGACCTCTGTGACTAAAGACATAGTCAAGTATGTAAAGTTCTTTGAAGACCTAAACCCAGCATGGATCCTGCTAAAAACACATACATCTTTCCCTCTCTGGGAGTATGCAACATTCTGCACATCCCTAAGGCAAATGAATACTCAATTTTAACAGTGGTAATGTATTCATTCTAAAAATCAGTGAAGTGTTTCTGGCTAGAGGGAGTCCAGCCTAATCACTAACACTCATTGCCTCAGGGAGGACTGAAGACTCTAGTTCCCCAATATTTCTGTATTAAATCTTTTAAAAATATATAAGCCCTAACCGAGAGCAAAACAAATCTCTAAGTCTCTCGAATATTCTCCCAGGGATGCAAAATCCCTGCAGCCAGAAATATCCTTTAATTGTTAGTTATGCTGCTATTAACTATGAAAACACCCTCTGAATAAACAGTAGGTTGCAGACCTGACAGAAGAAACAAAAGCTTGCTACACATAGGCACTGCCAAGTAAAAATCTTCAGCATGGTGCACGGATGTTAAACTCCACCTAATTCCCCCACTGAAAATGTTTCTCTTTTGTTTTATTGGTTTCATTCATCAAGAATGTTTTGCCAGACTTTCAGGTTCTTTTAGGACAAATTCCAGCACTCTGTTGGCTGCTATGCTGATGGGGACCCAGCAGACCAGCAAGTTATACTGCATCATTCACAGAGAGTACTTAAAGGGACTTTCAAACCAAACAACCTTTGCAAATATCATGACTGGGTTTCAATTACGTGCTTGGTGAATTCAGTTCTTTTTGTTGGATCTAATCTAAAAAGGATTTTTTTCACTCTCCTTTCCTGAAGGATTCATTTGCCCCTGCTGCTTATTACTCATCAGAAGTCATCATCTTCTATCTGTGACATCCACATAGGCTATTGCTGTGGAAAAGATTATGAAGCTGAAAACAAGCAAGGTGATTTGCATTAAGAAGTGAGTTTCAAAGACTGTAACTTCTGCTCACAGAGGGACCTAAGACACGTTTGATCAGGGATAGATAATATTACAGGAGAAAACCAAGAGATTTACTTGAGAGAGACCTTTGCTTTTTTAAATAGTGTGTTGATTGGTATCACAAAGCAAATTTTAAAATCAAATTATTAAAACTATTATTTTTAAACACTCCTTTCGTGAATCGTCTTCTTCAGATTATCTCTCTCTTTTACTGAGCTCTGGAATAGCAAATTTCCTACTGGCCACATGTGGTTCACTATAGCCCCATTTAGTTAAGAGAAGCTGTACCACTTTAACAAGTAAAAGATCTGAATTTCTCCTTCAGAACAGAAATAACATGGTGCATCAGGAAAAGGAACATCTCTGGGCAAAAAGGATCATTTGAGTGAAATCAGCCCTTGGTGTACTAACAACTAAGTGTAGATGAGTGTAGTTAATAACTGAACTGCTTCATGGCATTTACAGCTAACAAGTAACAACCGTTAATTGATTGGAGCACAAGATAAAAGTGTTCATAATTAGACCTAACAACATCCACACACCTTGATTTGAGATGAAAGCGTTGTCTTACCTCTGAGTTCTCCTTTGGCAATATACAACATTCTACATGTCAGGCTTAGCAATAGAAAATTCTGCTGGGGTGGGGAAGGGAACAATTTATTATCCCTTAATATAGGAATTGCATGGGAATGCTTTGCTGCTTTCCTTTGTGTGCTTTTCTTAGTTGAGGAAAGACAGAAAAACTAATTACCTTTGAAGTCTATGTGTACAGATGAATTTTTCTATTCTTTGATCTATCACAGGTTCCTCTTCCTCATATTTAGTACATTGCTCAGATCCAGAAAATTCAAACGTGCCTCCAGAAGTCAAAAGGACAAAGCCTCCGGTAGGTCCTTCTGCCTCCTAAGTTAACAGTTTGTCTGCAAGATGATGCTGGATAACTGTCTGTGTATTAAATAGGCCTATATAGATGAGTGGCTGCACCCAACAATATATTTGATTGATAACAAATTAGAGTACTTTCATGGTGAAGGCCGGTGTCCAGCAGCATAGGCTGCTGTCTTAGTTGAGATCCTCGTGGGCAAATACCACCTACCAGTTAATTCATGACAGATGTAGTACAGGAAGATGCAGGTAGCTCTGCTAACCTGCTTTTTCTGGCAGCTGCCTCTCTGATGCTTCAGGAAGAGTTTCCAGAATTTTTTAATTCTGCCTTAGTTTTTGTTGTGTTCATACAGCAGAGCAGTAATCAACTCTACCACTTATTTATTCATTCACAGAACACTAAAAAGTGATGAATTAAAACAAACAATTGGCTTAATTATTTTATTTTCTCTTCCCTTTCTTTCATCATCTTTGTTCATTGAAACTAATATTCCTTGATGATAATATTAAAGCACGACACAACATTAATTTTACAGTGGTTTTGCTATGAATATGATAAATTAATTTATAATAGACCTAGACCATTTTAATTTTAAATAGCATATTACAACACATCTTAATGAATTCATCATTATATTTCTGTCAGTTAACATAAAGTAATTTTGAATTTGCTTGTTAAGCTTAAATAGTAACCTTTATCTATACTGCTGACCTTTTCTTATCATGTCCTATAATCTTGCCTTTGTTCCAGCATTTGGGGGTTCTTCCTAGAATGTTTGCATTGGAAGGTCAGAGGCTATAGTTCTTCAGGAGCTTCTAATCTATGCTCTGAAATTCTTTATTGAGTATAGAGGAGATGGACAATGTATCTCAGGGATTTTAGAACTACTTCAATAAACTGAATATTTTTCTGTAGTAATTAAATAGTGGAAAGCTGTGGATTCTGGGCCTACGGGTTTTGTCGCTGAATTCAAAGACACAGGCAAGCAAATAAAATGAGGACTATGCCCCAGAGCAAAGGGATTGAAACTCAAGAGCAGAAAGTCTCCTTTGCCTTGAACCAGTACATAGTACACATCTGTTGACTGTTCATCATTACCTGTGAGACTTGCTTGACTCCTCAACTCTCCTGAGTTCTCTCCCTCCTCAGAGCTAGAAAGCAAGAGCATCACCTGTGTCCAGTGTATTATGTTGCAGGCTGTCACACAGCTGTGTGTCACAATGTGTCTACTGGCACATACAAGCTGTATTAGAAAAGAGTAATCTTAAGACATCAGAAATCAGTGGCTTTTTTTTTACCTGCTTTTTATCAGTCCAGGGGAGCATGGTCGTCAGTGCAGTCACCTGATGGCAAAAGAACCTTCCAAAAGATGCGCTCAGCTTGGCTGCCCATAATAAAAAAAGTTGCCTGCTCACAAGTGTCAGAATTTGCAGTAGGGAAAAAGGCATTTGTATAACTAAGTGAATGCCTTTTGATACAGCAAACACTTTACCTCTCTGCAAGCCTGTCCTTGTCCTGAAAGCTAACCATCATGCAGTGTGACACGGTGAAAAGGAAAAAATCCCTCTAAGCTGAAATGAGGTGGTAAAGAGAAGGGTAGGAAGGGAAGTCAAAGCATTGAAGGTGTCTTTTTCTTCCTACATTTTACCTACAATTTTCCACTAAAAATTTAATAGAATGGCAGATAAAGTTCTGTAATAAAATTAAAAGTGCTTATTTGATCTGCTAATCACTTGCTTAGTGCTTGTACCTCTTTTGCCAAAGCAAAGAAATACAGCCTTCATTATGCAAGATCTTCATTCCTCCACTTCCTTCAATGACAGTCCTGCTATTACATTCCCTACCTCTAGGAGTGAGAATATATAGTCTAATCTCCTCCTCCTGAAGTCAATACAAGTAGGGATTTGACCTGCTGTTTTTTCAGCCGCTCATCTCTGTAAAAGAGAGGAATAGATAACTACAAATTTAAAAGTTGGATTGCTTCCCAAATATGTTTCTATGCTTTATTTAAAAGAGTTTTGAGAGTATTTTGCCTTTTCAGTTCTTGCAGCAAGTTGGAATGTTTGCCTGTATCTTGTATTTTAGACACATTTCATGTACAAGTGCTCCAACAAGGATTTGGCATAATTTTTATATTTAGTCCTTTTATCAAGCATTAAGATTATCAATGGTTCTGTAGATCTCTGTATGCAGCTTAGGTTCAGATTATATCCACGTCACCTACTTAATTTGGACTGGAACAGCTACAGATTATTTTGGTTTTGTGCTGGTTTTTGGCAAAAAACAAAACCAAACAAACCCAAAAAACCCTGTGGCATTAAAAGCCAAAAAAAAAAAGAAAAAAAAAAAAAAAAGAAGGATAACATAAAAAAATTTAATAATACTTTCTTCCCATATTTTAAAACTCAGGTCAGTTTTGCAACAAGAAATCCAAACATTTTTATTCAAAAAATATTCAAAATGAAAGGTGTAGTCCTAAACATTTCAGTCCTTTTGGATGAATATAATTGCTTAATTTGATGGGAGCTCATGGAGTTTTTATTATCTTAAACCAGCATTTTACATAAATAAAATTTGATCATTCCAAGTCTAATGATATGAACTACAGAAATGAGTTCCAAGTTGTTGGTCTTTTAGAAAACAAGTGGTTGGTGAGTAGGACCCAGAAAATAATTCTACCTTTGTATATTATATCTGTGAAACCTATACAAAAAGGCTTAAAATGGCTCTGGCATTCTCATTTCTTAAAAGTTGTTGACAAATTGAAGGACTTTTGTAAAGAAGCCAGACAAGTTCAGGTTTAAAGACAGTGCCTTGCATTGAGAAACATAAAGATCTCACTTGCTTTAGCATACCAGAAAGAAGATTGAAAGGCAGTTTGATTACAGTGTATGAATATCTTAAATAGGTGGAAAAAATGGGTTGCACAAAGGTAACAGGAAAAGATAAAACCAAAGCCAAGAGCTAGAATTTAAAACCAAAATGACATAAAAGAAAATTAATTTTAAAAAAAGAAAAATCATAATAAAAAGTGTCACAAGATGACCTGGACTTTCCACCTCTTTTTAACTCTCTATATAAATGGGATTCTCTTTCAGAAGACAAACTTTTGCTAAGATAAATTGTTTTAAATCTGAAGTAGTTATTTCAGTCAATATTGGGTCAACTTCTTGAAAGTTTAAAGGCCGGTAGTATTCAGGAAATCAGACTTGGAGAAAGTTTGTTGGTTCTCTACTAATGAAACATAACTTCCAAGCAGAGCAGAAAGCAAGACTAGACTGAAAAGCCCACAGAGGACATTAGCCTTGGCTTTCTCCCAATGTGGCAGATGCAGTGACAGGGATGGGGAAGGTAATGGGCTTACTGGACTGCAGCTTGCTCCAAGATTCTTGGTCTCAGAGTCTCTTGTCCTCAGCCTCTACAGATGGCAGGCTGGTAAGTTGTGAAGCCAGTGCATTATAGCTTTGATGATAATAAAAATGTCTAATAACATCAACATTCAGCACCTAGAATGAATTTCATGATCATTACTGTGGACAACTCAAGACTAAGTGCAGCAAAAAATGGCACTTAAATTGCTAAGTCATCAAAAATCTACTGTTGACTTAAGTTCCTCCAGGAATATCAGCTATCCCAAGTGAAGGTGTCTCCAAGCTCTTTGCAGACACTGAGTAAATATATAAACAGATAATAGGCATTTAAAATACTTTTCTTCTCTTTTATTCTTTTCCCACCTTCCCCTCCAACCCTGGCAATCAAAAGAGCATCAGCAACAGCCACGTGATATGCTGTGTGAAAGGTTTTTTGCAGCTCATTCCCAGAAAAGAGCACCAGGGTCGGTAAATTAGAGATCATAGATATTTCAAAGGGCTGGGGACGGGCCTTAAATAAGAATATTAAGATAAATAAAATAATTTTGCAAAGGACAACAAGGGAATAATGTCTTCCAAAGATCCCATCTATGCCTAGATGTGTATGGGCCAGAGGAAGCAGAGACATTGAAGGTAAGGTTACGAAGTTCTCCAAATCAATCTCTGTTCTAGAACTTAGTAGAAAAAAAGTTGTAAATCTAAGTTTATCTTTACAGAGAATTAGTTGAGATTTTATATAAAAACACACACTGACAAAATACACACCCACTTACAGAAGAAAATTTTCAGCATCTAGCAAGAATTAATCACTTCTAGAGAGAGATCTTATTCAAACAAAGGACTGTGATTAGAATTATGATAAAGTAAGATGTAAATAATCAGAATGATATGGCATTGAAATCAAGATTCCCAACCTTAAAAGAGGTGAACTGTTAATCACTTCATATGGGAATATACTGGCAAATTGATGAATAGCAGAAATGACTAAGCTCAAATCAATATTTTCATATGTGAAAAGCCACTTAGTACTTTAAAAGAAACCTCAATTTTTTTTCTCTAGCCAAAAAGCTCTGAGTGTCATGAACAAAGAACATAGGCAACATGCCTCCATTGCTCTCCTCTCCTCTTCTTACACCCCTTCCACAGGATCTTTTAAGCCTTTCAGCAGTAAAAACTCTCAATGCAGGAGAGAATGTGAGATCATGATTCCAAGTCCTTCAGAAACTGGAGATCCAGAGTAAGACTGTCATATGTTAGGTTAATGATATCTATTAAATGGGTCTCATCTTCTGTCATATATAGAGAAGGCAGGAAAAAGCCAAAGAATGAATCCAAATGATATATGGACCTTTTTTGTTCTTGAACACATTTGTTTTTAACTCTGGCTATCAGCATTTGTATTAGACTTGAAAAATGAGCTTGAAAAAGGGCTTTTCCCTCTCCCAACATAGCTCACAAGTGGTGAGCATACTGAAAAAGATGAAAATAAATAATATTGACACCTTTCTATCTGCTTTTGACACCTTTCTATCTGCTTTGTCTTCGTAAGCAACACTACTATTTAATGCCACAATATTAAAATTAGTTGTGGTAGTTGGACTGCGATTGGACACCACATGCGCAACAAAGCCACTCTATCCCTTCCCTCCACAGCTGGACAGAGGAGAGAAAATATAATGGATGGCTCTTGGATTGAGATAAGGATAGGCAGAGGTCACTCATCAATTACCTTCATGGGCAAAACAGACTCAATTAGGGGAAATTTGTTCAATTTATAACAATCAAATCAGAGTAGGGTAATGAGAATGAAAATGCAAGTCTTAAAACATTTTTACTTCACTCCTCATTCTTTCCTGGGTTCAGCTTCACTCCCAATTTCCTCTACTTCCTCCCCACCAGCAGCACAGGGGGATAGGGAATGAGATTGCAGTCAGTTCATCACTTGTTGTCTCTGCCACTACTTCCTCCAAGGGGAGAACTCTTCTCCTCTTCTTCTGCTCCAGCACAGGATCCCTTCCACAGGAGACAGTCCTTCATGAACTTCTCCAACAGGAGTCCTTCCTATGGGCTGCAGTTCTTCAGGAACTGCCCCAGAGTGGGTCTCTTCCCTGAGATGCAGTCCTTCAGGAACAGTCTGCTCCAGTGTGGGTCCCCCATATGGCCACAAGTCCTATCAGCTAACTTGCTCCAACCTGGGCTCCTCTCTCTGTGGGACCACAGGTTCTGGCAGGAGCCTGCTTCCCACAAGGTCACAGCCTCCTTTGGACACATTCACCTTCTCTGGTCTGGGCTTCTCCATGGGCTGCAAGTGAACATCCTCCCTCACCATGGTCTGCACCATGTGCTGCAGAGGAATCTTTGCTCCAGTGCCTGGAACACCTCCTTCACCTGCTTCTTCATGGACCTTCGTGTCTGTAGGGCCATTTCTCTCACATATTGTCACAACTCTCTCCAAGGTGCTGTTGTGCACCCTCTTCTTAACTACATTATCCCAGAGTTGCTAGCACCATCACCGATGGTCTTTGCCTTGGCCAGGAGTGGGTCAATCCTGTGGCTGGCTGGCATTGGATCTATTGGACACAGGGGAAGCTTCTGGCAGCTTCTCACATGAAGCACCCTGATAGTCCCCTTGCCACCAAAATCTTGTCATGCAAACCAAATACAGTAGTTTACTAGTATTTTATGAGGAGCGCCTGAAGCAGGTGGGGTTGTTTAGCCTGGAGAAAAGGAGGCTTAGTGGGACCTTGCTACCCTACCTGAGAGGAGGGTGTAGCAAAGTGGGGGTTAGTCTCTTCTCCCAGGCAACTAATGACAGGATGAGAGGAAATGGTCTCATGTTGCAGCAGGGAAGGTTTAGATTGGATATTAGGACAAGTTTCTTCATGGAAAAGGTTGTTGAGCATTGGAACAGTCTGCCCAAGGAAGTGATGGAGTCACCATCCCTGAAGGTATTTAAGACACGTAAATATGCACTTAAGGACATAGTTGGATGGTGAATTTGGCACTGCTGGGGTCACAGTTGGACTCGATGATCGTAGTCATCTTTCCTAGTGTAAAAGATTCTACTATTTTGTGATTCTATTCTTCAAAGCCCATATTTATTATTAAAAACTGATGAAAAAATGTATATTTATCACTATGATGAAATGTCTCATTACAAGACTTTTTAAAATTAATTTTACCATACAGTAGAATTTGTTTATTATTTTCCCTCCCCAATGAGGGACATTTTAATCAGTAGATATGTGCTTTCATGTCAAAATTCTAGTTCTTTGGGACTAGGAAAAAAGCTCTGAAATGCACACATATCTAATATGGTATGCATATAATACAAAATGTATATATAATATAAATATGCTCTTTTTATGCATACAGTGTGTGCACTACGTTTATACTAGTGAAGAGGAAACCTCTCATCTCTACTTGGTTCTATTTGCAGTCCCTTCAATGAGCTAAAGACAACATAGCTTGTTGAGTCCACTTTAATTTTGTCTGAGTGCCATCCCAGTTTTTGAATATAACTTAAACATGTGTCTTATGATTGAAGTTTTGCAGAGAAATAAGATACAGTAGTATCTTATCTGATTTGCTGCAACTGACAATCATTCCCATTGTCTTTAGACTCTAATTCATCCATGTAGGAATGTGTCTAGCTTTAATTCTTCTGATTAGAGCTAATTGCTTAGCATGCCTTCTTTCATCAAATGTTTATCATAGATATCAAGTATCTAAATTACATCATAGTTTTTGCAGACAGGTCAGATCTATACCTACATCTGTAGTCTTTTTCCCTTCCTCTCACTTAGTCCTTGACAGAAGTCTTATGTTTGCTAAAGACTTATAAGAACTACTGTTCCAATCAAAACAGAAATAGCAAGGTGTCTTCAGAGGATGACAAAAAAAGAACAAAGGAAAACTTTTCTTCAAAACGCAATGTATTTCCATGTGGAAGCCCCACGATCTGTACCTGTATTTTCATTTCTTACTGAGAGATATTCAAACCTTGTTGCTATTTCACTGTTGTTTTTTAAATGCAAATTCAACAGAAACTTTTCATTTTCAGAAAGAAGAGAAACCTTCGCTTTTCAGTTACATTTCAGAAGAGCTTTATTTTGATAAATTTGTTTTATTGTTTCCCCACAGGTTTCAGGTAAACTGCTTTTTATTCCACTGGTTGATGTATCTAGGATGCGACAATGTCATTTCTGGGCAGTGTTACTGAAAAAAAAAAAAGGAATTTTAGAGAGAAGTTGGATTAGTCCCACTTTTTGCAGAGCTATCCCAGGTTTGACTGTGCCCTGTCATGTATGCTTAAATTAAAATACCAGGACACTAAAGAAAAGATAAAATAGCAATTGTATTCCTGCATATGATTCCATAACCACAACCATTAAAAGGTACAATTCAGCCACATAGGGTTTCTGACTGACAGATAAGGTGTTTTTATAGCACACTCAGTATTTCCTGTAATTGCTGGATCTGAACATTCAAAGACAGAAGACTGCCTTTTCACTAGGGCCTTCCATACTACTGCTTTCACTTGCAGTAAAATCAGGAATTAGTCATAAAAAAATCAGATTATCTGAAGACAGAATTACCTGAAGTTATACTAACTTTAAAGTCAATAGCACGCCCTTATGAAGCCCATTTCTTCCCTGTCTTTACTGTTGCATAGCGCAAACAGAATCAGCTCAGACATATGAGGTACATGAGCTACAGAAATATTATCATATATGGGCTACAGGCTTTTCTGTAGCTATTGAATCACCTTCCTGCTCCAAAGCCCTCTCAAGTTTGAACCTTGTGTAATCAGTGCTAAAATAGCCCAGAGAAGGTAAAAATTGTTTAAACCTTATAATAATAATTTATAGTGTATCTATAAAACTAGTTGATAAGAGTCAAAGCATTCATGAGAAGGTCTAGGCAATTACTGCATTTTTCATATTTTTTCATATCACATATTTATTTTTTTCAGCATAAAATTTTACAAATAATCCAGAGTTCATGTACGCATCTGTGAGTCTTAAAAACAAGAGAAAATTAATAGGTTTTAACAAACTTTATATGTGGCTTACTAAGGACATTATCTACAAGAAAAGCATTGTAACTGGTTCTCCTTAGAAAAGCATCTCTAAGTTAGCTCTGCATGAAATAAGACTTTCATAAGTTGTAATAGATAAAACTGAAAATATGCACACTTTAATTAAAGACCAGGCATCTCACATTTTAAAAACCACTTTTGGCACTGTGCTGGTTTGAAGGTAAACCAGCAGAAGAAATGGACCCACTACCAGAGAGATTATGAGTCAGAGTTACAAT
>JAWWEE010000074.1:68366111-68387718 GCA_035221455.1 Xenops minutus
CCAATAAATACCTTGCTGTTTATGGACTAAAACTCTGTCTCTAAACAGTTATTGAAACAGCCGTTTTTCTGGCATCAGAGGGAAGAAACCGTGACTTAAAGGGGTAAACTGGGGAGCGGCTAAGCCTTATAATGTGTTGGTGTACTGCACCGGCGGCCAGCCAATAAGAAACTGGAGACTCAACCACCAATAAGAACAATTGAACAATGCAAAGGTAATAATAACTATTCTAATACAATGATTCTGTATCTGTACTGAAAGAACTTTTATACAGAACTTTTAAACAGCAGTTTTAAACAGCAGCTTGGGGTCTGCTTTGCACCTGTTGAGTTCAAAGCTGATAAAACCGTTCCTTTAACACAGATTTCTTAGGTCCTGAAGTTTTTCCAGTGTTTTGATTTTTCCACTCGGCAAAGTCCTTTGCTGGTCCCCCCACATCCACCCTATGTGTCTCCACTCCCAATCCAACCACTACTGACTCTTTGAAGAGAAGCAGAAGGAAAGAAAACAATAGCATCACGCAGTTAGTCATTACCCTCCCTGTTCACTTTCTTCATAAGGTTAGAGTACTCCACATAGGGAATGCTCCACTAACCCCTGTGTCTGTGCTGTGGTTCAGTTAAGGGAAATCTTTCTTTTTAAAATCAAATAAAGCCAATCTTTATTTATTTATTTTCTATTCCCATAAATTCTGCTCTACAGACAAATTCAGAAAAGTTGCATGAAGGAAAATAAAGAATTTTTTTACCTGCACTTTCAGCTGAAACATTCATAAACATTCAGTCAGGACACATGCAGACAAGATGCTTGCATTTTCCTTTCAAATTTTCCATTTCTTCTTCCTTAAAACAGATAAAAGAAGAAAGCCTGGACAAGAGTAGAGAAAAAAAGCACCAGTTTTGTCTCTCTTAATGATTCAATCCAAAGATTTACATTCTATGCCATTAAAAGGAGAAATTATTGCAACTGGCACAGGTAGAGCTGACAAATTTAACACAAGTTTCTCATCTCTGTTACTGAAGCTCCCGCAGATTAACACTGTCATTTATACTGAATGACCCTTACTCCAGCCTTTCCTTTTCTTAATGCACTACTCAGAAATTTGTTAGGATATTACTGGAGATATCAAAAACAAATTCAGAAATAACGTGACAGGAGAAAAGGATTTCATTTATTGCATATATCTTTAACTAGATAAAGAGCTGTTGAATCTCATGGTGCTGCAGATGTCTAATAGTCTCTCTTGTACCTAGTACAACAAAGAACTCAGATTTTCAGCAGGAGAATTGCATGCACACAGTGCAACTACACTGATTGACGTAATAACTGCTAAATAACGGTAATTTAATTGAAGTCTTGAAACAAAAAAAATCATTTGAATTTTCTGGATAGCACTGCATCACCTTTAGAAATGCACACTCTGGGCCTGCTCTCTGCCTAATGACATGAAAAGCCTGAGCCGGATTCTCATTGTAATCAGGGTAGAAGTTCCAGACCAGACACCAGTTAGCCTGGCTCAGCCTGAGCATGACTTTGGAGAAAGAAGTAACTGGCAAAACCCCCCTAAACTCTCCCACAGACAAGTCTTTAAAACTTAAATGCAGCCATTAGAAAGCATTTGTGTCAAATAAAATTGAGAACAGAAGCAAATATCCTAGATTTTGGTAACTTCAATCCTATGAGCTGCTCTTTCAGGGGGGTCAGCCCAGTCCCTGGTCTCCAGACCAGGATTTGTGCTTTTGTAAGGTTGCTTTCATATTAACATTTCCTAAGAGCCTGCAAGACTGTTTCGTTTCATTGGAACATATCACAACCCTTTTAGTACATCTCTATTTGTAGAGCAAGTTTTAGTGCTCTCTTTTTTCTCTTGAACTCTTCACATAGCACTGCTGTAGAAAGTGATAATTGCTGCCATTCTTCTAGACAACAACAACAAAACAAAAGCAAAAACATATATACATATATACAAATTACTATATGAAGTAGAAAAAGTGTAAAGTTGGTTTTCCTGCATCTGATGATGGCATTGGGTCTGCCTCACAATCTTACAGTAACACAGACCCCATGGGCACTTCTGCTTCTAAAGATGACAACAGTTTAAACACAACAGGAAGTTTCATAGGGAAAAACAAATAAAATTACCATAAATGCATGGTAATTTATATTTCCAAACAGCAACCTTAACACCTTGCAAATTGGAATGGATTAGTAAATTCACGTTTTCCTTGTGACATGTTGCTTTTTTGGGAAGTGAGGGGAATCATGAGGGCAATATATGTTACTGCAAAATGCATAAAGAAACTGTGTGTACTTTTTACCATGCCACTAACATAACTCGGTGCACTAAAGTATGTCACATAGTGAACTAATAAACAGTAGTGTTATCTGGAATTGCCATAAACTCTTGCCTGAAAGCTCAAAATTATAGGTGATTACTAAGAGTGAACATACAAAACTGAATGTCAGCACTGATGCTTCCCAAATACAGATGTGTTGCTGTGGGTTGCCCTTGGCTGGCTTCCAGGTGCCTATCCTGCCTATGCTCACTCACTTTTCTTCTTTGACAGGGGGAGAAAATGAGATGTAAAAGGTCATGCATCAAAATAAAGACTGAGAGATCCTTTACCAGAACAGACTCGACCTGGGGAAAATTAGTTTATTGTCAGTTAAATAGATTTGGATGGTCAGGAACAAAGAAAATAAATAGAACACCTTCCCACCATCCTCCCACTTTTTTCTCCAGGTTCAGTGTCATTCCTTCACCTCTGACTCTTCTACCTCTTCTCCCCTGAGCAGCACAGGGAGACAAGGAATGGTGTTTATGGTCAGTTCATAACAGACCCTCTTTGCTGCTCCTTTCTCTTCCTGCTGTACCCATGCTCAGCCTTGGACCTTCCCTCAGACTGTAGACCTTCAGTATAAACCTTCTCCAGCATGGGCTCTCTACTGGCCATAGTTCCTTCAGGGCACATCCACCTGCCCCACATGGTGTCTCCTGGAGGCGCAGGGACATCCCTGCCCCCTCTCCTTCTCTCCTCCCGTTCTGCCCCCGGGGCTCGCAGGGCTGTTTCTCATGTGGCTACTCTCATTCAGCCCCGGTTGCCGGGAAGCGTTTTGCTCAGTGCCTCAACCATACCCGAGGCGCTCAGCTGTGCCCTGCGCTGCGGCCACTGGAACCTCTGTGTCTGGGTGGGGCAACCCCAGCCACCCCAGCAGCCCCTCCTGGGCTGTCATCAGCACTGGGGCACCTGCACATGGTATACATTCAAAAGTAGTGCTTTATAATAGCAGAGAGAGAATTACCACCCAATTGAACAGCTAACCTACAGGAAAAATAGCAAATCCCACACACATCCACGCAGTTAATCAATGTGGGTGAATAGCTACAGGCAAATTTTGGTCCTGTTATTTAATGACCTTATGCTGAGTGGAAAAATCTTTGCCTTCCGTACACATAACTCCTAGTGGTATATTAGGTTCCAGCCTTAAAAGTCTGTGAACTCATCATCCTTCAGATCAGAAACACAATGCTCTGACAAACAGGCTAGAAGGGGATGGCCTACTCTCATTGCAAGGCTCCCGATGCTGCCCTTGCAGCACAGGCCACAGGCTGTGTTTGTTAGCAATGACAGTATAAATAGTGTATCATCATAAAATCTGCTTGAGCTTTAAAGAGCTTCTAAACAGGCTGTTATGAAAGACAAATATGTTCTTGTTTTAACAATAAAACAGACTGTGAAAAAGATGATAGTGAAGTTTTTGCCAATAACACAGCACATTAGTCAAGAATATTTATCCAGCTCCAAATATTTCAGACTCTTTACATTTAAACTGATAATTATTGCAAGAAATTAGTCCTGTTTCCGATACTTTTTTTGCTGTTAATTTGTTATTTTTCCCCAAAACAGCTGCAAATGTCATGTTGTGCATAAATGAAATGTTTTAAATTGCTCTCCTTCAGATGAAATCTCTGGTATTTCTTTTTGTCTGTTCCTAATAGAGTATACTTAGAAAAATCTTGGAAGTGTGTTTTCAATCTACCAATAAATTCTACTCATGACTAAGTGGAATTCAGATAGCACTCTTACAAATTATGACTTCTTGATCCAGACCCCATAGGAGTCTTGAATTTTAATTTCCAGGTTCTGCAGGCAGGTGTTTGAATCTATGCTTCCATCTGTGGCTAGCACTGTTCTTGCCTTGAATACATGGCAAAATTTGATATCCATCCTGTGCTCTTATCCTTTATCAGTCTCAAGAAACTTAATGTTCCTGTTCCTAGACGTTCTAAAGGAAGACTTGTTCTCAAAAGTTGCCTCATGGATCAGCTCAGTAGCTGCCACCGCTTTAAAAAACAAACAAACAAACAAACAAAAACAGATGAGCAAGAACTCTAGGGAAAAGAAAAGCTATTTTACATAAAAGGCCTGTTGCGCCAGCTGAAATGGGTTCGCTGCCCCTTCCCATACCCCCTCTGGCCACGCGGTTCCCAGAGAGTCCCAGGACAAAACCACCAGCCAGGCAGTAGAACAGGAAGCAGAGAGGAAGTTTATTCCCAGGCTCTGAGTTTATATAGGGCTAAAGGGGGAAGTGATGTCCCAGCAATAAAAATCAAGGGTTTACAACAAGTAGGGAAAGGGTTAAACACAGGAGTGGAAGGGGTTTCTCAAAAAAACCTGTCTGGGTACTTTCTTGCATTTTAATGAAGGTGCTCCCAGTGTTATCTAGAGACAATACGGTGACAAAGACAGGGCAAACGCCATTTTACAACACAATAAAAGCTGCTCTCAAGGCATTATGGCTAGCTTTTCCATCTTCCTCAGAAACCCATCTCTCGCAGGCTTTATTCCATTTCTGATATTGTATGCTTATTGCTACAGCCTGTTATTAGAACATTTATTTGGGAGAAGTAGGACCTGGAATAAATTTGTTTCTCTGCTTGCAAAGACACAATCAGCTTCCAAGGTCCATTAGACTGGCTGTACTATCTAGTGGATAGATGTGTTGATGGCATGTAATCCATCTTCTTAAGAATTTTCTAACAAGCAGAAGAGAACTCATAATATCTTGTGCTACAGATAGTACAAGAAAGAGGCTTGAAAAGGTAGCCTAGAGACTAGAATGGTCATGTGGACAGGAAAGTTTGTGGTTGAAATTTTTGTTACAGAGAACAGTAATAGAGTCAATGACTATGCCATGTAATAGGGAAGATGTAGATAAGATTGGAATGGGGTTTCCCCTCTTTTTTCTTCCACATCTTGCTGGAATCAGAACTCTGAAGTTTTGGCTGTGAATCAAGTCAAACTAGATTTGTATCCAAGGGACCAACTGTCTACTTGACTAAAAAGTTTAAACGTTGGGATCTGAGACTGCCTGGTCCTCCTATCTGCATATCCTTAGAGATGGATGCCAAGAGTACTATATTATTAATGAAAATGACTTTTATATGGCAAATACACATAACATACATTTTCATGAGCTAAATGTAGGTAAAATAAATTGTTTTGAATAACTGAATACTTCCACAAACTTCTACAGTTCTAAGCCTTATGAAATCTCTTAGTCTTCAAGGAAGCAAAAACATTTATCCTATTTTTGTTTATTTCTAGTATAGTTGGGTGAATTTCAGAAGAAAGGCTAGCTTTAGCTGAACATATGGTCCAGTTATATAGTTTATACCGTAATGAAACACAAATAGAAATGCTCGTGTGACACTTTTAAGAACAAACTAGCTAGAAAATTTTGAGTACAGCATTTTTTTTATTGAATGACACAATGAATTCTAGCATCCTTCTGCATTGCCAATGGATAATTATGATTATTATGAGGAGCATGCCTTGACTGAGAAGAGAAGCAAGTATCCATTTTCTGTAGCTCTGAAAGACTACTGCCCTCTAGAGGCCATATGCGGGATCACAAAGCAATTTTGTATTGTAACTTTCAGTTTGACTTATTTAAAAAAAAAGTAAATTATATCTTTCACTAGAGGAAACAGGATTCCTAGAATTAAGAAGTACTTCAAGTACAACATGGGATTCAGACAGCCAAGTACCTCCATTTTAAAGCCACTGGAGCAAAGCCTTAAACAACTAGCTGTGAACAAAACCCACTCTGCCAAACTTGCAGGCTGAACTCCACAGATCATTATCCACTATTGAAATAGCCTAAAAAAGTGACTTGTAAGAGCAAAATCATGCATATATTATTTCCAAATTACAGACTATCATTTCCATTCCTTCCTGGAAAACAAAAAATACACCCCAAAATAATGACGACAACAACAACAACAAAATGCCACCAAAAAACCCAACAAAAGCAAAAAACAAACAAACAAAAAACCAAACACACACACCCCCCCCAAAGACCCATATTAAGCTTCTGACATGAGATTTTCTCAAATTATTTTCACTGAATAAGCAGAACTGTGAAATATTTTAATTTGAATGTTCAAGAAGTGCGTCCTTACACAGCTTAATATACAGGACATTCCACATACATCTTTATCCGTTTTCTCACAGGTTGTTCTAGGAAGCACACATGTTACTATTAGGAAATGCTACTAGACTGCTTTCTCAGAGTACTCTCAAACAGGAGTTTTTTTAGAATATCCACAAATTTAAAAAGCAAACCAAATGCCAAAGACTAGAAACTGCACCTCCTGTTCCCTAATATATATGTACATGCCTCAGAATGCAGGGTGGAAACCCTTCTATCTGCCACACTTACCTCTGTCACTTGACTAAATGGAGTAAACCTTTGAGAAGTGTAGTGTCCACAGCTAGAGCAATCTCTGGAGGAATAGACAAGGTCTTGTCATCGTGCCTCTGTTTTCCATATCAGAGACATTTTGTCAAATATGTAATTGTAGTTTTCTCCCTAGTTTTATAGGGAGGTGGGGGACAGTCAGGGATCTAAGTTTTTGCTTTCCATCTCTCTTCAAGCTTCCTTTCCCAGGTCTTTCCACAGTCTTTGCCTGCAGGGGAATCCATGTTTTGAGAGCCACATCCTTCCTATAGCTGTTGAGTCATATAGGGATAAAGAGAAGCAACACACAGTTCCTGAACAAAGCCAATTTTTCCCTAATGATAAAATTAGATCTAAAGGATGATTAGCTAAATTCTCTTATTGCTTAAAATTAGCTCCTCTTCTGTCAGATATTCATGGATGAAGGTAGGAGACAGATTTATTTAAGAAGAATTCCCCTTAATTCATTTTTCATCTAGAAATCTCCCTTCAGTTTCCTCAGCAAAAAGTAAGGCTTCTCAAGGTGGAATCCAGGTCATTTGGGTTTATCCAAGACCTCTCTTCTACAACAATTATTTTTTTCTGACCCTCTTTCAACTCAGTATTTTGTTCTAAAGAGTCCTTTGACAAAAATTCCTCCTCCAGCTTAGAACCTTGTACACCTACCTACACTTTCTTACCACTGTTGCAGGTCTCATCTGTGATTTTTCTGGTGTCTAATTTTATTCCTTTTTTCTCTTTTTCATCTCAAAGACAGGAATACCCACCTTCTTACTTCCAGCCATCTTCCTATGTGATTTATTGCTGGTCAAAGTGTTTTCATTAAAACCAAGCATAGTAATGCTATCATAGTCTAAAATATGTATGGAAAGGCCAGAAACATATGCTGACAGAAGCATTTTAACAGTGATTTCAATAGCATGACTGTAGAAAGCTTGCAGTAAAAGCAAACTGCACAAACATAAATTATGTAGAAAACCATGCCAAATCACAGTGCTGCTTTCCTCCTTCCACCTGCATGGGAAATTCTATTCCATTTTGAAATATTGGCCTGAGGTCTCACAGGATGAGGCTAGAATATCCTCAGCAAGTGGTAGGGGAGGGAGCTCAGTGGAAGGCAATATATGAAAAAAATAGTTTTCTGAGTCTACTGAGCAGAGTTTTTCAGCAAACTATAATTCAGCAGCAACTAAGCCAACTATGACAGGAATAAATGAACACCTTGATAAGCATGCAAAATTTGCTTCTGAAAAGCATGTATGTATTAAAGCTTTTCAGTGAAGTAGCTGTGACAGCTCATCATGGATATGAGTTATACTAATATTACTGTCAAAAACAAGCCCAACAATGGAACTGTTCAGACAGCATAAAAAACCCACCAAAAACTAATAGTTACAGTTTGATAAAATCATACAGTTAAAAGTTTGTTGTTTTTTTTTTTTCATGGGCAACAGCAGATTTTACCACCTGTGCCATCTGCAATAATCTTGCTTTAGACCGTCACATCTGTGAATGTGGATGCATGACCCAGACCAATTATAGTTTGTTAAAGCCTGATATATAAACCTGTTGACTGAAACATGGCCACTTAACTGGCAACACTTGAAGCATTTCATTAATAAGACATATGAATCATACCCACAATTTATGCAATTCCCAATAGCCCCTAGGATGCATTCTCGTGACAGTCAAGGTGGGCAATGTGTGTTGCATCATACTAAGAGTCTTTGGGGAGGAATCTGGGCCTCTTTACACTGGGTACCCAGAATAGCAGTGATGACAAAATATATTCTGAATAAAAAGCAACACTTATTTGGTAAACCCATAGATTGGTTGTGCCTGGAAGCAACCCTTACTGTTATTTTTTCCCCTCTCTCCTGCATTTCCTACAATGTAAACTATAAGGATTCACTTTATTGAGTTTACTATATAAGTTAGTAATTAGAAAATTATCTTCAGCTAACTAAGAAGAGGCTGAAACAGCTTCTATAGTTAGTTACATACACTTAGATGAGTCACAGAGAAAGTCATACGCTCATTTTCAACTGCTTCCTTTAGATTTTCAGGGCTCTGTAAATTTAGTTCTCAAAAAAATAAAATTTGACATGTACAGAACATTACGCACTATTTTGTTCCTCTTATGGGTTGCCCTTGGTATGAAGGACACTAAGGACAAGGTAGTCTTGATATGGCACTACTGTTTCATGGGCCATGGCACTATAAAAGCAGTAGCATCTTCTAACTGATCACTGGAGTACATCTTTCCAATTGCAGCATTGAAAATGGGATTGATGACAGCAGGGATGATTTAACTTTTAGCACAACTTATGGGGAAAAGGTTGACTAGAAATTATTTGAGGTGTAGAAGGCTAAACTCAATCAGACAGTTTAATTTTCTTGCTATTTGCTTTGACAGCTATAGTTCAGATTTCTTGTTTGGTTATTATGTTTCTTTGTCCTTCTAACTTTGCTGTTATTAATACCTTTATGATCCAAAAATACTTACTTGGTTGATGGTATTTTTTACATGTTAAAAAAAGTATTTTCTTTTTCTAAACAAACATCCAGGCAGACTCTTATCCCACACCTGTAGAAAAGTACATATGGAAACACGTTACTTTTGTGAGGCAGATTATGATATATCTGAAATGGAAACAAACTACTCTTTCTGGAGATCCAGTAGCTTGACTATTAAAAAATGCAAATAGTGGAGTATTTTTCATTTGGTTGGTTTTGGTTTTGTGGTTATTTTTGTGGGGTGTGCTTTTCTTTAAAATATTAACTCTGCTTACACAGCAAGGTAATTTAAATTCATTGACTCTGTCTCTGAATGAGTCCTAACACATCAAAATTAAATTCAGATGTGTGATCTTGCACAGAAAACTGTGACACATAGTAACTAATGTCCCAGTCTGAATGACTGGTGACCAAAAATACAAGAAACCAAAGAGAAGTGAACCTGTCCTGTGAGTGAACACGAGCATGAAGACTGCTACTGCCAGCTTGCTCTGAACTGAAACTGAAGGTACAGCTCAGTCACGCAAGCAGCACTAAGGCAGCAGAAATCCCCTTGCTGGGTGTTTTCTGTGTCCTCTCTGGGATGCTCTACCCAATAGCACTGGTGCTTTTACAAGCTCCCAGCTGCTGGGGCACAGAGGTATCATCAGTGGAAAGATCTTGAAAGTAACAATGCAGCTTCTACAGGAGACACAGACAAAGGAGCGTGATACAGATTTTGGATTTTGGATTACATGGGCTCCTAGTTTATGTTAAAGAATATATTTTATTTTTAAGTTTTAATAATTTTCTATTATTTTTTAATAGAAATGTTTGCTGGTTAAGGACTTTACCCTCATGACAGTTCTGTATCCTGATTGGTTGGTTTCTGCTGAAACGCAGATATGCCTTATGTGGTCAACCCCCGCCCTTTTGTTCCGTATATAGGTATGTTACACCCTTATTTCCTATATTTGGTAGTGGATTTGCATGTTCCACTTTGGCTCAGCCCCCGTTCCAGAACCTTCTACCAGGACACTGGATAAGTGCTCGACCCCCTTTGATAAACTGCCATTCTGCCTCACCCTTCTCAGAGTGTGCTGTGTCACCTTCACCCTTCAAAGCTGCTTTACCCAGCTGTCACTTCGCCCCCTCCCCCCTGGCTGGCTTTCCCATACAACCGTCTGTCCTTGAACCCCTTTTTCTTCTAATACATTCCTATCTCAGAGACCCTTTGTTGAAGGTTGGACAAATATAGTAAAATGGCAAAAGGTCCAAGCCTAAAGGACTTGAACAGTCCAAGAATTGTTTTTACTTACTTTTTGCAAGGCACAGGGATTTCAGTATGCTCTCTGTTGTTTTCCTTGCTCTCAGTTCTCATGTACTGGTTTGTCATGTATACATTTTATGGAGTAGTTAAGACTCAATTTAAAAGTAAAATTCTTCCCCATCCAGAGCTACATAATCTTTAAAAAAAAAAAAAAAAAAAAAAAAAAAAAAAAAGAAAAAAGTTAATATGAAGAAATTCATGAAAGTCAAGTATGATGTCTCAGATTTGAACACAGGGTTTTGTTCCTCCTCTCTCTGTCGCTTGCTGTCTTTCACTTTAATCTAGGAAAAAATGGACTTTCACAACACAGAAAGGAATGACAAAGAAATGAATTGAATACTGTGATTTTAATTCCATTTAACTAAATTGCTATATGTTTAACCTTTATGTCTTTTTTTCATGGAATATTAATTAACTTTAGGTTCTTCAATTATTTTACAACTTAAAATTGTTCAATTTTCAAGATTTAATAAAATAAGTTATTTTCTTCTAGGAAAATACCCTGGGATAGCCTACTGCTATAATTACATTTAAAGCAAGTATAATACAAAATACTGTTATAATTTTACTAATTCAGTTATGAAAGTAATGAGAGGCAGTAAAAGCTACTTTAAAAATTCTTTGTAATTCATTCATTCTGTTATAATTTTGGTATCCTGTCTGAATGAAAACAACGCATCTTCACTATATGAGGCTAAGATACAACTTCAGCTTGTTTTGGAGTTTGTTTGGGTTTTTTTGTGTGTGGTTTGGTGGGGGTTTTTTTGTGTTTTTGTTTTGTTTTGTTTTGTTTTTTTGAAAACTGAAGTTGGAGCCAGTATTCCTCAGAGAAAAAATGTTTTAAAAATTTCAGTCATAATAAGGAGAGACAGCACCTTGTTTTAAACCTCCACAGGATATTGCGGATTTGTGGGTCCAATAGGAACCCTACTGCTTATTTTGGAAAGGCTTGAAATGGAGAAATAAGAGAGAGAAAGCCATGTGTAATAGCAAGATCAATAGTACATGTGTTCAGTATCACGGAGACAGAACTAAAATCAGGATAAGAGGCATAGCAACATGGTTGTACCTTGTGACAGAAAAGAACAATGCAGTTATCTGGTAGATGCAGTAGGCTGTTTTTCTCTCTAAGGAAAATCACCAGAGGCAAAACAAGTGATTTCAAACAGGAGTTCAGGCATAACTTATGTAGTTATGCCACCTTGTTAAAAATTGTACAAGAGATCCAGACAGATCCTATTCTCCTTCTTAAAAGGTGTCTTGAGTCTTGGTGGAGGCCTCCACCTCTAACATAAAATACCACAGTCTTTCGCTTACGAGAAAGTGAGATGACAAGTATTAATTGCTTTGGCCTCCAGGGAAGAGAATATTAGCTTAAACAATAGATAATAAGACATATGAAATGTATGGATATAAACACCTCTATAGTGTCTTCTTACAGTTCATAAACATAGCATCAATCAGCTTGAATTTCAGTAGGTGGCCTTCATCTAAGCTCTCACCTCCATTTTGCTCTAGGTCAATCAGCAAACTGTATAATGCAGACAACACAACAGTCTCTCTTCATTACGTCTTCTAACAGCACCATATAGGCATTGGCCAGGAGATGTGATAGAAGGTCCATCAGGATCCTATCTAACAGTCTCCTTGGAATAAAACAGCAGTTACTGTCATGACCATGACAAGATCACTGTAATATTAATTATCCCACCTAGTCGAATTGAATGCCAAAATGTGGTAATGGTTATTAAGAGAAATACAACAGATTTTCCACAATTAGGCTAACAAAATAACGCACAACAAGAAGTCTTTAGCAGCCTTAGCCTCTTGCATTTCCATCTTTGAATGTAGAAATAGTATCTTCTCAAGTGAGTTGATGTGGAAGCAAGAACTATCCCAATCCTCCAGAAACACCAGCCCCAGCAGCCCTAGGTCTCTCCTCTCAAAAACATTTCTGGATTTAATTGAAAGCAACTGCACTGTCCATTGGATATCTTTCTCTTGTTTCAGTCTTTTTTGCAGGTATTTAACACTGGACAATTACAACAGCAACATTTTAAAGCCAATTTGCAGATATAAATGGCTACCCCATGCACAAAGTGATTAATTTTGGACATCCAAGGTGATGCTGTCTGGGCTAGAGGAGAAACAATTCTTTTTCCATGCAATTTACTGGGAAAAAGAAAAAGCAACCCCCTAGAATATCTGTTATTTCAGATGTGTAAGCTGCTTGCATTTAAAATAAATGAATTGTTTTTCAAATTTTAAAAAAGCCCTTTAGGCTATTAAAAGCCATCTGCACAATTCCTTGATTCCAGATGCTATTAATGTAAGCAAACAAGTTTAAGAGGTTCATCTTTGCATAAAGGATGCACATAGCTCTCTGTAATTCAGCTCATCCTTGACACGACGCTTGGGCTCCTGAGTAGCTAGTCAATGGGGCAAGGCTGGTGAAAAAAGCTTCATTAGCTGCTTTGACTCTATGACAGTTAATTACTCTGAAAGTTTGTGTGTGGAAGAACAGAAGAGGGCAAGCAAAGCACTCACAGTGGAGATTTTCATCCCATTATTATGCTTTATTGGTGTTGCTTTGTATTTCAAACCAGAATGACTGCAATATCACTTCTGAGAAAGTCAAGGGCGTATCAGGATGGAGTCACTGAACATATGCATAACCAGAATCTGATCAATCTCACAGGGATAAGTACATAAAAACTGTCAAAAATTTCTCTCCAGACTGTGAGGTATAGCATATTATTTCATTATTCTTTTTAGCAGAGAAATTTTACAGCAGAGGATCAGATTAAAACCATCCAATAGGCAGGTATTCTTAGCTAGTGCTGCAGCTAGTGTCAGCTCTCCATACAGAACTTTCATTTTCTTCTGAATTCCTCACAAGTAAAAAAAAAAAAAAGCAGCATGACTGAGAAAAGAGCTGTTCAACAGTTGTTCTGTTCAACAGCTTCCACTCCCTATACATTGCCCACTCCCCTCTCAAGCATCCATTTTATCTCAGAGCACCACAGTGAGGCAGAAAAGTGATTTGCTGAAAATCAAAAAATTTTGCGAGAGTCAGTAACAGAGCATGGGTCCCCTGACTCCCAATTTAATACCTTCTCTGTAAAAGTAGAGGGGCATGCTTGGTTCTAAACTTAAATTGTGATGGGGATTAAAAGAAATGTGCTCTCCCTATTCCATACATAATAGTCCTCTATTAACAACTCTACAACTGAGACAGTAAATAACATATTTTCCAATTATTTCATAATGCAACACATGAAATTAATTTCCTATGCTCCCTGGATCTAGAAGTGAGGTGCTTAACTGGCTCTCTTGTCCACGTTCAAGGCAATCTTTCATAATAAATTAAAAGAAATCCAGGATCTTCACAGCGACTGGAAAAGAACTGTGTGGCAGCACATAAATCAGCAGGAAGGTTCTCCCAGAACAACTTGTTAGCAACTGATGCGGCATTTGCAGGAAGATGTCTGTGACAGTGTTCTTTCTGAGAGCAAAATAACCACTATTTGCTAGAGTTTTCTCCTCCCCTGCTAAGTAAAGCATCAATTAGATCAGCACCATTTAGAGTTTCACAGTTCGACTCTTCTAATCCCTTGAAGGCTGCTCTTGTGCTTTCCCTCCATGCTTGCATAAGAATTACATGTTGCTTGTCAGCTTGAACAATTATTTTTCTATTTTAAGGAAAAAAAAACCAACATAGCAAAGAAGAAAAAGAAAAGTTTCATTGCGCAATATACAGAAATTTTCTGGAGGTAGTGAAGAAGGATAAGTTTATCCTCCCAAATCATCCTGAATCTGAATCATACATGATCAGGACAAACACTCTATGCAATGTCCTAACATGGTCTTCCTGTAATCTTTCCCATATCCGATCCTGTTAGCTTGTTTGGTAAGTGACATAAAAGTGAGGGACTATGGTCTGACACGGAAGGTCTAACTCTGCAAAACAAATTGTTCCCAAAAAAAGCCACTGAAAGATGCTCAGTAAACTGTGTAAGAGTGAGCACAAAGGGAAAAACAGAATTCCCAGAACTTCCCGAGGCTTTGAGCTCCCTTATATCTCTCCACCTGAGTTAGATCAGAAAGATCAGACTTAATGCTATTAAAGACATTATTGTAGAAATATTAGGTATTTTTTCAATTTTATGATTTCAGGGCATAACACATTCATATCTTGTTTAGATGCTCATAGATATTCTCAGTTGAATATTGACCTCTAGACCTATAACATGGGTTGCATGATCTGTTGCTTCTTCTCCAAGCCCTTTTTATATCAGATAAAGCTGTTGTTACAGATAGAAACAGTCAAAGACAAAAATTAATATGGCATTCTCAATTGCTCCCCAGATGTTACTGGGGCTACAACAAAGCATCAACTGATGGTTGATAAATTTTGGGATTTGAGGGGCACACCAAATGCCCAGCACATTCAGAATGAACATTCACCCACTGAAAAAGGAAGAAAATTTTCCTTGGAGATCAATAACTGACTTTTCTGCTAGCTTTCAAAAAGTTTCTAAATTTGAGCAAGATCTAAAGTCGTCTGCTTTGTCCAAGGGGCCAGAAAATCCCCATAGAAAGAACAGACGTACAAACTGCACAACTTGAATCAGAGTTCTGAGGCAGAAAAAAAAAAAGAAAATACAGATTTTTACGCCTGTTTTAAAACACCTGCCTAAATGCAAAGCTGTAGTAAACCAGGTCACAGCAATGTTCATTTTAATAAGAATCCTGTTGTGCTATCAAAGAGTTCAGGAGGAATCATGAAAAGCATTTACTGTTCCCTTTTTATCCCTTCACAGCATGTGATTATAGACAAACCTTTTTTTTTTTTTCTTTTTAAAATACTTAGAAGAATGCAAATGGTCTTTTTAATTGTTCATGAGCTATCATTAAATTTTCCTTTTACACTTAGAGTTCATTCTTTTAATCAGCTGTTTGGTCCCTTCCAGACAAATGTAGAAGGCTGCATAGTTTCCGTCCCCACCGCCCCACCTCCTTTAATAGAAAATGGAACTTCAAAGTGAAATGATTAGAGATTTTAATTTTTTAAAAAAGCATACACTTGGGGGGTTAATTAGCATTTAAAAATGGACTTTTGTTATCAAAGCTAAACTATCTGACCTCAGCTTTGTATATTCATTGTGAAAGCAGATGCTCCCAAAAGAGACTGATTTATGGTAAATCATTAATATTTTTCCACCTTCATTTTCCTGTCTGCAAACCACTGCCATGGATCAATGCTTAAAAAACCAAGGGTTATTAAAGATCCTATTCCCAGAAGCAATGGATACATTTCAAAAGCCAAGGTAATGTGAACACCAGCCTTTTTCTTCCTTTTCTGTGGAGGAGAGCTCTTTTCAAACTCTTTTAAGAGTGGGAAAATGATACACAAAGTCAGCTTTAAAACAGTAACTGTGCAAATGTTCTGTGTTAGCATAAATGGTTGCAGGAACTAGCAGGAAGATTTTTGGCACATATAACAAAGTTTGTCTTCAGAATATGTGATGCCAGCTCTATGAAGGCTTCTGACAAACATTCATCAGATCTGGGAATGACAGGAGAGGCAGCATGTCTCCAAAGCCGGGCAATAGCTAAAAGTATCTGTCAGTTTAAATGGAAAGGTCATGAATGCTACAAAAAGAAAACAAACATTTAACTTCGGTGGAACAAGCAATGTCCTGTAAGTGTCTGTTTTCAGTGATTGGATTAAACTGCCAAGGGACCTTATTTTATATGCAGTTTCAGTCTTGTAAATAAAGCCTTGTGGCCTTATTCCAGTTCTTCTTTGTGGATATGATAAGGCACAGCACAATTAAAACCTAGGCCTAGAAAAGAGCTGAACTGTGCTTTGGTGGTGCCAGCATGCACGAATCCTTGCAATACAACTAGCCATGCAGTATCTGTTTGAAACCCATCTAGTTAGCCTCAAAGACAAATGAAAGCCAAATTAGCTAAGCTAGACTCCACTGTCAGTGTGATCATACACATTTTTTATTTAAGTTTTCTTCTCTACTTCTTCATGTTGTTGTTGGGCCATGGGGGAGGAGGGATTTTTGGGAGGTTTTTTTGGTTGTTTGTTTTTTTTGTTGTTAGTTTGTTGCTTGTTCAGTTGGTGGGTGGGGTTTCTTTTTTCCCCCACTCAGTTTTAGAGGACGTTTTTTCCAAAACTACTTTGAACAGTTCCACAAGTCTTGCATTCCAGAACTTTAAAGCATTCCTTGCTTTAGCAGTCTATGAATACTGGCATGGTTGTATGGCAGTATTTTTGTTTCTCTTTCAAAATTAATTAAGATTTTTGTTATTTTTTTTTTAGTTCAGGAGTGGATTGAAATAGAGATGATTTCTGTGCTGATGAATCTCTGTTGGTAGGTTAAACATTTAGCAGACATCTTGTGATTGCTTCCATAGACACAGGGCAACAGAGAGATGACATTAAAGGTTAAATCCCAAAACAACTGAAGTGACCTGGGATTAAGCCATTTTCCGCAACATAGACAGACACCTACAGATATGTGTCACTGGGTTCTTGAGGACACCAGGTGTGCAGGATCATATTGCTATCAGTGGATATCCAGTACATCACTATAGCCTGAAACAGAAATAGAATTTAATCACATGAAGATTATTTTAAAGATACAGTTTCTGCTGTGAGAAAAATAGAAGAGCTTAAACTACAGACTATTGCAGCTACATGTTTACTTGATTGACATCATCAGTAATCCTGCAGACAAATAAATCTGAGACATACACTAATTTCTTTTGTTTTTCTCATTTTGACACATTTTTATCATGCAACAAAGAAAATGCTGGTTCCAAGAATAGTACACCAATTCTCAAAATTTTTATCAATAGATTTAACTTGCCAACCCAACCCAAAAGGATTCACTTAGATTAGTTACATTGTCTGAAATAAGACAAACCATATCAGTATGTCTGTTTTTACAGCCTTTTGTACATAAACCTTATGTTTACACAAAGTATCAGGCAAGTTCCCACAGGGTTCATAAGTACAAAAAGTACTCCTTACAGTATTTATAAAATCTAAAAATGTCTGTCCATTTCTATGAGAAAAAATAAAACCCCATATATATCAAATCCCCTTATTTTTAACACTGTAGACTACCCGAGGTGTTTCATAGAAACTGCTAATTTGTGTTCTACTCATGAGTTCAGACATCTTAAATCCTACTACCTAGGGCAGTAGAAATTTATAAACTGTTCAGGGTGCCTATGAAGAAGCTCTCGCATTGCTTAACAACAAAATTAATCTAAAACATTATTGAGAAGACTAAGACACACTCCATGGTTCAGTCACATTTTTCTAAGTTACAAAAAAAGGAAGGTGTCCTGACTACCACTGCCACAGACAAGTTTCTAATATATTCCCCTCCTCCATTCAACAGACCATAAATGTAAAACTGGGAGCAGAAATAGTTTCCCACATTGAGATTTTACTCTCACTGCAAAGCCACAGGCTCAAAGTCAGCTTAGTGTATCCATCAAATGACAGCTTTGACTCAGCTGTGGGTCACAGCAGCCTTTCTAAGCTCTGCTGACTGCAGATGGTCCTGTCCAAGCCTCACCCCACAATGGGATGACACTCAAATACATCCTTCCTCCTCAACCTGTTTCTGTGTCATGGGAAGACAGCAGCATATTGAAGAACATTACACATCTAAGCAGGTCAGGTTATCTTAACATGCTGAATTTTTCATATTATAATGAGGAAATTCTATCTTTCAACATCACACACAGTCACAAGCCTTTCATGACTTCATGTGATATTTCTAGTGTGTCTATTACAACATCTTAAGTGAGTGCTGCAGGCAGAAAAATTATGGCTCAACTCTTCAGACACTACTTTATAGAATGATTTCTGAACTCTTGCCTTTGTGAAAACAGGATGCATTTTCCTCAGCAGTTCTACTGAGTTTGCTAATATGAACAACAAACTCTGCTGGAAGACAGGCATTTTAGGAGACTGACAAAAAATACAGCTTTTTGCATGTTGAGTACATAATCTGAAATCAGCCTCAAATATCTTAATATTCACACTTTGCTAACCTTTGAGATAGTCTGTTTTCAGTATCACAAAATCCAAAGCTCAGACCACATATTGAGAATATAATATCTTCCCAGTAGAGAAATCTCTTGTTTCAATGACTCTAAGCTCATGTAGTCATGAGTCCATTAGTCATTAATTGCATATTTTATAATTAAGGGGGGCATATTGGCAGATAGCAAAATCTGAATTAAGACAGCCTATAATTACTACAACAACAAAACCACAGAAGTCATCAGAAAACCAGGCAAAGAAACAGCCTGTTCAAACTACTCAATAATAACTTGTAAGAATTTTTATAGTGATTTGGTAATTCAGATAAGAAACAATGACTAAAGCTTTAACAATTGTTACTTGGAAGGGAATGATGTTACCATTAAAAGAGAAAGCATAGACTTTTCTTCAAAAAAGTTAATTTTCATTTTATAGGTTTTAAACTGAATTATTTTGGAGGAAACCATCCCTTGCATTATACCATACCTATTAATAATCTTAAGGGATAGATAACATTTTTCAAATCAGTAACACCTCCTAACACAGCAACATTATCTTCAAATCTTCCTGCCTCTTTATAGTCTTTTTGTTTTACCCAGGTAGACTTTAAGCTTCTTTCTCTCACTGAGTGTTTGTATAATGCCTCCCAGCATGAGGTTGCAGGCTTGACTGGGATTTCCAGATATTACCAGAACAGCAGCAAAGTTCATTTGACCTTGTATCTCTACTCTTCCCTTCCCACACTCACCTCCTACCACGGACAGGTAAGTGTTCCCACTGATTTTACAGACAAACACTAAAAAGAAAATTTATTTGAAGGAGAGAGTGAGATGGAAAAGAGAACACCTGAATTCCAGATATACAAAACTGCCACAACACTAACATACTTCTCTTGAAGACTCAATTCTCATCTGTATGCTTTTTCCTCATTGGTACAAACAGACCTTAGGTACCTGACTCAGGGTTTTTCTGTGATTCAGCTCCCTTGGGAATTAGAAAAGACAGATGCCAGAGGGTGTGCATGTGTGTGAGAAACAACACAATCCAAGTAAAACTCAACACAAAGACAGAAAGTATTTATCAGATGACAGACGGGAGATTTCTTGTACACTCCAGCACCAAACACACATATTAGGACTGTAAATTTAATAGGTCAGTTCCCAGGTAGAAGAATGCTAGAAAAAGCTAAGGCTAAATGGGCTAAAATAAACTGTCAGACAGTGATGAACTGTATGTAGAATTATTAATAAAAATTGACACCTCAATTAGCTAGAGTTATGACCATTTCTGGTAGGTACCCATTTGGATAATGTCCTATTAGAATTTCTGGAAAAAGTCTTTAAACCAGGAAAAATAAATAGGAAAGAGGAAGAAAAAAAAAATCTGTCTTGTTTTAAAGTAGTAACAATCTACTCATCTACTTAACCTGCCATTCCCCAAAGACTACAACTATCCAAAGAATGCACAGGCATTATCACCTGAGTGATATTGTAACAGCAATGTCACTGCTTTATATGTACTGAATTACACAAAAGATTTTGTACATTGTTTTCAAGCATGAAAATTATGGTACAGAGTAGGCTTGAAGTTTTGAATGAGTAAAACTTGCAAATGGAAGAAGGATACCAACAAAAATAATTTTTTTAGGCTCAATTATTGGTCATGAGAGAGCCAATTTTTGAGATATAGGCATAAATTGTCAGTAAGTGAAAGAAACAGTAAACATTCATTCAAGCTGTCTGGAGAAAAAAACCCCAAACCACAGCAACACTTCTCACTGGTCTGTAAGAACTTTTCTACTTGAACAGATAGGGATTTGGAATTAGATTATGCAGAGATGTTGAAAGACAGACTGCTCTGTACAGATTCAATTTATGAGAGACTAAGCTAGTTTCAAGTGAAGTACATTTGAATAGGAAGTTGCTGCTTGGATTTTCCTGGGTATCCTGGGAAAGGTTGCGTAAGGATCACTCCAGCAAAATAATTAGGACAGTCCTAGTGAAAGACCTTTGGGATTTCTTTCTGGCTCTTGTGGATGGAGAGCAACCTTCCCTACACACAACAGAAAGTAGATCCAGTTCCTTAAGTGAAGTTGTTGAAGCAAGTTATGCTTTGGCTCACATCTGTGAAGGATCCAGGCACTAGTAAGGCATTTGTAAGTGGGAGACCTTGGATTTCAGGCTTAGATTAGCTTTCAGGGTCCAAAACCTCTCCTTCCTGAAAGGATATTGTGACCACTGTTTAGCCCCAGAATTGTCTTTCTTTCTCCTCCTTCTCCATGAAAGATCCCTGAGAAAAACAGCTCCATATTAACTAGACCCAAAACTTGGCTTTCCCACTTCTCATGGTTCTTGGAGGAAACTGGGCTTGAATCAGCTCACTGTTAGAAAGAAACTGAACATCATCTATGCACAGCAGCAGTTTTGTAAGATGATCTATCATATGCTCTTTCTCACTAAAATCCATTTTAGAAGCAAGTTGTAAACACAAGTGAGTTTTGTAGGTAATTCTTATGTGTCAGTGTGTTTTAGGTATCATTTAAACTATGTCATTTTGGAAGTCTGACAGAGTAACACTTCAAAATGTTCCCACCACCAGCTGTTCTAATAAATCTTATTATTGTTGTATCCCATTTTAATACTGGATTTCCAGGGAGCTCTGATCTATGGCAAAGTTTGGTTTGATGAAGGTTCCAATACATTCAAATGTCCCTGGAAGGTAATTCTGTCTTTTCTGAAGAATTAAAGTTTTTGGAGGTGCTCTCAGAACAACCCTAGCAATTAAGCAAATGTTATAGTTTCAAAACTCAGTTGGAATTCCTTCCAAAGCTTGGAGGCAACGCCTTAGTATCGATAAAAGGTTTAACAAAGGATACTCTGCATATGTATGTGGTGATAACAGCTCTAGCCAGGGTTTTTGTTCTGATCTCTCCCCAGGCTGGGAGGGGGAGGGAAGAC
>JAWWEE010000074.1:68387818-68397984 GCA_035221455.1 Xenops minutus
AAAGTTCTGTTTCTAAATTTAAAGGAGAGGAATTATTTATTGGCCAACATAAATATCTTAGTTCTCCCCTCGAACTACGACAGCAAATTTCTTCCAGTCTTATACCAGGGCTTGTTTGTCTTCATCTTGAAAAACTTAAAAAGTAGTCTAATGCCTTTTTCACTCATCCTCCCAAATCAGTGCAATATAATATAATGTAATATAATTCAGCTTTTTCAGTCTCTGACACTCTAGCCTCACAATAACTGCATTTAAAGAATCCCATTGCTAGCAGTAAAACTTTAGAAAGTAAGCAAACAACACAATGATTCTGATTTTCCATATCAATCTGATCTTGCTGAATTCTGTAGACAAAAGTGGCTCAGGTCTGAGTTCAAGTGAATCCTTCATTGCCTTTAAAGTTTGGAATCAAAAAACCCAGAAGAAAATGCTACTAGAAATTTTCTATCCTGTTTGCAACCATGAATTATTAGTGATGAAGTACACTAGGCATTAGATCTAAACCAAACATGAATGCAATTCTGTTGAAATAAGGCAAACATGATACAGCTTAGGACAACTTTCTATTTTTAGTCTAGATTTATGAAACTTATGGGAAGATAGGCAGTACTTGGCCTGGTATAAAGCTATGCTATACATTCAACTAAAGAAAAAAAGAACTAATTTTACTCAATAATTTAAATTGACACCAATTCAGTATTTTGGATCACATAGATGAGATGGTTAGAATATTTTTAATGGATAATTGTAAGGATGCAGGTAGATTTATTGATCGTCAGGCCACAAACTCTGATTTACTTTCATGAATATGTGCATTCATAACTGGTTAGTTTCTCAATCCTGTGAAGAAACTGTAGAGAACAGAAATGATTAAAAAGGTAATATTTGTGACACAATCTCTTTCAATGTGGATAAATCTTATACAACAACATCATACTGTTGTATGAATAAGACTATAACAAAATAGTACCTACAATACATACAGTTTGTTCACATTATTATTCTTTTCAGCACTCACAGATCAGAAAAGCAAGTAATGACACTGTTGTTGGAAGAGTGTTTGGCCTGTGTGGATAGCACTCATCGACTTCAGTGGAGTTTTGCAATTTACAACAAAAGACCACTTCAGATGACTTTGAGCTCTCCGCTACATGCATAATGAGAAGGAAATCAAGTGTGAAATATGACAAACCTTTAATTAAAAAAAAAAAAAAAGTTACCTGAAAACTAAACTCCACACAATGGGTTAAACAGGACAGAAAGAAGCAATCATGGCTTTTCTCATAAATGTATCATCAGTTCTGCACAGTGTAGTCTCATAAATTATTATATTCTGTGATGAGTAAGTTGTTATCTTCAAAATATCAGTGGCAGTAGGTATCCCCCATGAGCAGTCATCTTAGTAAAAGCTGAACTATTTTCAGTTACTACATTAGATTTGCAACAATTCATATTCTCAATCATTTTTAGTCTGAGGGAAATGAAAAAACATTGATTTAGAAACAGCAACAGGGCTACAGTGACACATTGTCACTGTCCACTAAGGTCAACTCTATTGTACTGCTGTTCTCAGCTCGATTGTCTGCTGGCAGTTTTGCTATGCAGTGGAGGGGTTTTTTGGCCACTATACCCATGCATCATACCCACTGAAGGCTGGTATGCACCTGTGTCTCACAAGAACCCTAACTCAGTTTGCAGGTGGAAGACAAATAGACACACCAACTGGGAAAGATGCTTCTGTCTTCTTTCTTTGGCTCTCTTTGGCTTCTTGAGGAAGATGGAGCTTGTGATAAACTGGATCCTTCACACCCACTCATCTTATTGCCTCTACCACCACTTTCTCCCAAAGCCTTGTGTAACAAGCTTACTCTAGCTGGCTAAAACAGATTGGTTTTACAACAGCAAATGCTAGCTTGCCTCCTTGAGCTTTCCAGTTACCAGCACAGAGTGATACTTTTGTGCTGTCAGTGTCACTGAGGGAGAACACTCACCAGGAGAGAAACCCATTCAAATTGTGCACAGAAGATATTTTGGAGCCCTGTGTGTATCTGTAGAGATGAATTTAACACATCTGCAGGAAGATGAGCAGTCTAGCACAATGTACTTCAGGGTTAGGGGTTTTTTTTATTTATTTTATCTTAAATCTTCTCCCTCTATTTTCATGAAACTACACATGGTTCTCTAATAAGCTCTAATGCCATAGGATCAGCCATGGGCTCTAGAACATCTTTTATATGTGAGGCTTTGTATCACAGTAAAAACCCGCTATCTTAGCACAAAAGCATTAACAAAGGTAGCAAGATGGAAAGCAAATTGGAGCCAGGTACTTGACCGCAAGGTCAGGCAGATATGATGAACTTTCAGCCTCAACTTAAAAAACAAAATATGTTTGTTTGTTTGTTATAGTAGCAAAATTACCATAGAATAAAAATACAGCAGACCACCAAGTCTTGTGGTTCTGCCCATAAACTGTTCATTACAGAGTCTAACAAAAAAGTCTAAGAGTCATACATCTACTTCCCATTTTCACTCTGATACTTTCAGTCTCCAGTATTCTTATGCAAGAGAAAAGGAAAGAACTTACTAGAATTCCAATGAATAATTTAATATAGAAATTTAATTTGATTTACAAGAAGTGTTTGCAAATAAATGACATTTACTAACAAAGGGAACCCCATACATATGACACCTCCTCATAAGATCCCAGCCTAATTTAAAATCTACAAAACAAGGGAGTTGAACAAGTAGATGTTAAGGCTCTAAACCCGCAGAATTCTATCCTGTTTGCAAGAGGTTTTCAAAATCTCCACCTTGGTAGGATTTTGTTATGTGCTCTGTTACTTGCTTTCTGATTTTGATTATATTAAATAATCAAATAATAGAACTTCTTAGCTTGGAAAAGACTTTTAAGATCATTGAGTCTAACCATTAACACAGCACTGCCAAGCCCTCCACTAAACCGTATCCCCAGGTGCCACATCTACATGTTTTTTAAATATCTTCAGGGATGGTGATTCCTCCACTTCCCTGGGCAGCCAGTTCCAATGCCTGGCCGCCTTTTCTGTGAAGAAGTATTTCCTAATATCCATTCTAAACCACCCGGGGCACAACTCAAGGTGGCTTTCTCTCATCCTGTTGCTAGCTGCCTGAGAGAGGAAGCTGACCTTCACCTTGCTACAACCTCCTTTCAGATAGTTGTAAAGAGCAATAAAGTATCTCCAAGTCTCCGTTTCTCCAGCTAAACAACCCCAGCTCACTCAGTTTCTCTTAAGACTTGTGCTTCAAATCCTTCACCACCTTTGTTGACCTTCTCTGGGCACACCCCAGCACCTCAATGTCTTTCTTCAAGTAACAGGCCCAGAATAGGGCACAGTAGAGATATGGCCTCACAAGTGCTGAGTATAGGAGAAGAGTCACTGCCCTAGTCCTGCTGGCCATGCTGTTTCTGATACAAGCCAGGATGCCATTGGCCTTCTTGGCCAATGCATTTTGTAGCAAATACACATCACACTGTGGATTAAAAGTCATGGATTCCTCCTGACAGTAACCAGCAACCCAAACACTTCCCTATTTGTGTGTCAACTCATTTCCTCCAATCCTGTGGGTAACACTTGCTTTCAAGGGAGGTCAGGGAAAAAACCTTTTTAATTTGAAGAGGCAAGGACTTCTTTCACTTTTCTTTGGTACATTCAGAAGAGAAAAGGGTAAAATTAGAGTACTCCCCCAGTATTTTCACATTTCAGGAACAAAACCACTAAAGAGAAGGTGAGATTCAATACCATTTGAGGAAGAAAGTATTTTTTTCATTGATTCTGAAATTTTTTTACAAATCACAGAATATGCTGAGTTGGAATGGACCCACAAGGATCATGAAGTCCAACCCATAGCTCTGCACAGGACTGTCTCCAAGAGTAACACCATATGCCTGAGAGTATCATCCAAATCTTTCTTTAACTCTGTCAGGCTTGGTGCTGTGTCCACTTCCCTGGGGAACCTGTTCCTATGTCCAAACAGCCTCTGGGTGAAGAAGATCCTTTTCTAACATCTAACCTAAACCTCTCCTGACACAACTTCAGATCATTCCCTTAGGTCCTCTCAGTGGGCACCATAGAGAAAAGATCAGTGCCTGCCCCACCTCTTCTCTTCATGAGGATGTTGTAGACTGCAATGAGGTCTCCCCTCAGACTCCTCTTCTCCAGCGTGAACAAACTGAGTGCCTTCATCCCCTCCTCATATGGCTTCCTCTCAAGGCCCTTCACCATCTTCATTGCCCTCCTTGTCACAGTCTCTAATAGCTTAATATCTTTCTTATATTGTGGTGCTCAAAACTGCGCACAGGACTCAAGGTGGGCCTGCACCAATGCAGAGGAGAGTAGAACAGTCACCTCCCTCGGCTGGCTGGTGATGCTTTGCCTGATGCTCTCCAGGACATGGTTGGCCCTCCTGGCTGCCAGGGCACTGCTGACTCATATTCAACTTGCTGTTGAACAGGAGCTCCAGGTTCCTCTTTGTGGCACTGCTTTCCAGCATCTCATTCCCTGGTCTATATGTACATCTGGGGTTGCCCCATCCCAGGTGTGGAATTCAGCACTTCCCCATGTTGAACTTCACATGGTTGGTGATTGCCCAGTCCTCTAATGAGGTCTCTCTGCAGGGCCTCCCTGCCTTTGAGGGAGTTGAAGGCTCCTCCCAGATGTATTTACAATACCTACAAAGAATCAGAACACTCTGGTGTTACAATGTATTTTAGTCACTCCCTTCCTGTCACCTTCCCACGCTTCTGTGACATGTTAGTAGTCTTTGTATCTCCAAATGTGGTCTAGTACTCCTACTCATCAAGTAGTTGACAGTGAAAGCCATATAATTTAAAGGGAATGAGGAATAAAAATTTTCTTTATCCATAGCCACAAACCTCAACCTGCCTTCAGGTTCACTCACACACTATACAGGAGGATATGCACCCATGTGTCAAAACCCCGGGTTACACTTACAAAATTGGGGTGTCTTTATCAACTATATCAAATAATCTGTAGGTGCAAACATGACAGTGGCAAGAATATGCAGTGCTTTGAACTTCTCTAAGAAGTTGTTTGGTTGGGAGTTTTTTCTGCATTGATGTTCTTTTTTCTTCTGGAATGTCTTAAGAGTAGTGACAGGGAAGAAAGCACAAGCCTCCTGTCCCAATTACAGCAGCTGGGACCAGTTTATCATTATGTGGGTGTAACCAAAACTGTGTATTCTACACCCTCTGTGTCATTTCTGATGAACTGTTAATAATGCATCCTTTGCAGCAGCTGCCCAGGGAACACCTGACACTCAGGCTATAGGCTGGGTGTTAAAGAACCCTGTGAGCCATGGGAATGTTTCTGTTTTCACACCAGTGACTCAGCTGTGATAACTCCCCTCTGTGGAGGCATTAGTACCTTCACACCCAGCCTGAGGGGTCATGTCTGCTAATGGGTTATTAGGGACTGGCAAAATAGGCAGTTGCAATGACCTAGACCATGAAAAATTCCAACCATATCCCACAACTCACAGAGTTAAATTACCCATTGTGAAACTCTCCACTGTGGAAGAGGTCCTGGGCATTCCTACTTGAACCTGAGCATATATAATCTGGTTCTGGGACTTGGGTACCACTCATTGGATTCAGAGGAGGACCAGAACCTCAACAGGATGGCGACTGCCACTCTTGACAAGACTGCGACCATCATCCTCACAAACAGGTTTTACTTTCCTTTTACTTTATACTCAGGGGGGCCATGTGGCACTCAGCACAGGGGCTAATGAACACCTTTCTGCTTGCGCCTCAGGGTGCTGGATTATATATTTAGTTTTTGTGGGTTAAACCCAATTTTTCTCTGTATTGTTGTATTTTTTTGTAATCTTTTTATTAAATTGTAACTCTGACTCGTAATCTCTCTTGAGTTCATTTCTCCCACTGGTTTACCTTTAAATGAGCACACCCTGCCTTACAACACTTTGTGAAATAACACACTACACACCTTGAGGCATATAAATCACTTCGGTAAAACAGTGATTCTCCAGTATGGCCATAAATGTAGTAGTCTGCAGGTGGCATAAAAGATCACACATTAGATGCAGATGGAAAATATGGTATGTGGTGCCTTCATTACAGCTCCCTAGTGGAGACAGATGGATTTGATCTTCATTCCTTTCCTAAGAGTGCTTGGGATCTGATTTTCCTTCATTTTACACTGGTAAAATAAGGAAAAATATATTAATATTATTAGGTCTTCATTAACATAAAGTTGATGTAAAGAGTAGAAAAATTATTCTATGGCTCAATGTTTCCATCTTGTAGAATTCCACTAACAACTTGGTCCAAACACAAGGTTCAGCTTGACTCACTGATACTGCCCTTCAAAGTAATTTGGTACCTTAATTACAGAATCCAGAATATTATACTTCCTATACGTGAGAATAAATTGTGACAACCTAAGTCAACACTGAGAGTACCAATACAGTTACAAATGGATCCTTTTATAGAGAACAAAAAGAAAATGTGGTTTAATTACAATTAAACAGAATGCTAGTGTTTCATTTTCTCCTTAAGAAAGTAAAAAGGTGTGGAGTCAAGAGTTGTGCATGTTACAAGTTAAAAACCCACAAAAGTGTACAAGCAAAGCTGGCTGTAATATTTAGCTTCACAGACATGTCAGTCATGACAATATACAATCTCAAAGACTGTGCCAAAATAAAATCAGGTTGGCTTGATTGAAATTTTATCTTTTAAAAAGCTTTGTAAATAATTCTAACAAAGCAAGGACTGTTCCACCACTTGCAGAATGAAATGGTTTATTTTGATTTTTTTTTTTTAAAAAAAGCTGTGAAATAAAGCAAAGCAAAGCAAACAACTGATTGTTACACCCAAACCAGTCTAACAGATTTAATTCCAGTTGGGAATGATAGATTTTTTAGTTTGCTTTTTTATGACTTCTAGACACAAATAATTTTTCAAGAAAAATCCTTAGGAGAGTTAAGATTGGGACTTGCATGGATTTGAAGAACAAAAGACAGCACTATAGGTATTTCGACTGACATGCTCTATAACACAAAGCCCTATGCAGCTGTTTCTACATCAGGCCCATGCCAAAATTCCTGCTTGAATAACAGCTTCTCTTCCAGAAAGGTTTAGAATATTCAAGGGATGGAGAATCAAGATCTTTCTACGCATTGGGTTTTTTTCCAACATGAACTACTACTCTCACTATCAAAAATCATACTTGTTTGTTTTTTTTTGTTATGTATCCTTGTTGACCTGTTTTGGAATAGCTTCTCACTGACCTCTCATTGGCCGGGTTTTCCCATTTATCTCATCATGTCCCCCATGACTTTCAACTTTAGTAAAGACCAGGATAACATTACCAAATATTACATCTGAGCAGTGTCCTTTCCCTCAGTTGTAAGTACTGCATTTGGCAGAGTCAACATTTATCTGCTTCAGCTTTAACCCTTTGTTCAATTGCTCTGGATAGGTCTGTATGAGTACTTGTCATTTACTAGTTCACATTTTGGGACATAGGCAAATTTTACTACTAGAATTTCTACACCTGATTTCCAAGCATTAAACATATATCCTACTCTTTACTGGAAACACATTCTCCTTTAATGTCATTATCAAAGTCTCCTAATAAAATTGTTCTTTGATAATGCCTCAGTTGATCATTCCATTATTAATAACCTTTCAATATGGGCTACATTGGCCACAAAATTTAACAGTCTAAAAAAGCAGCTGCCATATTAGACAATGTCAGAAACATCTCACAAAATTCTATATCCAATTTATATATGATCTCAATTTCTCTGCCTTGGCTAAAACCAGTAATTAACAAGGCAAATGTCTATGAGGATTGAGACATTCATTTTCATATAATAAGTTCAAGCCCTTAATAAGATCACATGAAGGTCCAGTGATTTCAGCATTTTCCAAAAGTTTTAGTAAATTTTGGAATTTGTTTCAAAATTTATTGGTCTGTTGCAGATTTTCTGCAGCCTGTATATCTTGCTTGCAAATCACAGCTATGGACTTAAATCTGACCTAAAATTGATCTTTCTTTGGTCCATGCTCTTGTAGCAACTTTGTACTATGATGGATAGCATCTCAGCATTATGAACCTCCTCTGCCCCAGCATGGCCCATGTGCAGGTTGCAATCCCTCAGGGGTAACTGCTTCCATGAGCACATTCCTCGCTGTGTTTCCAAAATGTCTGGTTTTTTATGTCCCCTCTGCCACTTCCTCAGACATACCTAAGCAGCACACTGCCCAGAGGTGGTCAGAACTGGCTGTGACCACCTCAGACCCTGCACCCCTATGTCTCCAGGTGTGACACTGCCAGACGTGCCCAGCTTCTTCAAGTGAAGTGACACCTGGGTCAGAAGGCAGGAGCTCAGCTGACCCACACTGTTGTCCTGCATGTGCCCAGCCTCCTCAAGAGTTCAGTGGGAGCTTTTGGCCTGAAAGCACTTGATACTACAAGGGTCACAGGTAGTCATGGAGAATTGACATGGGGTTCAAGCACATCCCACTCCTACAAGTAAAAGTCACAATATATAGTTCAGCTGTTGCTGTAGCAATCACATAAAAACCTGGAATCCCCGAACATCCCAATTTGTTCTTGTTATTAAATTTTAATTGAGAAATCCAACCATAATAATTGTATTTAATTTGGATACAAGGTGTTATTTACACTGTTCAATAAGACAATTGATTCCAGTCATTTGTGCTTGAGCTTTCTCCCTTTTAAAAGAAATAAATTGTAAACAGATAATTTTTTTTCTCATTGTGGAATTCTGTAAAGGTGGAAAAAAGCATTGTCACCAGCATTGAACCCTCCAGGACATGAGAGGCATTTATACAGCTTTGTGGGAAACCATTTCTGATGACTCTGAGGCTCCAGAGGGACTGGTACAGTGCAATGAGGCACAAGCAAACAACATTGCATAGCCCTGAGATAAATTTTGCTGGTCCTGTCCTGGTTCTGGCCAGGACAGTGTTAACTTTTTGCAGTAGCCAGGGTGGGGCATGGCCCTGGCATAACCCAGAGGTTTTTTTATACCACCTCATGTCATTGCCAGTGGTGGACAAAAGGAACTGTCTTCCAGGGAGAAGCAGTTTTTGTTTCTTTGTCTGAACAATTTATTTTATCTTTTGTTATTAATATTGTTGTTATTGTTCATTTTCTTATCTAATTGCTGTTTCTAGTAAATTATTCTTATTTTACCCATTATTTTGCCTTTTGTGCCTCCATTTCTCAACTCCATCCCACTGCAGCAGGAAGTGGAAGAAGAGAAGGGGGGGGCAAGCAAGTGGAGTGTGGTTTGGAGTTTCAGTGGGAACATGAAATTGTGGAGTATCATTCCTAAGCCATGACAGGCTCTAAGCAGAGAGGTAAGGAAAGAAGAGTTAAGACAATTAAAGGAACTTTCCCTTTCCATTGTTTTTAAGTGTTGAGACTTGTGTGCTGATCTTCTCTGAAAGAGTGAAAAACATACAGCTGTCAAAAAAAGAGGCCATGTGATTCCGACACAGAGCAGGAACCAGGCAGCGTGATGGAAGTTGGAAGGACTTGCAAAGAACAGCTCCAACCTAGAGATGCTCTGCAAGTGACTGAAAAGAGATGTCTCAACATGTCTGAACAGAAGTTGTCAACATGAAAGAGAAACTGAATCAACAGAAAGTGATAGTCTTTTTTCCCCCTCTATGTTCTTTTCTAATTGAACTGAAAAAAATAGATGCACTGAAGTCAAGGAATACTTCCTATAGGCATCAATAAGATTTCCATCAATGCTCAAAACAAATAAAACGAAATATCTGTAAAACCCCCTATTTTTCTCAGTATGAGGATCTATATTAGAGTGAGAAATGATCAGGTGATGCCCTTGGGGTTTGGGTTACAAACTCATGCAGCCCACTCTCAAGTGCCCAACAATGGCTGTTAGAGAAACTTTGGGACAAAAGTTGTGAGAAGTAGGATAAACATAGTATGACTTTCCCTCCAATAACATCTAAGCATCTGCGAAGAACCATCCTTTCATAGAAGTCTTGAAATAATCTCAAATTTATATCGTCTATATTCCAGACAATTATGTTTTCTCCTTCCTCCCCTGCTCCCCCCCTCCTACCTCCCTCCCTTCCCCCCCTT
>JAWWEE010000074.1:68405041-68423471 GCA_035221455.1 Xenops minutus
CTTGCTACCCGGATGCCTGCAGTTTCTTATTCTATGCTAATGTTTGTCTTTTACGGTTCCGATCTCAGCAAAATTTTTACTAGCAGCTTGTTACATTCTTGGACACCTGGGCACACTGTTGGCTCATGTTCAGCTAGCAGTCAACCAACATGCTCAGGTCTTTTTCCAAGGGGCAGCATTCCAGCCAGTCTTCCCCAAGCCCGTAGCATTGCATGGAGTTGTTGTGACTGAAGTTCAGGCCCTGGCATTTGGCCTTGTTGAACTTTATACTGTTGGCCTTGGCCCATCAAGAAAACCTGTCCAGATCCTTCTGAAGAGTCTTCCTATCCTCCAGCAGATCAATACTCCCACCTAACTTGGTGTCACCTGCAAAGTGATTGAAGGTGCACTCGATCTTCTCACCCAGATCATTAAAGAGGTATTAACAGGACTAGCCCCACTACTGACTTCTGGGGAACATCACTTGTGACTAGAGGCCAGCTAGTTTTAGCTCCATTCACCACCACTGTCTGGGCTCAACCATCCAGTCTTTTTTACCTAGTAAATAACTGGAAATTGGTATCTTCTAAATGAAGCTTCCTACTCAGGTTTACAGGAGATACCCCAGCTCCTATACTGTCGTATCAATCTGGAATTCTACATCAGGGTGTGTCACAGACTATTGGTATGAAACACTGAAACTATAAGAAGGAAGATGACCAATATTTTTATAGCTGTTTTGAAACTGCCAGGCCAAAGTCATTATCCAGGACAAGTGCAGGTGTGCAAGATCCTACATTTTATTTATGAAGAGAAGGACTGAGAGGAGCATCTCTCTTCTACTATGCAATGGACAGAGATACAGTACTTTACTGTCCCACCTTTCCCCTGAAACCGGCCTATGAAAACACTACATCATGTACTAAGAAATTAGAAGATGACAGAGGAAATCACAGTGCTCAAGTTAAAGAAAATTCATCCTGCAGATTTCAGACTAGTGTACCAGCACTTCTCAGATTTTGTCCTTGCACATAAAATTTGCACCAAATCTGTTGAAAATGTAAAGTTTTAAGTATTGATTTGAACTGGAATAAACCCCTACAAATGTATTGCTTGAAATTGGAATATGACTTTTCAGTTTAATTCAATGACCTACTGAGTTCAGCTTAGTCAATATTTTATTTATTTTGATTTAAATACCTGAAGACACCTCTTCAGCATATTCAGCGCTTAATATACTATTAAAAGTGCATTTTAAAATTAAACAGCATAAACCAATCGATTCAGTAGGAACTCACTCAGCTGCCTATTGAAAACTCCTTTTTCCTTTTTGCATTTCAGAGGTAAACGTTAGCCTGCCTAAGAGAGTTTGCAGCAGGTCAGAAACTCAGTGAAATCAACTCTAAGACAGATGCGTCAGCAGCAATTTAAGTCAAGATAATTAGGAAACTGAGAACCAGAATTGTCTCAACTGATCTAGTTAAACTTGTGTATTATGCTTTTGAGAGCAAATGTATCTAGGGTAGGATAATATTCCAACTTTGTTACTGCGATACAAATGGCTTTTAGATAATGTACAGCCAACTAATGAACAGTTAGTTGTGCTTATCAGAGAATTTAAATTAGCTCTAGTGATATAATTCAAACTAAATAGATAATTTGCTTTACATATGAGCTTGATATTGTAAAGCACTATAGCTACTAGTGCATGAATATATTACTAGGAAACAGAGGATTTGTAATTACCCATCTTAATTATGTCTCTATAATCAAAGTGAATGCATAAGTAAAAAGAATGAATTAAAAACCTTCAGTTTATCTCTTGGCTTATTAATAATACAATATAAGAACTTGTTCTGACGTGCTTATGTTCTATCTGTAAATTTGTTTATTTATATAATATGATCTTAATGTTAACCTAAATCCCAGCAGTATCTTGAAACATTAGGAAACAGGAGGAATAACTACTTCCTTCTCAGTAGTCATAACAGAGAGTAGTTTTGCTACTGCTTTGTGTGCCATCAGACCTCACATGGGACTGTTCCTTCTCTCTAAGATTAGATATGTGAAGATGAGAAAAGAGGATCTCCAAACCACAGCTATTGTGCCAAGAGGCGATTTCTCTCCTTGCACAAGTGCCTTACATTACCTCAACAGCTTCTGCAGATTCCAGTGAAGGAAAGGTTTTTCCTCCATTTTTCCCTCAATTTACATTTATCCTCAAGCATCTGGAGGCCTAGGTGTCATTGATTTTATGCAGTTCTCCAAGGCTCTTAGGCAGCTATGAAAGAGTCCCAGTCTGCATAGTAGAAATAATGACAAGTATACCTAATCTGCAGGAAATGAATGGGTCCTGAGTACATCAAACTTATCCATTTCCTTGCCATTGATATATATTGTAATTTTAATCTTGTAGACTAAGCTAAACAAGCAATGTTTGCTTGTACAGCCCAGGGAAAACAGCAATACACAAATTGTTACTCAGATAATTCAGTCAGGCTTCTCTAAAGCTCTGTGGAGTAAATAGCTAGCAACATTCCTTTTTGTGCAGTGCTGGGGGAAGGCCAAGGCTCTTCATACATATTAAATATTTACATCAAAGAGAAGTATCCCACTACAGTGACAGTTTTCTTCCTGAATTCTATTACACTTCATCTTCACCATGTGATCTTTAGCTTTTTCAATCAAAGTCTTGCTCACAGCAGGATGAAAAATGTATTTACTTTAGAGACAGCAAGCTCAAAAGCCAATAAACCATTCTAAGCAGACATTTCTTACAGAAAATAGTAAACATCAAGTTCCAAATACTCTTATTGTAGCCCTCCCTATGTGAGTATCCCTACCACAAGATGCAACCCAGTCCCCTTGGCTTCATGGCTCAAAAACATTTAGAGTGTTATTACTAATGAAAGAAAGTGTGTTAGAACTGAGTTAGACCTGAAGGGGAAGGTAATCTGTGGTCACTTCTCTGCCATAGTTTGTCTACTCTGCTTGATGGAGTTTTATGTCATGCTGTGTTTTACTGACAGTGCTTACCTCTGGTCTGTCAGCCTTCCAAGCTGCTAGCTTATTTTTTTAATTATTTCTAAGTTTTGCTCTGGGATGTGGTATACAAAACCTTTTACTTCCATTTAAAATTTTGTATTTGCTCTGATTATCTGCTATCACTTCTAATTCTTCTTTATCAGTGGTCATAGGGTACACATCTCAATAGCAGAGCTTCATCTCAAACTTCTCTAGTTTAGCCTTGTTATTACACATATTTCCCACTTCCATTGAATTGTATTTCAGAGACCTCTGTTTTTTTCAAAAAGACCAACACAAAATGAAGTTCATTATTGAGCTAATGTTGAGGTAGAAAATAAAAGGTATACTGATAAAAAAATACTCTTAGCACAAACCCTACAGAGCAGACTTCTTTGAAAGACTGAGCATCATGAAAAACAGGTTACACTGAAGTGTGAGGGTATTGGTAGAAAATCTATGCACACTTGTATTCATGTGTGATGAGACGCTTCTATTTTGGTCTATGCCTGGCATTGCGAGCTGCCAGAGTCTGTTCTTTTCTTGCCAAATCATGGAAAACAAGAACTGATAAGTGGGACTATGGCGTGCAGGAGAAACATCTTGTGTACGCTGAAACTGTTTAGTTGCCTGGATGCTTGCTGACAGCCAGCAGAGGACGAGTCAAGGAGAAAAAGAAGAGGAGAATGAAGAAGTAATGACCACCGGCCCAGAAAGGGAGACCCTTGATATAGACTGCGCAGGTGCAAGGGGATTTTCAGTTACATAACGGGGAGGGAATGGAGGCCTCTATATGGGCATGTGCTGGCCACACATGCCAAGACAAACATCACAGAACGAGTGTATAAAAAACCAGACAGTTCCTGCTTCAGGTGGAGGTATGTGCTGGCACAAAGGACAACTTTGTCTCTCGTGGGGACGCCCACTAAGCATGTTCAGCCTACCGAGGCCCAAGGATGCAGCAGCTAGTCATACTGCGGAACTTGAGCACATTGGGATCAGTATGTATAGTAACTGTGTGAGCAGCAGATAAGTGAGTGGGAGCTGTCTTGGGGTTTGTTTTTGTTCCCTTTTCTCAGTTTTTTTCCATTTTTTTTCTACTTCTTGGCAATAAATGCTGTTTGCTTGAATTTTAAATGGTGTCCGAGTTTCAGCCCGGAATCCTTCCAAACACTCCCAAGACCAACACCTCTTCCACAATCTTTGAAAACACTGGTTCAAGTTCATTTGTGGGACACATGAAAGTCTTCAATGTTATCCTGAGAATTCAGCTTTAGAGTTATGCCTTGGACTCCTGGCATATGTTACAAATTCTTCAATTTAAAGCTAATGTCACAATTCAAGTGTTTTAATAAAGATGAGTGAAGCCAGAAAAAATGTTACATTGAACAATGGAATTTCTCTAAGAGTTTCAGGGTTGGTGCCTTTTCTGACCAAGAAGATATACCACAGATCAGAAATCTGTACAAACAGGCAGTAAAAACAATTTGTTGCAGAGCTACTAGCATGCCATTAGACAAGGTCTTCAGCAGGACTGAGTATTGACTGAAAACTGGAGCAAAGATTTTACCATAACACCACTAATAAAAATTTAAAATTAATAATAATAAAAAAATGTGGCAGATGCGAGTCCCTTTCTTTTACAATACTAAGTTATTAACCTAAGTTATTGTAAGTTATTGACCTTGAATTGTACTTACAGAATTTTTTAAAAAAATAAATTCCTAACTCGTATCTAGGTGCAAAATTCTTTTAAGTGGGAGTACGCTATGAGGATGTTAAGAGGGACTTAATAATTAGACTATCTCATTAATGTCACACAAAGGTTTGCAAACAAAACATTTTCACATCATAGTTGAAAGCATCAGCAGATTGCCACTTGAGACAGCAAAGAATATTGCTGCGTGTCTTCAGAAAGCATAAGCAGGTTCAGTACCTTTTTCAAACATTCATCCCATGCAACAAGGAGAGAGTGACGTGTTATTTAGCAGAATAACTCTAGAGAATTAAGCCAATTTTTAGGTATTGTTTTGAACTGTGCCATTTAAACTCATCCTTGAAGGACAGAAATATCAGCAGTAGGATTAATTACCATGATCTGTTGTTTTTCTTTTCCTGATTTAGCAACATAATTTGAACAGAACCATTGAGAACACTGTGTTTGTTTGTTACAGCCATTGTACAATATGATAGTGAACTGCTATGAAGATTAGATATATGCAAGTAGTATGTCTTATTTAAAGTTATCTCTCATCATGCAAGAAAGTTTGGCCATGAGATACACCTAAACCCAGTAGGTAGCATGGAAACCTATCACAGGCAGGCAGCTTTCATTTTCAAGAAGTCTTCTGGTGATTCCCTTGAGCCACTGCCACCATCACTACCCTCTAGATGACTTATTAACAGAGGAGGTTTCCTCAAATCCTTTCAAGGTCTATTTAAACCACTGAGAAAATAGGCAATGTCACTGATCATGATAGTAACATAAAAAGACAAATTAAACCATAGTCTGACAAATAAGAATGAAGAAAGTTAAATTAGATCAGCTTGGTGTGATAAACACTGTGTCTGGATAGCATTTTCCTGGCCTCTCCACGAAAGCATGAGGTTAAGCAAACCAGCTTCACAAATGCAGAAGAGAGTAGTCATGTGGGGTCTAAACATTTTCTAAGCTTAATGTATAAAATTTACACTGGAAATCTTGATTACATTGACACAATGGGCATAAGCTAATTGTTTCTTTCCGGAGTGTCTCCTCAACAGCACAATAGGAGAGAAAAAAAGGTTTGTCAGTGCTTTCAACTCCCATTGAATGGAAGGTAATATTAAAAAGAGTGTCACAAAGCACTATTCACCATATGCCTTCAAACCTAAACTTCAATTCACAGAAAGAAGATGTTGGAAGCAACAGGAATGGGGAGTCCAGAAAAACAAAGACAATCCCACCCAACTCCAAAAGGTCAATAAATAACCTGCATTGCACCAAGGGTCAGTGGCTGAAAGAGTCAAATACTTGCTTTTGCAAATAGACAAGAGGACATTAGAGTTTTCACTCAAGAAGCTCAGACTCCTTTGCAGGTTGATGAGAAGCTTAAGGCACCTAAAAATCCCATCTATTATTTGTACATTGACAAGGGTTCACAGAAGGGGATGTAGATAAATAGTCATTATAACCTCTCAATCTCAAAACTGTCAAGCCTTTGGAAGGTCCTGTCTACCCCGAATTATGTTAACTACCAAAGAGTAATTTGCAATGGAAATTTCAAATTACTCAAGAAAATCATGGTTAAGACCCTTTCCTGGAAACATTCTCTTGCTAAAGACACAATAAAAGGTTTGGGTTAAGTCACTAAAGCAGTTATGTATAACAAGAGAACTTTGTTTACATAATAGAAAGGAAAAGTAAAAATCTTTAGCCATCAAGGTACCTGAATTACAAAGAAGATTTGCACTTGAACTTTGTACAGAGGAAGACTTCAGATAATTGTTACTCTGACTGAAAAAAAAAAAATGGCTAAAATAAACAGAGTAGGGTTATATACAAAATGCACTAGCAATTAATTGGTTTTAAATAAGCTCATTCATGTGCAAAAGCAAGGATGGCAGATACAAATCAGGAATGTGTTGCACACCTAGACTTCAAAAATCCAGGTATGGAGAACCACATATACACTTATAGACAATATCAGCAACAGAAAATCCAGCCATAAGGAGGCTGTAAAAGACAGGTTAATTACACACATGGGAATGATAAATAGCAGATTACACATGATTACTGGTTGAAGGAAATAAAAGGACCACAGTGTTCAACTGGAAAAAGACCAAATGGAAGTGAAAACAGTTTAAATGCCAAAAGAATCAAGAGGAAATACAAAGTCATAGCCTATGAGTAAAGAAGGGAAACAAGGTAGAGGATTACTTCAGCCACAGTCATGGGAAGGGATTAGAAAAGTTTCTTCATGTCAGAATTCTCCAAGACAAAATGTATCAGCTGAACTGCCTAAAGGAAATAAAGAATGCTATGTAAGTGAGCATTGATAGGAGAGGGTATAACATATTTTGATTTTGATATGGAAGAAGAAAACGTAAAGGGAAAATAATAGGAAAAAAATAGTTTTAGGAAAAGAATAAAATGAGACAAACCTAATTGTGAAGTAAAAGAAAAGTAAAATGACAGTATAGTCAGTGACAAATTAACTAAAATAGGGCAGCCATAATGACAAGTCCTAAGACATTTTCAAAGAGAAGTAGGGTGATTAATAGAAGCAACTTAGGGCATGTATAGCAATTGGTTAGGTATATTTATCTTAGGTAAGCAAAGAAAGGAGCATAGAATACACAAGTCTCCACTGTTTACAAAGCCTCCACACAATAAAGGGAAAGAATAATTCCTTGGCTATGAATCTGTCAGGAAGTTGTTCAACCAGATCAACATATGAATAAACTACATTAGTAAAGTTTCCCTCCAGTGTGGAAGAGGTATGGGAAATCCATTCCAGCCTTGTTTAACATTTTTCATGTACAGGCAAGTAAAGAGGTGCTAATTGCCCCTCTGTGATATACCAAGCAGAAAAAAATATATTTGAATTTGTTGGGTTTTTTTTAAGGCAAACATCACCCCATAAAAAAATTATAATATCCTGCTTTATTTATTGTTATTTAAATTGGTGTCTGATCACAATGAGTCACAGAAAATGTTTCTACAGGATACCCTGCAGAAAAGTCTTCTAAAGCAAAGCAAGTTATTATTCATTGATACACCTTTCTGATCACACAGATCAGATTAAGATTTGGGACTGTGATTTTTGCTGTTTTGTTTTTTGTTGTTGTGGGTTTTTTGTTTGATTGGGGTTTTTTTGGTTTTGTTGTTGTTGGTTGTTTTCAATTTTTTCTTTTTTTTTTTTTTTCCTCTTTTCCCTTCCCTGTAGTTTTCCTTCCAGAAGCTGATGCTTCAATTAACATGGTCAACTGAATGACCAGGTCATCATCAGCAATTTATGACAGTACAAATGATTGTTTCCTAATCTGCCTTAAGTAGCTGCTACTATTCGTGTGTATTTCTGCTCTAAAACAGTTGCAGAACATCTGTGCAAGCTCTTCTCATGCAGTATCCTTCTCTCTCCCTTACACATCCACAACATTCTCATGCTTGCACACATATGTCTTTCTGAGCCTGACTCCAGGCAGATTTTCCTCAAGTTTCCTCTTGCATGTTAGTTGTATTATTGAAAAGTCAATCCCGTATGGGCTTTGTGCTACACCTAAAGCAAATGCTGGTGCTAGCATTTGACCTCACAAATCTTGTTAAATGACAAAAAATACCTTTTCCCTCATAGCATACCAACCATGTGACAGACAAAAATGGTTTATAGTGAACAATCATAGCCACCCCTCACCTCGTTAGTTTTTTAAAGTAAAAAATTCATACCCCACTCCTTGTGGCTTTTCTTAATCACAGTGTAAAGTTCATGCTTACATTTTTCATTACCATATCACCTTCCAGTAAGAATAGACACATTTATACTCAACAAAGTGAGATTATGAAATTGTAATCCTGCTTTTGGTTCTCTGCCAGAGCTCATGAGTTTAGCTTTTACTCCACACAGAATGGTCAAATGTGTGCTATTTTTTAACCCTAAAGCAGTTAAAGAAGGTAAAAAATGTTTTGAAGCACAATTTACCCCAACTTTGTAATCTTTACTATCAAAGAGAATTTTGTCAGCTCTTTGGAAAATGCAGAACAAGACAAACAGTGAGTCCAGCAAGAAGGACGTACCGCCAATGTCTGCTGTGGTACACAAAGTCCTTCCACACTTTCAAAGACATGAAACATGGGAAGAGTAAGTCTAAAACTAGAAGGTATGCATTGAGAGTGAACACAACAGAACTTAAGAAAGACTGATGAAGAGAGAGGTGAAAAAATATAAATCCAGAAAACAAAGGAAAGTGAAAGTCTTAATTATTGACCATTATTGCTATAGTGTATCCTACTATCCAATGGAAGAAAGCCGTGAACTGATCTAAAGCAATGGAGGCAAAAAAAGACAGAAATTTCAGATGTAATTTCAGACTTGCTTTCAGTCTCATCAGGGTAAAAGGAAGCTGAGATTCTCTTAAACCAGAGAAGCAGTAGAGTTCCAGGACAAACCAACTTCATAGTTACTGGAAAAATGAAAAGTTTAACGTATTAGTACCCCAATACAATCAAGATACTAGAACATTTTTAGTAAGAACTAATTTAATATGAGATGGAGCAACTACCCATTTTGGTCAATTTGGACGTGTCAGAAATTTTATTTAAGGGATTGATTTCAAAATGACACTTCAGGAAGTAGAGAGAATTGTTTCAAAATGCTCTTACTACTGCAGCATCTAAGACCCAGGTCAGATTCAGCACTGGGGAAGGCAATGGACTTTGCTTCCTAGGAGATTATAGGTGCTGAACATATCAAGAAAAGTGTGCCTGTGATCAGCAGTCATTCAGAGAAGGTCTTTAATTTCTCCACATTTTTGCTAATACACTCTTATGCTTTTTTCCACAGTATAATCTGCTTTATTTCAAGGTTTATTATGCTTTTTATTTGTAGCATCTGAATTAAGAAAACAAACTAAAAAGCATGAAAACCAAACCCCCTCAGTTCTACAGTGAAATGAAACACCCAAATAAGTTTGTCTGTTAGTCATTTTTAAGAGATAGTAACACATAAAAAATTTTAGTACTTGCAGTAATTTATTATGATGTTGTGTTGTGACCTGATCCATGCAAAATGCAATATAGAAGCTAGAATAGTTAAAATTAGTATTTAATATTAATTTTCATTATTTTGGTATATTTTAAATTGTGTTTTGTGTCATATTACTTATAATATTATGATAATATTATATATAATAATATATTATTAGAGTGAAATATATTATTATAATAATGTAATATTATTTTACTAGAGTGAAAAAAATTCTGTACAAGTGTATACATATACTGAATAGTTAGAGGCAAACGGAGATTTTGTTGTCTGCACACAGGATAACATTCTGTTAAAACTTTGAAGTACCATTATGTTAAGCAAAATGTATTATGATGCAGAGATTAAAATGCATTTTCGATTGATTCACATTTCCAACTAAATTTATGATCAGCAGATACATAATCATATTATCCACAAAGTTGTACCAGATATGATAATAGTGCCCAACTACATCTGTGCTATAAAAAGTATAACAATAGCACACTATCACTGGTTCTAATTACCTCCTATCCTTTATAGAGTGGCAGGTGGCCAATGAAATGTGGATATAAAACCAGAATATAATCAGATGAAGGGAAATGAAGCCATTATTGGCTTTTAGTTATGCAAATTAAGAATTTTACTCAACAAGTTATTTAGTCATCCTGATGAGTGGAAACATTCATTTGGAAGACTAATTATACAGTACTTACAATGATTAGAACACCCAATTGTACTTTATACTCTTTGCAACAGAAACATCTTGAATAATATTAAGTTAGTGGTGAGAATGAATTTTGTTTATTTCTTTTACAGGAAATCTCCAAAGAGCCTAGTACAGACAAAAGCAATTGGCCCAGTGGTGAACCTGTAGGAAATTCTGTGTCCTATAAATTGATTTTGCCCTGCTTTTCAGGCCTGCTTTGAGTCACAATCTTGCACACAGATGTACTCAACTACTAGAAACAATCTTTCAGATGAAGAAAAAATGGAGGGCTTGATCACTTGCAATCTCCTGAGATGGCACAGTATATCTGAAAGGGTGTTTGGTGATATCCTATCAGGCTTTCTCAGCTACCAGGCTAAGCAAATAGCAGAGCTATTTCCTCCACAAATATTTGACTGAAGAATAAAATAAACTGTGACTTGTACTGTGCCCATCACCATATCACATTGACTTCATACAAACACACTTACTTGCTACTACCATTACCCACTAAAGGACAGTTTTCATTTGGGTTTTGCCAAAAAAGAGAAAGACTCTATCATGCAAATTTCCTAAAAGGCTGTGTTACTTAACTACATGAGCCACTTAGAATAACAGTATTTCATGATTTATTTAATGGATTAGTATGTCATAAACTGTGATTTACACAGGTATGTAATCTACAAGCTATCCATATAACAAGCATAATTCACTAAGATATTTTGCATGACAAAACCCCAAAAGTATTGTGCTGGTTCATGTTCATTCCAAAGTGGAAAGAATTTTCTGACACAACTGCCTCTAGCACTGATAGTTGTGGGAGATGAGAGAAATAGGGGACTGCAGATAAGGAAAATAATGGAATAAACAGAGGGTTTATCCTCCAAAGACAAATCAGACTCTATTAAAAGTTCACTGTGCAATTTCCATTGATTTTTGCAAAGTGCTGAAAAGCTGTAAGTTATAGCATTAAAAAAATCCTAATGAAGACAATTTTTTACTACTCATTGCCTTGGCTACTGCAAGTATAATTTTCTTCCTCACAGTGCCACTGACAAACACAAACCTCAAAAAGGAAACATTACTTTTAATCTTTAGAATTATATATGATAATATGCTATTGTGTAGTAATAAACGAATAAAATTACTAATTTTTCCTTTTACCTTATTAATCTTTGTCTTATCAGCAGTGCTTGAATCATAGAAACATAGAATTTCCTGAGTTGGAAGGAAATCACAAGGATTATCACATCCAACTCCTGTCTGCACAGGAAAACACCGAAAATCACACTGAATTAACACTTCAATGTTTTGTCTTTTTGTTTTTTTTTTTTTTTTTTTAATTTTACTCTTCTCTTTTAGCTCAAATAACTGAGCAGATTTCCAGGTAGCTACTGTCTGTTGAATATCCAGCTTCCAAATTGAAGGATAAACTCAGCAATGGTGAGATATAAACTGTCCTGATATACAGCTATTCCTTCTTCCCTATCTTTTGTATCTGGCAAAAGATGACAGGATTTGAAATCCTCTACTTCTAAATTGTTTAGAAGAAATAAAATCCACTTCAGAGTCACAGCATTATTGATGTTCTCATTATTGTGGAAACATTTTCACTTGCTCACCCTGAGTTGGGACTATATGGAACAGAAGATGATACAGAGGCAGCAGGGAGACCTTAGTCACATGGCTGCATCAGCTGTTAGGGGACAGTTTCAGTGATTCAGTGCCTGACTTCCAATGCCTATTTTTCTTTATGGAAAAGGACAAAGAGCATGGCCTTCTGGAAGTCCTAGTTACTGCGGTGGTGTGCATCAGGCATAGGATTTGGGCCCAGAAGGTGAGCCTGGAGTGGGGTCCTTGGGATGTGAGATACTTCAAAATTTGGTACCCACAGTTGACTGTGGCAGGCCCTTGACTTTGCCATCCTCTTGTGAAATTTCAGGAGCTCATGCATTAAGGACAATGTCTATTGTCCTCTCCTCACTTCTACCACTCAGGTCATCCTCTCAGCCACAGTCTGCCTTGCATCCCTTTACCTTGTCACTCTTACTGCTTGACGGTCAAGAAATGGGATGGGATCAGTGCAGTACTGCTTTGTGGAGCACGATGAGCTCATTAACCACCATGCAGAGAAGGGAGAACAGGTGCATAGCAGAATTGCATCAGAAAACATAGGAGGGCTCTACTACCATGGCAAGGCTTCATGGACAGCTGACTTGGTAGCAGGGACTAAGGAGGGGAAACTGAGTGGGTAGTTTTTGAGCAGGAGACTGCTCTCAGAGTGCCAGAGGAATAGCTTTTTAGAAAATATAACTGACCTTGCAGTCAGCAGACCAGCAGTACTTTGGTTTCCTCTGAGTTGGACACCCTAATGCCACAAAAATCCTTACACACATCCTTCCTTTCACCCATGAAAGCATTTAAAGAAAATTGCACCTCTCAGGATGGCAGTGTAGGACATTTCCACAGGAGGCTCCCTGTGTTGGGTGGGAAAGGAAACAGACTGGAGGATTGGCTCTGGATGTATCTTCATTGTGTTCTTTTGCCAGGTCCCACCATGGTGAGCTTAGAAATGCATTCACACAGGCAGAGTCCTCTGAACTGTCCAACAGATTGTTCTTGGGATCCAAGGCACCCAAGAATCTGGTTGGTTTCTTGGTAATTTCCCTCTAGAGACTCATTGTAGATGTCCCTAACAGGGCACACCTACTGGGTCTCACACAAAGATCCATGTCTCAAAAAAACATGACCTTTACCTCTCTGAGCTCTTGCTCATCAGTCTTCTTACACTCTGTGGCAGTCATAAGATTAACAGACTTCTGGCTCCACCACCAAGTCTTCTGCCTCTGGAGAAAATTTTTCTTCAAAATTCTTTTGCAAATATCATCAGGAGATAAGGCTGAAGACAGAACTAGCAGCAAGGCCACAATACCAGTTCAAGGTCGATTCAGGAAGCAAAGACAGGCACACCTGTATTGTAGCTTAGCCAGGACTTCTAGGCCTTGGATGGGCTGAAGTAGGGCTCAGGTGCAGAGGTGGGTGAAGACCTCAGAAGAGGATGATCAGTGTATTTAAGTCATTAAATACACTCAGGGCCCTTACCAACAAAGGCTTAGCTTCAAAACCATAGCACTGCTTTTAAAAAGACTCAATAATGTAAATACAGCCACTATGGATATAGGGAGGAGACCTAAGGGCAAAACAGTCTAGTCATGGTCTGCCTTGCATCTCTTGCAAAAAAACCAAACAACCAAAAAAACCTCACCACAACCCAACAAAACAAATCAATGAAAAAACCCCATGTCTTTTAGCCTTAACCTATTACTTTTATGTGGAACTGAAAAAAGAAAAACAAAAAGTAAAGATGAGAATATCTCACAGAGTCCTCTATAGAATCATGTAATTTAATAATAATCCAATTCGACACAAGAAACATGATATTTTTTTCTATTAAATACACATTCTGCCTCCAAAGAGTAACTTTAGGGGAAACAGGCTAAACTGAATGTCAGAGATTTTCCAGCTCAATAGTACAAGACATGCATTGAAATTGCATCCCTGAACTTACATGTTGCCCCTCACGGTAACAGCCAGGCCACCTGATTGCTAAGAGTCTCTGTCTCCTGAAACAACAACAGAGCACAGTTTTGAAGTTGCCTAAAAATCACGCCCTTTTCAAATGAAATACACAAAGGACAGAAACAAACTGATGTATCATTTTTTGTTATTCATTTCTTCCTTGATGCAATTTAACTTTTTTTTTTTTTTAATGTAATGAAGAAAATGGGAAGTTAATCTAAGAAACGTTTTCAAATCTGAAATTATTTACATTATTAGAACTGGATCAAAGTAAGGTTTTGTTTGTGAATCTCAAAATCTATGGGAAAGGCCAGATTCAGATCCCATGTTTCAAGGAGTTCTCTAGGTCTCCAACAGAACAGAGAAAACCATCTAATATTATCATATCTAAACACTGCCGTGTTTAAATGTAAATCAAGACCAAAATGCTGCAGCCCACATTATAGTCTATGACGATTCAGAAAGATTTTACTCATGTCTACAAAATATGAGAGACATCTTCTGCAGCCATGGAATAACATATTCTTTATCTGAAGTACCATCTGTTTGAAACACTACTTCTGCTCTCTCCTTTTCCTCAACAAAACGGGTGTTTTGCTGACACCAAAAGGGAGAAATAAGAAAGATACCATGTGTCCCCATGCAAGCACAGAGAACATCAAAGTGATTTGCGACCTGCTTCTTATTTATATATTTATTTGAATCTGTGTGAATAGTTTTTAAATGTTTGATAGGCAAATGGTAAGAATTAAAAAGAATAAGCATTCAGTAGGTCGACTATTGATGTAAGAGTCTGAGCAAGCAACTGCAAAATTCACTATGGTAATTTATCTACACAGGTCAATGGCTATTGACTGCCTGAAAATAAAGGTCGATCACAGTGATAGATTTCAGTGCCACAGCTATGAACTTATATTAATAAACACAGCACAGAAATGATTTTTGACTCTGGTGGAAATGACAGATAATCAATATCCTTGTGTCCTTGCCCTGGCTGAACTTTATACCTGGATTATGTTAATTAAAGACTAAATAAAATGCTGATGTTTTTATATAATTAATAGATGAAGGGAAATAATAAACTAGTAAGTGGTGTTTTTTTTGTTATTTCATGCTGAAATGCATAAACAAACTTCCTAAGCCACTTGAGGAAAGCAACATCTGCTTTTTGCAAGCATCTTATTCTCTCCCATATATAGGTCCTATTCTATTTTTGCTGCAAGAACAAATTTGGCACTTTATACTGCAAACAAACACGGACAAGTGGTTTGGACAATTTTGATATAAGAGCTCAGAAGGTCTGGACTGTTGGGTTTTTTCACACAGGTGGCTGAGCCATAAAGACCCATTCATCCCTGAACGTTTCATCCAGACTGAGCATTGTTTTCTCAGACATTTGAAGCTGGGAATAGGATCGTGAAACTTAAGCAGAGCCCAGCAGTTTGGCCTAAAGCAACCATGAACTGTGGTGGATGCACCCTGAGATGCAAACTGCAAAGGAGTGAGGCTAAATATATATCTTATAATCTGTGACCTGTTGTTCTGTGAAACAACTGAGTTTCAATCAGCGCAACAACTGGCATGGCAAGTATTTGATTGCACCATTTGACTACTCTATCTGGTCATTGCAAGAAATGTCTATGTTATTCAAGTATTTAATGAAATACCTAGCACTAATATTTGAGGTATTCCGTGAAACCAGTTATTGAGTGAAATGACTAAAATTCCCATTCATTTACAGAATAGATGCATTGTAATAACTGTTAATTTTCTGAAATCATATGTAGAACTGTATGGGTCCAGTGGTGAGCATAAAAGACTACACAGTGCTATAAATATGTATCATAGAAATAGTCTTACTTATTTTTTTTGAGTTAGCAATTCCAAATAATCAGGAGCCAGGTATTTTACATGTTATCTACCTACTATTGCCTATATTTTCCTATTACGAATAAAAACTTTTCCTGGTACTCAAACTGCTTAGGTTCTTAGGTTCATATCAGAGCTGTAACATAGTTATTTTCTTTTTTTTTAAATATTTAAAATTACCTTTAATACAAAATAAGCAGGTTTTTTTATGTACATATATCAAACTGTAGATTCCTAGATGATCCCAGATGAACCAGGCTTTCCAAATTGTAAATTCAGTTCCATACCTACACAGGAAAGCACACATATAATGGCAGGTGCTATTTAATCATTGTCTCCCTTCAGACCAACTGTTTGAAATTTGGATGCACTTGGATAAGCCTGCATCTAGGTGGTATCCACACACCACTTGACAATAACATGGCAGTTAATGTGCTCAAACTGCTATTTGTTAAACAGGACAAGGCCATTTTACACTTCCATTATGTTCTCTTATGGTTTTAGCCACTTTTATTTTCACTGTACAAAAGCTGGCATCTTTTTCTGAGGCACAGAACAATTCCTATAATAAAGAAAATAGTCACATGAAAAGCAGTCAGAGACACATAGAATACTACTGAAGGTGAAAAATCAGAAGCTTATCAGTTATCTATTTCTCTTTAATCCTTTTATTCTCCCCTCATCTCTGTATTTGAAAGCTTTTAGCTTCTATTCTTCCCCTCTGAATTGAGTCCCTGCACCAGTTGTCCTTCTAGCGGCTCTATCAGCAAATGAGTTTTATCTCAGTTTCCAAAAAACAGCAATTCCTAGCAACTGATTCACAGTCCCCCTTTCCTTCCAAAATGGATTGAATTTTTACTAAACCATAAATATGGATGATATTACTTAAGACTAATATAACAGGACAAAAAGGTTTTTTTTCTGTTGTAATATTTTTATGTTACATTTAGCTGAATCTGACCTTTTGTCTCAGTTTAAAATTAAAAATCCTTATTTTCCAAATATTTTTCAATTCTCTTTTTCAATGGAACTAGAAGTCAAAATTAAATTGATTTTATTACTAGTTTACTTTTGTTTCTGAAAGGAACAGCAGCTGCAAAAAGACCTTTCTCTGCACAAGCAGTATTTTCTGTTTTCAAATTAATATTTTAATCCTTGACAATGTTTAACTATTTCGCCTAAAGCAGTAAGAAGACTGAGGATTTGCAAACACCTACATTGCATATAAGCTGTAAAACCTTTAGCTTCTTAGCATTAACCTGTAATGTTAGATTTAGGTCTGTACTTAGGGAATTAAACTAATTCTTAAATAACTATCTCTACTGTTACCTGAATTAAAAAAAGCAAAGTTTATTTAGGTGTTCTTTAATATTTGCTGTTTCTCACTCCTGTCATAGTGGCTGTACATATTTTAAAGTACATGGTAAAGCCTGAGAAGAATGCAGCAATATTTATATGTACACAAAATACCTTGTACTTCATCATTTCCATCAAGTAAACTGGCAGCATGCACAATAGCTAATGCTACAGAAGCACAATAGAATTCTTAGTTCTCTGACCAGTATTCTCTCTCACTCACTCACGGACTCACGCACTCACGCACTCACGCACTCACTCAAGAAAAAGAGATTTCTTATCAACTAAACCACTTACATCTCCACCTTCCCATCCATCTGCTGAATGGAAAGAGAGTTCAAATCAATTGAACTGTTGAATTTCACTGTAAATAAAGGGGTTTAAGAGTCTTAATATTTTCCTCTCCTTTCCCACCTCTGCCACTTCACAGACATTTCCCCAATTTCCTTTTGAATATGACAAAATGCAAATTGAGACCTTTCAAAGTATATTCCTCTTGTAATAGCCCCAAATTCATTCTAACTATAACATCTATCTGTGGGTTACACTGGCTTCTCATCAATCATCATAACGTGGTGCATACATTTCATTTAAATAAATATATCTGCAACCTTGAAAATTGCACAGTATATAATCAGATTAAAGAAAAGTTCTACTGGTTTTTACCAGTGCTGAAGTTTCCACCAGAAAATACTTGGGTGTCACAGTGATGTCAAGATCAGTTGTAGTATAAAACTACCTACTGAACTGCCAGTCATTAAGGCCAGCTATCAGAGTGCAAATCACTCTGGAGCCATCATGGCCCATGTACCTAGCCCTCTTTCCCATGGGGGAGGCATTTTGGAGATCATTCAGCTCTCATTCGAGTATGGAATCAGATCCCCACTAGGGTATATAGCCAGACTCTTGGGTATCTCATTGTAGAAGAAAGTTACCTTTGTGTACTCTTTATAAATTGAGTATTTAAAGTTTCAGAGATTTATGTATAGTTTTTCTCTTAGAGCACTTTCTTTTTTAAAATTTCTTGACGTTTTAAAGCCAATTAAGCAGAATTATAGGTTATTTTACTTTCTGGAGCCCAGCTTTCTCTTCGAATGTATGTTGCCAGAAAAACAGCCAATTAATAACTGTTTAGAGACAGAGTTTTAGTCCATAAACAGCAAGGTATTTATTGGCAACGTTGGGGAACTCT
>JAWWEE010000074.1:68433452-68447312 GCA_035221455.1 Xenops minutus
GTTTCTAAATTTAAAGGAGAGGAATTATTTATTGACCAACATAAATATCTTAGTTCTCCCCTCGAACTAAGACAATAACCCACATCGTACAAACAGTATTTTCCAATGTATTCTAAAAGCACATATTAACCAGAAAGTGGTCCTGCAGAAATTGAAATGACCTCTTAAAGACCCCTTGCCTCTTTAACAAAAAGTAGCATTTTGCTGGGAAATCTATCCAAGTTAAGAGAATCATGGACTTAACAGCATAGAAAAAAACCCAAACCTTTACTTGGAAACCAGTTTTAAAATAATTTAATGTTTGTATGTCTGTAAGCGATGTGGTAATTTTTTTTCCAGGCACTGCATGATCTGCCCCCTTGATCTTTCAGGCATCTTCTATTAAGAACCTAAATTAAATTAGCTGTTAAAACACAAGGTTTGTTTTCTATATCTATTCCTGTAAATTCAATTTGCTCTTTTGCTGTTAAAGAATAAGAAACCAGGTTTGTAAAAAGAAGGTAGAGACAGTACTAGAAGTTGTACCAGAGGAAGAAGATCAGGAGAAAAGCACCTAAGGGATGAAAACCATAGCATGTTGGTATCATGTCCAAAGGATGTAATTGAAACTGTATTGACAGAACAAATTGAAAAGAGCCTGAATAGTTTATTTGAAGAGTATAGTTACAACAGTGCTCAGGGGACAAAGTAGATTATTCCAGGTCATAATTCTGTTAGCGTTAGTTTCTATAATTTGGTTCTACCATTTTCTGTTTTCAACAAAATGTTTTTAACTTAAACTGTGTCTGCATGCTGCATGTTATGAATGTACCACAACTTAAAGTGCATGCAAGCAACAGTCCAAAAAGGGACAATGGCAGCCCTAGTAACTTTAGTATTTACAAAAAGACTTAATGAAGCAGTCCAACAGCCATATCATTCTACAATAAGGAGAGCTATACTCCAATACCCTTCTGACAAATTTCATGGGAAATGACAGTGCTTTACTACTCTTCAGTGGGGCAGTGTTGGAACTACGCACACTATACTACAGGGCTGCTGTTACATTCTTCTCAGATAAGCATACTCCAGTGAAATGCACATGTGAGAAGAAATGATCTTCTCTCTTCCAAGACAAAGAGAGGAAATAAAGTTTTTCTGGCAGTTAACTTTGTGTTGTGAAAGATATTTTGAAGAGAGACTAGGAATGAAGAGGGAGTGCACCTGAAGGAGATTGGGTTCTCAAGGGCAGCAAAGCACTGGCATCACACTGAATGTAGAAAATAAATAGAAAACCAAGAAAGAAATTAAAGATAGGTATAAGCTGCATATGATTCGACCCTGTGGTGGTTTGGGTTGGCTCCCTGCCAAACCCAGCTGCTGGCCACACATACTCCCCCCTCCCGAGAGAGAAGTAAAAAAGTATCCAAAGACAATTGTAGTAAAAGTATACGTATATATTCACATATATTACAGTTATATACAATTAAACACTATGAATATACAGAACAAGAACTCCAAACAACCCCAAAAGGGAAAAGGGGAGAAAGGGAAAAGGGAAGAGGGACAAAAATGGGTAAAAACAAAACAAAACAGATACACACACTCATAAACTCAGGGAAAAGCTCAATAAGTAACTAACACAATAAATTCTCACCAAACTCCCCTCAAGTGAAGCAGTTTCTCCACCTCCATGCAGCTGGGACAACAGCTCTCAGATTAGGTCTCAGCTCGTATAGATAAGAGTAAAGCCGACACATTGAGACCTGCTGTCCTCCAAACATACAAAAGGAAGAGAGAGAGGGAGAGGAAACCTTCCTCCCCATTTTATATACAGCTGATTATGTAAAAGAATGGTGTGGAATACTTCCTTAGTTATAGCCCTGTTACCAGTGGAGGCCTAGACCAAAACCAAGAAAACTAAAGCACTATATACCCTGGACTACTAAATTTACTAACACTTTCCTTGTTTCTGTTTCCTTTCCTGCAGCTACTACTGTTACTGTCACCATAATGATTTTTGCCTGGTTGAAAACAGAGAGGAAAAGTGTCTCGTCTTCCTCCAAAAATCTCCAATATTTTGTTTTCCATCTGGAATCAGCAAAGTTTGATTTTGCCCACACTGCTAAGAAGCTTTAGACCAGTTCTGAGGGAACATGAGTAGTGTTATAAATTCATTGTCTGGAAATATATTCATGGTTCCCATTCTTGAGCAGGAGGGAGGCTGAAAAGATGAAAAGGAAATGGATATCTACCATCTTGACAAACCTGGTTTAGATTTTGGCATAGCTTTAGGGTAAGAATACCTCCCAGTCTTCTCTTGCCATATGCTCTTCAGAGTGAACGACTCAAGTCTCAGATCTCATGTCTCTTTAGGACTCATGGAACGGGAGGAGGGTATTTCTCTTTGAATGAGAATTAGTTTGCTGCAGGCTCTGTAGGAAGAATAATTCTATTTTTCAGATTTGCTGTGAGAAAATCAGTCACCAGCTAATTGCCACAAAGCCTGTTGACATCCATTTGAGACTAAAAGAATGACAAGAAACACATAATAAAAAAATAATAAGAAATCTAGTTTATTGCTATTTTTCTAGTCATAACTCAAAGCTACCTGAGGCACCAATAGGTACAGACTCAAATTCCAATACTCTTACTATGATATTTCCCTTCTTTGGATATTCATTTGATATTCGATTAGTCATTTTTTAAAAATACCATCATGTTTTTGTTTCTTCAGCTTTTTGATCCTGAAACAGAACAATATATGCACTTTTCTCAAGTGGGAGAAGCAGGGACATGTTTATCTGCCAACCGGTATCTGGCAATTCATGAACATGTAACTTATTTAGCACTAGTGCATAGGGTTCCTTTGAAAATTTGTGCCTGTAAGGTTTACCCAACTGAAACATAGCAATCTTTGGAACTACCTCATTCCTGAGGTGTCAGTCACAATGACATATTGGGATGTTCCAAACAGCAGGTAGTGAAGAAGTGACAGGAACAGAGCTGGAACTGAAAGCTTCCTCCTGTTAAGAGGAGGGAATCATTCATCTACCCCATTCCTAGTGATGGGCCTTGAGTTGAAAGACAGTGTCACAGCCACTACAATTTCTGAATTTCACAGAAAAGGATTAATCTCTTCTTTTTCAATGATGCAGGGAAAAAGATGAGCTAATTGTCACCACCTGCTCCGGCTGTATCTTTTGGCACTCACAGTTTTTCTACTCCATTTTCCATTTTGCCATAGCAAAGTTGCAGCAGACAGTACAAGCCATAAGAAACATGTCACCAGAATTTTAAATTGCCTTTAATTTAAAAAACTAAAGTGTGAAACTAAGATACACAAAGGCTTCAGACATAGATGTGATTTTTCTGATGTATTTCATCATTAGATTCCCTTTTGTCTATGTGCACATGAAATGCTCCAGGCTCTGAGAAAAGAGAGTAATTTAGTATAATCCAAAATTATATAGGTGTTCTACAAAACCTACAGATATTAAACCATTACAGTGGGAAAAGACTTAAATAAGAGGGGAAAAAAAAACACTTTAAAAATTATCTAATTCAATCTTATCGCCTTGTACAATGAATAAGACTCAATTTTCCTCCAGTGTCACAACTTAATAAAAATTATAAAATAGAACACTCATTTTTAGGTCAATTAGTCTTCACATTGAAAACCTGCAAGATATTCTTCTATAGTATACTTTACAGCAATTACTGTAGTATTGCCAAAAGATACACACGCTGATCAGAACTGATCTAATCATACACCACTTTATATGTACAGGGCATGGGGATATTTTTAATTTTTACATATAATTTCAAATTTACTTCCAGGTTTACACAACCTTTTGGTCTGACTTGTGTGTGAAATCAAACAGAAATCCAGGTGTTTGTTGGTGGCTTCCCTACAGTTCCAGCAACCTTTATTTTCACTCCTTTATTTTCATTGCTTTATCTTGGCAAGTGCATCTGCAATGTAAGACTAGAGAAACCTCTAGATGACATCTAGTGTGCTTGCTCACCCTGAGCAAAATCAATTATAGCCACAGAATTACTGGAGAATATTAGCTGGTTTCAAAAGCTTCAAATGGCAAATGATGATGCTGTTTCTTTATAAACTAACCTGTTCTAGTATTGTCTCTACGATCAGGACACTGCTTCATAATTTTGAAGCCATAAACCTCCTTTACTGCTTTTGGTTTTTTATCCTATCCATATCCATTATCAATATGAAGGGAATATATTTCATTTTTTGCAGAAGTTTTTTAGTAATTTCAAAATCATTGTGGTGCCTCTTTCCAGCTTTCTTTTTCCTAAAGAACTTAAATTATGTCAATGTTTTCTGTTAAATCATATGTTCAAGATTTCTAACTATTGTCAGACCTTCACTGATTTGCCTCCAGGTTGCCCACATCTTTACTGAAAGGAAATATCCAACAGTGGACATAAGACTTAACATGAAGCTATGAGGCAGTAGTAGCTTTAAACTGACATACCTTTGCTCAGCTAGATAGTAGATAGAGCAGGGACCATCAACTGGAGTAAAAAACATCATTTGAATCATTATGGAGAGAAGACTTAAGCATTCTTATGCTTCAACACAGACACACAAGACAAGTTACAAGACTCAGTCAGTGTTGCAGATATAAATTGCAGATGGGAGCAAAACACAGACTGAGTGTACCACAAAGCATAGTAGAACTGACATGTTCAAACTAAGATGCAACATTTCCTACAAAGATGTGATGCAGTGCAACCAAAAACAACCAAGGGCATTCTTAAATGAGACGGCCAAACACAGCTTCAAAATCCCAGTTTGACTGTAGGGAGGACAGCTACAATTCAAGGTGTCTCAATCTGTGACATTTTATTTTACTCACTTTGCTGATGAAAGAGGGAATGCTTACTTTATAGCATTTAGTTCCTGCTACAACACCCAAATCAAACAAGAAAGAAAATATCAGCCCCAAAGAGAAGGTAGGATTCACACCAATTCAAGAAGAATTAAAGTTTGTTCAGATGACCCCCCGAAACAGTGAAAAAGAACCCCTTAGTCAAGGAAAGATCATACAATGAATTTCAGGCTTTGTGAAATAGTAAAGAAAATTCGTATATAAGCTGAATGCTGTGAAAACATCTATACTTCTCCAATAATGACAGCTTATTTGCACCCTTAGAGTGATTCATACCATGTTCAGTTAATAAGAAGTAGGAAACTTTTCCTGTACTTAGGTACCTTACTGCCACTAATCTTTTCCAAGTCCTTCCATTTCTTCAAGGAGAAAGCAAACATCTCTTTTCCTAGTATCTGTGTTGGAGAAAACCATTCTGAAAAAACTGGCTTTGTCACCTTGTGGCTGGTAGCTAACCATTGTCAGTCCTATTGTCTGTGTTTTGATCTTGGGAGAAATCTGCATACAAGACAAGAATGACTGTGGTTAACAGTCTTTCTGAACAAAGAAGGAAAATAAAAAAAAAAATAATAAAAAAACCCAAACCAAACCAAACCAACCAACCAAACAAACAAACAAAAAAACAAAGCTGCTTTTTCCACTCTGCTCTATACCTGGCTTTGTAATGTAAGCTAGCATGCTGTTCAGCACAGATTAAAACTTTCACTGGGATGTCTCTAACTGAAGAAATAGTTTGTCAGAAGGATAAGACCACTAAATCATTTTGATTGCTTAGTTTCAAGTGTCATATGGCCTTTACTGAAGCCAGAAAGAATTCTATCTGAAGAAACCAAAGTGGAGAGGAAGTAAATTTAAAACAAGGAAAGATGGTAAATCCCTGAATTTGAAATAATTTGATAAATGATTAATGCAAATGTTTTATTGTGAGGATTATCTGATGTGACTAATGCTTTCCATAGTCACACTTTATTACAGCTCTACTACTAGTTAGATTACTGTTTATTTCCTTACCAGTCAGGCGCAGACCTCAAGAAGTTTTCATAATGGCTAAACAAAAAAGGTAGCCACTACAGACATGGGGATGCTATCCTATCCAATTGACATAGGAAGTCACCTACTCCAGTACAATTTTTCTTTTAATACTTCTCTGCCTGGTGTCACAGTCTCCTGCTGATCCCATGGATGGAGAAGCTGTGTACTTCCTTCCACTTTCCTTCTGACTCCACCAAACCACCACAGAAAGTGATCACAAATTGCCTTCAGACCATCACTTGCAGCCCACTGCAGGGGGAAAAACTCATTCAGGCATCATTATGAAAAGCTGGGAATAAAGAAAGTGGTAGAGACTCATCAAGCCTGTGTCATTCAGTTTGCAACATATGACTAAAGTCAGAGAGGAGTTTAGTTGTGTTAATGCATCACAATTGCGTTAATGCTGGTGTAACATACATTCAGAATTATGTTACTCTTGTAGTAATAATTTAAATCTTTCTACTCTCAGAAGGACTTCCAATAATATTTTACTATTTTCTTTGGATGATACATATGTGATGCATTTTTTTTCATTTTTCTTCAGTTTAATGGTGAACATGGCAGTGCTGGGTTAAGCATTGAACTTGATGATCTTAGAGATCTTTTCCAACCTAAACTATTCTATGATTCTATGATTCATCCAGTTCTACTTCTGGCACTGTTGTTCTCTGCATATCAGCTGAGAGTTGATGTTTGAATCTTGGTTACAAACAAAAACAATTAGACTACTGGTAATTACTGCTCAGTGCCTTAGTATCCTCCAGATTGACTGAAAAATGTTAGAAACATTACTTGAAGAAATCTATCCCATTCTCTTCCACTTGGTGGGATGTTCGAGAAGCACACATTGGTGAGTTCATATGCGAGTGAGAAATTTCTCCGATTGGAAAAACAGAAATATTAAGGATTGCCACGATCTGGAAAGTGGAATTGAGATCAAACTAGCATCATGTTTACTTGAAACCCATCGATGAATATCCCTCCCCGGATTGATGAAGAAGTTCTGTGTTGAATTAATTTTGTAGAACAGTGCGGCAGCTGAAGTGGGTTTGCTCTCCCTTCTCATCCCCGCTCTGGCCACGTGGTCCCCAGAGAGTCCCAGGAAAAAAACACCAGTCAGCCAGCAGAAGAGGAAGCAGAGAGAAAGTTTATTCCCAGAGTCTGGGTTTATATAGGTCACAGGGGGAAGTGATGTCCCACAAATGAAAATCAAGGGTTTAAAACAAGTAGGGAAAGGGTTAACAACAGGATTGGAAGGGGTTTCTCACAGAACCTGCCCAGGTACTTTCTTGCATTTTAATGAGGGACTCACAGAACCTGCCCGGGCACTTTCTTGCATTCTAATGAGGGTGTTACCAGTGTTATCTGTGGACAATACAGTGACAAAGACAGGACAAACTCCATTTGACAACACAGTAAAGTCCTGTTCTCAAAGCATTATGGCTAGCTTTTCCATCTTCCTGAGAGACCCATCTCTTGCAGGCTTTATTCCATTTCTGATATTGTATGCTCATTTCTATAGAATAGTATATTATAAATGTATTAGAATAGTTATAATAACTTTTCAAAATGTTCATATGTACCCTGGTTCTCCATTGGTTGATTGTAACCTCATTCCTTATTGGTCCAAGTTTGGTGCACTGCACCACTCCCTTATATGGTTATCTCCTCCCCTCTCTTTCCTAGTTTGGTAGAGTTCCATCCCTTCTTATCCTTATATGTCTAAGTTCTGCCCCTGTTACAGAACCTTCCTTGAACACCCTATATAAGTTCAGTCCTGCCCCTCAATAAGTGCCATTCCATGACCACCCTAGCCAGAGTGTGCAAATGCCTTTCTTCGTCTTTCCAGCAATCGTGTCAAGTTCAAGTCTTCAAAACCAAAATAAGTTTCTTTCTCTGCTTAGGAAAACTCAACTCACAATAGAAACCTCTCCCTCTCTTTGGTCTGAAGTTAGAGGACTTGACATACATTTACCAGTACCTGCATGATTTGTACTCCAAGTCAGTCACATTTTTCAGGTATTTTACCTTTATCTAGGAAACTATAGTTCTTACCAAGGCTGATAACTACTGCAAGTCAATGCTGCTTGTTACTCTCCTCATCGTGCTTATTTTCTACAGAAATCCACATGTATTAAGAATGTTTTCCTGGAGAATGTTGACTTCTGTGGTCCTAATCCCTCTGGCTTCTTATCCTCACCTCTGTGCTCAAGAAGATCACATAACAAATCCCCAGAAGCTATGTTAAGGCATATGAAGGACAGGGAGGTGATTCAGGACAGCCAGCATGGCTTCAACAAGGGCAAGTCCTACTTTACCAACCCAGTGGCCTTCTGTGATGGAGTGACTACATCAGTGGACAAGGGAGGTGCTATAGATGTCATTTATCTTATCTTCTGTAAAGCCTTTGGCATGACCCCCTACAACTTCCTTCTCTCTAAAGTGGAGAGAAATTGATTTGATGGGTACTCTTAGATGAATAAGGAATTGGTTGGGTGATCAAATCCAGAGGGTACTGGTCAACAGCTCAGAGTCCCAATGAATATCATTTACAAGTGCTATCCTTCAGGTATCTATATTGGTACTGTTTAATTCCTACATTAAGGACATAGACAGAGGGATAGAGTGCAGTCTCAGCAAGTCTGCAGATGACCCCAAGCTGAGTGGTGCAGTCCACACACCTGAAGGACAGGATGCCATCCAAGGGGACCTGGACAAGGTTGACAAGCGGTTCCATGGGAATCTTGTGAGGTTTAGTAAGTGAAAGGTGCTGCATCTTGATCAGGGTAATCCCTGGTATCAATACAGGCTGGTGGATGAACAGATTGAAAATAGCCCTGTTCAGAAGGACTTAGGGGTGCTGATGGATGAAAGGCTGGACACGACCTGGCAATGTGTGCTTGTGGCCCAGAAAGCCAATTGTATCCTGGACTGCATCAAGAATAAGTGGTCAACAAGGGTGAGTGAGGTGATTCTGTCCCTCTGCTCCACTCTCAAGAGACCCCCCCCACATGGAGTACTGTGTCTACCTCTGGGGTACCCAGCACAGGAAGGATATCAGCCTGTTGGAGTGAGTCCAAAGGAGGGCCACCAAGATGACCAGGGGGATGGAGCACTTCTCCTGTGAGGAAAGGCTGACAGAATGGTTTTTTTTCAGCCTGGAAAACAGGAAGGCTTCAGAGTGCCCTGATTGTGATCTTTCAGTACCTGTAGGGAACCTACAAGAAAGATGGAGAGGGCTTTTTAGAGGAGCATGTAGTGACAGGACAAGGGGCACTGGATTCAAACTGAAGAAGAGTAGGTTTAGATTAGATATTAGAAAGAAATTCTTTATTGTGACAGTGGTGAATCACTGGAACAGGTTGCCCAGAGAAGCTGTGGATGCCTCATCCCTAGAAGTGTTCAAGGGCAGACTGGATGGACCTCTGAGCAACCTGGCCTTAGTAAAAGGTATCCCTGGCCACAGCAGGGGGGCTGAAACTAGATGATCTTTAAGATGACTTTTAACACAAACATTCTGTGATTCTGTGATTATATTTCCTGCTGCAACCCAGTTTAAAGTTTACTTTTAACTTTATTTTTGAATATTTAAAAGTCTGAAATAGGCAAAGAAATCTGTCAGATTTCTGGAATAAAACTGCATTTTCAGAGTTTTTTCCTACTTTTTCTTTCCACATCAACCAAAGGGCAAAGACATCAATATGTGGACCACAGTGAATTATCTTGTGCTCTATGATAAAAGCTGTATCATACTATTTATTTGGCTGGAACAGACAGCCTGTGTGCATCTGGCTACAACATCACAGAAGATCCTCATAAAATAATAAGATGGTCACTTTTAATGAAAAATGTACAAATAACTCTTGAGGAAAATTCAGGCTTTTCTTTCTCACTGGAGTTCAAAGGCAAATATACAGGACTAAAAATGTCTCCTTACTCAAAGCCACAACTCCATTAACTGAAGAGAAATAAAACCTAATGAAGTACTAAGATGATCTTTCCAGCTTAAACTCATGAAATTTAACAGCTAGTGAAATGTGAGGAAGCATCATGCTATGGTAAAAGTAATCATTCTCCCAAATGTGGTTTTTAGGTATTTAATTTTAAGTCCAAGACAATGTTCCTTGTTGCTCTGGTTGTTTAGAATGGCAGCACAGACATTGGCAAACCTAACCATCAAGTAACCAATGCTATTAACTTCTCATAGAAGTATCTCATAGGTGAGTTGAGGGCCTTTGCCATAAAATGTCAAGGTTAAAATCTTTGAGCCCCTACAGATAATTAATGCACCCACTGCCACATTATCCTGTGGATTGTCTGCATGAGAAACTTAGTGAGCACTTAGCTAGGCTATAAAATAACACTACATTCCTGTGTCAGCTCCAAGTGTCTCCATGAGAGGTTAGTTGCTGCATTTTGAAAGCTGTCCCATGCTGAGTATTCGAAGAACTATTTACATAAGGAAATAGAACTAACATGTTATAAATTTACACCTTTCCCTCCTGAATGCTGACTTCTTTTGCACATAAAACTCCCAGACACACTGAACTCCATATACTGTACTAAGGTAAATAGCAGCACAAATCATTAACTTTTATTATTCTATATTCTGTATGACAGGCATTAGTTTGGCAAGCAAGCTTTGCTCTTGGAAGAATGTCAGCTTCCACAGGCATTTTAATGAAAAGACAAACGAAGTGAGTAGCGTGCTCATACAAAGAGACAATAACAACTAATCCTGGGATCAGATGGAACCAACCCCTCTCAAATATTTTGTTTCAGTGTACTTCCAAGTATTTGCAACAGCTTAGAAAATGAAGTCTCTGTTTGTTGGAAGAATCAGAAATCAGACAGTGTACCATGCAGATATGATAATGATTCTGCGCTGAAATTTTAAATCTATACAATACATAAGCAAAGATAAGCTTGACATACACAATCTTGCAAGATCTTTGACTGCACTTCTGGATTTCAGTCAATTTCCTTAAAAAGGAACATATGGAAGAAATCTATGCTATGCACCTCAGCATTCAACTGCTTTTATTGCAAGAGGCAAAATTTCCTTAAAATGGTTTCCTAATATGAGGCATGGAAGAATATTTATAGCATCTATCTAGAAGATTTTGGGTGGAACTAAAAGGACTAGAGCTGCTATAAGCTTGTAAATTTGAAAAATTCAGACTCTTCAGTAAAATCAGTACTAAAATTGGCTACAAATAAAAACCATAATTATTCATACCACTTCACAACAGCAGCAATGCTCCCAAAATAAAATTAACAACTTCCCCCCTCTATCTACATGCTTATACTAGAGCTAAGAATTTTGTTCAGGAAACATAATCAACCTTACTTTGTTATAAGTCAGATATCCTGAAATAAGAGAGTAAACTGAATGACAGCTCTGAAAACAAACAGCAATTCAGAACCTCAAATGTTGCGCAGGTAGTCTGTTTAATTTTTGGAGCTGTATTAGCTAATGCAAGAAAAACCATCTTCAAATCGGTATCTATTACTTTATGAGTGCACGCAAAACTTACATCTATGATTAATAATAGAAAACATTCCTACTTACTATCCCATCTCTTCCCATTTCTAAAATTCCTATTCCCTTTCAGGGTGAACCAGAAAAAAAAAATGCATAAAAAAATTTCCATTTAAAAAAACAATAAAGCGAAACCAAACAACGAAAAAACCCACAGCCAAACAAAAAAACTCCTCAAACAAACAACACAACTCCTCCAACAAAATTACAATGGCACTTTGTCTATATAACTGCTTCCATTTGTGTGTGAAATAATTTTATATATTCAACACAAAACATATCCCAAGTATTGTTGTCCATCAGAAAACTTCCATTACTTTTTATGAGAAGTTATCCAAAGACACCACAGGGTCTTAAATGCTTTTGCAAATGTAGATACTATCCCTGCTGTAATGGTAATGATGCTGAAGAACTTTCTCTGCACTTTCTTGGCTCTTCCCCCAAACATAATTTCAGCAATGTGAAATGCAATTGAATGAAAACAATAATAAAAGTCCCTATTTCAGATCAAACTGAAACAAAATATTTATGCATTGAGTACTACAATAACTTTAAGTTACTTTTGAAAATAGTTTATCTGTGACCCAACATGTAGTCAACATGTTTCATTTAAAAATATATCAAAGCAAGGCATTTTAAATCTTACTCCATTTGGAGAAAACTGACTGAAACAGCAGGCCAGAATTTGACAAAAAATAACAGTCAGTTCTCATTCTCTTCAAAAATACATTTTTTCAGCTATTTTATAAGTTACAGGGAGGAGGAATATATCCTGTTCTGTCATTTAGAATCAGTATCAATGACAACTTTATGTGAGTTAATGCTGTCAGATTTCATACAGCATTGTTAGATTCCACTTCACATTAACATTATAAATGGGAGTGTAAACAACAACATGTCAGTGTTCAGTATTTCAGCTTCCAAATCAGATGGAATAATTTTCCCATGGTCAAATAACAAGAGGAAAAAGAACAAAGGAGAATAATGTAATTTATTCTTCTGATTAGTGTTTAAATATTCAGAAAATCTGGTATCAGATTCTATTTCTAAGACTATTGATAGTTTTGTATGTTCTTTATTATTTACCATGCTACTACATACACATTAGCTGCAAATTTTGCCAGCCATGGTTAAATTCATGTAATTGTCAAGACTTGAGAAAAATAAAAACCAACACTAGAGCAAAGTTCATCTTCCTCAGCCCCTTTTCACCCAGGAACTACCTAAACATTTGTGAAAAGCATTCATACACCATTTTTGCATAGCAATCCTTATGTTCCTCTTTCAGGCCTTTACCAATGTGCATGATGTCTTTGGTAATATACAGACTGCCTCAGCCCTGTGCACAGGCAAGACCAGAGTAAGCAGCAGCCACCTTCACCTTCAGCACTGTTGAGTGAGAAGGAAGAAGCTGGAGCAGGAGTTTGCTGATCAGCACTGCCTCACAGGGCCATACCCAACCTCTTCCTTAATATTTGCCCTATGGACAATTAAGGCTTCGTAACTAAGGTTCCATTTACTAAGAAACCACTCTGTAAAGACATTTATGGTCCAGAAGTCTTCTTCCCCAATCTAGAAGTCAGCTGTCACACCCAAGCCTCTTTAAGTGCAAAACCTTCCCAACCCAGTAGTTTCTACCTTTTCAGTGTCATTATATAAAATTTCAACCTGATTACATTAATGTCACTTTTTAATTTTGCACTAGGTGCAGGTGCCCTGCTGGTGGTGACAGCGCTGGGGTTCTGCTAGGGTGATCCCCATGTGGAGCTGCCAGGGCTACCCCGCCTGGACACAGGACACAGCCCGTTCCAGCAGAGAGGAGGAGAGACCCTGACAGGGAGGTCCCTGTGGACACTGGAGAGGAAAAAGTCCATCTTGGTTTTGAGCATCAGTGAAGAAAAATTTATACATGAGAATGTGCCAGTTTTCTGACTTGCCTCCCGTGCTTCAGAGTACAGATTCAGAGACTAAGTCAACAGATTCTACCATTGAGGCAATAGGGAGCAGAAGCACCAGCTCCAAGAGGCAAAAAAGCAATGAGATTCTGGAATATATCCACAAGAGTTCTATATGTCTTATTCTACTTTTTCCTCAAGCACAATAGCCACTCTTTACCTATTGAACAGGGTAAGATGTGAGTAAAGACCTACAAAAAGCAACATGTAAAACTGAACCCTGGTTTTACGAACAGTGAATTTTGTTCAAGACAGTCAGAGTTTATTTTATAAAATGGCATTCCTGCCAGGAAACAGGATGAAAAGCATGGTGTATGAGGGAATGTTAAGGACAACAAAATATTCCAAATAGACATGTGTTATAGTTTCAAAACTCAGTTGGAATTCCTTCCAAAGCTTGGAGGCAACGCCTTAGTGCTGATAAAAGGTTTAA
>JAWWEE010000074.1:68451883-68485257 GCA_035221455.1 Xenops minutus
TTTCTAAATTTAAAAGAGAGGGATTATTTTTTTCTTGGCCTACATAGATATCTTAGTTCTCCCCTCGAACTAAGACAACATGTCATGTCTTAATTTTATTACACTTCACTGTAATTACATTATTTGTCCCAGTTCCAGGAACTGCTCCTTTCTTCAATGAATAATGGCTGTTAAAGAACAATGAGACTGAGGGAGCTTTAAGCTTACTCACACAAAAAAAATAAACAGTGTGTGTGTATATATTTGTATATGGTATAAGTTCCTCTTCATTCTTTTTGTCCTAAAGAAATACATTGTGCAATGACTCAGTGATGTTGAAATCCTAAGGCATCAAGAGCATCAAAGAGGAGCCCCCTTAAGTTTCACCAGTATCCTGTTGGGCTTTGTCTTTAGCAGGAGCAGCAACACATCATTCAGAAGGAACAGTCAGTCTTCTTTAGTGCATTCTGTAGTGCTACACTGTACTGTGTCATACAGAAAGCTAACAGTTTTTCCTCAGACGGTTTTCTAATGCATTCTGCTACACATAGAATCATTTAGTTGGGAAAAAACCCTCCGAGATCATCAATTCCCACCATTAACTCACTGCCTTATATCTATATATATATAGATATACATAGATAGATAGATAGATATAGTCATAGACAATTAACACGAGCATGGTACTCTCCAATTTACTAAAAAAATTCACTCAGCAACAAGAGTTAAGAAAATTTGCAATGTTCCTTTTATATTATGATGGCATTATTATTAAGACTACCATATTGCCGTGTGATGCCATTAACTGTAGGAATATAAATCTGCAAAACACGAGAATGCAGGAAGCTTCCCGAAAGGGGATAAGGCTAATCCAATCTGCAATAACGACCCATCTCAGGACACACATAAAGACTCTATTTGCATTTGACAAAATTTGCAGTTTCTGTGTGTGATTCTTTTCATATGACCAAGTTTGTCTGGAGTGCAGAAATTTAGGCTAATAAGTAATAAGCTATGTTTGCTTGCCAGATTGTCAGAATGATGCTCAAATTAATTATAAACAATGTCTTTGCTATCATCAAAGAAGCCAAATGCATGCTTAACTTAATTGCAAACATCAGGAATGAAAATGGTGGCTTGTGAATTTTATACCATTCCACTTTTACCCCTGCAAATAATGCTATAACCTGTCAGAGAGGAATTAGGTCTTTTCAGTTCTTTGCAAATAAAGTTTCAAATACAAATAGTAGATCTCAGCTGAGGGAGCCATGGCTGACTGCCCTCTGCTGGCAGAGCTGAGGTCTGTCCTGTACTCATTTGTCGTACCCATTGCTGAGCAGGGAAGAAGTGGGAATATAGTCAGGAAAGAAATGCTTTACACAGATGCTGTCCACTACTGTTTAAAAAACAAATGTATGACCACACCTTGGGTTAATCTGCACTAAAACACCAAGATACAGGAACAATTGTTATAACTTCACTTACTACAAAATGTTGGTATTTGCCGTACATACGTGTTAACATTCACAGTAGCTGTGAACCATTCCCCAGCTAAAGCAGTAGGGTCCAGACCACTAAAAATGATTGAAGTAGTGAGGATGTCCTAAAATGATAGACAAGTAAAACAGATTTTGTGTCACAAATAGTTTTCTCAGAACAGTCTCTATTATCTTTTGTGAAGTGAGTAGTTAAAATCAATATGAAACACACACACAAAAAGCATGTTTTACACTAATGTTAGAAAAATACATTCCTCAGAAAAAGATATAATGGAGGCTGTAAAGCATTAGGCACATTAAAAAAAAATCATTAAATTTAATACCTACATTAGGATGACACATTTGCTGAAGTTATTTATTTTGGCAGATATTCAGAAGCATCCTATTTTATTTAGAGCTAGAACTTCATATGTCCCTGAATATCTGAACAAAACCAAGTGGTTTTACTTCTTTCTCTTACTTCCTGGACTGTACTGAGTTAAGGACTGTGTTCTGCTTAATGCCTCTGTAAATACAGCAAAGAAATTAGCTGAAAATAGAGGGGGGAAAAAGACATGGGAAGTCAGTCAAGCATGTCATAAACAGTGCCATAATTAAGAGGGTGAAAATGGAACAATGCAAAAACCAATCCAGACCTGCAAAAGCATTATTGTTTCAAATAACATTATGATTATCATCAATGGGGACATTTTTCTCCTGCATTTATATGTACACATCAAACTTAAGTATCTAAGTTATCAAGTAATACTTATTGTATCCAATTTCAAGGCCTACTTTTTTTCACTAACAATGCAGACACACCCTAAATGAGACAGCATAACTAACTCTTGTGATCTGTTAACTGATCCCAGAGTAGTACATCTCTTTCCACCAAATGCCTTCTATAATACAAAAACACTTTTAGAACATTATGAACATCACTGGAAATACAAAATTGCCACAAATTATATACCATGCATTTGATAAACCTCATACAAATCTAGTCAAATCTATGAATCAGTATTTCAAACATCCATGAAGCAATTGTAACAAATGAGGCATGTATGTTTTTGCTACTTTACCTGTTTTAGCTCCCTATTTCAGGGCGTCCCCATATTAAGCAAGTATTTTTACAAAGGGCCCTCCATGATTCAGACAGCTCCAGGCTGAACCCTTTCACAACATCCAGAAGCTGATGGGGGTGGTGAAAGTCCAGGACTTTATTTTCTCCTTCACAGACTCTCTTAATGTAGCACAGGAGAATCTCTACCACCTCAAGCAAGAACTGTTCTGTGAAGTCTTTAGCATTTTTAGCTGGTAAAAAGCCTATGGAAAAATAAGAACTTGCAAATAAGTGTCAAGCTTTAACAGCTCAGCCAGGCTGGTCAGAGACTGTTTTAGTGGCTATGAATATTCTGCTGAGTTTCTCCTTGTATAGCCATTTCAAAGGCAATCAAACACAAATGGGGATGTAGCAAAACAGTGAGGAAAATCAAAAAATAGTTAAGAACATAGGGCCTTAACACATGAACATTTTTGCAACATTTGTAATTATGCTGGACTTCTTGATTCTGACATAAGAGTGCCACCTGACTTGTCAGAGACTTGTCATTTGCTTAGTGATTATCTGTCCATGGGTAAAGCAAGGAAAGGTGAGAAGCAAAGAATTAGCTTGTTTTGCACTCATTCCCAGGACACAGTAGTTTACTGCTGCTTAACACCACCTTCCAGCAGCAAAGATAGAGCATGCCTCCCAGTAAAAAAGAGAGAACTTACCCATAAATCCTCACATTGCTCCAGAAGTGGCTGTCAGAATGACCACTGTACTTTCCTAGGAAGAAGTGGAGACTACCAAAGTTGAACATCCCTTCTTCCTCAACGTGGTCCTGAAAACATGTTTCTTCATATTTACAGGAAGAGGAACAGACACAAGTAGAGGATAGGAAAAGATTTCTATGACCTGGTTAGTCTCCCTCAATGCTTTGCACAACTGTTTTAGGAATCCACAACATCATCAATTTTCAGCCTGAGTGAGGCAGCAACCTCAACAAATACACTTCTCTAAAATTTTACCTGATGAGAAGAAATTTTATTTCTAGATAAATTTTGAAGAGGAAGAAGATGTAACAGTGATGAAGAGACTAAGAGAATCACAAAGAATGATAACATACAGAGACAGAGGTTGAAGAAAGGGGGTTTTCATGCTCAGTGTACTTCATATCTTCACTTCCTCCTCTCAGATGTGATGGTGGTTCGTAAGTACCCTGCCATACTACCTGCCATACTAGCTCCACAGGAAGCTACTGAGGCCCTGTGAGATTTTCCTGAGGGAACAGGCAAAAGGGCTGTGTTCTCAGTAACATTTGAAATATAGAAAATCACAAATTACAAGTTGTTTGGTTAATTTGGGTTTTCTCTTTGTTTGTTTTAGGGTTTTGGGTTTTGTTTGTTTTTTATTTAGGCTTATCTGATGCATAGGTATTTGAAAAATAATTCTTGAAGTTCTTGGTTCAAGTCTCTCTCTCCTCCCCCTCTTGCTGGGGACTGCTGATGTGTACTTTATAGTTTATTCTCTAGGCTTAAAATTGTTGTCTTCATCTGCAGAAATAACATCAGTATAAGGGTGAAGATAGTGGATGAAAGAGATTATATGGACTAATGTGTAGGGATTCCTTCAAGCAGCCAGCATTGTAGCAATACTTAAGAGCCTTCTGATAATTCCTGAGTGAAATCACAAGGCTTATTTCACCAGAGTCTAAGATACGTCCCTAGGAGCAATAACTCCATGAAATTTCCCATATCTCATCAAACCACAGGTTGAAAAATGAAATGTTGGGATCCAGACTGAGTGACAGGGACACCAGTATACTTTGCTTGAGTGGTAAGTCTTGCTGGGGTAGGTCTTGATGATACGCCCCATTCTAGATTTGGGCTTCTTTTCCAAACACAAATTGGTGAAATGGAACTGAAACATCATTTTATTCATTAACTAATGGCAAGTTGGTACAGTCTTTGTCATGGTTTTACTGCAGTAAGAAAAAAGTCCTCCATTGTCATATGGAAATAAACGAGGTGAACATCTTCATGTCATCTGTTGGCATCAATTGCTACATACATACACATCTGTACAGTAACCTACACACTCCCTGTTGCATGTGCAGTAAAAAACTATGATGGGCATAAGCTGCCCGTGTATTTTCAAGCCTGTGGATTCTGCACATGGAGGTTTTCAAGTTTTCTTTTTAACATTTAATTTCTCAGCTAGCTCTACCTAATTTCCATTAATTTTAAAAGAAAATATGTATACAAATCTAAAAATGAAATGTTTGCCTTCAATGACTGTCAAAAATTAAAACCATTACAATTTTCTAAACTTTAAGTATTGACCTTCACTTTTGTTAACTTTGCTCTCAGCTATTTCTTCTAATATAAAATTTATATTATAAGAAACCAAGTCTTTCTGAACTTCACATTTATTTTAATTATTCTTTCCTTGAGAAGGTATGTGAAAAGCCAAGTACTCTTCAGCAACCAATATTGCATTACATTATGAATGCCAATATTTAATTTTAGAAATTACTAACATGAATTTAAAGCAAAGGTGGAAAAGGACTTGGAAGTATTAAATGTCAAGATTTTTGGTGCCCAGATTATAAAATGTTTGACTTCAAGTTTAGCAGTTATAACTTTATAGATGTACAGATTATCAGCAGTTGAAATTATATGTCACATCATCAAGAATGCAACTAATTCTTTCTGAATATGCTATATAATTTTAGATTTTACTATTGTTTTTGGAATTTGACAATACTTCAAGAGACCAGACAAGAACCTCTCAAAAGATTTACTCCATTTTCCTCTGTGAAGTTAATTTTCACTCCATTTGCATCCCTTCTCTCAGCCAGTATCTTCACCAACCTAGAGAGGTGACAGCACAGTCAGTAGATCATCTGGTTGTAGGCTGTTGTGTTAGGTGCTATGCAACCCTTTCTTACACAACCATGCAAAACCTCAAGCAAACAGATGACTTGAATTCTCCTGAGCACAAGAATACTTTGAAATTAACATGGCTGGTCTCTCTAACACAGATAAAGAACAACAAAAAAACCCCAGACATAAAAGGAAATATATGCTGTTCTCAGGGCAGTATTTTAAGCTTGTATAATGCCTCTTTCATTCGCTTCCAGTATAAAGCTTTTTCTTCATGGCTTAGGAGATCCTGCTGTCCTTAAAACTGGAGTAATTCATCACTAGCCTACCTGCATGTCTGAAAGATAAATGCAAAATGACATCAAGAAGCTTTCTACTCTTTGAATTCATTTGTATAGAAAAAACTTGGAGAGTTAAGAGGAAACCACTTAGCTCAAAAGACTCATCAGATTAAATATTACTCTTGAGGCACAAACTTACATACCATTTAACATGTTGGAGGGAGACTGGGAGAGGGACAGAAAAAAAGCTTTTAAAGTAGCTGCTCACTTTCAATTTCCTCAGAAAAAGATAAGACAAGGACCACAATAAAGCCTGTCACAACAATTTTGGAAGTTGTAAAAGTTATGTTTTCCTTTCAAACAGCTCCTTTGAGCACACCATGTTCTCAACAATAGTAATTGAAAGACAAAGCTTTTACAGCTTCTGAAATGCTTGTCCCTGTTCCTCCTTTACATAGATGGAGGACAGTAAGAGGGTAATTACTGACTCACTGGAAATATACAGCCCACCACATCTTGAAAACTAATAGATATGCCGTTTTTCTGATCTTAGCCCTTTCCTTAATTTTATGAAACAAATGGACTGAAGAGGGCTTTTGAAGACATTGACTCTTCACCTTTGTTATTTTACAAAAATTAATTTTTCCCCATGATCTTCCTTTTTAGATTAGCTACCTGCAGTGCCCTATAAGGACTTAAAATTAACCTACTTGACCACAGGAGGATCATCCTTGCTTAGATATCTCCTTATTGTAATTATATCTGCATTGTCTTTTTACTAGACCCCAAGGAGTTGACTCCTTCATGCCTGCAGTGGTTCAGAGGCTTTTGCCTTACCAGATCTTCTCTTTTTCCTTGGACAAGGTCAAACAGTATCCATACTGCAAACTGGTTACTTTGCCCGCTAACCCAATGCCCATCCCCAGTATTCTTCAGCTAGAAAGTGGTCTTACCTGCCCTGCAAAACCACAGCATGTTGTGGCAGTGGGCCTGTGAAGAAAATAAAGAAACCAGCCATAATGCCTTAAAACCTGAGGTTTTTACTGTATTGTAAAATGTATTCTTTGCCTTTGTTTTCCTTGAGTCACCATTCTTCTTCCCAAGACCCCTTGAGAAATCTCTTATCTTCCTAGATTAGTATTCAGAAATTTGCCTTGGCAAGACTATGTGAAACCCCCCCCTTATCGGTCCTTTATTAACCCTTTCTCCATTTGCTGTTATCCCTCGATTCCTATTGGTTGTAACCAAAATCCCCCAAAGCCCTTTAAATACCACTGACCATGTGAATAAACTCTCTCTCTGCTTTCCCCTCCTGCGGTCTCTGTGTGTCTCCTTCCTGTGACATCTCGGGGACCACGTGGCTGGGGGGAATGGGAAGGGGGAACGTTCCACCATGCTGTCACAGTATGTGCTTCTTTCACACTACTGCCCTGGCACTCTCTGCAGTATACCATGCCAAATGCTTGATCTAAGTTACTGCCCAAAATCCCATCCACTTACCCCTCTGCTCCTACTGCTGACAGGGGGCTTAGAACACCATGAATGGATTCATTTTTGGGACAGAGACAAGGCTTGAGCCAGGCTGCTCCCTCAGCTCCAGGAGCAATTTGTGTTGCTTTAAGATGACCACGCAACTATGGCCTGATAGTATTTAAGATTTGTGTATAAGATGAATGTCCCATATATGCACAGAAATATACAGAGAACACATGGTTAAAAGTGACATGTTCTACAGCAGGTTTCCCTGTGTGGTGATGCCACCACAATTTAGGATAGCCTGGTGCATAGAATTTTAGGGAGAATGGGAAACTCAATGCTGTTCAAAATAAAGGCCTAAAACTGACTCCAGAGGATTCATTTAGTCTTCGGTGTGGACTGAGGCTCACATGCATACAGCTTCTTCATCACCAGGGCACCAGGGAGGCAGTTTAACAGCCAGCCTTTTCAAACTCTCCCGCTTTCTCTCCATGTCACATTATTCAGGCTGCATCCTCAAACATGGAATTAGCTGTAAGACAGGACTCCCTTTTCCAGGGGCTTATCTGTTTTTATCTTTTAAACTACCTCATTAGGAAGGTATCACGGCACTTGCAAAAACATGATTTATTACATTTGCTGTTTTGTGCAAATGGTGCCCACATAAATGAAGACGTTCAGTCAGATATAATATACTATACTTCCATCTTTGTCTTAACTGGCAGCCCATTAGAAACTGGTGTTTTTGTATCTAATCTGGGGCTAAGAGTGACTCCAGATAAGTATAATTTAATATTCAGCATCTATTTGCAGGGAAAAAAAGTAGGCTCTGACTAGAAATTTGTAATCTACAATGAAGAAGTTGAAATCTTCAGCAAGTCATCTGAGTGACACACATATATGAGTTCAGTTATGATTCATATCTACAGATCCAGCTCTAAGATACCTTGCTGTATTGCCTTTTATGCTAGCATACAGAAAACTGTGACATTAATAGCATATCTCACACACACACACACACAGAAAAGGTGATGAAAGACTCTTTTTATTACTTAGGTATGACACTCCAGCTTTGATAGAATAATCTAACCTCTTCATACAATTATGCCCTCGATAAAAAGAGGAGTTAATCGATTTTGAAGTGACACTGGAAATGCTGTTTCAATACATCACCAGAGGGAAGCTGGTCTTGTTTCTGCATTATAACAAGCTACTTCAAAATCAACACAAAGCAAACAACAAGCATCAAATGAAAGGCTAAAATATGGAAAACAAAAGGAAGAAAGTTAGAACTATCAGTTCCCGTAGCATACAACTCACAATCAATGCTCCAATGCCACCCAAAATAAGTCTCGGGAGAGTGCTGAACTGTTCTTGACATCATTCAAGCATTTGTGCCATCTGGGTGATAGATCAGTACTGATAACAATTTACCTCATCCAGAAAAATAGCTTTTGTCATAAGCACTGGGAAATGTCATGGAAACAGAATAAAGTTTTGCAAATGGGTTGTAGGACAAGGACAGGTGGAAAGGAGGAAGAAGAAAAAAAAAAAGGGAAAAAGTTCTATGCCCAAATAATCAAAGAGTAAAGTAGAAATTTAGTTGGGTAAATGAACAGCAAAAGGAAAGACACAAACCAGTGTGCAGATTGGAACAATAAAAGAGCAGTGTGTTCAGAAGAAATAAAGAAAACCCCCACCATTATAAATACAGGAGGATAATGTCTAGGGTTAAATGAATGTTAGATGTTTCAAAGCACCAGTGAGTTATATTAATAGCAAGACTTGACTACACAAGTAATATTAAGTCAAATAATTATGGCCTGTAGACTAGGAACCAAAAGCTGTCCTGGCTTCAACAGACACCCCAGGGACTTTTCTGTTTCCAATTAATTCTGTGTATGCATCTCCAAAGGGAAAGCAGCTGTCCTGACTCCTTGCTGCTGGTATCAGAGAATGGGGCTCTGGGAACACTTCTCCTCCAGGGATACATCTTTTCAATTCCCAGGGTGTACCTGGGGCACAGCCTGACTCCCTCCTGGGGCACCGCCTGACTCCCTCCAAGTCAGTTTCCTAGCTGATGCTATGAATCATGCAGAGAAGTGAAAATATTATGGAGCTGCTCTCTCATTGATGCACTAAGCTATTGATTCATACATTTCTGAAGTTTTAAATAGTGTGATTCAGTAATTGGCCTATAATTGAGTGAGGTGTGATAAAGACAGCACATCTTCAGAAGCACTGTTACAGATCAACATTGTCTGCTTACAAATTATATGCACCTGGGACATCAGTATACAGCCCTTTCTCCTTGGTGCATAAATTAAGCTAATTCAATTAGCACACAGACCTAGCAGCAGCTGAAAACTAGTCAAAGCCATTATTAACATGAGGACAGAAGCTAAATTTAAAAAATGTGCTTTATAATGATACAGATTTAGCAGTAATACCAGGGACATAAACCAACCACAAAAAAAAAAAAAAAAACCATTTCTGCAAAGAAAAAACTGAACATTTTGCTGTGGTACTCATAGTACTTAGAGATTTAAGAGCAATTATATAACATTTAAAAAAAGTCACTAATGCCCACAAGTTCTTACAACTACAGTAACTTAACTCTTTTTATTCTAAACATTGGGATGATATAACTATACTTCCAACTTTAGTTTTTTAAAAAGTAAAACTGAAGTGACACTGTGAAACACTTTTCATGCTTAGAGTAAAAATGCAACGTGTATTGCACCCAGAAATATTCCGCAGTCCCACTAAGTCATGCAGTTAAACCACTTTCTATAATACAACAGAGGTCATAAGGCTTTTGTGTAAAATATGCTTAGATATAGACTTAAAACTAAACAAAAATCAGGCAACCTACACCATCACAAAATAATGAATTTCTCAAGTTGTGCAAGGTTGCAGTTACTTTGAATAAGGAAAAGATGAGGTTGTAAAATAAAAGCAGTAGTATTCTGATATTTAGATAAAAGTTATTACTAAACTCTAAAATCTATGTTTTAAACTGTGTTTTATAATAGAGTGCTTTATCATTTCGCTTGCTTTTAATTTTTCATAGAAAATTTGGAAATTAATTAATTTTCCTCAGCTTCTTTTCATTTTTCTTTTTTTTTTTTTAATAAAACTGAAATAATTTCTGATTTAAAAGACTGTGATTGAAATTTAAAAGATTGTACTTTGAGTGAAAGTATTTTATCCTATTCTAGGAATGATATTAGGACAAATATAGCAGAAAAATTGTACTGGAAATCAGATTGAAAAACTAATAATATAATTTTTATGAGTCTTATTTAGACCAAATAACTGAAGTTGTCTATGTATTTTGACAAATTTCAGTCATTTCATGGTTGAAATGCATTTTCTTATGGTCATGCTCAATTTCTAAAGACAAGGTACCTTGAAAATAAATTTATCTTTTGCCATTTCTTTTCTATAAAAACTTCAGCTAATTTTTGTTCCCTCACATAAAAAACCAGTTGTACTAATTTCTCATGTGTTTTGTCTTTGGTCAGCAATTCTAGCATTTACATTGATTCTTCTTACTGAAGTGTGCTCAAAGTACTTGAAGATACCACTGCAAAGTTGTTCACAGAAAACATGATCAGTCAGTATTACTTGTTCATTTTCTAAAGAGTGGTATATATATGTTTTTGGCTGGCACTACTCCTCTACATAATGCTGACTCCAAAAAAAACCACTCCAGACTTAATTTTGCTATGAGAATGAAGTATAACCTGTACTTTGTTCAGAGAGTACTCATTTTTAAGAGGATATTTCTTCTGAACTTTTATTGAGCCCAAAACATTCCTTTGGTGCTTTTTAGATTTATTTTAGTGAAAAAATTCAATCAACATTTATTTATTGTAGCCCAAAGCAAAGATGACTTCTTTAATTCAAAACAAACTGAAGTATTTGTGTTGTGGTCCAAACAGGGATTGGCACAGAAATGCAATGCCTCCAGAAGAAATTGCAAGCTGATTTACCATTGTCTTGCTTTGTTCCCCTCCTCGTTTTCCTTATTGAGCGGTGTCTCTGGAGTAGACTGAAGAAACAAGTGTCTTGGACAATCCCTCAGAAAGCCTTATGTGAGAAATAACACAGCGCGTAAAATAAAAAAAAAAAAAAAAAAAGGCAATAGAGCAAGAAAACTGAAATCAATTCCATAATGAATGAGTTGCTATTTTGAAATTCCTCTTTTATCTCCATCAAAGCCTTTGTGATGCATTAAAATCCATTATAAGAATCAATTAGGGCTAAAAGCACAAAAATCTTTGAAAGCCTAAAGGCTTTTTTCCTTCCTCCATTTTTGGAGTATGCCAATTCACCAATTCTTGGAAAAAGTCGTTCTTGGAACTGAAACTTGCTGGGAGGTTTCTCAGAGCTATGCTTGCATTTCTCCTTATGACAAGAGACAGAAGCACAGCAGCCAACAGGACAAGTCATTCCTCATAACTGTAACCATGTTGGGCAACCTGTTAGACATACAGTTGTTCTGCAGGCAGGTTTTTATGGCCTTCTGTGATGGAGTGACTACGTCACTGGGAAAGGGAATGGCTACAGATGTCATCTGTCTGGACTTGTATAAAGTCTTTGACACAATCCTCCACAGCATCCTTCTCTCGAAATTTGAGGGACATGGATTTGATAATTGGTCTGTTAGATGGATAAGGAATTGGTTGGATGGTCACATCTAGAGGGTAATGGTCAATAGCTCAGAGTCATGAAGGACATCAAGTGATTGTGGTGTCCCTTGAAGCAGGGAGGGAGCAGGGGGATATGTGACAAGTCATGTCTCTCAGGCATCCATACTGGGAGCAGTACATTTTAATATCTGCATTTACAACATGGACAAAGGCACCCTCAGCAAGTTTGCAGATGACCCCAAGCTGAGTGTTGCAGCTGACACACCTGAATGACAAGATGCCATCCAGAGGTACCTGGACAAGTTCAAGAAGTGGGTCCCTGGGAATCTCATGTGTTTTAACAAGATCAAGTGCAGGTGCTGCACCTGAGTTGGGGAACCAAAAACTTTTGTACACAGAAGACGTTCCAAAAGAAGATGCAATTTAAATCAAATAATTTTGTTTACTCTGTTGAAAAACAGAACTGTGAATGCACAAGTTCTGCCCTCACCTCTCAGGTCATGTGCCACACAGCATGTCCAGGCTAGAAGGACATTTTTCAGTCACTGGTGCTTTAATAAACACCAGACACTCAACAACTTTGTGTGCTTCCTCTTACTTGTATATTCAGAAACTGCTTCCTTTTATGAAGAGCTTTAAAATTTACTGTCCTCATTCTTTGGTTACTGTAACTATCTCATAAAATGGAAGGCTAAAATATGACATAAGATGTAACATAACTATGTTTATAATAATACAGTAGCAATTATAAATAATTATGAGTATATTTCAATGTCATCTGTATCTGAAAGCATGTGTGGCCTCTTCCCTTTTATATCAAGCAAGATGTGTGCCTCACTCAGTACTAGAATTACCCTCTTTCAAAGCAGACAGTAACACAGAGCAAATCATGTGAGCTGGAGGACATAGGGGCAGTGGTAAGAAAATTATAAAAGAGGTTAAAGTGGACAGAAATTACCTGGAAAGAAATCCATGGAATGAAACAAATATAAGTAAGTAGTTAACTGAGGGAAAAGGAAAGGAGAAATATTTTTCATAATAGGAATATGTTGCAAGAAATGAAATCTTTTGCTCTTGTTTTCTCTGTGACCCAAGTGGTCAGAGCTTCCAAACTCTCTGCTTCCTGACTTAAATTATTTGGTTTACAGGGCTTTAATCTGAAAGTTGTCCACCTTTATTTCCCTTGTAAAATTTCAACCCTAAAGCCATGCAAATGCGATAGTAACTTTTTGTTTTGTTTGATTATATATTTCAATGGTGCAGTTATTCAATATAATGCTTGTCTTGTTCATAGTATCACTTACAAGCAGTTACAAAGTATATTTTTGCTAGCATGCCCATAGATCAGAAAACGAAGCCATTTTCTGGGATTATCCCAAACACAACCTGATTAAATTTTTCTTATACAACACTTCAGAGCTTATCAAAGAGTTGACCACTTTCCTTACAGATCTGTACTAACAAACAATTCTCTGAGACTTCTGCTCCAAGAATAATAAAATTCAAAACAAACCCTAATAACATAATCAGGAAAAAACAGGAAGGCAGCAAACAGTCTTGGAGGCAGAAGCTGGACTACTGAAATTTAAAGTGTCATGGAATAGTTACGCCAGCTCTGACATGGAAAATCGTACAGCACCACCTTGTGAACTTCCACTAAAAACACGCTTAAAGCGTCTGTAAAGATATAGTTGGAAACACACTGATCAGACTTACAGCATGACTACCAAAATGAGCACAGGAGCTGAACCTTGGATTCAGAATATATATTCTGTATAAAAGTAACTTAAAACCCCAGCAAATAATGAAATAGCATTCAGAAATCATGCACTAATTAATGAACCCTGAAAAAGTTACCACAATGTATTTTGAATAGGCAAAAAAATACTGTGAGTGCTACTAAAACCCTTCACCACAGAGTCTGCCAAGAGTTCTAAATAATAGCCGGATCTTTGAAATTCTTGCATTTCTGCCCTCACAATGAATGGTGCATTCCTACAGCAGTAGAGCCGCTGACAGTATCAACAACCAGCTCTGAACGAAATGACAAAACCTTTCTGACAGCTTCTCCTACTTCAATCCAAGAAAAAATACATTGTTTTCAGAGCTCATAATAAATAAAATGTACATCTGCTGCATCCCTGGTACATACAGAGAGACTATCATAACCAAAATGCAGTTTGAATAGAGAAAAATTGTATATTAAAATAATTATACTGGGGCAAGCCCTGGTGTGACTACATGTAATAGTTACCTGGAAACACAAACACCATTACTTCAAATGTCCTCTCCTTCTTCCTTCTTCCCACCACTTCATATACTGAGCGTGAGGTTATAAGATATGAAATAACCCTTTGGTCACTTTGGGTCACCTGCCCTGGCTGTGTTTCCTCCTAAACTCTCTTGCACCCCCTACTTCCTTGCCAGCACAGCAGTACAAAAAGCAGGAAAGCCTTGTCTCTGTATAAGCACCACTGCTCAGCGATAACAAAAACATCTCTGTATTATCAGCCCTGTGTTGAGCACAAATCCAAAACACAGCCTTATACCAGCCACTGTGGAGAAAATTAACTCTACCCCAGTCAAAACCAGAACAGGCTATTACCTTACCTACCTGTGTTCACAAAGATGAAAATGTGGGCAAATAATTTTTTATGGAGCTTGATCTTTTCAGAGAACCTGGGGTCACAGACTATTGCTTTACAGAAGAGGAAGCCTTGCTGTTCACTCTTCACTAAAAAGCTCTGCTTATGGTAAAGGTATCACCAGAGAAGAAAATACTGGCAACAGCTGCAGCTACTCTGTTTGAAGGGTTCTTCTACTACCTGTAAGAAAATCAGTGGGCCAAAAAATGAATTGAGAATTTCTATGCCTTCTCTGACCAGGAGGTTTTGATCTTTACTCTTTTCACCAAAAAATACCCCAAAGTAAGTGAAACGCTAACTTTGTTAAGAGGGAATGAAAATTAAGTCGATATGCCATGTTTACCTGATGATAAACTTCAAAGATTTTTATTAAATGAAAAAACAGACAACAACAACAATTATCTGAGAGAACTAGGACACCATTGTTCCCCTTAGAAAAAGTTTGCTATTTTTCTTCTCTTCCCATTACACATTTTCTTTCATTGTTCCAGTCTGATTTTGCACTGTTATCTAAAAAAAAAAGATAAGTGACCATAATTGCACACTTTATGCCAGAGAAGATTTTAGCAATGTTTTGTAAAAAGGCAATGTATTTCTGCAGAAATAATATCTCTCATACTCTAGCACTACATTTGCCTTCCCCTCCATATGCCTCCTGTGTCCATACCTTGCAAATGACAGCACACAGTTAATTTTTCAAGTAACTGTCTTCCAACATCCCATTTTTATTTCAGCAAAAACCACTGTTTTGTCTCTTTTGACCCTTTGTCCAAGTTCTGCACAAATTTCTATCTTCATTAAATTAGTAACTTTTCATGACACATAACACCAAATCTTTTAGTTAAGTCAGCTGGAATTGCAACATCTCAATTCCTTTGCCTGCAAAATAGGATTTTTTACTGAACAAAAGAAATGTAACAGGGTTCTGGTGGTGAACTCATGCTTGTATTTACTCTGTTCAACATGCATTTAGCATGTTTATAATTCGCTTTTAATCTTTGAGAGCAATTGAGGCCTGATTAAAAGGCCAGTACATAACCGGAAACTGCACCAATAATATTGTCATCTGACACAGTGCACCTTAGAGCAAGAGATGCATTTAGACGCACTTAAAGTCATCAGGTGTAGAGGGTGCTGTTGCTTCGAGCATCTAAGAGTGGTCTTCATACAGCTCTGAGATCAGTCAGTCTTTTTACTTGGTCTTATAGCTAAAACTCAGGATATTTACTAGCATTTGCTAAAAAACAAGCAAGCAAACAAACTCCCAACCTATTACAAAATAATAACTCACTTTCATTCTTTTAAAAGTGAAGATGAGCCAATGGCAGCTTCATGGTCTTAAAAGCAATCTAATTTCTTTTTTATAAGTCTGCAATTAAAACATTCATTTCAGTGCCTGATACCAGCTGTAAGTTCTAAGCACAATAGGAATTATAAGATCAACTTGTGTTGTACAGTCTAACATGGAGACTTTTTGTTGGTCTTTTTTTTTTTTTTTTAACTGTAAAGCATAAAGAATGAAGTCTGTCATTTACCATTTCTCTTGCAAGAGTTAGTACTATTAATATCACACTCAAAGCAGTGAAAGGTGTCAGAGGAAATTAGACAGGTTAATACATGAATGACTGAAAGAAAACAAACACTTTTAAAATATTTGACAATTTATACTTTTTTTTTTAAGTAGAGAGTCTAATTTTAATTTGAGCTTTCAATAAGCAAGTTATTATTTTCAGACTGTCTTGCTCACGTTTCTGATGTATTCCTTCTAGATTAATATCCCAGTGAAGAGGTAAAAAGGGAAATGGTCAGCTTCTGCTAGCAATAGACCTTTCTTTCTACACATTGTGGGTTGAAGATAGCTTTAAAAGTAAGTCCAAGAATCCGTGTAATTTTTAGAAGTCCCAGATCTTGGAAACCCTTTTCACAAGGGGGAGAAGAAGAGGGAAGGAATAGGTTCCCCTTGCTTCTCTACCTCCTGCCTAAATATCATGGTTATGAAGAAGCATTTGAAATATATAGCTGGTATATTCTAAAGGCTAAAAACTAGGTAGGGAGTCAAAAGCTCATTTTTATTCACTCCTCCCACTCCTAATCCTTTGTGCATTGCCTTTATGACAGTCAGGTAGGAGCAGGCGTTGTCTGACTACTAGACTGGCAAGTATGAAAGTCCAACTCTTATGCTATGATTGGATTTCATTTTATTTTTTTGTGTAAGAACAAAAGATTCTGTCTCACAAGTAAGCATTACTTTTTTTTCCCCCCAAAGAAAAATAGATGTTCACATCCCCTACATCCCCCAAGTAATGGAAACTTACACTGTCTTTACATGATGTTTTATAAATTTTATCTTATCCTAGTTTGATACTGCAGGTTTGCAGCACATACATGAGCTCAAAAGAGAAAGGTAAAGATTCTTCACTTTTGTGTTCCCAGCTCTTCTCTTGGGAGCCTGTCATGCAGCAATGAGAGTTCTGAGAACATTATGGCTGGATAAATTATCACCCAAGTAGGCTATATTTGTGGTTCGTGGTGTTTGTTTAGTTTGAGATTTTTAATTCTTTATTTTTTCTTTGATTTCTTTTTTATTTTAAGAAATGTCAAATAAATGCAATTTTAAAAACAGAAAACCCCCACTTTTTTAACTCACAGTTTCATATGCTCTTTTTTACTAGAGTGCCTATAAAGGAAAAAAAGAGAGCCCTGACTGTGATGGAAGAAACATGACATAAGTACATCACCTAGAGTAGTCCCTGGGGAACTTAAAAAACTATTGTTGTCATAGTTTTCTGTAAGGAAACAGGAAGAGAGCTTGCTTGCCAGGAATTTAGATCACACACTCCATGGAATGTGAGCTTCACCTGTTTGATTGTCCAGCCCCTTGCATCACACATACCTCAATGATGACAGAAATTCTTTGCAAACCATACTGCAAAAAAATCTGTTAATAGAAGAGATTCAGTTCAGTGGATTCAGAACCAGCACAAACATAATATACGTACAGTGCCTAAATTAGCATAAATACAATGTCTAAACCTAAAATCAAATTTCCAAAGCTTTAAAAACCAGACTGCTTGTTTGGATCTACATGACCAGCTTGGTGAAAGAAAGAGCAAAGGAAATGTATAGCAACTCCAAGTGCATCACTGGACCCAAAAAGTCAGCAGTTTCCACTATGAGATTTTGAAGTATACGTTTTGATGTCTGGTTGCTGGGAATAATGGAACGTGAAATATGACTCAGCTCCAGAGAACTAGGTGATTATTACTTTATATGGGGTCAGATGTAATTGTGAGCTGCTAGATTAGAAAATTGAGGTTTGTCCATCAAAGCAAAGAACCAATTTTCTGTATAATGCAAGAATACAAATGGCTGTACAGATGACAAGTCAGTAATAGTTTGGTAGCGAGGAACAGCAGTTCAACATACTGAGATGAGCATTTACAAGCTTAGAGGTTCTTTAATAGTGATAAGCTGACTCACTAACATGGGTGCATTCTCATCTGAACCAAATCAGAACACAAAATTCAGACTAACATAAGGTGCTCTGAAGTTCAGCCAAAGGCATTGAATCATGGCAGAGCTGTTATCCTGCAGTTCTTCCTTGGACAGAACTGTAGGCTCCAAATAGTCCCATTTATAACCATCTCTTTTCACCAATTCATAACTTTACTACAGACAATTCTCTGTGAGCAAGTCAATCCAAGTAGAACAGTCTTTTGGAGCCCAGCCTGACCTGTTCTGGAGAGCCAGTGAGCCGAACCAGGTCATCAGCTTGTCTCTTTCTCTGTGGCAAGATAGGTTTGGTTTTTTTTCATTTGAGCTGAGATTGCTTTTCATTCTCTTCCTTTTCCAAGAAGTCCTCCCAGACTGTCAGTAGCTTCCTAACCTTTTATCTGATCATTGTCTTTTGACCCTGGCTTTGGTGAATAATCAGACCTGATGCCTTGTTTTGTTTGAAGTGGTAGACCTTGCCAGCACTTTAACTTTTCATTTAATTTCTTTAGTGCTTTCTGATAAATCTACCTGCATTTCTCATAGTCTACAATCATATCCCAGTTCCCTGTTATTTGTATCTGAGATATGAGATGTTTTTCTTTTATGGTTTGTCTTCTACTTTATTTCAGTGCAATTTACCATGCTTATGCCAGCTACAATTGTAGGATGAAGTCAAAACATGAATATAGCTATCTCCTGTGATAAAATGTTTTAAACAACTAATAGAAATCTACAAAGAAGAAAAAACAAAAGATGCCACACAAGAGGATTTTCCCTTCTCTCTCACTCTCATACTCTGAGATTCAACATGGAAAAATATTGTGGTAGGTCTTTCAACATCCATGAGAAACTGCAAAGGTAGGACATTTAGAATAGTAACTGTAGAGAGTTTTGCTGTGGTGTTACATTGCTATGGCAACAAAACTGGTTACAGACCAAATCTGACGCAGATTTCTTTCTCCTGAGAAAGCTTTTGCTTCTACTTGTCTTCCTAGATCTTTGAAATTTATTATATAGTGCTTTTGACCATAAACAATTCCAATAAGTCAAAGAAACCTGTCAATAATAGTTTATGAAATTTAAGTAGGAGGTCATGTTTAATCACTAGACTTCAAGAATAAGGTAAAAATCAATTAATGACTTAAATACAGGAGTAACACTGCATTTCAGAAGGCACTCATATAGCACACAAAACAATTGCCACGATGCTTAAACTAGAACATCTGCCACTGTTAAAGACAGGTATTTCCAAACAATGAGGCTGCATAAGCATAAGAACACATTATGACGTGATCTTTACTATTAAATGAAATCTTTTTATTCAAGCAGAATGGCTTTGTAAAACACAGGCTGCATGTAGCATAGTGACAAGGTAATCAGCCCAAAACTGACAGAGATTTTATACTGGCTCTATGAAGACAGATGATTTTTAAGATTTACTATTAGCTGTCTAGTCTTCTGAAATATTTTATAATTTACCAACTATAACAAGAAAGAGCTCACTATGCCTCCTTAGAAATACTGTTTTCTCAGCCTTTACCCACTGCAGCAATACAGAGTTTAAAATCAATGTCCTAAGAAAATGGAAGAGAACACATTAGTCTTAAAGGAAATTCACAAAAAGCTCAACTAACCAAACAAAAAACAACAACAAAAAATAAACTAAAAGAAAAAAAATAAAAACGCTCTTCTTGCTTGCAGAAGAGAAAAAGCACAGAGAGGGGTTATTTTTTTTCTAAGATAGCATAATCATGAACTTGTGCTGAGAGAGCACATCAGACCCCACCTCAATAGATTGCTTCCCAATACAGACAGCTAATTCTGCTACTACTTTTCCCAACAACTGCAGTCCACTTGCAAGAGCATACACATTTCATACACCAGTAATCCCAGAAGTGTTCCCAGACTAAGACCATGTGAATTTTTATAGCTGTAAAATGAGATACTTTTGTTTCCCTTTACTTAAGGGCAGCTCAGCAAAGGCACTAGGAAAAAAACCCGTGTTAAATACCTTCCAGCAGCTATGAGTATTCTTTAACTACATATGCCTTATCTGAACAGGCATGCAAAGTACATATAATTTCCCAAATTAAACCCCCCAGAGATTTTTACTCTGGGTGCAGAAGCTGTCTTGGATAAAAGAAAGAGAGGAGAAATATCAAAGGGAAAAACAGAACAGGAAGGCAAAGGTAAGAGGAGAGGAGAGCTGACAACACATGCATAGGAGAAAAAGACAGTCCAGACTGTCTGATACAAACAGCTGATACCAGCAGCATTATATGATCAGTAACAGACACCAGTTTATGTGGGGGATGGCTCTGTCACTCAAAAGTCCTCACCTTTCTTCCTAGAAATTCTGTATGGGGAGGGTGGTTAGGGTTAGGGAGAGGGGATGGGGAGGGGTAGCATGCTAGTGGTGTCCTGATACAATCCTATTGAACACTAAGCTATTTGTGAGCCTGGGTTAACATACAACTGATGGCAGTAACCCAGGCAGGTGCCTACCTGAGGGAAGGAGCAAGTTGGTGGTAGCTTCTGCAGTCATGGTGACCATGTCACCCTGGGACCACCCTGCTCATGTGAGCCCAGGCTCCTCTGGCAGCCAAAACAGGAGAATCCCTTGCAAGATAAGATCTACTGAGAAGGAAGAGGAAGGTCCAAGAAGTATATCAAGCCTCATGGTGCCTTCAAATAATCTTTCTCCCTACATTTGTATACGGGCAGCATTTACTACTTTTTCTCAATCTAGAACTGAAACAGGGGCACATAGAGTTGTCTCAGCTACCAACCAGCACTAAGTACTGGTAATTAATAAATAGGCTGCCATTATCACACACTTATGGAGCAAGCTGTAACCACTTGAGCTGTCAGGAAGCCTGCCTGCCTGCCCCTCATTCTTGGGTTGCACTTGTTTCAAAACAAACAGCTAAATGCCACAACTACTGTTGATGAGAGAACAAACAATATTTAATACTTGCACAGTCTTCGGGGCTGTCTGGCTTTTTATTGCAAACAGCTTATTTTGAGAAGATTCAGCAACCTGTCCATGTTATTGTCTCCCCCCACCTCCCAAGGACTGCCTAAGGAAATCCAGAGATATCAAATGACAGCCTGCAGTTTTTCTCCTATAAACAGTTCACTTTCCCATTTACACTACTGTCATGTGTGCTAGAATGAGCAGCTAGAAGTCTTCTTAGAGAAGTGTCCTTCATATTATTCTGTTTATAGGTCTGGCCCTTTGTAAATAACACTGAGAAATCCCAACTAATTCAATCTGCTTACATTTTTAAGTATGTTTTGCACACGAAAGCACTTTATTCTTTTTTTTTTTTTCTATTAGCTGTTACACTAGAGAAGTTATCTTCTTGACCTACAAATTTTACATCCTCACTGCAAGAAAACCACTATTGTGCTTATATGCACAAACAAGCAGAAAGTGAACTTGGCATATATGAGACTCTTTAGTTCATTAGCAGTGATCACAGAAGGCAGTGAAGGCGGTTCAGCTAGCCACTCTCATTACAGTCATCAGACAAGCAGGTACAGTGTGGGCTCACAGTAGGAGACACATTGCAGTGCACAGATAGTTATGGAAATGAAACACTCTGCCAAAGGCTTCAACCTGCTGTCAGCTCTGTCAAGGAAAAGCATAAGTATAATTAGATTTTCAGTGGCACTGGTTAGTTAACTCTCAAACTACCATATTTCTCAAGCATAAAGGGCATCTGGTTGTAACAATGTCAGCACCCAATAGGATGTGAAGTGCAGCATTGTGTTGTAAGGATCAAAGAGGAGATGGATATGAAAGAAAGAGAGCATAGAGTGCTGTCAACCTCTCTTTCCGGCTGTTGGTCTCCTAGTCTATAAAACAGTGCTACCCAATATATTTCATTAGAGCCTTCGTGTGAAAAATGATACATTTTATTTTGCATCTGACATGAAGCCAACACTGCAGTCTTCATATAAATGGAAAAGAGTGCCAATTTCTTTTCTTTAGGAATGATACAAAAGCCTCTTTTACTTTCATATAATGAATAGATTAGTATAGACTTTTAAACCATTTTCATTGGATTCTACATTGTTAGAACAAAGGCCTTGTCACACTACTCTTCCAAACTATTTGAAGATCTAGTTTTCACTGAGATAAGGAAATGGGACACAATAGTTCATTCTTGCCATTTGCATTTGAGCACACATAATAATAAGAAGGACTAATCATATGTAAAAATGTAGGAATGCATCAGTAGAAGAAGTGCATGAAGCCTGAGATTTACCTGCCTTATACTAGACCATTCACATCACCACAAACTGTAAAACAAGCATGCTTTTAGTGTTTTAACTATATTTCTCTTCAAATGCCTTTTAAAATTTGGTGGAAATGCAATTTCCTTATTGTATTCTTACTATAATTTTTACTAGGCAACAGATAAATGTGCAGAAATTATGGATAAAGTGATCTGACTGGCAGCAAAGAGTTCTTACAGAGAAATCTTAATAGGTTGTTCTCTAAAGTTTATCAAAGAGAAAACAAAGTAATTTTAATATTAATATTCAGTATCTAATTCTACAGTAAGAAAGCACAAAAGAATTTAGAATACTAAAAATTTTACAGAGTTCTTCAGTCTAGTGGAGAATAAATACAAGGAATAAATGGATTTCAATAGCAATTATTGAAGTGAATTTTAAGTGAAGCTGGTAATTAATTTGCCTGAATGACTAATCAAACAGTGTGATAAGGGCAGCAGCAGATCTGGCATCTCTTGGTATTTTCACATCAGATGGTGTGCCTTTTTTGGAAGCCATTTAACTAAAAAAGCTGTTTTCCTGAGCTCAAAAGCAATTAAATTACAGGTTAGAACCCAAAATGCCCAGGAGGGCAGAACCTATTGTTTCTTTAGTGTGAAAAACCCCACAAACCAGACAGCTCAGACTTCACTGATTTTATTTCTCATTGTGTGATCCAGTTATGGAAGTACATACTGATCTAAGAGCAAGTTCCTGTGACCTGGCTTTTAACAATCAGCTCAGAGGATATAAGTTTTCTCTATAACACAAGACGGCACTTGTATCTGTCAGAAACATGCTGAGATTTTTGCAACTACAGCTAGTTCCAGCTTGTCCTTTGATGGTAACTGTCTATCTGTAGAATAAAAGGGACAGAGCAGGTAATCAAGTAAGTATTTAGATACAAACATGCCATGCATTAATGCAAAACAAAGGAGTCAGATGGCGATTAGTCTTCCCAGACTCCTGGGTTCCACACTCAGGTTAACTTAACTGTAAGCCCTTGCAAGTTTAAACAAATAGAGTGATACGGACCTGGCAAGAGTACCTATCTTATTTGGAAGAAACCATATATACCCTCCAGTTGGTGGCAAGGAAGGAAAGTTTATTGCTTGTCTTATTCTGGACTTTTAACATTGGTGATATAACAAAGGTTAGGTGAGGACATAAATATCCTTTTAAATTCATCATAAAATTAATATAGATTAAAAATTCCTATGACACAGTGTGGGAATAGACCCACAATATCAGAAGTGGAACAGATCTCGCAAGAGATGGGTTTCTGGTGAAGATGAAGAAATTAACCAAAGTGCCTTTTAAACCTGAGGTTTTGTTACTGTATTGTAAACTAGTTTTGTATCTTCCCCAGACCCCTGGAAGTAAACCCCTTACCTTCCTAATTAATATGCAAGCCTTGACCAGGCAAATCCTTCCCTGATTGGTCTATTGTTAACTCTTCCCCTTGAATCCTATTGGCTGTGAAGTCTATAAAAGACCTGGCCAGGTGAATAAAGCTCTCTCTGCTTTCCTGCCCTCGGTGTGTGTGCGTGTGTCTGGGGATCATGCAGGCTGAACACATGGCCCGGGAGGGGACCGGGAAAGGGGGAGCGAACCCACATCAGCCATCACAACACAGTATTGGAGGGGTTCTTTCTCTGTGAAGAAAAACAAAATAAAAATACTTTCAAATAATTTGCCACAAAATCAGAGCAAGGTTTTCACTAACTAAGGTTATGTGAAACTATATGTTTATATGTAGCTATGATTCATGTGATAACATCTGTAATTTTTTCATTCATGGCTGAATTGATTTCAGCAATATGAAGAAAACTAAAGAAACAAATTGTCTTTAGATTAATATCTACATAGCCTTTTTATTGGTTTTTCATGTAGATTCCTGAATCCTTATGAATTATGAAAATGAGGACATCCTAGCTATCAGAAACTACCTTCTTTAGGCAGGTATCTGAGCTTTTCTCCTCAAGAAATTGAATACCTCACACAAAGACTTTTACAGGTGCTCAGTTACATTTTCTAATGAGAAAAAGAAAGCAGTGAGGAGATGGCCACACATCCCACTGTAGCTAGAGCTCAGCCAGGAAGGAAACATCCTCACCACTTTATTCCAGCCTCAGGCTGGTTTTCTCCCAGACCTGTTGTATGAATCATTTTCCTTAATGATGTGGGTCAGCTCAAATGCATTGTTATTTTGTCAGTCAGGAAGCAGGAAGAGCAAGGTTTAATGCCCCGTAGAATGTTTGTTATTGATGGTCCTGCTTGTGGTGAAGCAAAGGCAGAGCTATCTGCAACTTGATATTCTTATCTTGCAATATCTGTGTCTTTTCAATATTATTGTGTTATTACAGCTTAGCAAAAGTTTTTAGTCGATGCAAGTGATGGAGTCTGGCTAGTAGAAATGGGAAACTGGCCTAAAGTGTCTGAATTACTGCTTATATTAATGTGGGCATGTAGAACCAGTTTTGGACAATTAGGGTACATTCTGTCAAATCCAGGCACAAAGGAGGGTATTCTCTTAACTCAGTAAATTCAGATCAGACATTTCAGGATCAGTTTTTCACACTTTGAATCATATGTTTTCCAGAATTTTCCATTCCAGCCATGCATTGAGTATTTTCATTTCTTCCATCTCCATTTGGGGGAAAATAAGAGTTTGAAGATGTCAAGAATACTTTTGGGGTGGAAATTCTAGGTATTTAAATAACTCTTGCAACTGGAATTATTTTAGCAGGTACTCCATGGTCCAACTTCATGTTTGCACATACATAAAAAAGAAGGCAGAAAATTGAATTAAATGTGATCAAAGGTTGATAAAACTAGGAACATTCATTCTACAGAAAAGACAAATATGGTATTAGTGTAGAAGTATATCAAAGAGCTGCTTAGATACAGATTATGGCCACTGCAATTAGTCACTGAAGGCAGAACAAAACCATGAAGTGAAGGTCCTGCAGGAAATGCTGAAGTTAAACATTAGGGAGGGAACTCTACCTTTCGTAAAGCAATGGAGCTGCCAAGTCTAATTGCAGACTAGTGATAATTGAAGATATTTTAAGCTGGTCCAGACATCCAAAGGTAGATGAGGAATAATGAAATCAACACCCCTCCCCCACCATTCATATAAAAAATAGGACGAAAGAATAAGTCATCTATTTGCATCTTCAGAATTGTAAAGACAAGGGGAAACACAGAAAAAAATCCCAAAATGAAAAAAAAAAAAAGAAAAAGTCAAACAACAAATAAATCTACTCAAATCTACTTATATAAATAAATTGATTTCCTAGAGCAACAAGGATGAGAGAGAAAACAGAATACAATTACTCACACTGTTTGCTGAACACAGGTCCTGGTTTAAGGATGGTACTCCCCAGTTTAGTGCTCCCACTGAGACTCTTCAAACCATGTGCTTGTTGCTCTCTCCCCATCCTTTCCCCTTTTCCCTGTGGTGGGATGGAGGTAAGAATTGGAGGCACAAAAGGTGAAAATCACAGGTTGAGGTAAGAACAACTTGCTGGAAACAGCAATGAGATAAGAAAACAAACAATAACAACAACAATATTAATAACAAAAGTGTACAAGACAGACAAACCATTCATGCATTGTTCAACTGCTCCCTCTGCCACTCTTACTCAAACAGAAGAGACTCCTCCTCTCCCAGAAGAGACTCCCTTTCCCCCACTCCCAGCAATGACACGAGGTGTCATAAACTCCAGGTCTTAGCCATGCCATGCCCTGGCTACTGCAAAATTTAACCCTGTCCTGGCCAGAACCAGGACAACATATTGGTAGAGAAATATACTCAGATAATTCCCTGATGAAGTACAAACCTGGCTCCAGACTTGAGAAGATTGTCACGGTTATGTTCTGCTTTAAGCTAAAGCATCAAAAAATAATAAATTTATGACACTTTCCAAGAGGCAAATATATCTGCACTTTCATTACTGAAAAATGTGATCTGCCCATTCAGGCAATTAACTAAGTCTCATTTAATAAAGAAATAAAGAAAGCCCTAAGTCACTTTTTTTTTTTCTGAAACAGTATTTCTAGCTTTCAAAATATTCTGACTTTTTTATGCAGAATTTAATAAACCAGTAGTTCCTAAGGATTACTATGTTTTATTCAAATTAGCATTTTGTGACTGAGACCTTCTCTTGAAGTATTAGCTTCATTCTAACAGTACCAGAGTCTGCAAATATAAAATTTAAACATCAAAAGAAGAACTTTTTTGTGGTGGGCAAGCAGTCACAGAGGAAAAAAGTGTATTGAAATTGTGAAATAATTAAACTCAGGAGTTTGAAAAAAAAACTTGGCAAGAAGAAAAAGGATTAACAAACAAAACAGAACTGTTAGCATTAACAATTGGATGGGTGTGAAGTGGGAGCAGACAGAAAAGAGAGGCTACTGATGCAACATTTGAGACATTGTTCAGAATGAGAGATTCTAGAGAAGGGAAAGTGTGCTAAATTAAAAATAGTGCTGTAAGAAGTGACAGCATTCAAAAACTTTATATGTCATTATAAACATGACTTATAGACCTTCGTAGAGACAGGAAAGGTGCACTAAGGATGGCCTAGTCAGGTACTGGAGTGCTATCAACGTTAAACCCTTTAATAGAGGCAAGAGTTAAATATTTGTAAGAGTGATTACATTACTAAAGCTAAATACAAAAACAACAAAAGCCCAGGAAACAAGTAATTTTACTAAATCACTGTGAATCACTTTTACTTACTGAGACTTTCTGGAATTAAGCTTTTCTGAGTGACATTTACTGTGAAAGTCTCAAGCCACAGCTATAGAGTTCTTCAGGATTCTAGATTGTGGCTGAAAAGTGATGGTGGAATTTCTTCCATGGTGATTTCAGCTAACATAAAGAAGGCTTGAGATTTTTAAAATATTATATGTTGAAATAGAATCCCAGTTTAAAACCCAACCAACCAAACAAACAAAAAAACAACCAACCAACCAAAAAACAAAACCCAAAAAACCCCCAAGAAACAACATAGTAGATGTGGGCAATGGGTAGTTTCACATATATTTTCACTGCTTCATATTCTATTACCATTACCATCCCACCAATTTTTTTCAGTAGGGACTTGATATTCAAGGTTCCTCTTACAGTTACGTGGAAATTAATGTAATAATTCTAAATTTAATCTTATATTTTCAGAGTACATTGCTCTAAGTGTCCCTTTATTTGCCACTCTAAACAGTTAAAAATATCAATTAGTAAGATGCAACAATGCCTTCATAAGTCTGAACCACTATTTGGCTCAAATATTTGATAATTTCTCTTAAGTGCATTCTTATGTTAGGAACCTGAGATTTTTGGTATTTACCTTCCACAAGCTTTGATAAGGCTTTAATTTCTTAAGAGATTTTGTGGTTCACTTTAATTCATATGGTTGCATTCATCAAGAGAATATTTCAGTTAATAAACCTATCACACGGAAAAAGGAGTCCTGAGTCACTGAATGATTTCCTGCAACATCTTTGCACTGGTTTATGTGCACCTTTTCATCAGTTAAGCAAGAAGTAAGTTATATTGTGGATTTAACTGTGGGGGGGGTTGAGTTTGGTGTTTTTGTTTGTTTTGGTTTTGTTTGTTTTTCCTTTTTGTTTGTTTTTTTTTCCCTTTTTGTTTGTTTTTTTTTTGTTTGGGGCTTGTTTTGTTTTGGGTTTGGGGGGGGTTGGGGGGAGTTGTTTGTTTGTTTTTGCCTCCTTTGAATAGGCTGTTTAAACAATGATGCTTCTGTTTTCCAGTCTTAATCTTCCTTTTCTACGCCTTTCTATAGCCTTTTGTTCCTATGGTGACATTGTTTTTCAGTTTAGCTAAAACCTGATGTTTAATCTCATTTATGGACCACAATCATATCCCCTCTCAGCCCTCATTGTGTTAGCTAAGCCAAAGCATCCTAGCTTCCCCTAAAAGAAAATGGGCTTATCACTCCTCTGACACTTCTAAAAACTCTTCTCATAGTGGAACAGAAGTGTTATATACAAATGAAGCAATAGCAGAACTGTTCATGATGATGTCAGTAACCCCTTTTCTGTTAGCAATACTAATTTTCACATATTTTAGGACTATACTGGCATTTTTCATGTGTGTGCTAGTTGGTCATTTTGTCATGAAGGCCATACACCCAAGTATTTTCCAACTCAGATGCTTCTAGCCGAAGTCTTTACAACTTGTAAAGAGGTTTAATTCAGAAACATCCAAACTTCTGTTTGTGTACTGATGATCTGAACTTATTTTCAGCCCAGTCTACGCTTTCCTAATCAGTACCTTAGTACTTTCACATATTGACCATACTTCTTTGGCAGCAGCACATGCCTTGATCACCACTTTTGACCTGAACAATATGTACCCTTTAGGTCATGTCCTTAAAAGACAATTAATTCATATTATCTCTATAAAACAGAAATGAAAGCTCCATTTTCTGTCTAGTCCCTTGATATCTGTAAAAAAATGGTTTGGAGTTCATTCTTTCTGATCACATCTATATTCTGACTAGATGAGGAACTATTACTAAGAATTCTAAAAAAAAAGTCTGCAAAGCTACACTTGCATCTTCTTTTGAATACTTTTAAGCCTTCTCTATATTAACATCAAACACAGAAGTTATGTTGTTCCATTCTAGTCCTCCTCTACTTTACTTTAGCCCTTTCCTACTCTAAAATGGTCCTCCAGACCTCTCATGGTCTACTTGTGAAAATAAATTCAGGGTGATTAGAGCAGGTTTATATTCACCTACTGAAAGCTGAATGATCATTTACCCTTAACAATAATGGGCAGATCTAGACATGCAGATGACTTCAGCACAGCTCCCGTTGGGTCAGTCCTTGATAGAACAACTCTACTGAGACAAACATGGCCAGAGATAGTTAGACACTTTGTGAGAAGAGGTCTAGCAAGGACAAGGAAATCATGTCTCCAGAGACAATGAAATGGGGGAAATATACCAACAACCCCAGTGGCAGGAGGGCAGAAATGAACTTCAGGATATATAAAGAAGAGATGCCAAGAATACATAATCTCTCTGGACTTCAGATGTCAGTGCATGCTCAGTAACATATTTTATTTTACTTTCTGCCACTGATAAGAAATATCAGTATTTTATTTTTTTTCTTATGAAAAACCCAATATGCATTACAGTTCTTAAGGGTTGCAGTTTCAGAAACTGAGCGGCCAGGGACAGCTGTCACATTGTTACATTCTTTGTAGAATGGCTGAGACTAGGTAGCAGCCATCTGAAAGCATATTTGGAAAGAAGAGGAACTACTGAATATGAATGAAAAACCGCACAAAGTAAATACCCAAAGTGGAAGATTTTGGAAAGACATCCAATACACAGGGATGTTCTCATCAGATTTGGAACAGAGTTGAAGAACTTCTCCTAAATCCATTCCTAAGATGATTAACTTATTTTTAAGGTAAATCTAAGCAAAGAAGTAGATAGCTATACTTAACTGCTCAGAGCTCATATCAATAGAGAATGAAAAGGTAGTAACATCCCTGCAAGATAGTCTTGTTTACAAATTCTGCTAATCTGGAGACCATCCACATCAAATGCATTCTATATGTATAAAACAGACCCGATGCTGCAACATGCATCCATCAGCCATGGGTTTGTGGACATGAGTCATAGATACATCATCGCGGCTACCCTGACAAAAAAAATGTCAAAGGCCAAACTCTATTCAATTATCCCATGTCGCCATACATGTAAGCAAACCAAAGCCTGTAGTTATTAGCACTGAGTTGCAAAACAGAATCAATGAAAAATGGTTGCCACTTTTTGGCATTTATTCAACCAAACCCCCAAAATTATAATGTTCTTAGGGCTAAAAAATGAAGAGGGAGTCATTGGAAACCACTGGATCTATTGAAAGACCACACAGTCAAAAAATAAGCAACAAAACAAAACCTGCTTTGGGTTCTCAGGCTCCATAAGGAATCTGCCATACTTGTATACTGTAGGGGAAAATGTAGACACTTGAGATTTGTCACCCTGAAGACAACCAAAAAGATGAATCTTGGTGGGGCATGCCATGCTTCTCTCCCCTCCCCTTCCTGATTCCAAAAACACCTGAACCTTTTTATTCTTACTTTCTTAACCTTAAATGAAGCTTATGCAATTAAAAAAAGGTGTGGGCATTTTTTTTTATTTTTTTAATGGTCTGTATTTTAAAAGCTACCTTACAGGCTGGAAGAAAGTAAGAAAATGTGTACTCATTTATAAATAACTCCCTAGTTTGTCCATTCACAGTACAGAAGATACTTGGAGGTAAGACATTTTCTACATTCCAAATCAGCACACATTCAATTCACTTTCTCAGTCACTCTGGCATAGGATGTAAATTAAATTCAAGTAGGTGGGTAGTGACTCAAGACAACTCTTTCCAAATTTCATTGCACTTTTCCAAGTGTCAGCTCAATACAATGTAATTATACTTGATTCAGTTCTGGGTATGTTCCATTGCATTGTGCAACAAGCTTTGGGCTTATTTATAAGATGATATTTCTATTGCAATTTATTACAGTATTGAGGCTGTAATAAACTCCTGGGTACAAAATAATATAAGCCTGCAAAGAAGTTCCTCAAATCAGACAGGGATAAACCCCTCCTTTTTCTTCTATAGAGGTGTTTCAATCAGCCCAGGGTATCATGATGAACAGGCCTTTACACAGAGACACTTTTCAGAATAAGCTGAAATTTTGTACAGAAATGGTAGTGGAAACAACCACAGTATTAATCAAAAATTACTCATTGTCTTGGGAACTCTTATCCAAGTAAATTAATACAAACTACAGTCCATGAGTGCTCTATCTGTCATACATCAGATGGCAAAACCACAGTGCTGGTGTGGAGATAGGATCTGTTGCTCTATTAGTGGGCTATAAGGCTCCTGCAAAGATTAAAAATGAAGTAAAATGTTGAAATCTCATGGCAAAGTACTGCTGCACCAACCAGTGTTTCATAAAGGATCCAAGTATCAAAGAACCAGGAAGACTAGTGTTGTTGGAAACATTATATTAAAAAAATAACTTCTGAGAACAGGAAAACAAATTCAGAACAAATGGAAACAAGAATGTACTGTTCAAAGAAGAAATACAGGATAATAGTGGTTTCAAAAGCAGAACAATTTCTAGAGTGAATAAATCTGGATTCCTATATCCTCTCACAGGGACTGATGGCAAAGGGAAATGTATTTTATTGTCACATGCTGTAGCTGGCATTTAAAGGCTCACTGCAGAAACATTCAATACCTGAAACTTCAATGTCTGTGCAAGCTAAGAAAGTAGCCATTGGCCTTTGTTTTTAAAAAACCATGGAGCTTGACTCTTCTGAAAAAATACCCTTCAATTTATGACATGCTGTAGCAATTCCCATCAAACAGACACAATCTGCTTACAGAGTGAGGTACCTTTGGCAGGAGATCAGTTGTACAGATATTTACTAAATAACAAGAAAGTTTTCCCAATACAAATAGCTGAACATTTATGACTTTTATGACCTTTATGTAGAATGTACAGTCCAGTCTTTTGCATAGTTCTTACCATGGCCAGCTAAAAGATGAGGCAAAAAGGCTGCTAGGAAATGGTGCTTGAATAAGTATCTAGGCTGGAGATGGCAATGCTGTTAGAAGAGTGCAAACTCTGTGTGGAGGTTCAATTAACATGAACCCAAGTAGAATTGGTTCAGCCAGAAGTAAAAAACAACCAAGCTGAGAGATGTTAAGTCTGCAGAAAAAGATACATGCCTGGCTGAGGGAAATGATGAGGTTGAAAGTGATGGGACCACTCTCAATTTTATGTGAACCTCATCTCTGAAAGAGACATGCACTGAAGTACTGAGAGAGACAAAATTGTCATACCGAGCCTTATCAAGTGACTGAAACTCTCTTGGCAGTTCCAGCAGCACAGATGAAGGTTGAAAGATCATCAGAGCTATGATTTGCTGCTTCATTGAAGAGCTCCAGCATGACAAAAAAATGTTAGGAATTGTGATCTAGTTCAGTCAAACAAGTTACTTGTCATGAAATTGTGCATAGGAACAGAATCATTTTGGAAATGTTCAAATAAAGTAAGAAATGTAAAATGTAGAGAGCTGAAATCTGAAAACTGGAAACAATCAAAAAAGAATGTGATTTGAGTATTTTTTAACTAATAATGTTGCCTTGTCTGTGGGGGATGGAAAGTCAGAAGGGCATTCCTGAAATGAGCAACCTGAGTGAAAAAATAATAAAAAAGCCCAAACTAGAAAGATCCAAAATAAATATAAATTTTTTGTGTGCCACAGGAAGTATTTTTAAGCCAAGCAGATGTATGTACAAAAGAGTAAAACATCATCTTCTCAAAGTTCAAGATGTGGAGAAGAAAATAAGAACTTATGATAAAGGACAACTGACAAACTTCTTAAATTACTCTTTTTTCCCCCTTTCAATTGCATAATCTCACAATTGCCTCTCCCACTGAAGTCAATGACAGTTTGACTTTGCAATGATAAATTTCTTCAAAAAACTTTCAAAGTTTCCACTATCTTGTCTGATATACAAATTAATTCCTTATTTCTTATCCCAAATTAAGTAGGTCATGGTGGCTTAACCAAAAAGAAAATATTTTCTGCCATTTTGTTCCATTTGTCGCATATATCCTTTCTAACAGCAACTCCCCCTGCTCTTAGTAAGATGACCCACAGGGGCCAAGGGCCACTGGAGCAACAAAATGACTGGGAGACGCTTGCAAGGCAACAAGCTGAATGGACATTTTACTGTCTAGGTCCTGCCCTGGTTTCTTCTCTCCTTGTCCATCTGAGAAATTTCACTACATAAAATCCCCTAGGTGGAAATTTAAAAAGACACAATAGAAAATATTTGTTTGCCTTTTGTGTGCTGCACAGGAGAAAGAACTGTTCCATTACTTTGTATATTAAGCAGCTGGGTTCATCCTATTTAGCGATGCTGAGTTATCATAAGCCCATAAAATGAGTAAGGTGGAGAATAAAATATGCTGTTAGAAAGTTTTTATATATATTTAATTTTAGAGGCTTGCTCATCATCATGGCTAGGCTTCGCGAACGAAGATTTACAAGGGCTCTACCCACGCTTGCTACAAGCACGTTGGTGGCT
>JAWWEE010000074.1:68485448-68523682 GCA_035221455.1 Xenops minutus
TGGGAGACCCTACCGGAGGCATGAACCACCGCCAGCACAGCTCGCAACCTCATAAGGGCATGCAAGCTTCTCCTCCACGACAAGGGGCTGTCCATGGAGAAGTAGAGGCTTGCTAATGCAGACATAAAAAACAACCTTTAAAGTGTTTATTTCAAAGTAAATTATAGGAAACTATGATGAAAGAGCAACAGACATCCTGTGCATAATTTTTCCTCAATATCAAACCCAATCAAGACATCCTGTGCGTAATTTTTCCTCAATATCAAACCCAATCAATAAGAAATTTGGCTTGTGCTGTAGGAAACAAAAGCCTATGAAAGCAACATAAGTGCATAGAAGGACCACAGAATGAGATGGCATTAAGCTCTTTTAATTGGAATAAACTGAGAGAAACACAAACAGTGCTCTTAGAGTCACGGGCAAAAACATTTCCCAGAAATCACTATTAGATCCTGACCTTCCACTAGGACAAGACAGCATACCATTCTGTGCTGAAGGGGCAGATGAAACAAAACAGAAACTTCAGGATTTTTGAAAAAAAGAGATGTTAGTACCCAGGATTCATAGAATCATAAAATGGCCTGGGCTGGAAGGAAACTTAAGGATCATCTCATTCCAATCCCCCTACCATGGCCAGGGTCACTTCCCACTAGAACAAGTGGCTTAGGGCACTGTCCAACCTGGTCTTGAATATTTCCAGGGATGGGGCATCCACAACTTCTCTGGGCAACCTGTTCCAGTGCCTCAGCACCCTCATAGTAAAGAATTTCTTCCTAATATCTAATCTAAATCCACTCTCTTTTAGTTTGAAAACATGCCCCCTTGTTCTGTCACTACATGCTCTTGTAAATAGTCCCTCTCCATCTTTCTTGTAGGTTTCCTTCAGGTATGGAAGGGCTGCAATTAGGTCACCCCAAAACCTTTTCTTTTCCAGCCTGAACAAACTCAGTTCTCTCAGCCTTTCCTCAGAGTCTGCCCACGCTCAAAAGCTGCATGCAGAAAGCACCTGGTAGTGCACACAGGCAGCCAGTCTGACCTGCTGGCTTTTGCAAGAAGCAGGTGATTTGGGGAACTATATTGATTTTTAAGTTGTTTCACAATTTACTTTGTTATCTTTTAAAATTAAAAATAAAAACCTCTAAAAAGAAATGCCTTGTAAATATGCTTTGTTTTGAGTTCTCAATACAATGAAAAAGAAGTCCTTTTTTCTGTAAAATCTAAAGAAAAGGATTTCTGTACTGATTTTTTTGTTTGGTAGGCCAAGCTGAGGTTATGAATATAGGGTTTACTCTGAGAGAATGCAGTAGCAGATTGAAGCAAATAGAGTAAAGAGACAAATTCAAAGCACTGAAGCCCGTACTAAATGGACAGGTAGTTGCATGCTTTTACAAATAATGCATATTTAGTTAAGCATGCTAATTAAACTGATTAACTTCTCATGAAACACATACATCTCATTTTTCCATGTTAAGAATTTTTCTTAAAATATCAAAATTAATGCCACTTTGAATTTTTTATTTATCAAAATCTAGCATCCATTTACACTAGAGCTCTTACAGAATTTATAGTAGGTCAGAGTGTTTTGCTGTCTCTGGCTAGAGTCTGCACATTCTGATCAACTTTGATGATCATTCATACATACACTTCTCAACAGTAGACTTTATGAATCTAAACATGTTTTTTTATGGAAAAACAAGTATTTTAATTTGTAAATGACAAATTGTTATGATTTTAACTGACAGAGAAAAAGTGATTCAAGGAAAATTTTTGGTTTTAATTCACCTTTCTTTTTTATGCACGTGGTCTTGTGAAACACAATATATAACAGAATTTGGTCACATTATTGAAAATGAAGTTGCAGCAAGATATTAGCATGAAATGATGCCTGTAGGTTGACTGCAAATGCAGCAATCACAAAAACATGCCTTATTTTCTTAAAGATTTTTCAGTCCCTCAGATTACACTGACTTTTATAGGAAAGCAAGGCTGATTAATATCTCAAATGCACTTATATGAAGACACTAGTTTCTTATCTATATTTAAGAAACTACGTAATATCTCTATAGCCATAATTTTCATTCTTTCAATGATCTATCATGTTCCTGTCAGGGAGTTTTTTCATCCTGTTTAAAAAGATAAATACAATAGATGTCTAAAAAGACATTAATAAGAGGACAAGACTAACCTTAAAATATCTGCAAAAGTCTGGCTGGTTTTTAGCTACTTGGCAAAAATGAAGACAAAAGATTGGGCTTTACCTGTCTGCTGAAGACAAGCCATGTATATCAACAAATGTGCCACTTCAAGAACCCTATCACATCAAGATGATTAGCTGCTGGAAAGGGAGACAGGCTATATGCGATTAAAAAGCTCATCCAGTTGGGTTGTATACAGATGTGTGCTATAGAGAGCCAAGAACCATAAGAAAACAGCACACAACTTACGACCGTCAATTTAATACATTCAAGGACAGCCAGAGGTCACAGGCACTCAATCATGCTACTGTATTGTTGGTTCCCTCTTTGTCCTGTATGAACACCTATAGCCAAAATCGCACTTCACACTTCATAGGATCTGACAAAAGAAAACTAAAGGGTACATCTAAATGGTGAGGAGAGCTCTGCAGATAGGCAACGTTGAGACAAGTAGGGCCCTGGAACCATAGGCAGAGTCCAAAGCAGTGTTTTGCAGTCAGCAGGCACAAAGCTGCCCTTGGGGTCAAGATGGAGGGTCAGAGAAGCAGTGCCCTGGAAAGCACATAGCAACAAGTGAGAGAAAGATTGGTTAGAAAGGGAGATTTTAAAACAGCAGATCTGCAGTTTCATCTACAAGAAAAAATTAGTCAAAAGGACACAAGGTGTTCAGAGCTATAATACAGGAGAATTGGAAGCTCTGAAGGGAGGAAGGATTTTTGTCTTCTTTTTTATTGCATCCAGGACCAGCCAAACAATAGGCCTCATTCAGAGAAAGGCCACAGAAAACAGCTTAATAATAATCTCTCTATTTTTCCATTACAAACTATTTCAGGGTGTCTTTCCCTGTGAAATACATCAGCCTCTCATTATACCAAGCAATTCAGGCCAATTACCATTCTGCATCACATCCACTTTTGCCTAGAACCCATGGTTCAACCACAAGTGAATCATACCAGAATATTTCTTCAACACCTTATATTTTAATAATTCCTCCTATCAACTCAGAAGCATTAGCAGGCTAGGAAGAAACAATGACAGGAAGTATTAATGTTATTGTATTTACTCCCACAGGTTTAATCTTTTGTGCATGATTTTCAGTTTTACCTTGGCTATGAAGTCATCACATCACCTTGATTATTTCTGGGTTTAGTTTTCATATTTACCATTCTAAGCATATTTCTGGTGCTGGACTGAGCTGAAAAAGGGAGGGACAAAATCACCCATTTTGGCCAAGAGTGCCTGGATAGAAAGGATACATTAAAGATTCAACAGTGAGATACTGCAAGAAAAATACATGGTTCCCTAGTACTTTTTTCTAGTCGGCCTTCCTAGTGGCTCTAATGTGCAGAAGTTCTACCTAGCAGTAAATCTCAATGGACCAAACATTTAGCATCCTAACCACATCTCCTCAGTGCTCCTGTGCAGTGCTGGGCAATCTAAAAGCTCCTTTATCATCCCCTCAAGGACACTACTGCCTCTTGAAAATACTCAGGGAAGTAGTCTGGGTCCATTATTATCCACTCTTTTACCAGCAGAAAGAAAAAAGAGCACAGGACAGAATCACAGCCTCGATCTGTTGATAAATTAGAGAGAAAAATTATCCCCAAACTGATTTCTGAATCTACAGCTACAAAACTGTTTACTATATGTACAGAATATTAATCATTAATTATAAAGGTTGGACTCCATGATCTTGAAGGTCTTTTCCAACCTTAATGATTCTCTGATTCTATGATAATTATTTTACAGATCAGACTCAGTGACCCTGCTTCCCTTCTTGATGAGAGAGGAACTCTGTACCTCTGCCAAGAGGTACATTTCATTCTCCCATGGCAATTTTGCATCTCAATTTGCAGGTGAGAACTGGCACATTCAGCAACAGAATAGAAAAAGTGTTCCTAGGAAGCACCATGCTTTTTGGCACTTTTTTAAATTCTCGAATCCTTACACATTCTTGCATATTCATGCAAGTGGACAAGTTTCCTAGAAAAAAGTACTGAAAAAACCACAGTGTTTTATTAGTATAAAGACCATTTACACAGCAGCAGCTGTTCTAGCAATGAGGATCCACCTAGTGATAGAAAGAGTGGAACACCAAACATGTTGCTCTTATACAAGACAAGATCATGCCAGTGAAGAAACAAAAGTCTGGAACACTACTGGCAGAAAAACACCCTAGCAAGAGGGACAGGAATGGCCTGGGACAAGAAAAGTCATCTGACCCCACTTCTCAGAAACTGTCTGTCTGAGAGAGATGATGCAGAAAAGGCAGGGATTGCATTAGCAATGAAGGAGAAGAGAACAGAAGATTTTGCTGAGGAGGAAAAGAGGAGTGTTTCTCAGGGAAGTTCTGTGGTTGGGGAAGACCTAGTGCAGGAAAGAGGTCTTTCTCATGAATGGTGCTGTGTATTCTCTCTGTCTGTCTTTAGAGAAGTAATATCCCTGCTTCAAGGAGAGATAAGATTCTCACGGACATGCCTAGGGGCCCTTGGTGGGAGTCAGACAGGCAATAAAACACAGGGGAGAATACAGCTTTCAAAAGTTATGCACATTCAAAAGGTGTTATAAAAGCATGAAAACAGGTTTCCAGCTTTGCTTTTTCTGCCCACTGCATGTGGGCATGCCCAGTGATGTGTTGCAGTGACTATGAAAATAAACCTTTCCTTAAAACCTTAGCCATATCCTGGTGCCAGGGGTTACCAGTGTGCGTATCAATTCTCACAAGCAAGTAGATGCATGAGTGGAGCTGTCAAAGTTTTTAACATAATAGTCACTTCTGACACTGGTTGAAGAGAGACATGCACAATAGTGTAAGCACCATCAATGAGCCTAAAATAAAAAGCCACAGCCTCCAGAAAATCAGGAAGCACAAGCATAACAAAGTATCAACATTGCAAAGCTCCAATTAACCTCTTTTCTGTTCCCACTCTCAATGAAATATGCTATTTTGGAAGTCCAAGGACTACATGAATAGTTCAATATAATGATTTCAAATAAAAGAGAGCTATAAAACCCCACCAAAATACAAACAGAAAGAGATATTTTTTAAGGGTGCTCATGATGTCCATTTGTCTCCATAAAGTATGCTCAGCCTTTGTCTTCAGAACCTCTCCGCAGCCATTTGCCCATCTTCTTGCTTCTCTCTTATGGTCTGTATTGTTAGCATTTCAGACCTCTTCATGTTCATAAAAACCCCTGTCTTACCTTAGCTTCTGGCCATTTTTCTTGCTGTCTGGTCAGTAGGAAATGTAGATTAATTAGTTTATAGATCTCTTTATATGAATCTAGAGGCAAATAGAAAATTATCTTCTTTTTTTTTTTCCCATTTAAGTAAGTACTTAGTTTAATGATTACTCTTAATCTCTCACTGAAAGGTGTTCTAGGGTCTCAGTAAACATCCCCTGTAATTGCTATCTCCTACACTGAATATATCCTTACTTAGGTTGTTGAAGCAAGACTTGTTGCCTCCATAAGTCCTGGTCACAGCTGGAGAACAAACTTTTGAGGAAATTTGTACCTGTCATAAGGGGTTGCAGAGCAAATACCTTTTGATAGACTCTGTGTCTGGAGAGGTGTCAGTGCAAAACTTTCCTATCAGATGTGATTATAGCTACCAACAAGCTACTATATTTTGTGTCAAATGGAGCTTTACAAAGGTATACTGTTTCAAGTCCATATGAAGTTACCTTAAACACATCTCTGTGATTGTGCATTGTAGTAGACATTTTCAAACAACACTGTCCTCTTTGAAGAATGTAGAGATACTCTACTATTTGACTGACAGGCTTTGTTACTCCTCTTTTTATCTTTCCCCCTCTGTCCTCAAGCATGGGTATGAATTATATAATGTCTGTCTAGAAAATAGTGCCAGTACTTTTCTACCACTTAGTAACTAATCCTATCTCCACTTCAGTGTTTAGCCAGATTCTATATGAAGCTAAGTCAATGATGAGAAATGGTACAAATATTCTGTTTTGCTGTTTTGCACACATTTGGGGGCACATTAGCACATTCAGTGGAACAGAGACTATGTTTTTTGGTGATGCAGACTTTTGTTTGTCAAGTCACAATGATGTTCAGACAGACAATATACAATTATAGAGCAGTTTGGATTGGAAAAGACCTCTATGATCAAGTCCAGCTATTAACCTAATACTGCCAAATCCACAACTAAACCATGTCCCTAAGGGCCACATCTGCCCATTGTTAAAAAATTTCCAGATATGGTGACTCCAACAGTTCTCTGGGCAGCCTGTTCCAGTGCTTGACAACCTTTTCCATGAAGCAATTACTCCTAATATCCAAATTAAACCTACCCTGGTGCAACTAGAGGGCATTTCCTCTTCTGCTATCACTTGCTGCTTGGGAGAAGAGACTCACTGCAAATCCTTTCAGGTAGCTTTAGAGAGTGATAACATCTTCCCTGAGCCTCCTTATCTCCAAACCGATCAACCCCAACTCCCTCATCAGGTCTTTGTCAGGCTTGTGCTCCAGACCCTTCACCAACTCCATTGCCCTTCTCTGGATATGCTTCAACACCTCAATATCCATCTGGTAGCAAAGAGCCGAAAACTGAACTCAGAATTCGAGGTGCAGCCTCACCACTGCTGAGAACAGGGGAATGATCTCTGCTGTGGTACTGCTGGCCACGCTATTTGCAATACAATCAGAAAAGACTTAGTTTCTGAGTCAACTGGCAAAAAAAAATGCAACCAACCAACAATAAAACAAAAAAAAACAAACCCAAACAACAAAAAAATGAGTCATTTCACTCCAAATCATCACTTCTGGAAAGCTTTGCTGTGTACAGAGTTTGCATTCTGATTCTTCTGCTCCTTCACCACATATGGAATAGTCTCCATTCAATTTCACTCATTTGAAAGCTCATGAAACTCAGGTTGTGCTCAGCAGATATTTAAATTCCTTGGCTTTCAGACGCCAGCAGATCCATAGGGAATCAGCACAGTTGACGACTATGTACTATTTTCTTTTTACTACCCTCTAATCGCAAAAGTCCCAACCCTAAAAGTCACATTCTTTAAGTCCATACACTGCTCACTGGGGAAAACAGGCCATGTAAAAAATCACCCCAAATGTCCTTCAGGTTGAGCAGAGCAGCACGTAGACTTCCATATATACAAAGCAGTAAGTATATCTGAATTCTTGCTTCTTCACTAAACCCTGTGACAAAGTTTATAAGTTGTTTTGTCATACAGCCAGAGGCCCCAGCTCTGGCTGCTTTTTTTTTTTTTTTTTAATCATAGATGCATTTCAGATGACCAGTTCTGAATTCAGATAAACAGTGAGCATTGCAGCACATGGTTTGTCCTTGCTTGCCAGTGACATGAACTTCTCAGGTTTCAGGCAAACTGACTATAGAGGGAACTTGAGACTAGGTAAAGAAGTCAGACTGATATTTCTAGATTACATCTGCAGTGATTTATCTGAAAATGAGGTCATCTAGCCTTCAGAAGCACCTTTGTCTCTTCTGTTTGAAGAGGTAACAACAGTCTACAGACCTAACTTTGAAAAGTCTAAAGTTAGGACAACTAAATCTCCATTACATGTCATTAGCTTTGCACATTGTGCAACTGCCCCCTGGTTTACTTTTTCATGTTAAAAGAATTTTACAAATAGTTGAGCAAACAAACACCCAAAAATCAGTAGACCAATGTACTTATTTTAATGCAAATTATTGTTTTAAGAGCGATAATTATTAAGATAGTGAAAGTTTATTAAAATATTCACCTTGATCTCAGTCCTTTCCCTAGAAACTTGTACTGGGTCTGGATGAAATGGAGTTAATTTTTCTCACAGGAGCCCTCACAGTGCCATGCTTTGCACTGGTAGCTAGAAAGGTGTTGATAACACACCAGTGTTTTGGCTACAGCTGAGCAGCACTAGCACAACATCAGTGCTTCTTTCCAACATTCTGCCCCTGACCAGGAGGCTCAGGTGAGCAAGACCTTGGGAGAGGACACAGACAAGACAGTTGACCCACGCTGACCAGAAGGATATTCCATACCATATGATGCATGCTCAGATACAAAAGCTAAGGGAAAGAAGGAAAGGAGAGGCACATTCCTAATTATGACACATCTTCTGGAGCAGTCACTTAACATATTGAAACCCTGCTTCCTGCGATGTGGCTAGATATTGCCTGCTGATGGGAATGAGAGAGTAAATCTTTTTTCCTTCACTTCCATACATGTCCTTTGCTTTTGCTTTATTAAAATGATTTCAACTTGACAAATGAGTTCTTTTCCATCATATTTTTTGCCCTTTCTGTCCTGCTGAGGAGTGATTAGAGCAGCTTGGTGGGCACCCATCACCATCCTTTTTGGTGCAAAGTGTGGCAAGATAAGGATTGTAATTGGGAGACCTAACAGGCAAAATGCAGAACATCGCTAGAGAACAAAGAGCAGAATGATTAAGGAGAATTTGTATTGCTGTAATTATGAAGGGTTGAGGGCTAGACTGTATGTGAATAGTTCATATTTCCTTGGTGTTGTGATGATACTATTTTCATTTTGGTATGGGGTATGAAGATTGTGAATATTGTATGATGAATGTGGATTCTAATGATACTTTTTAAATATGTTCTCACAGAGGGGAAAGCTGGAATTCACTGGTCTTGTGTGTCAAGGTTTTGGTAGCAGGAGGGCTACAGGTGTGGATTTTATGAGAAGTTGCCAGAAGCTTCCCCATGTCTGATAGAGCCAATGCCAGCCAGCTTCAAGGCAGACCTGCCTCTGGCAAAGGCCAAGCCCATCAGCAAAAGTGGTAGTGCCCGTGGGAAAATGTAATTAAGAAGGAGGGGAAAACACTGTGCAACATAAGTCAGAGAGAGGCATGAGAATATGTGAGAGACACACAGACACCGAGGTCAGTGCAGAAAGAGGAGGTACAGGGGAGGAGGTGCTCCAGAACCAGTGCAGAGATTCCCCTGCAGCCCATGGTGAAGACCATGGTGAGGCAGGCTCTTTCCCTGCAGCCCATGGAAGTCCATGGCAGATCAGATATCCACTGCAGCCTCTGGAGGACCCCGTGCTGAAGCAGGGGAATAGTGTGAGGAATCCTCCTTCTGAGGAGAAGGGAGCAGTAGAGACAATGTGTGGTGAACTGACCTCAACCCCCATGCTCTGACTCCCTGTACCACTGAGGGGAAGAAGGCAGAGAAATTGCAAGTAAAGACTGGGAAGAAAGGAGAGGTGTGGAGAAGATGTTTTTAAGATTTGGTATAATTTCTTATTATATGATTGGTAATAAATTAAACTAATTTCCCCAAGTCAAGTCTGCTTTGCCCATGATGGTAATTGGTGAGCGATCTCTCCCTGTACTTATCTCAAGCCAGGAGACTTCCATTATGTTTTCTCTCCCCTGTCCAACTGAGGAGGGGAGTGATAGAGTGGCTTTGGTGAGCACCTGATGTTCAGTCATGGTCAACCCACCAGAATATCAATTAATTTCCCTTAGTCTTTTGATCTTTAAAATGATTTTCCAATATATTCAGCAGGTGTTCCAGAGTTTCTTCTACAAAAACCTCTTCTTCTCTCAGACCCTCCAGTCAGACCTCAGATTAACACCCCAGTGTCTCAAATTGTCAGTCACTTTGCCACATGCTGTTCTCTTTTCAGGAAAAAAAAAAAAAAATCTCCTTAGGGGACAAAGCAGCACTACTTTTTCATATGCAGGGAAGCTTCAGAAAGCATGCATGAAACTTAGAGCAGCTGTCCTGTCAGACAGTCTGTAGGTTTGAGAACCAGTAGCAAGACTCACTTGAAAGATAGCTTACAAAGATATTTGGAAGTCATAGATGGGAAAACTTTGGTCAGAGAGGAGGATCAAGGTAATAATAGACAGGATGAGCTCTGGGTAGAAGGATCTGATGAGACTGCCAGGTAAAAAAAGAAAAAAAAAAAAAAAAGAACACTAAAAGGGCTTCAATTAAATTCTGAATTTGGATAGGAAGACTAAAACTTCTGCAATTAAGATCATCCAAAAGCACTTCAAATATCATTATTCCATCTTGATTCTTCCTTTGTGCAAGTGATATGAACAATATCTAGTTCTTATGTTTGTAAGTTTTGTTTCAGATATAAAACCATTGCCAAACACCCACAGTAAGTTAGTGAACCTATAGCAAGATGAAAAAAAAAATTAACATCCAAAACAAACAGGTCTCAAACATCCAAATCACATGTAGACAGATTTTGGTATCTAGTCCTGAGCTCTAGTGACACATCTCAGTTTTCCTACCTGAGAGTGACACAAAAGAATTATTGTAATCATAAGAATGAAATAATATTTGGGACTGTGTTTCAGTTACCTAGAGCAATATCCACTTTCAGGGTACAATTTGAAGATTTAGAATCCTTATTTTCATTTTGATTTAAAGATCTCAGATTATCCTGTCTGTAATAAGCAAAAATTTGCATATAAGAAACAATTGTCTGTAACGTAAATTGCTTATTGTTCCGTACGATTGCTGCCAAAGGGTCATTCTGGTTCACATTCATCTGAAGTTTAGTGGTACTGCAGACCTCTCTTTTAAAAACCATAGATCCATTTTGCTACACTTAAACCAGGCCATGCTTCTCTGTGTAGGCAGTTGTTTCTACCCCCTTCAGGGCCAATCCTAAGAATCTACAATTACAACCATCGTTAATTAGCTAGCAAAGCCACGAGAGTTCAGACAACAAAAAAATAAGAAAATGTAGAGAACCCTATCTCTTGCAGCACACTTCAGTGACTTCTTATACATATTAGTAATTCTTGTACATACTCACAAATTACCTGTTTGCAACGAATTTATCGTTCATGTACTTACACATAAAAAGTATAATGAAAAATGCCTTAAAAGACTGCTACATTTTGATTGTAAAGCTTTAGCCTAATCTAGAAAACTTTGTAGTAATTCCTTTGTTTACGCATTGTTACAGTAATAAAAAAGTTAGTATAGGAAACCTAACAAAATTGAATTTGTTTTCCCTAAGTATTGATTTTCTGTTATCTAAAGAGTATCAAAAGTAAAAAAAGAAAGCAACCCCTTTTTTCAATGCAGAGATACTGATAAAAATTAAGTCTAGTAAAGTCAGCATACAAATAAAATATATATAAATATATAATATTATATATAAATATATATTTTTATATATATAAATATAAATAAATAAACCAGGAATTTAACCTATTTGTGAAAAATCCAAACTCTTTTAGAAGTGGTTCTAGATTATATAGCAACAGAAAATGCTTGATAGAAAATGCTTTCAAAATTTAACTGTTCACCTTTTTTAAGTAAGATTATCATTGAAACTATGTGAAAGGACATGCCAGCTTGCCAAAGAGAACCTGAATTTGTGATAATTTATATTTGTTGGTGCTGTCTGAAGATTCAGCTTTGAATTCTGAAACAGTGTTTAATGTTTTGTTTTCTAATCTCACAGAAAACTCTGCTCTGCAAAATACGCCTTCTCTTTGTTTTTTGTTTGTTTGTTTGTTTGTTTGGGTTTTTTTGTTTGTTTTTTTTTTTTTTCCTGGCAAGCACTGAAAATCCGTTTCCCAGAAACTTCAGATAAACCTCAGATGATGAGAGGCAGCAAAAGCAGAACAACATGAATGTACTCATAGAATTCATCAGAGAAAAACTTTTATTTTTTAAATAAACACCAAGAATTCATAAAAACCCTAGCTATAACAGAGAAATTTTTTCCACACTCTTGGGTTTATGCAATTGAAAGCAGTCTGTCGTGGTCAGCATTGTATGAAGTGCTAGCCAGAGCTTTAAAATGATGCTACCTGCGCTTTTTTTTATGGGAAGCTCCTGGAAAAAGGTTTCAGTCTCTGAAGATAATTTCCTTTGTCACACTTTCAAACAATAAACTTTTGGCAGAGAATGTCGACTTTTGCTGCACAAGATGCATTAAATAAAGTGAAAGAATCGACATGAATGTACCCCCTATTTTCCCCATACTTGCTCTCACCAGCACCTTTCTGTACATTCCTGAGCTGCAACATAGTTTGCAGTATTCCCTCTGCACTTTAAGAATAGTGAGTCAACCCCTCTCCACCCCCAACCAAAACCCCACCCCTCTCTCACCTGAGCTGTACCAGATCCCTTCTTCTCCTATAACACTTCCAAATTTTATGTTCCCCTAGCTGCTGTGTTCCCTTCTGCCCACCCAAACATGCTTTTCAGCTAAGCTCCTACCAGGTAAGGAAACATCTGACAGGATGCACAGAAACACAGGAGAAAATTTTAGTGAAAGAATTATTGAGGAAAGAACAATAAACAGGCCAACTTATTTGAGAAGAATAAATTCTGTGAAGAAAAAAGGATATGGGAAAGTTAGTGCAGAGTTTTCTGAAAAGTGTTTAGAATTTGATTTTTATGATCATGAAGAAATTTATGCAAATACCACCTGGAACCTTGGGGTCTTTCAGGTGGTCACTCTGACATTAAAAAGAAAACCAAAAAAGAGATGAGATGTCACCAGAGAATATTGCAATTGGGCTAGAATCCTTGGTGCAAAGGCTACTTTCGTTTCATAATGCATTTTCTGTATTACTAGTAATTATATGTGATGAACAGTGGAATTTAAATGTCAAAGGTAAAATCCAGACTGTACCAAGGTCAGTTCAGGTTTCCAATCTACTTCAAAGGAGCCAGAACTGGACTGAAGAGTTTCACAGGGATCTTTATAATCTCTAAATATATATTGTTATTCCTCCTTCTACTGCTCCCCTACTAGTATTGCATAAATTTTCTCCAAAAACTGAAGACAAGCAGAGAGCAATATTCCTTCACATCAGTTTTCACAATGCTTCGGGATGAAAAGATGAAGCATTCTGATTTTTAACATTTAAAAAAAGAAGTCTTCTTAGGGTTTCCCTGCCAATGCTTTAATGACTCCCACCCCAAAATCCTCAGAAATTCCTCAAAGACAGTGTGGAAGGAGTGAGAGTTAAATATCTCTGAGAGAAATTATTTTAATTTCCTGGGAACTTACTGCCATGGAATGTCACATATGAAAGAAATTCAGCTTCCACTGTTTCAGTAATAATATATAGAGTCTTTCACCAGATTATGTAGGCATTCCTTACTTTAGAAATAGTCTTTGGTGTCTGTTTATCATACTTCTGTAAAGCACTTAGTACAGTGGGATCCAATATGATTGCAGGATTTAGGAGCTAATGTAATAAGTATTTCCTCTTGAAATGAAATAAATAAAACTCTCATTAGACATGCAGAGCAGTTAATTTTTTTTTTTTAATTTTGTTTTACAGACAAGGACATGAAAAGTGCTAAATCACTTGTAAAAGGTCATCATGAATCTGTGGGATCTGCGAATCTACTGTATTGCTAGGAAAATTCTGCAGAGCTCTCACTCCCCTGGGGCTGGGCAGGGAGGGAAAGTTTTTATTAAGCCAAAACAACCTCAGATATGCTTAAAATAGTCAAAGACTTCAATATCCCAAAATGGATGAGCACAGATCTAAACTGACAATGCTTTTGATACAATCCAAGTTTCATGCAATATACTGAAAATAATCTATTTCAGACTTGTTCTAGCCAACAATACAGTTCTACAGGGCAGTTGTAGCAAAAGTTCTAAATTGCATTGATTTTTATGGCATAAAATCTAAGAAATAAAGGAAATCCTGCAGACAAAATGTATTTCTTACTTAGGTACTTCTGCCTCTACTAATATTTTTGTGGTTAGCACCTGCGAGTATATTTGGAATGTTTAATAATACTAAAAGGCATGTAAGGTCCCTACCTTGAAATGCTGCAGATGTGGTAACAAGGAAAACATGGATGCGAATCACAGCTGAGCAAATTAGCCAGTAAAAGCAGTGCAAATGACACCTGAAAGAAAATGGGTAATACTTGCTGAATCAAGTGGAATTGTAGATTTTCTTTTAAAATTAATTTTGAGGGCAAATTTCAGTGAAGTACATTTTTTCGTGAAATTAAAAGCCAGGTTCTCATTAGAAGCAATCATTAAACTGTAGCTAGAAAAGTGGCTGCTTTTCTACTTATTTCTAATGTTCTGTTTTTCTGCATCTGTTAAATATTGGTACTTTTGAAACTCTAAGTAAATTCCTGTAAATTGAATCTCTGTTTTATAGTCATGCTCTTCACAATGGCTTAATTGTTAAACATATATATGTATCAGCCCTTTCAGAAGTTGAAATTCTTACTACTTACAGGCCAGTTAATCTTAGGATTCACTTTGGAACTAAATTTTCTCTGTGTTTCCTATTATAAAGCAACAATAAGTGGAAGCTCAAAAGCTCATCTTATGCCATTTGGACTAGTAATGTTAGTGACCTGGTTACTGAAGCTTGCAGAAACCACTGGCATAAAGCCATTCTATCCTATTCAAATGTCTGCCTTATTTTAATTTATGACCACTAGGTTTATTGTATAGGACTCCTAGCATTCTTCTAAGCTTTTTGGTCCAGTAGGTAGAACATGACGAGCTGTGGCTAGTGCCAGGCAGAACAAATCTAACAGAGCAAGGTACCTCTACCCAGTTAACTCCTTCTAGGCCTTGCTCTGCTTTCATGTGATATGCACATGACGTATAAAGTTCCATACTCAGAAGTTGGTACAAAGATGTATTTGAAACATGGTCCATAACAGGGTCTATAAGGGCACAAAACCACCCTTATAAAATCACCTGAACTAATATCAAACTAGTTTACTGAGATTTTACCTCTAAGTTTTTATCATTGTCCAATTCTCCTTAGCCATACAAGTGCTATCTTCTGCTTTGAGGGAAGGGAACAACCTGGTTCCTGTAAGGTAGTGAGAAATACGTGATTTCTGGCAGAACTAATGGGTGCTTCACTGATATGCATCCTCCATGATGGGGCCAGTACCAAATTTACAGTCCAAGACCATAGTTTAACCTCCCCTGAAATGCCTGGTTGTTCGAAATTGAATTTCTGATACACCGGCAGATCTTCATGTCTGAAAGGAGTTACCTGAAAAGCAACAAAGGTGGGTCATCTCTTGCTTCAGCTGACCCCTCAAAAGTTTCACTATCTCAATCTTTTGCTTTGGGCAGCTGTTAGGTGATGGTGTTATAGTTTCAGAATCTGCCATAGAATTTCCTTCTTCTACCAACACAGAGTTTGAAGCTAATGCACCCCCACTACTAGCTAACAAAGGGGTGGCCGATTGCTCAAATTCCAACTTGATGGGTGAGGTGGGGGCGGAGAAGCTGCTGCCCTTTCTGCCCCCAGAGCCCAACACTTCTCTAGAACAAAGGACTAGGAGCCTGCACCGTTCCACAGAAAAAGGTTCTACCCCATCCCTCTACCCCACCGATCCCACGTGAGCCTATACAGGACTGCCACAGGTCCATCACCGGGACCCACCGGCACCTCTGCTGCATCCCTGGGAAAGCTGACACCGCAGTCAGCCGAGGTGTGACACTGCCACCTGCGTCTGTAAATAGAATTGCACCCAAAGGGAGCACAGACTTTCATTTCGTTCAAAAGTGTTGACTACAAACTGTTTTGTTCGGTTCTTTTTTTTTATTTTTTTCTCTTGGAGATAGATAGATAGAGAGAGAGAGAGAGAGAGAGAGGCCGCTGTTAAGAACTATTATCCCTTTCTGTACATTTTCCTAATTAAAGTTTGTTCTAAATTTAAAAGAGTGTGGTGTTTTTTGGGGGGAAGAAGGCCCCCCTCCTTTTTTCCTGGTAAACATACACATTTTTCCTCTAAACTAAGACAAATGGATACTCCCGAACTAAATGATAGTGGTGTACACTAGTACACACTTCACAAATAAGGGGATTTTCTGACAGCTATACCTTTAATATTGCATGAAATAATATCTGTTATACTTTCAGAATCTCATTGGAATTCCTTCCAGAGTTTGGAGCTAATGGCCAGTGTAATGCTGGTAGCTAACAAAGGGAATAATGAGTATTTGCATCCCGATTTAATGGCTGAGTGAAGACCCTTTTGTTCTTTTCTCCCGGGCTGGGGGGAAGGGGGCGGGGACTATAGCTTTTGAGAGAGCAGTTCTTTGGTTGTTTTTGGCTCTGCTTCACCTTCCCCCCCACCCAGTGCTGGGGATTTGGGTGAGGAATTTTGGTTTTCCTCCTTCAGCCCCAGCTTCTGGATGATGCCAACTCTGGTACAGAAGCTGCTGCTGTTTCTGCCCTCCTGCCTGGCTCAACGCTTCTTCTGTCAAGCAGAGGACGGGAGAACCGGGGCTGTGCGGCTGCTGCCTCTTCTGCCTCCTCCTGCTTCCTCCTGCCTGCTCCTGCCTGCCTGTGTCTCCCTCCTGCCCAGCTGCTGCGGGCCCAGGCCCACTGCAGGAGCTGCCATAAGGATGCAAATGTGCCTGTTCTGCATCACAGAGAGGGGGGCCCCCCATTGTCCCCCTGCCCATCAATCCTGAGGGAACTGAATTGAGACTGCTGCGGTGCCCATCAGTAACTACAACTGTTCTCTGCCCAGCGACGACGGCAAGGGAGGCCACCGACGAGAGGGCTCGCAGCTGGCCGAGGAGTGACATCACCACCTGCTGTCCATAAACATAATTGCACCCCTAGGGGAGCAGAAAACTGACTTTTTTTGTTGTTATTGTTCAAAGGGTTTTATTACAAACTGTTGGGTCCTTTCTGGACATATGCAGATAGATAGATATATTGTGGCTAAGAACTGTTATCCTTTTCTATATATTTTTCTAATTAAAGTTTTGTTCTAAATTTAAAGAGTGGGGCTATTTTTTTTTTTTTTTCCTGCTTGGGGGAAGAAGGCCTTTTCTTTTTTCTCTCTCAGCCAACATAGATATCTTAGTTCTCCTCTGAACTAAGACAACATCCTATTTGGCCAGGAGAAAATTCTGACAGAGAAGTACCATCCTTGTCTTAGAGGAGAAATTAAGCTGTCTGTACTACTTGTGAGCATTTTATTTCCATGGGTGAAGCTGAAAATAATAATAGGAAGGCAATTATATTCACCTTATCTCACCAGCAAAAACTTAAGGATAATAAGTAAAGATGTATTTCTACACAACCTGCATTATTTGTGTTTGACTTCATGCACAGCCAGGCTTTTATCCAGTTTTATTGTGGCTTTATCTGTGTATTTAGATAATTTGAAGCATCACTGATAATGTATGGTGTACGCTGTAAGACAACTTTCAATGCCTTAATGCAGAACCCCATGAGTTAATCAGAAAGTGGCAGGTCTGTGTACAGGCAATTAAATCTCTTGACAGATATCTGCATACTGCATAATTCCTGTTTTCCAGAAAGCTGTCAGACTCCCTTGGCACAGGCAAAATTGGGGGACTATGGAAAGTGATTACCACAATAGTAGCAATTTATTTTTTATTTTTAATTCATATACCTTCTTTTGTCTCCCCTTTCAAGGCAAAACCAAAGTTTGATTGCTTTTTTTTTTTTTTTTAAATAAACCAGCTTTCAGTCTGTATTGAATGCAGCCTTAGAAAGTTTGTTTAGTGTTTTTTATGATGTACTTGAGGGGAGTATGTTGAAATCTGTATGTTGATATCTGAATTTGTATGAGAAGACATTTCCAAACTGCACAGAGATGTTATAGCAAGAAAATATATTTTTATAGCAAATATTATCTTCACAATATGTTTTAATTTATCTGTATTTCAAAATGGTTGATGCAGATTATTACGGGAATAAAGTGGTTTGTTTATACTCTACTGATAGTGGCTCTAAATGCATTTGGAATTCTGTATGTTTACTCACCTGCTGCTTTTTACAAAGAATAAAGCTCTAATAAACTATTGCATACTTTTTTCAAAAATAGTTAGGTATGGCATACACATGATTTTTTGTTTTATTTTGCCATGTGGAAGACTATGTAAATGACTCCTTATCAGTGCATGGCACTGTATATGTAAGAATTACAATGGATTCCCTGATTGCAGGGGACTGTAGCCTCATCTATGCAGGACTGTGTCCAGAAGGATATGCCAGTGACAGAACTCAGTGGTACAAATCTGGCTGTCATTTCCATAGAAAGGACTACCTGAATATCAGTTAGAGAAAGTGTATTGTTCTGAGGATTGAAATAATAGAAATAAGGTTCAACAGTGCAGTGTTCGAAGACATTAATTCAGAAGTTAATAACAGGTTTAAAACTCTGCAGTGAGAGCTCTTCATCAGAAAAGAGTCCAAGACTAGTTCATTGCAGGGAAAAAGCCCCAAAACACAGGAAAGACTGTGAACATAAAAGAGGCACACAATATAGGTGAAGAGTTTTCTGTGGAACTTAAATAAAATGCACAGAGCTATGGGACTTCTCCCAAAATGCTGCTTGCAGTGCTGTTCCCTGCCATGTTGTACCTCTGTGGGTTCCCTGGCGGTGGTGGCAGCACTGGCGGGGCTGCCCTGTGACGGCCACATCTGATTCCAGTGGCTCCAGAGGCCCCACTGCAGGGCATGGCTGAACCCCTCAGCCGCAGTGGAACAGGTGTTTCCCTGAAGCCTGGGGTAGAGCAGGGAAACAGAGAAGAAGTAGCAGAGAGGAGCTCGTGTGGGTTGGCCACAGCTGCCCATTCTCCATCCCCCTGTGCTGCTTGGTGCGGGTAGGAGGTGGAGGAGTTGAGAGTGAAGGAGTGAGGTTGTAGCTGAGAAGAAGCACTGGGGAAGAAAGGTGTTGGTTTAGTGTTTGCATTTGTTTCCCACTAGCTGAATCATTAAGTAAATATTTTAATTTGTCCTAAATTAATTGTTCCCGAACCAAACCTGTTTCATCTGTGGCTGTAGGAGGTAAGTGATACCCCTGTCTTCAGCCAGAGCTTTCTCATTCCTGTTATTTTCTTCCCTGCTCCCACTGAAGTGGGGCATGAGCAAACAATTGGGTGGTGGTTTTGCTGTCAGCCAAAGACAAACCCACCATACAGGCAGGGGATGAGTTGGGGAACTCAGACTGATAGCAGTCCAGAAATATACAAATACAGAAATAGACCAAACACGAAGGATACCAATTGAAACAAATTACAATTATTTGCAAAGGAACAAAATGGGTAAAAGCAGAACTGATGAAGACATTTACATTGCAAACTCCAAGGGATTGATCTGAAAATCTTTTCATCAATGAAGAGAGTGAGCAAATAATGTGAAAAACAGCTAGGTCAAGAGAACCATTTGAAACAAATAAGCAGGGTCAATTCATAACCTGGCTTATATGACAGTGAGTGTCTTAGTTCAAGGGGAGAACTAAAATATCTATGTTGGCCAAGAAATACTCCCTCTCCTTTAAATTTAGAAAAACACAACTTTAATTAGAAACATATATGTATATGAAAAGGATAACAGTTCTTAACCACAATACACACACACACACACACACACATATATATATATCCAGAAAGAACCAAACAACAACAATTTGTAATAAACCCCTCCACCCCCAAATGACAAGGCAAACAGTTGAAAGGTCTTTTGGCTACCCCCCCAAAAAAGGGGGGGGAATGCAATTATATCTATGGACAGCCTCAGCCACTGCCCTCTCAGGGGTTGCAGTTATATTTACGGACAGCAGGTGGCGATGTCGCACCCAGCTGGCTGGGCTCTCTCTCAGGCGAGATGGGAGGCAGAGTCTCCAGGTCAGCTCCTGTGAGAAATAAGAAAGAAAGCAGCAGAAATCCCATCTCCACAGAGGCAGGAAACAGGTGTGCTCTTTCTCCCTCTTTCCTCACAGCAGCTTTTGCAGTGTCTACGATCGCTCATGGATGCAAACGGTCGAGTTAGGGAGGGGAAAAACACAGTCCAGGCTATCCAGTGATGCCAGGACCAATATGGGTGTCCCCCATCCTCACTCACTCTGCCGAGAGCTGCACTCCTGACCTGCGCAGAAAGCACAGAAAACCCTGACCTCTTCCCCCACCCAAGCCAGTCTTCCCACCCCCTCTGGCCTGGGGAGAGATCAGAACAAAAGGCTCTAGCTAAAGCAGTTAACATCAGGATATGCATAATCATTGTGCCCTTTGTTAACCATCTTTACTGACACTAAGGTGTTGGCTCCAGACTTTTTTGGAAGGAATTCCAACTGAGTTTTGAAATTATAACAGTGAGCATTTGCAATACTGTAGTAGCAGTAGACAGATCCTATGACATGTAAAGTCTTTTTTTTTTTTTTTTTTAAGTGAGAAGTGTTTTATCCAAAGAGAAAACTCTAAGATACTTGAGATATAAAGGAAGGAATCAGAATAATAATTTCAAATCTGAGGTATTTTCTGGACAAACAGTGAAGATTTCATGCGTAAAGGTACATTTTCTGAGAGCTCCTTGCAGTGGGATTGAGACTGTAATTCCTATGCAAGCCTATATGCAACACAGTATATTATAAATAACATCAGGACCAAAGTTCTTCACCAGCATTAAGTTTGACAGTGAGGGAGGCCCCATAAATACACTATGTGATAGGACTAGTCTAACAGCAACTAATTTTAGAATTACGTAATTTTAGAATAACATATACTCTGCATATTTTTTGAAGGCACAACTGAAGGCATCTTTGTTATTGCACATTCAATAAGGTGAGTCCATCAGACCATTTCTCCTCGCTTCCAAGTAACAGCATGTTTCAGTTGTAAGAGGGATTTTGGATCATCATTCAAAATCTACTGAGACCAAGTCCAGCCTCCTAAGTGCTTTTCAGAGTCCTTTGCTTTGTTGCAAAACAACTTCAAAGCTAAAAAAAGTCCCTCTTTAAGAAAAACATTTTGTTTAAGTTTTGTGTGTTATGTGAAAAGTGTGGAGGACACTACCATCAGTTTTCAGCTGAGCAAAGACTACATTCTAGAAGGCTGAGCAAATCCATTTTCCTCTTTTTCCAGCAAAAGGGGAAATGTAAATCTTTACACCTGTAAAGTGGAGACAAAATCATTTCCTTGTCACAGAGGAACATGTCATTGTTACCTAACATGACTCTAATGATAAGTGCTAAAGTGATTAGAGACTAAGTTATTTAAAGAAAGAAATTGTATTTTCTTGGAAGATTTTCAAATAGAAGAACAAAGCTCTAGAAAATTGAGTGTGGAAAATAATCCTCTACACTCCCCACTCTCCAACATATTTCACAAGACTAATTTATATGGCTGCCAAACTAATTCAGCTACTCAGAAGGAACAGACTATCTGAGCATAGGAAAATTATCTATGTAGCAGGTTTTCCAGCAATTTCAATGAATTACACTTTCAAAAATGATACCAGGAAATGAAAACAGTCCTCTTCAATTAAAAACTCCACTAAAGTGAAGTATGCATATATATTTACTTTTATGAAATAAGCATAAAACTGCTTCTAAGCAGGCCCAGAGCTCCAATAACTCTGGAATAAGCGAGTTTCAAAAATTAGATTTCTAAATGACATTTAGAGCTTCGTGGGGTCAAAACTGTCTTGACTACTCTTAGTCCAAATAAACATGAAAGAGATACACACTGGTTTTTTTGAAAGTACAAGAAAACTATCGGTACAAATTCATTAATTCTCTTCTGCTTGGGTTGGAAAAAACAAACAAACAGACCAAAAAACCACAAAAACCAAAACCCACAAAAACCCAAGAGACTGTAAGTTTTAAGAATCAGCTTGGAGTTCAGAAAGTAACTTGTAGAAGCACAATCTCTTCAGAAGTCAAAGATGTTTAAATTGTCTGGTCCTTGTATATCTTAAAGGGAGACATAGAGACTTTCAAGGTAATATTCAGAGCACCTGAGGAAGTATCTTACTCTTGTGCCACTTTTCACTGGGTCTTCTCTGCAACCACACATTGCAAAGGAAAATCTGGATCCCTAAAACAACTACGGAAAGTGAGGTAAAACAAAGATGAATTAAGATCTGGGCCTTGTTCAAACTGACATCAGCAATTTCTTTCATTACTGCTTGAATATTTTTGCATAGATAGTATCGTGTCTTGTGGGAGAGGGAAAGGTCTTTAATAAACTCCATTGAATTTTTGGATAAGCAATTCATTTAAATACAATCATTGGTTACTCCTCTTGAGCTTCAATTCTCCCTTTTTGGCATTTTTTATTCTCTACCCAGTGGAACCAGGTAGGAATGTATTATTAAAATCTTTATAGTTTCTTTCAGAAGAAAATAAACAGAGTTAAAGTAGCAGATATATTCCAACGTCTTTCACACTGCAACCATTATGATGAGGCAATATAATTTACTAAAGCTGAGAAAAGGTAATAAGAGTGTGTTGCAAGCAGCATAGTACACAGATTGTCACAAGTACAAGAGTAGGGTAAAGGAGACCTGATTTCTCTGCTGCTGGTCCACCAAAGGCCTTTGATGCACAAGGTCAAATGACTTTTTTGCTCTCCCTGTAAGTAAATTGGAATTAGAAATACTGAGATGCCTCCTTAAGTCTTCCATGCTCTTCAACAGAGGACTAAATTTTGTCACAATTTTACAATATCCTGAAAAGTTACCCACAACTGAAAGATCAGCTTCTGCCTGGAGAATTACAGCTAGCAAACATTGGTCTCTTTGAAAAGCTTTTCATTGCATGTTTTTGCTTAATGAAGGAATATGCAGCTTGAGGAAACAAACTGTTTTCCCAGAAAATTAATAGGACTGCTCACCCTGGTTTTAATTTAGTCATTGTTCAACTCGGTAAAATCAAGAATTCAGGATTAAATTCTGAGTTGTGCTGTACATTAATTTAGAGTTTTAAAATCAGAAATTGCCAGACCTTCTACAAGTTTCCACTATGTTTTATACTTACTGGGAACAAATTAATTAATTTTACTGTGCCCTTATATAGAAGCTGACATTAAAGGACATCTTCACAGAATCTGGTGTACTCACATTTTTACTTTAAATGCCTCCAAAAGTGCTAAAACCAGGGACCTGAGGTCCCTATTATAACCTGTGGAGAGAGTGGCATTTTAGCATGAAACTGAGAACATATTAATTAGATGCCTGTAAAAGTGAATTGAATTCAAGTAGCAGCAGCACACAGGGCTGCCAGATGCAGAGCAAGGGTAAACAGACTTGTCAGTCAGAACTCATTCTATGTGATAGTATTTCCCCTGCAAAGCCCATATGATCCACAGTATGGTCTGAAGTGCTCAGATTGAATTAACACATGCCTTGACTCCTGTGTAAAGATTCTGGTAGTGGATCTCATCTGCTAACACCACACTTCAGAATAGAGGGCAGCTTGTTTCCATTAAGGTTGTGTTTTCATCTGAAGCACAGAGTCCTTGTTCCCCATTGCCCCTCAGAACAAGAACTGAATGTTCAAACTGAAGTTCCCTCTTTATCTTCATCAGGTAAATCTCTCAGTGGATATTTACACCTGTGCTGGCACTGTCAAAGTTAATACTGTATCTGCCTCATGGCTAAATGGATGCCAGTGTAGCAAATATATCCACAGCTAACTGATGCTCCAGGGAGCAATTTAAACTCTGCAAAAAGGTACTCTCAGACACACTGCAATCATCATCTGGAAAACAAAACCCAGCCCAAAGTCCAAGCATTCAACTGTCTGTGTAGCAAGTGTTTGAAAAATCTTGTTGCTGTGGGCAATAGCTGTAACAAAGAACAGAATTGCTGCTGTGGACTAGAACAAAAAGAGTTCAAAATAAATAAATACAACTTGTTGGTTTCACTAACCTTTCTGAAAAATTTGCTTTCTAATTCCAGAGGACATCTAATCTACTAATATAGAAGTATATGCTCTATTTTTAATTTTATATAATGTTGTGGATAACTACAATTATTTCAACAGAATAAGGAACAATATCAATCAATCTCTACTGTAAGCCAGGCAAGTTATTTATTTTGTCAGCAGTTAGAATATACAGCTGCTCATGTTTGTTAGTATTCCATATTAATAATTACATTTATTTGCATCTTACAAGCTTGTATGGAGTGCTACTTCTCTTTCCAGCCAAATAAATTACAAACTGTAGGCATCACAAACATTACACAGAAATATGAATGACATGTGAATGGGATACAAGAATGAGAGGGAGGGAGACAGAAAGAGGTGCTCACTCTTAGAGATTTAAACCAAATTCTGCTGAAAAAGAGGATTTAAGGCTTGGAAATATGTGCTGCATGTTGTGTACACAGTAACATATCCATCCATTTGGTTTAATATTTCCCAGGGAAATCACAAAACCCTCTCAGGCTACAACAGCATATAATCTCCTTAAATGTTTTCCTGAGCTCCTGACTCCGGAATGCATAGATAAGTGGATCAATGATGGAATTGCACATGATGAGAATGAGGTAGAAGTTAAAGTGGGACATGAAGCACACACAGTAAGGGTTGTAGGGGCAGGAGATGTAGAAAATCAGATGCAGGAAAAATGGAGCCCAGCACACAACAAAAACTCCAATCAGGATAGTGAGGGTGATGGCCCCTTTCATGTTGGCCCCTTGGCGAATAGCGCCAGTCCCTGGAAGAACAGCAATCTTTTTTATATGCATCCGAGCCATCATAAACATGTGGACATAGAGGGATGCCATGAGAATGAGCATAGTGAAGAACATGCTAATCAGGCAAATGATGACAACACTGCTGTCAGAGTAAACTATGAATAAAATGCCCGAGACAGTGCAAGCAGCCCAGATGCATGTGATAATAACCCCTACACGCTTCACTGTCATGATATTATGGTACTGGAGAGCATAAAAGATAGTAAAGTACCTGTCCACTGCTATTGAGAGAAGACTGCAAATTGATGCAAGCAAGGAACTGCAAATCACTGAGTCAATGACATTGTCAATGTTTATGGTAAAGCTTTGTGCATCTGTGTCTGTATTGTTTAGCAGCGTGATGACAATGGTTTCTGATCCGTTAGATACACTCACTAGCATGTCAGCCACTGCCAAGCTACAGATGAAGAAGTACATGGGTGAATGAAGGTTCTTGTTCTTGGCTATTGCCACAATGACCAAGATGTTCTCCAGCAAGCTGATGATGCCCAGAGTCACAAACACTTCAGGGGATACAAAGAGTTGCTCGTAGCAGCCTCCTGAGGAGTGGCCCTTTGCATTTGACTCGCTGGCACCTCCATGCAGTCTGTAGCTGTGGTTCCAAAAATGGAGAGGCTGGAGTGTCGCACGGTGCTGGGTAAAATTCATCTTCTGGAGATTCTCTTTCAGCTTCCTGCTTTTAAAACTCCTGTTCTGTTTGCATTCCTTTGAAAACCTTATTTGGCTTTTCAGCTTGAGAAAAAAGCAAAATAAGCTAGGACTGAGGCAGGCAGCAGTTCAGAACATTTTGACTACTGTGGCAAAATCAGGTTCCAAACTCAGGAATACTGGTTCACGCTCTCACAGATGCAGTTGCTGATCATCTTCACATTTACCTTGGTGATTTATGTCACAAAGTCCAAAGAGTCTCTATATTTGCATCAGATTCTCCCCTGCGGTCAGTTCCTGTTTAATTCACTGATATGTTGCAAGGCTTTTTTGTTCCTTTCCATTGAAGAGAGGCAAGTATAAAATGCCCAAGTGACTTCTGCAGAGAAGGAACTAATTTCAAACTGCAAGCGCCAGTCTCGCTGTCAGACAGTGCATGCTGGCTGCCTCTTTTACAGTGTGTGGAAGAGAAAAATATTCAGGGCACTCTCCGCCTCTGCTTTGCCTTGCAGCCAATGGGACTCAGGAGCCACAGAAAGTGGAGAGGCTGCTGATTCCAGGCCTCTCTGAAACATCACACAGCACAGTAGCTTCAGACGTAGCACAAGCTACCAGTAGCTGCAGGAAAACAGATAGGCTACCAGAGATTTGTGTCCCCTCTTTAACTTCTAAGAATAATATTTAAACAGTTTTCTAATTAGGCAAATTTACAGAACTGTACTAGCCATCTTAAAGAATTCCAGCAGCTGAACTGACAGCTTTTTCTTTTTCACTACACGATCACAGACTGTTATTTACTCTTGTTCCTTAAGTGGCACAAAGTTGCTCTCCCTTCTCTGTGTGTCAAAATAAACAGAGAAAGGAAGGAAGAGAATACATAGTTCCTCTTGGTTTGCTTTCCCAGGTTTCCTTTTCTTACTAACTTTTCTATACCATAACTGTCCATCTGTAAGATGTGTTACAAAATTTCACTATATTCTCTAAACTTCTTATAATTTTTAAGAAGTGGAGACAATATAAGGACTGAAACCAACATGAGCCAGTCACAAATGGCTTAATAAACTGTCCTAAATAAAGTAGTTTGTTCCAGGTAATATCCTTCTTCATGATCTTATTTTCAGAAAGCAAAAGATGACATATTTGATTGCAAAAGCCCTGTCACCATCAAGAATTAAGTAAAATAAAAATTGGTATTTAGAATAGATGAAGGAAAACAACAGGAGAAAAAGTTGCAACCTGTAAGAAATGGAGCTCATACAATGGTAATGACACAAAGACATTAATAAATCTCCGAGAGGTCCACGTGGCCTGTAAGGAAAAGCCCTTGAGAAGAGAAGAATGCCAAAAGAATATGAAGAGACACAACAAAAGCCGTTTTGCTGTTACCTCTTCAAGCATTGCAGATGAGGATTGAAAACCAAATATACTGAACAAAGCCTAAAATACAGATGCATTTTAAAACTACGGAGGCTGTAGGAAAGTCAGTCACTGCACCCGAAGGTAATGATTGCAAGGAAATTATTTGAATGAACATTTCCAGTCAGCTACCAGGAAGACTATGGAGGGATTTGTATTTGATACAAGAGTCTATTTCCTACAACCTCGCAAACTTTATTCATCGCCTATGCATTAATTGGCTTTAAAATGAACAACTATAAAGAGGTACAGGAATACTGCACACGTGTAGAAGCACAACTATCTGTATTCAACATCTCAGCACCAGGGTGAAGTGTGATTTTACTTCCACATTTGGATTTGCTATAGACCTATGGTTATGAAGACCTATATTAGAAGAAAAACCTCAATGAATTTTTTCTAGGACCTTCCCCAGATAAATTGCTTCATAAAGCTGAAACACAAACAACCAAGGCAAACAAAATAACTTGCTGCACAGGAAATCTCACATTTACCAGTTTGTAAAACATAATGTACCAGCAACATGCTTGAAATTAGTTTGCTGCTAGAAGGGTGAGACTTGCTTTCCTACCGAGACATAATGCAAGCCAGAATTCAAAAAGATTTGATTTCTAGTTACGGATCCCTGGCTGAGTATACAGCATGCACTAACTCCTGCCACAGACACAAGTTGTACACCCAGCCCTTAAAGGGCATAGCTCCAGTGTGAGAGCAGTGAGAAAAATTGTATAAAGACTGATGTGGGAGAACAGCATCTCCCCAGATAGGTTTTTTTTTCCCCTACACTTGCAGCCAGAAACAGGTAATCTTTAAGTACTCCCAGGGAGTCAGCCACTCAGCATCCCTTCCTTCATGAACTTCCCTATGCTGGAAGTGCCGATGACACAGGGATCTCTCCCCATCACCTATACAGGTGGAGCTAAAGCATTCAAGGCTGGCAAGAATAGAGAGAAGTTACCTCCAGAGAATACTGCCTCATTCATCCCAGTTGTCTGTCTGCCTATTCTTCTGGCTTCTTCCTTTCTCTGCACATTCTCTCCGTTCTCATCTCATCTCATCCTCATTTATCTTTTCATTTGCTCTCTTCACCCAGAAGTTATCCAGGCTGATTCATGCTTGATTTTGCTCTGGATGTTGTAATAGAAATGCAATGTTGGTTATAACAAGGAAAAGGAAAACACACTTTTTTTTTCCCACCCACAGCCGTCACTCACCTCCACATTTCTGCTTATGGTCTGCATTCTTGGGGCACATTTGTATTGATGCTATGCATTCATATTTGTGGGATGATGTTATATGACTGGAAGTGGCAGATTTAAGATAGCTTGGCAACTTTGTTGAGGCTATGAAGAGGTGATGTACATTAGCCTGCTCTAACTAAAAGGTAAAACAAGATAAAAGAGCACTTTTTAAATAAGAGATGATGTATGTACATTTAACTACTTCTACAGTAAAAGATGGATACACGTCTCTGGCTCCCATTTAGTAAAAATCAAACCATATAAATGTTAAAATCATTCAAAGAATCCTAGGTCTCTCATGTCTGAAAATATGCTAATATTACAATTCTTTTAGTCATAGATAACAGGAATATTGCCTAAAATACATTGCCTAAGTTGTTTCTTAAATTTTAAAAACTTAAGTCGAGCAAATGTTTCTTGCAAAAGTGGTGGCTGTCAAGCTTTTTGTCATGGAAAACCAGCCATGGCTGCAGAAAACTATAAACTGATAACAGTGATATACTAATATTAGCTCCACCTCTTCAGAGAAATGAACCATCAACAAAGATTTGATACCAGCCTCCCCTTTTAACATGTGATGAAAATTATTATTTTGACCTGGCTTTAAAACTGCACATTTTAAACCTTCCTTCTACACAATTCACCCATGTTCTGTTTGCAGCTGCTCTTGTACACCCACTCTTCAGACAGGATTACAGTCATGTCCACCTCACAATATTTTTGAGAGCTGAATTATCCTCTGGTGGTTGATTTTGAAAGTCAGAAGAAAACATTCACTGAAATCAATAATGAGCAGATAAAATCCCAGCAGTAATACAGGAAGACAGGCAGAATTGTGAGCAGGCTGCATAGATTCATTATGGGAGAAAAAAGAAAGATAGAAGGAATGAGCACAGGCCCTTTTTCTGTTCAAATGCACAGCACGTGAGATCTCTTTGAATCCCATGACCACTCAAGCACAGAGATAATACTTAGCACTTGCTGGAAACAGGAGCAGCTGTGGGAAGCAGGGTAGAAGGAGAAGCCAAAAAAACAGATTATTAACACTTAATCAGAGTTGTGCGAGTAGACTGAACTGTGCAAAGGGTGATGCTGCATTTACATGCAGGAGCATAATTCACAGAAGAACTTGATTTCATGTGCTCAGATCCAGTTTTTCTGTGCATTCAAAACCTAAACCCCATAACACAGTAAAAACACTGTAGTATATTCATCCAGATCATCAAACCAAAAAACAATAACCCTGAATTTGTAACTTCCTTGATTTGTTTTATGCCAAAAAAATACACTGTTAACCTGGTCTTTTCCTCTCTTCATGACCTTTGAGTACAAATACAGCAGGGATAATACTTCTAACAACAACATGATTTTTCTTCACTCTCTATATGCTCATGAACAGAGAAGTTTTCAGCACTACCATTGCTTCTCTCACCTTAGAGCATGAGATCATTTTATACTATGAAGTTTAAAATTATGTTAATTTTTCTAGTTTATCATATTCACTTTTCTGTCATAATGATATTTAGTGTTTATCTGTGTGAGAATTGCAGTAGCAGTTTATTCTAGTGAAAAAACTATCTGGCCGGTCCAGCTGTCTAATCATGAAAGCCTGAAAAATGGTATGTCTCACTATAGGTGAATGAGAAATAGACAACCAAGTCAGAAAAACTGACAAATCTTCATTTAATTACAGACCAAGGTTGTGTTGGCAAAAAACCAGCTGTTTTTTATGACATCAAGTCACTTCAATTCAGTATTTCAGAAAAGTCCTCAGAGTGGTGGTATAACCAACAGTTAATGTGAAATGAAAAGTTGTTAACTGGCTTGAGTTTTCTCTTCCAGTCCATTCATTTCCAAGGGTAGTTGTTGCTATTCCAGTGGAAAAGTCATATGGACACTTCCTTGACACATACTGTAAAGTGACTAGTGCTTCATGTGCACAAAGATTAGCAGGTTCAAAGACCATCAGTTAGGAGCCTCTGTAAACCAGAGCTACTTATTTTTTGAATTAAGAAAGATACCAACAGCAGTTGTCAGAGTCCTGTCTCCAGCGTGTGTGACATTTTATAGTGCTGGATGGCACATACCCTTAAAGGCTTATTACTGCAGAATTTGGGACCTAAAATCCTTTTGTGACACAGATAAGGTAGGCAGTGGCATGTAGATATATCTGAACATGTCTATTAAAGTAGGAGTGAACGTTAATCCTACAGAAACCATAGTATGACTGCAACTTTGATGCAGAAAATATATACAATGCATACAGTTCAAAATAAACTCCAAACAACTGAGCACTTAGTAATTCAGTGTTGTAAATTTGCATTCCCAAGGGTTTACAGTTATTAAACATATGTTTGCATCCAGCTGTTTTGTATTTAGTATCTATGGTTACAAGAATGCCAGTCTTTACTTCTATGACAAATTCCTTGCAATGTTTCACTTAATACCTTGATTCTCTGGTTATGCATTTTGTGCATATGACAAGTTCACAAATTACTAGCTGCTACTGTTACCATGACATCATTTCTGTAGTACCTTTAAAGAAAGAGTTGTGTGCTTAGTAGCCACTGTTCACAATGCATAATTTATGTCTGGAGGGGCTTTCCTACATGCAGTTACTGAAGGCCAGATTATTTTAACCCTTACTGAGTTTTCTGCACATACACATGCACATATATGTATAAACACTTCCATCTCAGTTCCATATGGTGCAGTCATGTTCCATGTTGCCCTGTGCCCTTCTATGTAATTTCATATACAGGAGATAAGAGCTATTCCTCAAGAAAGCCCAAACCAGCTTGAACTCTCTTAATAGAGGTAGTCTCCAAATGTGTAGCTGCACAGTGGATTTTCATGGCTTCCATCCATTTTGGTAGCTCATCAAAGCACACAGTTTCCTAGCAGAGATGTTGGACTAATCCTAGACAGACTCTATAGGGAGTGTTTAAGCTACCTCTGAATTATTTTCCTACATAGGAGTTCTTTGAAAACAACTAGAAATTCTGGAGTCATAATCTGGTATAAAACATAAAATAAATGCACCCAGTCATGTGACATATGAATGAGTTAGCCAGCAGTGGTGTCAGGATAAGACTAGATAAGGACAAATTTCTGAACATTGTCACTGATACGTAACCCAAAATTGTTATAGTTTCCTTTAAAAACTGGGCACAGAAAGAGAAAATACAAGATGTCTAGACTTTATCTAGAGTTATGGTGTGTCTTCAGTGATTTTAGTTCCTGATAATCTCTTTAAACCAGTTATCAACATATGGGTAAGACTAGCCCATTTCCTCTTATGACAACTGTGGCAACTGCTGTCACTCTTTTGAAGATTTCTGGTACTTTAAAAAGTCTGCATTATAAGATTGTATTGGTAGTGAAGTTGACCCACTGGAAAGCAGAAATATCTTCCTTGTAAAGCTCTTAAAGACAAAGTCTTCTAAAATTCAGCAGCATGAACCAAGTCCTAATTTTGAATAGCAGAGATAGTCTGGGTCATTACTTAGAACTTTTAGTCCTCAGTGAAAGGTTGTTTTTAATAAATTCAGGAAGAGTCTCCTTTCTTTGCTTTTCAGAAGAAAGTATCCCCTATAAATCATTTTCCTTTCCAGTGTTGAGCTACAGATTTTATGGCTGCCTCTGACAGAGATTGATGACTTTCTGTCATAACAGACTTTCATGAAAAAGAAAGGTTGAATGGGTATATAAGAGCAGTGCAATAAATTAAACAGAGTAACTCATGTCTTTATGGTATTCAAAATCCCATACTCTGTGGTTGTTTTAAAAAAAGAACAGAATGGAAAGGAGGTAGCCATGGTGGAAGAGTAACACTTGAATCACCTTGTCACGGTGTGGTGCAGAGCATGATGTCTGAGAAACCAGCCTGGACTAGGAGATGCTTTTACTTCAACCGAATAGATAGCACTGGTGGGGGGTCTAAACCCTTAAAGCGAGTTAAAGATTTATACGGGCTCAGAGGCAGTCTTTTGTCTAGATAAATGTGGAGGAAAGTATATAATCTTGGAGAACTGACAAAGATAATCCCCAGAGGCCTCAAGTTAGACTGAAATTCTTTAATGTATTAGTAGCATTTCATTTGTCTTTGTACAGCAAAGAAAGATGTTTTGTTGAAGCTAAATGTTTAACTAAGAGGTTAGAGGGTTGTTTGAAACATTTGAGAGTTAAGCAGGAATGGCCAGAGTAGTGGATGCTGTATGCAAACAAACACTGCATTGGTGGGGTTTTTATCTTGATTTTGGTACAGACCCAGGAGAAAGAAATCTTGGAGTTCATAGGTATGAGACAAATTAATTTAGGCCATCCAGGAGCTTATGCTTGAAAAAAAAAAAAGGTGAAGAAGACCTTCTAGTTATATAGAAAAAAAATAAAATTTGTAAAATGAAAAGTAAAACACAGGGATATATTTGCTTCTCTGTGAGATGCAATTTGCTTAGGCTTTATCAGAGGCCTGTAAGCAAGGAAGAGGTTAGAACAGCAAGAAGACTTACACAACCCTTAATGGAGCCAAAACTTTCTGAGACAACAGGAAAAAACAAAGTACCAAAGGATCTTTACATGCCATATAGCAGACTCTTCAATGAGAAAGAGAGTCTCTGCAGCCATGTAAACTAGGATGTCAAATGGCTTTTCGGTAAACTCATTCAGTTAGTCACCTACTCTATAGAGTGAATTTTAGTTATGCCTAAAATCCTGGAAGATAGGCACTCAGAACAACACTAGTGGAGGTTGAGAAGTGTTTTTATTTAGAAGCTTCTAGGTGCCCACCAGAAGTATGCACACACGTGGTTCAACGATGTTACGGCTTTTATAACTTCCAGTAATTAGCATATATGATATCTAAAACCAACCCGTAGTACCCATTTCCCTAGGTGCCCACCCTCAGAAAGTTCAGAACTTCCCCTTAGAGCCTCTCCAAGGATTCTGGACCTTTGCTTCTGTTTTGCGTTCAAGCTTCTTCAAAACACTGTGTCCTTGGCAAAACTCAGAAATGTGTGAGAAAGTGCCGAGTGATCTCTAAAAACCACCTAATATGTGAGCAATCCAGGGAAACCTACATAATTCTAAAAATTCTAGAAAATCTACAAAATACACTAAAATCTTTAGGTATCATTACTGTGACACTGTGCGCTCAAAAGAGGTGAGATTTCTTTCTCACATCTGCAAGAATGAGGCAGAGAATTGTAAACATGGGATGCAAGGGGAAAAAAAAAAGCCAATTTAAATGCATATTACGTTTCCTTTCCAGTAAGGGAAAACAGAAGACAAAGATAAAGTGCCTCCAGGGACTCTTAGCCTGGACAAACATGTATCAATACACCAGCGTGCAACACCATTAACATACTGTGAATTGCTGCAGATAACTAAAAAAGTATAAAAAGAAAAAAAAATTGAAAAGAACTTAAAAAAATTAATTAGGTAGAGAACAACAGAGAAAAATGAAAAAACCTATAAAAACACCCCCAAAACAATCAAAATGATTTTTCATCACCCTGGAAAGCTTTTAAAAGCTTACTCAAAATTTATATGGCAGATAATTACATCCTGGAAAGAATTGTCTGATTTAGATTTCTTTTTGAGAGAGGCAATGGTTTCTTACAATTTTTGCTGATAATATTAAATAGACCTTCCTTGGTAAATTATTTTAAGAACTCTAAAGTGTTTTTTTTTCTGACTGTCTTCAAACTCAGATACACAAAGTATAATTAAATCATATTATGTGTTTTCCTAACAAATGCTGTTTCATCCTCCCTTCTTTAATAAATAAAATTCATAACTTCTTTGAAAGAGATCAAACAAGCATCTTTTTTCTCTGCCTATGAGGAAGTTTTCTTTATATTTTTAGAAGTGCATATCAAAACAGGAGGAGAATAGTAAAATAGAGGAGTGAAATAGCTTATTTCTGTTACTAAATCTATATGCATTATCACATGCCTAGTGACAGACTAATTCACTTATAAGCACAATATTGTATCACAGGCAAAATTATCAAAAAAGATTAAGTTCAACACTAACCTATAACAAAGTCATAGTTTCCTTATGACAACACTTCAGCAAAATGGAGTACCTCTGCTTAATTCGGATTATAATGATACATTCTTGTAGCTTGTGGAGCAGCTGAAATCCCCTGTGAAATCTACAGAGGCTTTGAGAAGCAATGAAAAGCTTCATCTGAGGAGATGATGGAAAGAGCTCAGTCTTACCTGTCAAGTTTTCTAAGTGTAGTTTTATGTATGGCTTTCATCTGTTGGGAAGTGCAAACACTGATAAGTCCTGAAAGATTTTTATTCAAAAATAGCTCTTAGAAGCATTTCTCTATATAGTTAGCTATCAGTATGAAAAAGATTTTCTGCAATGGAGTAAGCACCTTTTGAGGGTCATCAGGTTTTTTTTTTCCACCTGTCCTACTATGAAGTCCACACAAATGACACTCAGAAAGGTCATTAACATTCAACTAAGTGATTTTCTGAATTAAAGTGATTAAGATCAGTCTGAGTCAGAAGAGAATATTTTGCTGTGCTAGAGTAATGGAAGACACTTAATTAAATTTCAATTAAAGAATAGAAAAGAGAAACAAGTAACATCCGTGATGGGAACAGCTCCTCTACTACACAAACCTCTCGGGGTCTGGAGGGGATTGCAAAATCCCCACGTCGGCAGGAGTAAAGTGATGGAAACACCTCAAGATTGTGTGGTGGTGAAAAAGGCTTTAATCACCCATGGAGTGGGTTTTTAAGCCCTTTGGGGTGGGCTTTAGGAGTTAGGGTGTGATAGGGTAAGGGTTCAGGGGGAAGGGGGTGGCTGTGGGGCACAGGAACCAATAAGGGAACAGGAGGACCAAAACCCACTGAAAACCCAGGAATGAGGAGTGACGGGTGAGACACCCAATAATGTCAGGAGGGGACACACGTCTGCATATGTGAGAAGAAGGAAACATGTATCTTTATGTAGAAAGTCATGTGTGCTGGAGGTTCTAGGGGTAACAGTCTAAAAAGCGGGGGGATCTGTACATTAAAAGGTGCAGGTAATGTTGAATTCTAAAGTCTTTGATCCTTTGGAAGTTGTCACAGTGATGGTCTTGTTTCTAGGAGTGTCTTTTTCCATGATGTGTAGTCTGGATGATCCTCTGTCTCCCGTGTGCTGTGGCAGAAGTTTCTCCCAACAAACAAGGATGAAATACTGTATGTCTGCTGTAACTATCAGATACGGTGATCTGCTCCCAGTGCTTGCTATATGGGAGTACCTAAGTACTTAACATTAAGTAAGCAAGAAATTTAAAGGCCAGTGTTGTTTTAGTTCAGTTGAATGCAGAAATCCTTCTCACATTTGAAAAAAATATTTTTACAATTGTCTTACCACTCCCAAGACAATTTTCCATACATAGTGGCACAGAATTAATGAAAATAGCAAGTTGAAACCTTTGCAATGCTTTTAGAAAATCAGTGTCATGAAGGAAAATTTTGTTTAAACATATGGTTTCCAAACAATTTATTTTTGTCTGCTTATCAAGTATCTGTAAAACTAGTAGTCACTTTTAATTGCTTAATTTCATATCAAGTGTTTGATATATTTATGTGAAGGAATCAAAAAAGCTTTGTCATAGACATTGGGCAAAACACAATCTCTTCCTCAGAGAACAATCTCCAGCTTGAGTTTTATACAGGAAAGTAATTCTTGCCTTGCCCCTAAAATCTTGACCTAAATGCAAATCTATGCTGCACAAACTAATCAGTATGGTGCAGTTCTCACTGTTCCTATTAAGTCAGAGCACTTCCTGAGACTAGAGACAAACTTCACTCAAAATTTAAAAGCACAAGCCATTTAAAGAAAAGGTCAAACTCCGTAGGACACTTAATTCTGTATTGTCTTTTATTGACTTAATCATGTGACATTTTCTATTCTAAAGGGGGTTTCCAAGCCAACACTGAAGAGGTTAATGGCAGATACAAGTAGTAAACTACACTTTGGAACAAGTTGCTTGAAAAAAAAAAAACATGTTCTTTTATAAAGCTACCAAAGTCTCATGGATGTTCCAGTCTAAGTCCAGGCATTTTATTGATTTCTTTTCATGCTTTCTAGCCCAGTGGATCTCCCCTTTTCATATTTGTTTGGTAAATTTCTTATCTTCAGCTTAATGTTCAGATTAATGATTCAGGGTTAATGTTCAGATTGCTTCTTTGAATTCAGACAGTAAATACACTTTACCTTTTCCTGTCTGAATTTCATACACATGCTGTTCTGAAATGAATTAAAAGCAGTGATCGGACTTCGTACTTATGGCTCAATAGAGACATCAGCATTTCTCACTCTACCTTTGCTACATTCATGAGTTGTACATTTCACTCCTGAGTTTTTTCATAAAGAGCAGGGATCATAATTTTGTCTGACACTACCTGGGTTTTCCATTCAGGCAGAACATGTTTACTGGAACCTCTTAGAACTTTTACTTTTAGACTTTCATTTGAATCAGCTCCTTTTCTGAAATACCAGTTCTGTTCCCTAAGATCTTCTCAAGCTCTTGGAAGCTTATTCTAAGGAGTGTAAAGGAAAAAAAAATACTATAAAATTTTACTTTTATTGTATTCTCAATAGCAATGTTCTCAAACTTCTTAATTATACCACTTTTAGAAATACAGTGGCCTCTGATGAATATATTGCTTAAAATCACCTGATACATGGCAAATACATTGTAGATGTGTTAATCTTCTGTCATTCCTCATCTATAGAGGCTCATTTGAAATCAATGGCAAAGTTTTTACTAATTCATTAAAAACGCACATTTAGAAGTCTGTCTTAGTTACAATTACCCAAAGTCTGTTTTCGTCTACCATCTTTCATTTAGGCTAGGACATAACAAAACAAAAAAGAACAAGTAAATTCTGAAGTGTATGTTTCTGCTCAATTTGCCAAATGATTGATGAACCAGTTATTCATCTTCAGTGAAAAAGACTATAATTATTCCCATTTTTATAAAAGCATCGATTTACGGTGAACAAGACAAACTTTCACCAGTTATAGCTTTCTAATCTTCAAAGCAACACTAAATAAATGAACTGAAACTATTTGTCCCTAGAAGCTATTCAGGACTTAGAAAGCCTAATTTTATGTAAATACTGTATGATTGATGGTTTGGGGTGAACACACAAATTCAACTAATGTGCATATTATTCCCTTCAAACCAGAATTTCAGAGGAATACAATCTATGATATTTAATCTTTTGACATAAAGATGGAATAGTGCACCAAAAATAGAAGTTTTGTGTTAAGTTCATCTTGTTTGTCAAGTTAAGACTTTTCTTAACTTGTTCTTGAACTGATTTAATACAATCCTTTATAAGCTCTTCTACTGCAAATTAATATGGAAAAATTATATTAAATTATTCAGGATATATTAATATTATTTATTAAAATATTTTATTAACTGAAAAATCATATCTCAATTTAGCCCAAATTATCCACAAAATTAATGAAGTATCATTAATACAACCAATCAAAAATATTTTGTTGCAAAAAATGCATTTAAACATATTTTCATTTTCCACTCTAATACTTTCATATTAAAATTTAGCAAAATTATTCTAAAAGAGTAAATTAAAAAAAAAAATAAACAAAAAACCCAATCCAAAACAAAAAAAATGGGGTTGCTTCTTCACTTGCAGTGTTTTGGCAAGTCCCAGTTCTTTTTTCTCTGCTTTGAAGTTCCGGTTCAATCAAAAACAGCTATCAAATCCCAATAATTATTCACTGTATTACTTTGAGCTGATCAGAAAAAGTAGTATAATGAAAAACTAAAAAGCAAAGTGTATTATAATGTACTTGCATGTTAGTATTTCTTTAACTTGCATGTCTGAGTGTGCAAATTTAGTGTATAAAATATATATGCAGCGGCATTTCGCAGCAATTTCTGAAGTTGGACCTATCAGCTAATCCAAGCAGCACCTCTGAAAGAAGGGAAACTAATCTGCTGTGGTTGTGCCTCACTAAACAGTGGCAGGAGACTCATCAACCAGGGCATGTCTTCTGTAACACCAGCTGTGGTGGTTTGACCTTGAATAAACACCTGGTGTCCAGCAAAACTCCTTCAAGGCCTTTTCCCTGCCCTTTTCACCTTCCAGAGGGAAGGAAAAAAAAAACAGCTCAAAATTTATGGTTAGAGATAACCGAAAAGAGGAGCTTTGATTAATACCACGGGCAAAGCAGAACTTAGAATAATGCTTAAATTTATTACTAACAAACTAAA
>JAWWEE010000074.1:68523782-68535592 GCA_035221455.1 Xenops minutus
CTGGCCCTCATTGGCTCTGCTCTATAGGATGGAGGGAAACTTCCAGAGGCTTTCAACAGAAGCCAATCTTAAACCCACGACACCAACTAAAGAAAAAAAGCGGTGCATGCAGCACTAGAAAGACCCCATTGTTCTTTGCTGTGTCTACACTCACATGCTGAATGTGCTGAATGCTCTCTTTTCTGAAGTACATGAATTCTTAAGACAGACAGAATAGCTGGTTTTATTTCAGAAAAAATGGTAAGATAATAACTTGTTCAGTCTCAGAATTCATTCCTGAACCAAATATTCAGTGGTTCTTTTGGGTATTTCTCTGTTAAATGCTACCAGAGTCACATACACATATTTATTCCAGGGATAAATATAGAGTATGGGGATTGGGGAAAAGGGAAAAAGTCAAATACATCAGCCCCACAACAAAAAGATTCTCAAATATTTGAGCACTGCAATTACTGTCAGACTATGTCTTTTACTGGAAAGTGCATAGGTGCATAGGGGTCCTCACTGCTGCCTGCCAGTCCTGGCATAAGAGAGGGCCCACTCTGCAGCTGGCACCAGGGTGGCTGCATGTTCGCACTGGAGCTGTCTGCAAAGCTGTGTTGGCTGTGGCCACACCCCGTCCTGGCCACTAATGCTCCACAGGGGCTTCTGTAGATGAAGGGACTTGCCCAGTATTCCTCCTGATCCTGTCCACATCTTGGCAGTCACACTGGCATGAGCTTTGGGCTCCTGGTGGATCTGTATGCTGCCCTGAGTTTTCATATTCTAGGAAATCCACCTGTGCACTCTGTTAGAGCACTCTCTGTGGATTGTGCTGACACTGGTGCTGCTCACCTCTGTGACCAAGTACGCCATGATCTGGAGCTGGAACTCTTCTACTGTTCTTCTTCAATCCTCCTCCTCCACCACCAAGATGATTTCTTGATCCCTCTCATCAGTCTATAATCCTTTCCTTCTGCATGCCTTCTGGCTAGAGATTTAGAAAGCAATATTTTTTTTTTTTCATCTTCCTCCTCTGTATGAATAAGCTTAAACTCCATACTTAATAGCAATGTTTAGACCCTAAATAGCCATTGCATAACCATGCCCTTTTGTCTGGGAGAAAGTCTGTGCTGCACAAGATTTTGAATGTCAGGCTACAAGACTTCTGTATCAGTACCACAGAACAATGATGTGGGGGCTAACAGACTTTTCCAAGCTGAAACAGATAATTTAATTCAAATCCCCCTGAGAAAAAAATAATGTGAACATCTCCTTCTCAAGGAAAGGATTAAAAGCAAGTAGCAACAAGCAACTATACTTGACCCATCTTCATTAAAGAAGTGTAAATGTTCAACTTCCTTTGACCACTTTCTAATAACGTAATTTCTCCAGTCATCACATTTTTTCCTTCTGCTGCACTCACTTGAAAAAAGGTGTGTCTTAATACTGGATACACAAATACCTATTCAAGATATTTTCCTGAAAGTCAAGTATTGGAGAATTTAATGAGAAAAGTCTTAAGTGAAGCTTCTAAAATTAAGCATTGCAAGGTTTGCTGATCACTAGAATCTTTATTCTAGTAAGCTGAAGATAGATTGTTGATTTTGTAAATGCTCTAGATAACTGTTCTAATTACAGTGGCCAAGAATCGTTTATCACTGGGAGGTGTAACCAAAATTGTGTATTCTACACCCTCTATGTCATTTCTGATGAACTGTTAATAATAGATCCTTTGCAGCAGCTGCCCAGGGCACACCTGACACCTCAGACTACAGGCTGGGTGTTAAAGAACCCTGCAAGGCATGAGAATGTTTCTGTCTTCACACCAAGGACTCAGCTGTGATAACTCTTCTCTGGGGAGGCATCAGCACCTTCACAGCCAGCCTGAGGGGTCATGTCTGCTAATGGGTCATTAGGGACTGGCACAATAGGAAGTTGCAACAACCTAGACTGGTTGTTGATTCTCTATTCTTACGTATTCTTATGCTTGAATGTTATTCTCAAAATGGTATTCCTAAACATTTGCTGCAGTAATTCATGACCCCTTTTTAATTTTTTCTCAGCTTGGACTTGAAAAACAACTCTTTTAACCTTGCACAACTACCTGATATGTATTATGTTTACCTACTGGATTTATATCACTCATTAGCTATTCTTCTTTAGTTAATTAATTCAACTTTTCCTCATGGGTCATGTTTTCTGGAACTCTGGTCACTCTCAATGCTGTCCTCTGGACATTTTCCAACTGGTCTGTGTCTCTATTGAACCATGAGTCAGTAAGGTTAATGGAATTTGAATTTATATTATTGCATGACTGACACTTAGTTCTCTGAGCTTGTTTTGCTAATGCTATTACACTATATTACACTGTTCAATACTATATGAAAGATTTGCCTAAGAAGCTTATGTTTTTGTTTTTTTTTTTCTGGTACAGTGAGTCTTCTGCATAATGTCTAGAAATTATCTACAATGATCATAAGCAATAGTCATTTGTTAAAAAATAACAAGGAAGATTTGGATAGTTTTGGGTTTGTTTTTTTTTGCAACTGCAAAATCAGTAGTTAGCAGAAATGGTTAATTATTCACTTCTCATGTACTTTCATTTCAGACAGCCAGGAAAACAGAATTATGGTCCTGACTTCTGTGCTTTTTATTCATATATGCCAACAGAAACAGAATAATTCTCAGTGTATTTGCCCAAATGCCTCCTTCCAAGTCCCACAGAGTCATCAACTATAAATACTTTTTTCCAAACTAGGTGTTGGCCCAGTCCCCAGTAGAAGTAATTTGCATAATATTGAGTTCTACACCTGTAATGGGTCAAGAACTCTCATATCAGAAAAAGGACACATTTTCCAATGTCAGCTTTACCCGACACAGTAGGGTATATACTACAGGTCTGGATGATTCTTTCTGAAAATGTACAGGTGTTTTCTTTGCAAACACTGCTGTTTCTGAGACTTTTTGTAGCAGAGTTTTCCTCTAACTACAAGAAAAAAAAATTTTTTTTCTGAGGTAGGAGTTATAAGTTCTTGTATAACTATCAATTTGTTGCAGCAGAAAATTCCTTTTAGTGTGCAATAACAGCAGGAGAGAACCCTTTCTAGGAGTTGCTGAATGCCATTTAAAGGAATCAGATGATTTCTTAGCACATTAAACTCTCCTCCATTTTGAGATAATGTAAAAAGATCTTTTCTTCCAGGCTTTCTCAAAGGTCCTCTGTTCCAGATTTAAACTAGTATGTTCTAGTTCTTTTCCTACATTCTTTATAATTTGCAGTTACCTAAAGTCTATATGCATGACATGGGAATCCGAACCTGAAACAGGATTAAGCCCAACCAAGAATGATTGCAGAGAGTTGCTTTCTTGTAAGCATTACTAGTTATAGAAGAGGGATACATATAAAGAAACAAGTTTTATGTCAGTTGGCATAGACAAAAAAAGGATCATCTCTCTTCTTGGAGAGCTTCTTTCCAAGTAAACATGTTAATTGTTCATGCTGATGAGTGCTAACTGCTCTAGAAGTAGTGCTGGACAGAACTGCACAAAGAGAAAAGGGTACAGTTGGGTCTCCACTGGATGACAGAGCCTCTGTTACAGCTTTTCTTTCTTCTCCTCTGCTCCTGCTATGGATAAGCATAATTTCAAATTCGAATATCAGCTGGCTGCTCCCCAGCATCATTCTGGCTTTCAAGCGGTATTTCCCCAGAGGATGTTGCAATAAAAGCAAAGGGGAAGAAATTATAAAATGTTTTGGGTACAGCACAATGCTACATTAGAAAAAGGGGGGAAAATCTTGCTTCCTTGCTTCCTATGTTGCTCCTTAAAATCACAGCAACATCTATTCCCACTGCTCTGCCATATCTCCAAAACAATGTATGTTTCCTATTACCTTGATATAGCATTTAACCTTCCTAACACGCTCTGGCCATCAAGAAACTGTTCTGGATATTACTATGCTGCAGATGCCTACATTTCCCAAATACAGGCTCTGATAAAGAAGACTTTAAGAAGTAAGAATGTTAAGCTCTGGCTGCTTTATTTGTTTTATTGCAAAGGTTTTTCTCCAGTTTGATAGCTCTCCAGCAATGAGTTTCCTGTGCTGATTAGCAGAGATGTGTTATTTCTTTGCTCTCTCCATCTTTCCTCACAAGACTGAGTAAAGAACTTCCTGCTGGCCTTAACTACTCAATTTAATAGCTTTGAATATTTAAATAAACCAGAGAAAGGTGCTACTTTCATGTTCCTATTGGTTGGCATACTACAAGGAGAGATGGACTTCCACGTCCCCTTTCCAGTCCATATTCATTGTAGTCAGTTTTATAGGGCAGCACAGCTAGAATAGCATCAGGAAAATAATACAGGTCCTGAGTCTCTTCTTCACTATTACTGTTACTTAACTTCTTTGTGTCTGAAGTTCTTTTAACACATCATGAGGGCTTAATGTTGGCCTAAGGAAAAAACAGAAAGAAAGTCATATATACTTCAAAAAGAAAATATGATCATTAATGAGAGAATTTACCATCTTAAATTCCTGTTAAGAGTTTGAGATTGAGAAGTATCTTTACTCCCTTCAAGAGAAAAAACATTTTAAGTTCCAGCTTGTGTTTTAGCATATTAATAAAGAGATGCTAGGCTAAGTTTTTTTTCATTTAGTTCACACTGAGAATTTTCAAAGTGCTTGGAAAATGTGAACTAGATTCTTTTGGACGTAATTTCAGAAATATTGTGTTCACTCCTATAGTAGAAGCAACTTACTGTGTCTCAGTTCTGTATAATATTACAGAATCAGTTCCTTCTTATTTTTGCCTTGGTTAATGAAAGATTTGTCGAAGCTTTATAATTTCTAAAATCTCTTTAAAAGAAACTCAAAACATTTCTGGGGCAATTTATAAGAAAGGAATGTAAGCTTCCCCCATCCTTCCCTCACATGACTGTGCAAACATGCACACATATATTGGCAAACAGATGCAGTATTTCTTGCAGCATGATATACTGTAGTGCAAGCAACTCCTTTGCCATTTTAATATAAAGTCGGATGAAGCTACTGATACTTCTAAACTGGACAGCTCATACAAACTTGAAATAACTTTCAGGCAATAGACAAGTGCATTGAACAAAAGCTTGTCAACCTCTCAGGAAACTCAGTTTACTTGATTTCATCTTGCCCTGGCAAAGGCAAAATACCCCTAAAACATGGAATGGGTAAGATAGCTATTCAAATAGTTGTTATGACTGAACAAAAGAGAAAACCAGCAGAAGGGAATAATTAATATTTTACTTTCACCAGATTTAGTGCCCAAAATCTACTGAAATGAACTCTTGTTCCAGTTTCCATTAGAAGTATTTGTTTGGCATTAAAAACATTCACTGAATTGCAAACTGCTCTTAGTCATGTCCCTACATACTGTCTGTAATTAAAGCCATAACTGCAAATATGCAAAAATATTATCTGGATACAACTGGAACACTAATGAAAGGTTATTTTCATCCCAGCTGCATCTTGGCAGCTAGGGATAGAAGCTGTAGCCCACAGCATGAGCTACAGCACAGAAATATCTGGCTCCCAGTCAGGTTTGCTTTCTTCATGCCCACATGTGCAAGCAAAGAAACACACAACACACTTTCTCAGAAATAAAACAGAGGCAAAATACAGTCTAGAAATGTTTCAGTTATCTCTTTTTTATTATTATTAATGTATACAATAAAGTAAATTAATCCATGTCTATCCTGGCTTTATGATTATTGTTTGCATAAAGATTTTATACCTACACTTTCACAAACCTGTAGCACAAAAATTTAAAATGCAGACATGAGCACCATCATCTTAACAGCTTCATGATCTGCAAGAAGCAAAAATCTCATTCCTGGTATTTTCTTCAGTAGTACGTATCACCAGAACAAAAGTGAGCAAAACTGGAGAAGGGTGTTTTCTATTTATGGGTGAACAGTAAGGGAAATTAACTAAATGGTACAGAATTGTTAGGTGCAAGTAAGCAAACAGCAACAGGGAGAAGTTTCAGGGAGATCTCAGAGTTGGTTTCTAGCTACAATATACTTGCAAAACCTGAAGCCTCTGTGCCAATATGTCCCAAACCAAATTGTGTGGTTTTGCTAAGATTTTGCTTTATTTGTAACGCGTATGTGAAAGTATAAAACTGAGCATGCATTCACTTTTTGGCATAATGTATTCATCCATTGCTGATCTATTCAAACTCTCTAGGTATTTGTCAAAACTTGTAGAATAGCATACTCCAAAATCCTAGGTACAGAAAGCTCTCAAGAAGAAAGCCTAAATTCTGCTCGTGTTCCTGTGTCTAATATTACCCATTCCCTAGGTGAAAAACAAAGCAAACAAACAAACAGTCTTCAAACCAATGGAGAATATTAGACCTGAGGATGCATGTGGAACTTGGGCCACCTGAATGCTTGGGTCCATGAAAGAGGGCATATGTGTTACAGAAGAGATGAGGAAATACAAGTGATTTAAATAGGAAAGCAGCATCTTGCTACTGCGTATTCCATTTCAGAACCTGAGGCTTGTAATACAACGCAATGGATCACCAGAAGTAATGAACAGGAAAAGCCTTGAAGAAATGAAGAGTTCAATAACTGTCTCCATTCTCTCTAACAAATCTGTCAAGTCTTTTAGACTATTTATGCATTTAATTAAAGTTCAGAGAAACTGTCAGATGGGAGGATTTTCCTTCCGTGTAAATGGAAAAACTAATGTTATGGATCACCATTGTAGAGAGAGAGACGTTTATACAGAAAATTATGGAAAGGTATTTCCACTTACATGTCCAAGAATGTCCATGCTTGCTACAAAACATGTGCACCTCCTCCCAGGGAGCACAATTCTTTCTTCTACAGTCAGAATTCAGGGAGCTAAACAAAGCCTAATCTTAAAACTCTATGATATTCAAATTCCTAAATAACAGGTTCCTTTTTATTTTAGGAAGCAGCCACACGTGGAGTTCTTTAAGATGCAAGTTCAAGGTGTGAAAGAAATTTATTCTTTTATAATAATTCCCTTGTTTACTAAAACAAGCAAACAAGCAAACAGACACAAACAAGCAAAAACCCCCAAAAATTGGTCCAACTATAATGAAGCCTGAATACTTAACCAAAGGTTTTCATTACAGTTTGGTTAAGTACCATAGCTCGGTATTAAGATAACTAGGTAGATGTAAGAAGCCATCTCTCCATGCTCCATAGTCTGAAGCCCTCTATATTTTCTGGTCTCACTGTATAATAACTCACTAATAATCCCCCAGGAAACTCTTGGGTTGTACCTTTGTTGACTTCAACATGTCTGGCATACTGCAACAGACCGTCAGCTTCTGTAAATCAGTCAAGTTGCACCAATATCCCCAGAATTACTCTGACACTAACATTGTATGGTACCGATTTAGCTTTAAGGTCCTGAGAAAAAGAAAAACATATTTGACAAATAATGTTGAGCTTTGCAACATCAAACTTTCAAACCTTTAAAAGGAAATGTGTAGCTCCTAGAGATGGTGTTCACAGTCCTGAGCTATATGTGGTGTATTTAGGCTAAGATCTGAGGCAACTTCAGGGATGGGTGACATCTATGCCACAATTTTGAGGACAGTAATTTTAAAGGACACAATCAGACTTCACTGTGAGTACGGCTAGCCTGTAATTCTTATCTCTTTGCCTAATAGCATAAAGTTAATGTATTATTCAAAAAATGCATTTGTGCTTCTTTTTTAATCAACTCTGGTGCTACTTTTAAGTCTTTTTGTTGTTTTATAATATCTGCATAATTTAAGTAAATGAGAAGAAATCATATATGTGTATCCTTATAGCATCTCTCAGCAGTTTTTAGCGTGCCATAATTTTCATCAGCTTAGATTTGAGCTTGCCCTTCAGTGACATTATATTAAGCTTCCAGAAATATTGACTAAAGGGCTGAGAAAGCTTTTCTGTCCTTTCCAGAGGCATCCCACCATCATTGTTGTTCTTTTTTCTCATTCTTCAGACACTGCAGCAGGGGTCACAGCCTTCCTGGGAGCCACTTGGGCCAGGGTGCTGCCTTGTGCTTCATAGGAGCAAGCCAGCTACCTGCACATTGCATCCAGTCAAACTGGCTGGGGCCTGGAAGCCCTGAAAAGTAAACTGCTGCAAGAATTCTTCCTACTCTGGAAAAAACCCCACCATTTTTGTTTCACTGGGACGCTGATAGACCTGACAACAGAGTGTTTATAAGTAAGGAAGGTTAAGAGGTTACAGAATCACAGAATATAACTGTTGTCATGTAAGACACCATTTATATAACTCTGCAGGCAGGTTATAAGTCACAGAGCCAATCTATGAGGTTAGCTGACAAGGTCTTACAGGCATCTGGGACTTGCCATTCAAATGCTGAAGCTGAGAAAGCCAAACTTTTAGCTGAAAAATGCTATTGATAATAACATTTCCTGATTTGGGAAATTACCTACCTCCAAGTCATAACATCACAATGAGTGTCTTTTGAAAAGAGATAATTTGTGTCAGGAATTAAAATATCTGTTTCACAAAAGGAACTTTTGAGTGGAGGATCTGTCACAAAGATATCAAAGAGGTCAGTTTAATGCATCAAAATCAAAGTTTTCCCAGTGTCAAGAACAGTAACTGAGCATTTAATAATTAACCTGGAGGTACCTATACTATTAAATTTTATGGAGAATTGTCACCAGCACACACTGAATTACTCTGAAAACACTAACGTGTTTATGCATACAAAATTTGAACAGTATGTTGGAATTCCTACTGCAGATAAAAAATATTCATGAACTCAGAAAGACAGTGAGTAATACATGTCAGCATACCATCCATATCAACTAAAGAATTTGTTTCTTCTGTTTTTTTTTTTTTTTTCCCTAAAGCTACTCCTTTCTCCATATGAGTACCTGTGTACAGAACTCAAAGGAACAATTGCAGAGCATCATATTATCCATAATTATACCCCAAAATTATTTTTAACACAAAAGGAGTAACAGAAAGATCAACACATCAACAGAAAGATAAGCAAATAAAAGTACTTTTGAAACAATCTTTAAATTGGAAACGCTCATCTAACTCATGAGATATTTCAACATCCTCGGTATCTTCAGCCACTGACATGTGGATCCTATCATGAGTTAAGTCTTCATGAGCACTTCAACTGATATACACAGAGCAAACTCTGTTTTGCAGAACTGAGCAAACTTACCTTTTCTGATGTATTTTAGGAACTTCAATAAATGCACAAATTTAGGAATTTGCCTGCTTCATCTTTGATCATATTTTACAGAATCCTATTCAGGATACTTTATTTCAGAGAAATTTTCATAAATATTTGCAAAGATATTGTGGGAAAACCTCTCCTAAAGTATCTCACCATGGCTTCAAATAAGTTGAATTTCACAGAACCACAGAATATGATGAGTTGGAAGGGACCCACAAGGATCACTGAGTCCAACCCTTAGCCCTGCACAGGACCAACCCCAAGTGTCACACCATGTGCATGAGAGTATCATCCAAACTCTTCTTGAACTCTGTCAGGTTTGATGCTGTCACCACTGCCCCGGGGAGCCTTTTCCAGTGTCCAAACATCCTCTGGGTGAAGAATATCTTTTTCTAAGATCGAAACTAAACCTCCTCTGACACAACTGCAGGCCATTCCCTTTGGTCCTGTCACTGGTCACCACAGAGAATAGGCCAGTGCCTGCCCCTCTTCTTCCCCTCATGAGGAAGTTGTAACTGCAATGAGGTCTCCCCTCAGCCTCCTCTTCTCCAGACTGAACAGACCAAGTGACCTCAGTCGCTCCTCACACAGCTTCCTCTCAAGGCCCTTCACCATCTTCACTGGTCTCCTTTGGATGTCCTCTAATACTGAATACTTTTTTATATTTGGTGCCCAAAGCTGCACACAATATCCAAGGTGAGGCCACCCCAGTGCAGAGTAAAGGGGGAAAATCCCCTCCCTCAACCAGCTGACAATGCTTTGCCTGATGCCCGCCAGGACACAGTTGGTCTTCGTGGCTGCCAGGGCACTGCTGACTTGCCATTGACCAGGAACCCCAGGTCCTTTTCTGTGGCACTGCTTTTCAAAATCTCATTCCCCAGTCTGTACAAACATCCAGGGTTTCCCCACCATAGATGCAGAATCCGGCACTTCCCCTTGTTGAACTTCATATGATTGGTAATTGCCCACTCCTCTAATTTGTCCAGATCTCTCTGCAGGGCCTCCCTGCCTTCAAGGGAGTCAACATCTCTGAGTTTTGTGTCATCTGCAAATATGCTTAGCATCCCTTCCAGTCCTGCGTCCAAGTAATTTTTGAAGATATTGAAGAGCACTGGGCTGAGGATGGAGCCCTGTGGAAACCCACTAGTGACAGGTCAACAGTCTGATGTTACCTCATTCACTATTACTCTGTGCTCAACCCGCGAGCCAATTGTTCATCCACCATATGATTTGTTTATCCGGCGCTGCTGGACATTTTGTCCAGAAGGATCCTGTGAGAGACAGTATCAAAAGCTTTACTGAAATTCATTGGCTTCTCTTGATCAACTAGGTGGTCTACCTTTTTTTGATAAGCAGGACGTTCCTCTCATGAAGCCATGCTGGTTGTGACAGATGATATAGTTGTCTTTCAGGTATTTTTCAATAGTTCCCAGAATAATTTTCTCCATAACTTTATGAAGCACTGGAGTGAGACTGACCAGCCTGTAGATTCCAGTGTCCTTCTCCATGCTCCACTTGAAAATTGGGAAAACATTTGCCAGCTTCCAGTCAGTTGGGACCTCTCCAGAATCCTAAGACAACTCAAAAATTATTGAGAGAAGTTGTGCAATGATATCTGCAGCTATTCAAGGATTCTTGGATGAATCCCATCAGGCCCCATAGTTTTTTAAGGATCCACCTGGAGCAGCATATCCCACACAATTTCGGAGTTGACAAGGAGTTGATTATTCTTGCAGTCATGGTCCTCCAGCTTAGGGCACTGAGATCCCCCTGGTCCATCATTCGTGTTGTAGACAGAGGCAAAGAAAGTGTTTAAACACTTCTGCCTTGTCTGTTTCTCTTTGTGAGATGACTCATCCTCATCCTGTAATGAGCCAATGATGCCTATTGCCATTAATGTAGTTGAAAAAAACTCTTCACTTTCCCCCACATTTCTGTCCAGCTTCAACTCCAGTTGAGCTTTGGTTGCACAATTTTTCTCCCTACAGCAGCAAGCAACATATCTGAATTCTTCTCAAGTCACTTGACCTTTCTTCCACCGGGCATACACCTTTCTTTTTTACCTTATCTCCAAGAGAAGATTCCTTTTCAGCCAAGCCAGGCTTCTGCCTCACCTGCTTGATTTCTAACATTTGGGAATTGCCTGCTGCTGTGACCTAAGAGTTAATACTTCAAAAGTGATGAGCAATGATGGACATCAGAACTTGCAACATTTTCCCAGGGGACCTTACTCAATAATTCCTTGATCAGCCTGAAGTCTGCTCTCCTCATGTCCAGAGTTGAGGTTTTGCTGGCACCTTTCCACCTGTCAACAGAGATTTTAAACTTGATTGCTTTGTGGTTGCTGTGGCCAAAGTGGCCACCAGTCTCCGCTTCACTCACAAGATCAACTCTCTGGACAAGTAGCAGATCAAAGAGAGCATTTTTCTGAGTCAGCTGCCTTAGAACCTGTTCCACAAAGTTGTCAGTCAGGTCTTTTAAGAATGTTCTGTCCCAGGTTGTACGAGCTGTGTGATGCTCTGTACTGGTTTGAAGGTAAACCAGCAGAAGAAATGGACCCACTACCAGAGAGATTATGAGTCAGAGTTACAATTTA
>JAWWEE010000074.1:68535692-68549520 GCA_035221455.1 Xenops minutus
TCAGAACAAAAACCCTGGCTAGAGCCATTATCACCACATACATATTCAAAAAGTCCTTTGTTAAACCTTTTATTGGTGCTAAGGCGTTGCCTCCAAGCTTTGGAAGGAATTCCAACTGAGTTTTGAAACTATAACACATGGCCATGGCACAGATATCACTGCTTAAGGAGAAAAAAAAATCCAAATAGGAAACATAAAATGTTGAGAGATTCATATTGGAAATGCAAGATCTATAGCCTTTGTTTTCTGTTCAACAAGGAGCATCTCAGACAGCAATTTTCACAATTACTTAAACTTATGTTAGGTATCTTACACTCTAGTGGAAGAGTTTCTACTAAAATCACATTAAAAATTCAAGTGACATGTACATTGTGGTGCTTTAGTTTTCTTGGTTTTGGTGAAGGCCTTCCCTGGTAACAGGGTCATAACTAAGGAAGTATTCCATCCCACTCCTCTACATAATCAGGTGAATATAAGATGAGGAGGGGAGGTTCTTCTTCTCTTCCTTTCGGGTGCTTAGAAGATATCAGGTCTCAGTGTGTTGACCTCTCTTTTATCTATGTGAGCTGAGGCCTATGTGAGAAACTGTTGTCCAGAGCCGCGTGGAGGTGAAGGAACTGTTTTCTTGAGGGAAGTTTGATGAGAGTTTATTGTGTTCATTACTTTATTGAGCTATTCCCTGAGTTTTCGAGTGTGTATATCTGTTTTGTTTTATTTTTACCCATTTTTGTCCTTTTTTTCCCTTCCCCTTTTCACATTTGGGGTTGTTTGGGATTCTTGTTCTGTATATTCATAGTTTTTAATTGTATATAATTGTAATATATGTGAATATATATATATTTTACTACAATTTTCTCTTGGTACCTTTTTCTTCTCTTTTGGGAAGGGAGAATCTGTGTGGCCAACAGCCAGGCTTGGCAGGGAGCCAACCCAAACCGCCACGACATTGTTTCTCATTTGATTTCCTAGGGATTTCAGCTGTAGAACAAGCACCCATGTGTTTTAATATATCTTTATAAGAGATAGCATTTGATTTCTATGAAACCAAGGGTTCAAGAGTGCTCAGTTTTAAAACATTATAAATATCCTTTCCCAACATAGCCAGTGAACTGAAACATATAATTTCTCCTAAAAGAATTCTAGTACTCTAGGCTTCCATATGCTTTTACTAAACATTAAACTTACTATGTTTCCTTCATTACTACTCTGTGCTTTAAAAGAGAACTCATTCACCTCTTGGTTATCAGTCACAAATCTGTCTCCTTTTTTAATTCCAGTGATCTGTGTTTTCTGATTGCCTGTGAAATTACAAGTTGCATAAATTTTGAGGAAAATTAAGGAGACATTATAGACCAGGATGATATCTGTTGGCCTTCTTCTTTCTACTGCATTTATCTTTGAGAGAATTGAGATGCCTTCAGTTTGCAAGATTAAAAGACATGTTTGGATTTATTTTGGTACATTTTTCCATGAAAGTCCATTTGCATTTTTTTGTAAACAAGTCTTTGCCATGACACCTATGGTATTTTTACCCAGCCTGTCTTCATGCTGATGATGTTGTTCAAAGATGCCTATGACTATCTCAAAGGTAGTGGGTTTTGTTTTGAGTTTTATTTCTGAGTCTTCTCAGATGAGTTCAGTCACTACTGTCTTAAAAATAAGCCAAAATGAGGCATGTGTGAAAAATGTTTTGCTTCTCGTTCCCTAATGAATGTTACAGTTGTTTATTACTTTCTCTCTGACTCAGTTTAGCCAGATACCCACTGCATGTCTGCCTTACATGAGGTTTGTGTTTATAAACAGGTTAGATGATGTAAGCAAAGTAAATAGTATTAAGTTCTAAACTGCAACAGTAACCAGATTTTCAACAGGACTTAAGTAGCACGATTTATAATTTTTCTGTGCATTAAACTAGACTGTCATCACAAACTTGCCTAGAAGTATTTCTGAACACATTTTTTGAATCTACTTCATAACTTAGTGCAATCATTATATAATCTGAAAAAGAGAATTATTGTTGTTCATTGTAAGTTAACATGAAAAGCTTTACTTTTCACCAAATTGTCAGAGTCTTTATTTTTCACTTCAAGTAGTACAGTTCATCTTCACCCATATCCCTTATTTGGTCCTTTTGTACAAATCTTGTAACTTACTTTTACAATTTACCAAGTAATCACTGGCTTGAAAAATTCTCATCCTTTCTCAGAATGATAAACTCATTTTATTTCAGGCAGGAAAATATGTACCAGTTAAAGTAAAGCAGCTTCACTCTTTATTTTGACAATACAATGACAAAGAAATTTGTGGTTTTATAATGCAAATCAACTTTTCCTTAGCTGCAGGTCAATGATACTGGCTAGAGAACATTTAAGAACTTAGCATTCCCTGTAATGGAGTCTTGCCACCCTTTAACAGGCAAAACAAACCAAAACCACAAGATGGAAATTTATCCTAAGTATACTCATGACAGGCAGAAGGTAACTTTTCTGTCTTTATTAAGCCATCTCAGAAACACTCCACTTATTCCTTTCATGGAATAATAAAAAAAAAAAACGTGCAGTACAGTTTTCTTGCACCTGAATTGATTGGGATATAGTAAAGCTTCTAGGGAAATCAGTAAGAAAGAACACAATGCATGAGATTGAGCCATAAGTCCTTTGGGTTGAGCTCATTTCCAGTTCTCATTATGACTGTAAATAGCTGGTTAAAAAGGTGCAGACTGGCATCTTTAATAAAGTTCTGTTTATAGCAGCTAATGTTAAAAAATGAACAAAAAAAAGGAAAACCTTATGAACTTAAATCGTTCTTCTAGAAACAAAAAAGAATGAAAGTTTCATGACACAAAGTGGTCTGACTTACTTTTAGAGCTTACATAGGAAAACTGTTAGGGCTTACTTATTTGCGGGATTGTTGTTGCTGAAGGGTCCAAAGAGAAACAGGCATAGCCCATTCTGTTAGGGCTGCCAAATCAATGGAGAAAAGGACATTTATACCCAAGATAACAAACAGTTTTTTAATCAACAGAAATGCAAAAAAACAAGGGTAAGGTCTTCAAAAAATAGATCTCTTCTACAACTTCGATAATAAACTGGGGATTTATTACAAGCTTCTTTTGTCTCTTTCTCTTTGTCTCTTTCTTATTGTGTGAAGACTAATTTATTATGGTTTACACTGAGAATTTCCAAGACATGCAAGAAAAAGATAAGTGATGATTATTCATCATCAATTGCCCTAGAGAACATTAATACATTATCCAATTCTATGAAACCTGAAACATGTTTTCTAATATTGTTTCTATTTTTATTTAGCTTCCTGATTTAAGAAATAAAATAATGAAGACTATGAAATTTCTAGTTCAAATCAAAACACAACTGAAATGTTATAACTGTATTATGAAGATGACATTGTTCAGTCTGTGCATGTTCCCACTGCTTTATTTATTTTCTGCATGACTCTGCATTAAATTCCATTTTTATCAGCGAATCAAACTAAATCAGACATTATCAAAAGGTAACAAAAGAAATTAGTTCTCCTATGCCTAAAGGTCACAGATTAATTAATTTTAAATAAATATGAATTTTAAAGGTTGCCTTTTTTTTTAAATAAAGTTCATATTGTGACAGATGGAAAAAAATAAAGAAAGAAAGAATTTGATGGTACAAGAATGCAGGGTTTCCTGATATGCTTCCAAATTTTCTATTTTAATTGAGGATGACATAAAAAGCAATATTAAAAGAGTCCTGCATGGTTTTGCTTCATTCTTTTTCATCTTGAAATGTAAAAAACCCCTTTCTCACTCTGTAGATTAGTGCTTTCAATTTATTTAAAATTATAAATAATTTATGCTGTCATTGAACTTGAGGATACACAAGAGAATATAATCTAATGCAAGTCCCAAGTTTCAGAATAATCACATACATAAAGTAGCAAATTTTTACAAAATTAATATACCTAAATTTTAAGTGACTGCTAGATTTGCCTACAGTTCACATGCAGATTGAGTCCAGGGCCATATATTAAGTTAAACAGCAAGATCCGAACCTCAATTTTCTTACACTACAAGAGTAGAATTAGGGCTTTTGAGACAAGAACTCTACTTAAAGCTCCTGCCTTGACAAATTTCTTAAGCAAATTATTCAATTTTTGCTTCCTTCCCTCTGCTGTTTTGCTAGTCCTGCCTATTTTGATTATATGGACTTGGACTTTATGAAGTAAAGACCATTATTTATTCAATTTTTTCATGGAGCGTAGAACAATTGCTTCCTGAGTGAGAAGAGTACTTGGAATAATACAGCTTGGTGATTTTTGTACTGTGTGCACTGAGCTAACAAAGCTGTCATTCTTCTGTCTGTTCACCTCTCTTCTACATGCACTTCAGTGTTTGGACAGACAAAATCAAGGGTACAGAAAGATTAGTTGAAGGAAGGTTTTGCCTGTAAATTTTCTTTGTGCCTGCTACAGAAATAAAAGTGAAACGTGACTTTACAGTCTGCCATGCTCTGAACTGAATAAAACTACAGCTTTATTGACTGTAATAAGTTTATTTAAACTGTAGTTTATTTAAACTGCAGTTACATTAACTCCCTGAGTTAAAAAAGCTACAGTCTCTGGCATAATATTCGGTTTGTGGGTCATAAGAAAAGATCATAACCGTGTTTTCATTTGTTGTAGGATGCTCAGACACTGTTATCTTATAAAACACAAAAGATACTACTTCTCATGTATGGGACTACCATATTCTGCAAAGCCATACAAGTCCAGACCCATAAAACCTTGTGTAGGAAATAAGACGAAATGGCAGTTCCTGAATGAATAACAACAACCTCCATCACTATCCAGTACAGAAATAAGAGAGAGTTTTTCTTGTATATAGATATCTTTGAGGCAAGTATGGCACCTGGAATCCCTCCTCTCCCAGGCAAAAGTAATGGTTTCAGCTTGCCTCTTTGAACTATTTTATCCTATCTAAAGGCCAAACCTTATATAATAAATACTTTGAAGGGACTTCAGCATCAGGAAACGACCATGATGCTTTCTGAATCATTCCCCCAACAAGATCATGTCTGGATCATGTTGACAATAGCAATTTTTAAACCCCCCCTCCCTGCTCCTATTCCACCATCAGCAACAGCATGAGACATGGGCATTCAAACAAATGCAAGCAAAGGATAATTAGCTTGCTTCCTTTTGTACATTCTTGTGTCTTAACTTCCAAAACAGACAAGAAGATCAACTGTTAAGTGGCTCATTACTTGTCCTTTTTTTCTCTTATAAACAAAGCAAGAGAATAATTTGAAAACAAGCACTTGAAAGCAAACAAGATGGTATTTTATCTCTGTATTTAAAACAAGAAAATCTCCACATGAAAATGATAAATAAATAATGCCAACCATAACATTGTCCCCTTGGGATAGCTTCATAGCATGCTGTAATAATGAGACTTGACAGAAGTTCAGGGGCCTCACGGCTGAACAATGCTGGTAGTTCAGAAAACCTTCCTAGACCTGGGGCAAGAAATTCAAGTCCATTTATAACATTACTGCTGCCAGAAGGGAGCTGGGATATATTTTTAATAGTAATTCTGAGGCACAGAATAGACAGAACTGAAAATATCAGCACAGATGCATCACATAAGTCTGTTAACAAACACAGAGCTGTAATTTGAAATGGCAAGAGCTGTAATTTGAAATGGCATGTTTACTGTATTCAAACCTTAAACAAGGGTAAGTATTTATGAGAGATGCAACAGGTCCATGTACTTGACACAAAGGTTCTTTCACTCACAATGCTAGTTCAAGACCAACAGAACTTGCTGTGTATAGCTTTGGGTCTATATGGTTAAGCTCAGAGGAGGTGGCTCATGGCACAAAGAGAGGACACCTCTGCAGCCAAACACTGCAACACTGTCCTTCATACTGGAAGTCCCCAACAGTTTGCCTCTAATTCTCTGCTATGGGGATGTAAAATAATTGGCTCAGCTCCTTGAATTCTTTCCAGAGCAGCCCTCTTGAAGCAAAGATTGCTGCTCACCATATTGGGTGCATGTGTTAGACAACAATAAATAGAATTAATCTGTTAAGTTAATGGAAGTGATGATCTTAATGAAAAATGCTGTAGCAAAATATCACTGTCACTTTTCTTCATATGCTGGACATTCACAAAACAGAATATAAAAAAGTCACAGAATAATGTAACTATACATTATATCATATAATTAATCTTATGAAACAGATCCATAGTTACTCTAACTTAGAAAATTAATTGATTCAGAATAGGGAAAAAGGAAAAAAATACAATAAAGACTACTGTTTCTGAATCACATGGAAATTCTTTCCTAAATCATAAGAAACTGCAGAGTAAACAGAAACAAAAGTGTAGTCATCAAGGCCCAGCCAGGAATTACATACAGAAATGTGACATCAGTCTTCTACTTGCCTATTGTAACTTGCCCCATATAAGCTATTCCCTTTCCCATTAATTTATTTCCAAAATTTTTCTGGATCTGGCTACACAATTCAAATGCATTTTCAGCTAAGACAAAAAAGACAAGAAGGAGGCTGGCTCAGTGTGTCACTAGCCATGATGCATACCTGCATTTTAGAAATGTTATTGGACATAACACTTTTGATGGAATATGTATCCTGCCAGACATGTATAATTTAGTAGCTATTGTTCATTGCATATATTATATTTTAGATTTCACCCAGGTGTTAAACAAAGGATAAGGCTGTCCAATTCAATAGAATTGGTTCCCTCCATGTCCTCAAGTAAGTCTATCTTGTAGTCTCAGTTATCCTCATTATATTTGACAGTAAAATTATCAAATAAACAACCCTAGCTTCACACCTGGAAAGAGTCAATTGTGAGTTATCTGTTCAAAGTAAAGTCTTACTGTTGTATGATCATTTATTCATCTCTTTCTTACTTAGAAACTTTTATAATCTTAATCCTTGCTGCTTACTTCCTGGGTATTTCAGGTCACAGGGACTTTGAAACACATGATGAGATGTCCTAGGCTGTCTGTTGACAGATAATAGTCAGTAAATAAACAAGTCTGAAGAGGGAAGAAGGACTGCTGCTGAAAATCAAAATGTAAGAGTATGGCATTTCCAACACTGAAAACGCTCTGCATGTCACAACTACTGAAAATGCAATCAAACTTTCTTAAAGCTTATTTACAACCATGCACACACTTGGACACAAATAAATATTTTTGACAGGTACAGCAAAATGAAAATTCACAGCTGATTGCTATAATTGATTTGACTGTAATTTTGTAGGTTGTATTTATTTGCCTGCTACCTAGTGGTTGAAGAAGTCCTGTGATCAATACTCCAGAATTCAGTTTCTCAGTGTAGACAAGCCTGTTGTGATTTGCAGCCTTGAACATGTTTTTGCACAAATGTATACATCATCAATGTGCAGTGATTGTATTCAGCCTGAATTAGATGCTAATATTTTTGGTCTGTGTGTGGTCCAGTCACCTGTGAGAAGTTGTGCTTCTCCTGCCAAGTTATGGGAAATCAGGCTGATAAAGACGGTCTCTGGCCTTGAAGGAGGCATTTCTGTGTAAACTAAAATCATTTGGGCTCTCACAATTGGCTGATGGCCCTTCAAGGGCACTTGAAGGAGAAAGAGTGGAGGAGGAGGATGAAGTAAACCCCCAGACCCAATTAATGAAGACCCTCTGAAATATAACTGTACATATAACTGTACAGGCACAGAAACCCACACATGTGCAGAGAAGTGCCAATTATATAATGTGGGGGAGGTGCCAGGGATCTCTCTCTGTGCGGTCCTGGCCACACTTGCTCAGGTAGATATCACTTTGGCAACTTAGAAAAAGGGCAGGTGGCTCATGCTCGGGGATTGCTCACTTCACATGACAGGACAATGTTGCCTTTTGGTGGGGACGCCCACCTTCACCAGTGCAGCCACTGCTCAGGAAGTCTGGGCATTTGGGGGTTGGGTAAGACAACTCCATGGGAAACACCTGGGCAATTTGGGTGTTTACACCTGGGGGCTTATTTTCCCTTTTCTCTCTCTTGCTTTTTTTCCTATTTACTTGACCACTTTTGGTAATAAAACTACTGTTTGGGTTAAGCTTTCAGTGGTGTCTCAGTTTCAGCTTCCATGTCCCTTTGGACCCTCCCTGGAACAGTGATGCATTGCATTTTTCTAGACATAAAATTCTTTGAATCTTTCTGTTTATTTTTACTGTCAGTGTAGGAGGAATTTTTGTTCCTAGACACACTGAAGAAGGAAAGTAGCATGCTGTCCTGCTTGAAACAAATGTGAGTTAATCCACAAAAAAAAAAAAAAAAAAAAAAAAAAAAATCCCCTTGTTTTGTATGTATCTAAAGGTTACTGCTGGAGTATTTTTAGGCTGACAAAAAATTCTGACTTATTCTGTGGGTTTCAAATGCACCCAGCTGAGGGAACACACTTTAATACTGCATTAGTTTGGCATGACATGCTGGATATGTCTATCTGTTGGATATATTGCTGTACCTGCTTAAGGCAGCCAAAGAAATATGTAAAAAAACCCAACAGAATAAAACAGATCTCATCTGTTCACATGAAAGAGTTTATGTATACTGTTGCTTCACTCGAAAATTAAGAGGGTGACTTCAGTGGTCCAGAAGGGTGCTTTCGCATTAGGAACCTGCTATCTTGTATCCACATGATTGCACTTTCCCTTTCAGGTGAAAGTTTAAATTTGATCTTTTCAGTTTCAGAAGGGATGAGAGCCCACATGCTAAGACAGAGATGAGATAGCAGACTACAAATGAGATATGCACAGCCAGTTCCGTGTTTACCCAGTGATTAACAGGTACTGACGATCACCCCTTACTTTGGATGGCAGAACCATCATTGGCTGGGTGGAGACTGTGAAGTTCTGGCTTTGTCAACTCCTCTTTTCTGCTGTTGAGGTGAAACCAGAGATCCTAACTTGCCGTTCCTTATTTGTAAGCTTCAATGTGTAGTACGAATGCATGTGCTGAGTCCCTATAGCTTACATACTGGCTTCAGTTATCAGCTTGTTAAATACAGATAACTGGGCGTCAGCTGAGACAATATAAATAGAGAACTCAAAACACATCTTAAAAGGTCTGTGAAGTTCAGCAGTCTGCTCTTCTCTATGATCAACATGCCACAAATTGATTTGGTATTTTCACAGAGTTACCTTAGTGTTTTCTTCAGTTTTGTCTCCATTTCAAAAGCAAGCCAAGATTTGTCCAACAATGTTCCAAGGCTTTTTCTTATATGGCCATTGAAAATATTTTCTTTTTCTGAAATAATTACACTGGTGAAAAGCTGTTTCTAACACTTTCACCAGCTAAACACTCATTGGGATGCTAAATTTAAAAAATGGAACTCTTACTCCATTGAGACAGCAGAGCTTTTTCCTGCTGAGTTGAGCAGTGAAGCGATAGCAAGAAACCATACAACAATCACTTCAGCGTAGATAAATCTAGGGGTGTGTATCTTGGAAGAAACCAAGAATTCAAAACCGATGGCTGCAACCAAGAAAGGAGAATTTTATGCTGACTGCTGGGCTAGGTGGACTGCTACTCTGATTCAGCAAGGCATTTCTTATCTTCATAAGTCTTCTTGAAATAAGGGAAAGTGCTTCCACATAAAATTTTAAATGCCATCTCATTTCAATGATCTTTCAAAATTCTTTTAGTGAGTGCATTCCAAAAGTAAGTTAATACAATTTTCCCTTCTAGAATAGTCAAATGGTCATTCATAGCAGTAAGGAGAGTAGGAAGATAGATTTGAGAACAAGTGGAAACCTGGCATTTCATGAAAGATATTAATAGATATATGGAGAAAGAATTGCCTATTGCTATTATTAGATATCCTTACACAAGATGTTACAAAAGAACACTAGCTATGTTACTATATGTAACTATATGTTACTGTATTTTGTTACTATATTTTTTCTAGTACAGGATTATGTCAGATTTAACATAACATAGACAGCTGCGTTGTGTCACACTGGCTATTGCAATTAATCTGGAAGTAAAACACAAAGTAGCTATAGACTTTAAATGCGACATTCCCATAACTAATGTTAAATGACATTTTACATGTGAGGAATATACAAACTACTTTTTCTTTGCAGATAAATTCTAAAACTTTGAAGGCAAAATTGGAATAAAGCAAATTAACAATGGAAAAATGGCCACAGTTTCTGTTTTATAAGGATGTTGGAATTGCTCCAGGTAGTTCCTCTTTTAGAGAAAATCATAGAATCATTAAGGTTAGAAGATACCTCCAAGATTGCAGAATATTCCCATTTGGAAGGGATCCACAAAGATTATTGAGTTCAACTCTTAAGTGAATGGCCCATACAGGGATCAAACCACAACCTTGGTAGCTAGCACTGTGCACTAACCAACTGAGCTAATCTCAAGATCATCTATGAGTAACTAGCTACAAATACTGAAACAAGTTGTCATGATTGTAAAATGCTCTGAAGCAGCATTTTGTTCTGTAACATACTAAAACTTTTTTACAGTAAATTGTAGCTATTGTTCTCTGAATCACATTTAGTTTGGCAAAGGTTTTTTCAAACACCATTGTACATGTTTGTCAATGAATTAAGTATTCTTTTGAATAATGATGTATAAAACTGAAAGTAATGAATTCTACTTTTTCAGCAATCAGATACAGGATAAAAGTTGCTAGGGTGTTCCACAGAGTGAATCATTAATCATTTTCATTAATCATTAATCTAAAACAGATTTTGAACATACCCTTTGGGATTTCTCTTATGCACCTTGTCTATTTGATTACATCTGCCATAATTAATTGCATGAGTAAATGGAATGGTTTAACGAGTTGATAGTTTGGATCTGCACAGCACAAGTAGTTCTTTAAATCTTTATGACATGGACTTTGAAGTCCAGGATTGGAGTCAGAAGCCTTTCAGCGTCTGGAACAGATATGGAAACTGTAACCTCTCTAAGCCAAAGAGTAGTCCGAGTAAGCCTTACAGCTTTTCAACCATGCAGCAGAGCACAGACCCTGCTGAATTCAGGAGCTTGGCTTATCACATATTCCTGAGACTGCTGGAAGTACTACACACATTATCTGCTCAGTTTCTACTGGCACACTCTATCAGTTTGTAAAGATAAGTCCAAATTTTTCTTCATTTGTCTTTAGAAAAAATAGAAGTAAGCTGCTGTTCTCAAATGTTCTTCTATGTCCCCCAAATGACACTACTGGTGAAATACTTGTTTCATTTGTTTTAACCAGTTATCCTAAGTACTGTTTTCTCTCTCTCTCTTTAAAAAAAAAAAAAAAAATACAAGCAAACATTAGAGAAAGAAATTACTTCTCTCATAGTGGACAAGTTTTAAATGGGCTTCTCACAGGCTTCCATGAAAATTCATTAAAAAGTAATCCAAACAGGAAGACATCCAGAGAAGCACATATGGGCAGTCACAGCAAAATTTCAAGAGTTGGACTGCAAAATATAACAGTACCTGCCACATGACGACACTTGTAGTCAAGTATTTCTGAACAAAAAGGTAGGTACATAACCTTCTAAGAAGAAAAGTTTTGTAGGGATATCCTTCTGAAGATATAGGTTCTTGACTTAAATTATATGTCAGTAATCTGCCCTCGTATTCTCTTCCTGGGTGGGCATGGCTGAAGTTAAGACACATCATATGCCCCACAGCTCACTTCATTTGTGTTCCCAACAGTGAGAGCTATGCCTGTGCTGGAAACTCTAGGAACAACCACAGTACTGTCATGCTGTTCTCAAGCTAAAACTCTTAGCTTCAAAGCTGAGCTCAGGTGGACCAATGTATCAGTACAGTTATTTAATTTCCCATTTATATTGGATCACTTTGTAGTGTAGGCAGAGAAAGACAGGTGTGACTAGGCCTGTCTGTGCAGAAATAGCTCTCTTCTTGGGAGTACAGGGTGAGTTCCTCTTAAGGGTTGGATATTGGAGAGGGAGAGGTAGAGAATCCAGATTCTGGTTTGGGGCTTTTATGAGGTGTGTGTTTTTAGCACAGTTGAGTATCTCTGGTCTTCACCTGCAAAGTCTATGCCTCAGTCATCTAATATGCTGCTGTTTATATCACTGAGACTACTAGGCAGAACACCACATGCTTTTTGTGGAAATTTGAAGCAGTGTTTCCTGTTGGGCACTAGACATATTTCTCTATATTATTGAAAATCCATGGGGAATTGGGTGGTGGGGCGGGGGGTTCAGTTTACTCATTATCTTCCATCTTAACCATATTGATTTGGTTTGCCCTTTTATTTTGCTAGAAGGCATCTTGAACTGAAGCCTCATGAAAAAGACATTTTAATTATCTCACATTTTTCCCATTGTGAATCCTGCAAGCATTATTGAATGCAAGTTGGTTTTAATTTATTTTTCACTCTTTCAAAGTCTGTTTTCTCAGGAATCAATATTTGATCCTGTAGCCACATTTAAACTGTGTTCTGTTCACAGACTTTCAAAGCTATGTCCTCTGAAAGGAAAGTTTAACATGAAATGAGCACTGGACTAGCCTTAAAATGAATCTTTGGATTTTGACAGGATCCCATAAAGATGTACAGAGCTGCATTGCGGGCTCAAATCTTTACACTGAAGTAAATTTTGTTTGTTGAAACAACATTTACATTGTAATCATCCAGATTTCTTAATTTGTGAGTTTTCAGACCAGATTTGGACTCAGGTTTTAAAAAAGCTGAAAATGTGAATTCAGACTAATTGTTCATCATGATTGGAGGATTTTTCCTCCACAGTAGTAACAAACCTATCCATGTTTCCCTGCCTCCCTGGGACCAGTGCTATTGCCTGACTCAGAGTACTGAAGTCAAGTGCATTGCATGGCAGAGAAAGAAGACTAAAAAACATGTTCTCCACCTTTCTAGATTCTTCAGTGCACCCTATAGGGGCCCAGCAACATATAGGTGTGGTTATTAGAATAAGTATCCTTACCAGCTTCTACTTAAATAGTCTAAACCAGACAAACCAGACCAATCTGTGCTATACTAAGCTAATCCATAGTGAACTCATAAAGTATATGTCGTGGGTTTCTCTGATTAGGGTTTTTTTAATAAGAGGAAGAGTGGCTTCTGCTGGAAGCCTCTGGAAATTTCCCTCCATCCTATAGAGCAGAGAAAATGAGGGTCAGCTCCAAGGAAAACTTCCTGCTTTTGAACCATTAGGTTACTCCCCTGCGAGAAAACATATTTAAGAAGTTGTTGCACAGTTGGAAATTGACAGCCATGTATTAACAACATCACAGCGCAGACATCAAGGTCAGTGCAGGAGGGAGAAGCAGGGGGAGGGACCCCACGGATCAGGGAGAGGACTTAAAGCTATTATTCCCTGAACACGTGGTGATGACCATGGTGATTAGGAACTGTCTCCTCAAAGCCCATGGGATCCATCAGGGTGCAAAGACCTCCCTACCGGAGCAGGGGGATGCATGAAGGAGGCTGTTGCTTAGCAGGAGGTCCCCAAAATGGAGAGGAGCCCTGCAAAGATTTGCAGCCAAGACCCATGGAGGGAGAAGCCCACTCTAAGCAGGTACAGACGGCTTTTCATAAGAGACTGCACCCCATGGAATGACTCACAAGAGAGCAGAGGATCTCTCTCTTGTAGGGGGGGACCCCACGGAATGCTGGGGAAGGACTCAGAGTTATGATTCCCCTGTGACTGTGGTGATGACTGTGGTGAAGCAAGCTGTCCCCTTTGCAGCCCACAGGACAGACCCCTGAGACAGCACATTTGTAAGAACTGCTGCTTAAGTCTTGGACTTATGTCTGCAAATGGCTGATGCAACAG
>JAWWEE010000074.1:68564738-68587261 GCA_035221455.1 Xenops minutus
GAATTGTATAAATAATCTTGCTTTTCACTGAGAGCTTTGGAACTCTTGTGTCCGATGCTAATCGGAGAGTTCCCCAATGTTGCCAATAAATACCTTGCTGTTTATGGACTAAAACTCTGTCTCTAAACAGTTATTAATCGGCCATTTTTCTGGCATCAGTGTTCTCTACAATAGTGACTTCTGTCTTGATGGGCTGTCTAGAAGAGCATTTTCACATATGGAAAATTGTTCTCAAGTGAGGAGACTTTCAAAGGTTAACAGCCAGTTTTTGTTGATCAGCTGTTCCACTAGGCAAACTCCTGATTTCTCATTTAAGAACACATCGTCTACTGCTTTGTCACAAACATCTTCCCACACATGGAATTCCCATCAGCTTGCAGAAGCAATATGTTTCTCATGAAGTCTGTTCTTTATAATGATTTTTAATAGGCTTTACTTGTTTACCCAGTGCCTCATCGTCAAGCTGTATCAAGCCAAGAAAGAGTTTCCCCTTCAATGCAATTGAGTTAGCACAAACTCCTGAAAATTGGAAGTACCAAATCAATTTGGACTCTATACAACATTTACAGTATTAGATATGGTGTGTGGTTTGTCAGAAGTGCTCAGACAAGTATTTCCATGGCTCTGCATGCAGAATGTAATACTTGTGAAAATACAGGTGAGCTCCTGTCCTGGAACACTACCATCCATAACTGGAAAAGAGGAGAACATGAGACTGTAAAAGATTAAGTATTGTTTCTGTTGCAGAAAGCTTCCATTGAATTACAACTCATGACAAAGTGCAGTCTGTGCTATTTACATGACACCCATATGCTGCTCCTGTCCTACGTATTCATTGTTAGTCTTGCACTTTCCTTCATTTGCTACAATGATACATTTCCATCCACTTGTATTGTTCTTCTCTTAAAAAAGAACTACTGAACTTTATGTGGTATGACTCATATAGACACTCTGTTTTACTTCATACACCAGCTTGAAGACACCAGATGATTTAAGTGGATACATTGTTATACAGGGAATTATTAAAAATCACCCAGTCTTCTGTTCCACTAGGAAGGTCATTGTCACTGAATTTGCTTCATTTTCATTCTCCTGTCTCTGTGGCACCATGGAGGGATAGGAGCCTTCTAAGGCTCTAATACCATCACATTGACTTCACTCTAATCCTGCTTCATAATTCTTGGAAGCAGTGGCTATTCCACCCACAAGTGGGGATGAAGCTGATGCCTTTTCTACTATTGTCTCATTGTCTCACTTCTCCTGATAAATCTTTTTCAAAGTGTTTCTTTGTGATCTTGTCTTAGTCTTCACACATGAATTTTCAATTACTTTTTGTTTATTTGGATGGCATTTTGCATACAGAGGCAAGATTTAGACAGTACCAAAGGGAAAAATATGTCAATAAGAGAAAGTAAAATAAAAGTGTCTCTACATGAGTCACTTCAGCTGTTGTCAATATCAGGTAACTCTTCAGCTCCAAAGTATGAGATTTCATAGAAAAATCTAGCTATTTGGTTCACATTTTGTAAACATGAATTAATAGTCTCAATGCCACAATCACTAATAGCTGCAATTCTTGACTAAAGGTGAATAAAGATTAATCATATTCTGTATACCCAGCTCAAACAGCTCAACACACAGATTTGTCAAGCAAAAGCACTTGATTAATATTCAGGAGGCTTTTGGTAGGTGAAAATTGGTACAATAAAAAAAACAACAAAGCAAAAGTGCAAACATTTTGTGTTAGCAACTCCCTTACTGATTCTGGCATTCAGTTGGATCAGGCTATTCATGGTGTCAATGACTGCTTGCTTGAATATTTTTCTCCTATGAGATAGTAAGTTCTGTAAATATAGATGTGTTAAGAGAGTATAGATGTGTGGGGAAATATAATCCAGAAAATATCTGCTACACCTTTTTGACAGAAGAACCCTTGACTTTTCAGTGCAGTTAAACAGAAAACACAAATCTTACCAATACCTGTGTCTCTCACTGGCTTAAGTGAAATTTCTGCCCTACACAAACCCTAACATAACCCTAGACATAATGCTAAACAGGAACTACGGATAACAAATCATCCCCCATCCACAGCTCAAGGGTTCAAACTTGCATCCTTCTCCTTTTTTGAACTTATATTAGTCTGTGCACTGCTCATGTCCTCTTTGGCTAGGCAGAAATGGAAAAGAGAAAAAAGAGAGGGGAAGCAGATATTTTTATATATTTTGTCAGTTTTACATTATATTGAGATACATGGCAAGGTTTGGATAGTGGGGAACATGAAGAGACTACAAGGATGACTTCTTTCAGAAGCTGCCAGAAGATTTCCCTGTGTCAACGGAGACAATGCCAGCTGGCTCCAAGATGGACACATCACTGGCCAACACCAAGCCCAGCAGCAACTACAGTAGTGCCTCTGGGATAAAATGTTTAAGAAGGAGAAAACTAAAACACAAAAACTGCAGCCAGAGAAAGGAGTGAGAATATGTGAGAGAAACAACTCTGCAGACAACCAGGTCAGGGAAGAAGGAGCGGGAGTAGGTGCTTCAGGCACCAGAGCAGAGATTCCCCTGCAGCCTGTGGTGAAGACCATAGTGAGGTAGAGGTGCCCCTGTGGCCTATGGAAGTCCACACTTGAGCGGAGATCCACGTGCACTCCATGGAGCACCCAAAGCTGGAGCAGGGGAAGATGGTAAGGAGTCCCCCCCCTCAGCAGGAAGGAGTAGCAAAAGCAACATGTGATAAATTGATGGCAGCCCTGATTACACATTCCCCTGTGCTGCTAGGGAGGAGAAGATAGAGAAAATTGTGAGTGCAGTTGAGTTCAGGAAGAAGAGAGGAGTTGAGGGGGAAGGTGTTTTAAAATTTAATTTTTATTTCTCACTGCTCTACTCTTATTTGATTGGCAATAAACTAAATTAATTTCCTGGGCTGAGTCTGTTTTGTCCATGCTGGTAATTGGTGAGTGGTCCTCTTCCTGCCTTTGTTTCAACCCACTTCACAGGAGAATGCAGGAATAGAAGATATCAAAATGAAGCCCTACTTGAAACCAGTTTATCATATAGTTGCTGGCCTTACAGAACAACAAAATAATAAATGCATTTATTCCAGTGATTTATCTGCAGGTAAAAAAACCTGAACCTTCTGTACTGATTGTCAATATAATAAAGCTTTAGCTAATCTAGTTTCTTTGTTTACACTTTCATGATTTAAACAGGAGTCATTGAAATTAAGTAGTTGGCTTGTGCAAATTTTGATCAAAAGAACACTAATAACCTATCTCAGTGAATTCCTCAGTCCCCTCACTTTTGTTTCCTACCTTTCCTATCTCTGTAGCCTTCTAAGTGCAGATGCCACTCTTACTCTGGCTAGCTGAAACTCCTACCAAAGCCATCTCTTGTCCTCAAAATGTTATCTCAGTTATTGTTCACTCAACTGCTTAGAGTCCTTTTCTTGTTATCCATACCCAATTGTTTCTGAATCTATTCAATCTACTATTTCTCACATTAAGCATTGATTGCATATCTATTACGTATATCAAACACCAGGCTCTATTAAGAGAAAGATGACCAACAGGCTTAAGAAAACTTTTATCCCCACTCTGCTCAGCACTGGTGAAATTGCCCTGGCATACTGCAACCAGTCCTCTGCCTCCCTGTTGGAAAGGGATGTGGAAAAATTGGAAAAGGTCTGGCAGAGAACAAGTTTGATAGACAGAGGTTGTGGGCAGGTGCCCTGTAGGGGACAGATGGAGGGAGCTGGACTGGTCAGATTTGTTGAAAGGGAGCTAAGTGGGTGTACAGCTATTTAAAGACCCATACCAAGATTATGGGGCCAAATACCTCCTGGCAGCCAAATGATACATCAGAAAACATTGGTCACAAGTTGTTCCTTCTTAGCCTTAGACCTGGAGATTAGTTCAGTTGGTTGGAGCATGGTGCTGTTAACACCGATACTGTGGATTTGATCCCTGTATGGGCCATTCATTTAAGAGTTGAACTCTATGATCCTTTCAACTCAGAATATTCTGTGAAATCTGTGAAATTTGAGAACTTTTTCACTAATAGAGTAGTGCAGCACAAGAAGAGGTTATGCAGATACTGTGGCACCTTCTTTTTTCAAGGTCTGGAAGATCTGGCTAAACACAGCCACAGCTGACCCAGACTCAGCAGTAGCCCTTTCTTTGAGCAGGAGGTTGATCTAGATGACCTTCAGTTTGTGACCTGAGATTTGATTAAGCTGAGTTACCAAATGTGACGAATGAGGCACAGACCCTTTTTTGTAGAGCAGCAAAGAATCATTTATTGTTTGAACCGCACGTACATACATACCTTTTTTAGTTTTGGTTTCTCCATCAGTTCCCCAACCAGAAACCAGCGCGTGTTCTCCCCACCAGTCAGTCCCCCAACATGCAGTGTTCATGTGTTGTCCATGCACCGGGCTCTCGGCATGGGTTGGGTCCTTCCTGGTGTTCAACAATATGTCAGGGCAGAGAGTGTGAGGCCAGTGTTGGTACCATGGTGCCAGTGTCTAAAAACCCTTTTTTGTCTTAGCAATGTTTGGCAATGTTCTTGATTCTTCACAACCAAACATCTCAAAACCCTATCAGCTGTTCACTCTCATGTTCATTTACACATAGGGAGAGAAATGTATCTTTTATTTTTTTTTATTTTTATTTTTTATTCCATGTTTCAGTTCTTTTCAGTTATGGCTTCTGATTAGTTTGTCTTTACCAATAGGCTGCCTGGCTTAGTTCCTCTTGATGTAGCTATTAGGGTGATTAAACAACTCATTGTAATGATTTAAGCCCTGTCTTATTTTCAAGATCAGGCAAGCAAACACATTGCAATATGAGTTATAAATAGGACAAAAGAAAAGCTAAAAGCTATTTTGTTGTTTTTATAGGATGTGTAAATGGATTTACTTGGGAACATAACTCTGGCTCCATTAACATAGGCTGATACTACATATCCTCTGGGTTATTTGAAGGAAATTAAGTATTACACTTCTGTCCTTTCCCATAAATTCTTCAGCTTTTGGTTGCATTTCAGCCATGACATACAGTCATCACATTCGTCTCACTGAAGACAAAGGTAATTCATTCACCATGCCAGAAACTGGGGACAAAAGAGGAGAATACAGGAAGCTAAATCAACACTGAAACAGCAAATAGACATAAAATATGTTCAATACATTCTGTAGGTTAATACATATAGTGAATCACAGATGGACTTCCTTTGCACCTTCCAAACAACAGGACTGTATTGGACAACACCTTTTAAGAGTAAATAGTTTCCAATAGGTAAGGGTCATTTTAAAGCCCCATGACTAAGTGCTCAGATAATGGGTTATATGATGAGAGGTTAGCAGTAGTCAGGTTTACCAGCTAAGATAGAAATGTTAAAGGATATATACTCAGCATCTCCCAAAGCTAAGTGAATATTGACTAAATTTTGTAAATGACATGTGATAAATGTAGTATATCAGCGTGAATCAAAACAGCCTTTTTCAGAAACATTTTTATGGAGTAGTATTTTAAGTGTTTCTTAGCTATTTTTAAAGTTCCCTTGGACTGGCAGTGGACTTAAAGCACCTAGAAGCCTAGCTCTTACTGTATTTTTGAAGAAAATATGCCGAATGTACTTCTTCACCTCTAGCTAGATGATATTCTGTTAATTTTCAGGATAACTTCATTGTGTCTTGAATATTAGGTCCTCAGAATATTAAGACACTACTGAATATACTGAACTACATAAATGAAATATTCCAAGATGAAAGCTGACTGAAATCATGAAGAGACAGAATCAATGACAAAAGTACCTTTCACACCTCTCTTACACATTTGCTGTCCACCCACGCCCTCCCTGAATACTTTGCCAATTAAATTGTCATTTCATGCTGTTTTCTCTATGTGATTTGGCATTGCATTTTTCTGCTAGAGTGTTTTTTCCTATTTGAGCCTTTTGTCTGGGATCCATTTTATACAATGAGCTCAATTCTATAGACAGCTGGTGGATTATTGCCCTCACTACTGGGGCTAATTAGGAATTGGTTATTGGTCTGAATTTACAGTCTTGAAAAGAGTTTCATAGAAGGAGTTCATCATTATAAAAAATTATTTTCAGCTATATTGAGGAGTTAATTCCCTCTCTGCAGCTGCTTTTTCCCTCTCAAATATGCTACCATGGTAACATACAAACAGCTATTGCATTGGTTGAAGTTAATCTCAGAAGTTTACCTTTTCAGTTGCTAATATGCTGCACCGAGTCTTAACTGAGATCCTAGTAGCACATAATAGAAACATTTGGCAGTCTTTGTGTTACTTTTACTTCCTGATCTATTTCCAGTTTTCTTCTGCTTCAAGTAATATTTTAAAAAGAGCTGCTGTACAAAAGAGACTAGTATTTAAAAAAAAAAAAAAAGGAAATTTCTGATGAATTTTCTGATGATACTTTATAGCTGATACACCACAGAAATTTAATAAATATTTCAGGGGAGGTGCATCAGTTGAGTAGGTGGATAATACTTTGAAAAAAGAAATTCTCTACATCTTCAATGCTGTGCACAGTCAGATGCTAAAGTACCTTCAGATACAAGCATTTGTGGAAAATTTCAGCCAACATCTTGTTATTCACATCAGGGTTGTTCCTTTTTACTGGAATGACATCCACAAGGTTTTTGTTGAATGGCTTTGATAATAAGTGAACCATAGGATTTTGCTATTGAAAACAGAACATTCTGTGTGGTCTATGCTTGAGAATCCATCAAAGTTGATGTAAAACATCCAGAAATAACTGGATAGAATAATACTTACTAAAAGCATTGGAGATGTTTTATCCCTGTCAGTGAAAACTTGATATTTTGCACTATTTGCATATTTCATTTATTTAATAGGCTTTTTAGGTGGAGTCTATGCTCAATTGCAACTGAGTAAATTCCAACTAAGGAACTACACTTACAGTACTGTTATGAACACTTGTGTTATGCAAAATATGTTTTTTGAGTTTGCTCAAAAGCTTCTTAATTCAGGGGAATCTTAGGTTAGCATTAATGTAGCTAGATCAGTTTTGCCATGTAGAATACGGGTAACATGCTGTTAGTGAATATTCACAAAAATCTTATACTTGAAGGAATTTCCCAGCACCCTATAAGAACTCTGCTGCAGAATGATAATCTCCAGAGGGGCATTTAGCAGATTCTTAAAAAAACCCAAACAAATAAATAAATAAATAAAGGCTTTTTCCTTCTTGCCTTACTGTAGATGGATTCCAAAATAAGCTGCAGATAGAAACTGCAACCAACAGATTGTTTTCACTGTCACTCCCTTTGTCATACTCTAAACAAGCACATAACAAGCCTGTGGTCCCAATGAAAGCTGGATGTGACCAGTTTGTTTTAAGAAGTATAAATATAGATGAAATAATATGCAGGGACAATCTGATTTGTGTTACTTTTAACTTATAGGTACTTGACATAACATAAATCTTGTTGCTTCTTAATATGTAGTGTATGAGAGGGAAAAACTCTTTTCCTGTTTTGGATGAAAAGACTACCTTCCAAACATGAATAGCTGCTATTTTGTCCTAGCCTGAAAAGCTAAGCTTTGTGCTGCATGAACATTTTCCATTACATCTTTGTGACATTAATCTGCAAGTAAATTCAGAGCAAAGGGTCACATTTGCAAACTGATGAGACATTCACTTAAATGACCACTTCTGTTTGCAGACAATCTGAGTGTAAATCAGATAGTTGCATGTGTAGTAAGCCAAATAGGAAATGTTTGAAAATTTCCAGCACATTTCTCCTCCCCAAACAGAGATTATGAGTGAAACACTAGATATAAAAGCAGATGAAAATGGCTAATGCTTTATCATGTCCAGCATTTCATTTACAATGACTGGACTTAGCTGTCAGTTAAGTTATTGCCATTCATACTGCTGTCCATGTGCTTTGTTCTCTGCCAGCATTTTAGAGGAGTCAGGTTCTCTGCTCCTGTGGTTAGGAAAGTGGAATTGTGGAGCCCTTTGAGACTCTTTGCTTATAGTAAAATGTTGAGATATTCAGCCTGAAGTAATTTTTCACCATTATGTTTGCTACTGAAGATGTTTTGTACATAAACAGTTTAAACTGTTGTGACAGCCTTCCATAGGATACAGAAGTGTATTAAATATACATTTTACTGAATGAAAATGATTAAAAGAATCACATTGAAATGCAAAACTTGTAATAACATGTAGATTCAGCTTAGCTATAGGTGGTAAAAGAATTGCATAAAAAAGAAATTTTTATCCCTGACTTAGCATATGGGATAAATAAAGGTTGTTACTGAGGTAACTTCAGTTTAAAACTGTTAGACATGGAAATCTGCAATCCTATAAAATTGATACAGTAGCTTATTCCTTTTTTTTTACAATGTAACTGAAAAAAAAGACAGAAAATAAGGGAAGAAGACTATGAAAGATTCCAGGACTGTTGACAGAAGCATCTGTATCTTTAAAAAAATCTGTTCTATCCAAACCAGTAAAGGTTAACTGATGGTAATAAAAGATATGGGACATTGTTTTCCCAGAGTTTCAGTAAATGGAACCTGTGTTTTTATCACCAAGTGATCTCTCTCTTGATTTTCATGTTTCATTGTCATTGAAAAAAGGCTGTAAAATAACTACCTATTAGCTGTACATATCACAGTAATTTTTGCTATGAACAGTAGTCCCTGTATAATGTTAACTGGGACTGTACAGTCAGCAGCTTTCCTACATGTAGCCATACAAACTACCAGTAAAATCTCAAATCCATTTATTTAAAAAATCAGTCTCCTCTAATCCCTTAATTTCAGTTAGCCATATATTGCCTTCTTGGATAACCTGAGATCAAGCATTGCAATTACAAAGGTAACTCATTTCAGATATATTCAACAGCTAAGAAGAACAGCAATTTTTTAGGCTTTTGGTACAATGAGACCAGTAATGGATTTTCATGATTGTTGGTAGAAGTAATTGAATTTCCCAGTTCAATTTAGACTTATAATAACCTTATCAAAAAATAACTACCTGAAATTGAACAAAAGACATCATATTCATGCTGTTTTTTTTATTTTTACAGCTTTGATTAATTCTTGTCCCTGCCCTTTCATTTATTTGGTCACTTAAAATTGTATGATTATGATAAAAAAAGGACATATCCATTTACTGTAGGTAAATATATGTCAACTGTATAAAAGTACTTAATAAATGAAAGCAAAATTATCCTTGCAAAGTCAATATGATTTCCAGGAAGGACAAAAATATATTTTTTCCTCTCCTTTGCTTTCCTCTTTCCTTCTTCTCAACCTTTTGTCCAGCACCAGTACTCCAAAATACATTTCAGACCAAAGAGAAGACATTGTAGTTCCCAGAACCTTTTGATATAATACACAAAAGTGGATGGAACAAAAAGAGAAGCATGCAATTTAGCACATTTCTGACCAGCAAAGTGCCAAAAGTGTCAAGAAACTTGGAGGCTTATCAGTAATAGTTGGAATTTCTAGAATTGTTTCATAGACTGTCATTGTGGTAGTCCAGTGATCCTAATTATGTCCAAAGTTTTAAAAGCAAAAGGAATGTATCAACAAAACTGTTCTATAAGTCTATAAATTAAAAAAATAACTTTAGTGAACTCTTGTAATCACTTTGCAGAGATTTGTTTTGCTCACCCAGACTGTACAAGCATCCATTAATGCTACTTGTAAAGTCAACTTTCAATATGCTATGCTCGTTTAAGGAACAGTTCCAACAGATCTGTCTCTTTTAAAAAACAAAACAAAACAAAACAAAACAAAACAAAAAAAAAAACCAAAAAAAAACACCCAAAAAAACCCAGACATGGGAACAAATATAGGAGGTTTTCCAAAGAATACTTTCTGGAATATCAGAGATGACCATACATCAGTTTTCTACTTATTTGCCATGGAAAGTGATGCTTGACTTTCTGATCACTAGAGTTGAAAAATCAGTCAAAATTTACTGAAGGAAAGGAACAAGAAAGATAGTCAATCAGGCCTATTTTTCTCATAGTGGAGTATAAAATTGATAGAATTTGTTCTCAGAGTACTTCTCAATATCTCCCTGCAAAGTAGTAGCTTTTTAATATTCACCCTCTAGTTGTTTTCTCATTTGAGCTGACTGATGATACCAAATACTAGAAGCAGAGGTTTTATTAGAGTGTATTTGTTCACAGCCTGTTCAGGAGTGAGACAGTTTAGAAGCAGAGCAATTACTTTCCAGCAGTTCAGGCATTCTGAACTGCAGACTTGGAGTGTCAAAGGGTCAATTCTACCTTAAGATATGGAAGAGCTGCAAAATTGCAACTTGGGCTGGCAGCTTTTCATTTAGGAAGTGTAATTACTGGCCTTTTTTCTCCACTGCAGTAAACCAGTCTGCCACAGCAGTTACATAATGCTTTGGCCAGCAGTTGAAAAGACTATTTCCTTTTTTATCAGTTTTCTACTTGTGTGTGTTTTCTGCAATTAATTTTGGATGGCAACTCACATATACAGGAAATGAACACTCGTCGAAGTAATCGATAAGGAAACACAACAGGAACCAGTTCCTCCATCCTAATTTTGAAATCACAGCCATAATTTCATGTGGCAGACACTTCTTCTGGATCAAGAAACTCATGAGTTTTCCATATGGGAATTTCAAGTAGCAGCCCAGTTCTGCTGGAGCAGAGATTCTGCTACTCTCCAGGATGGCATGGAAAGATGTTAGGATGTAATTTTCCCCTTGATTCTGACTGCTTTCTATCTGAACTGTGAGGAGAAAGCACCCTCATTCTCACTCTGAGAAAACAGGGAAACAAAACAGTCAACCACAGTCATCTGACTGTTGTTTTCCAGTGGAATGATGAGTTGCGTATCATAGTCCTTGTGAGTATTATCCAGGCAGAAGAAGGGAAAAAATGGAGAACTAGGACAGCTGACATACTTAGAAAAATTTATATAGTATAGAACCATAGAATCAATTGTGTTGGAAAAGACTTCTAGGATCATCGAGTCCAACCCTTGATCCAACATCACTCTGTTTACTAGGTCATGGCACTAAGTGCCAAGTCCAATCTCAGTTTAAAAAGCTCCAGGGATGATGAATCTACCACATCTCTGGGCAGGCCATTACAATGCCTGATTACTCTCTCTGTAAAGAACTTCTTTCTAACATCCAACCTAAATTTCCCATGGAAGAGCTTATGCCCATGCTCCCTTGTCCTATTGCTGGCTGCCTGGGAGAAGCACCCCCACCTGGCTATAACCTCCCTTCAGGTAGTTGTAGAGAGTGATGAGGTCACCTCTAAGCCTTCTCTTCTCCAGGCTAAACAGCCCCAGCTCCCTCAGCCTTTCCCCATAGGACTTTTGCTCAAGCCCCTTCACCAGCCTCGTTGCTCTTCTCTGGACCCACTCCAGCATCCCAATATCTTTCCTGAACTGAGGGGCCCAGAGCTAAACACAGTACTCAAGGTGTGGCCTCACCACTGCCAAGAACAGGGGAAGGATCACTTCCCTCATCCTGCTGGCCACGCTATTTTTGATACAGACCAGCATGCCATTAACCTTCTTGGCCAAGTTAGCAGATTCCCATCTGCTGAGACTGGAAGGTCTCAGAAAAAAAGAGGAGACTCTCTTGCTTCTTAAAATCTTTTCCACTGGAATGCAGGTCAACACCGCTTCCTACTCAGCCAACATGTTGGTTCTCCAATGTCCTGGTGAGGTGACAGTGTGACAGGTTTCAGGCCAGGCTTGAGAGTCAGAGAGGCCAATGACAGGGACAGGACCAAGGCTGTGGCTCCAATGAGGTCCCAAGCTTGAGATGAGAGTCCTTCCCTGCTTCAGGAAGTCCTACCAATGGTGCAGTCACCTCTATAGTGTTGCTGGCCACTGCAGAATGAGTGCCTGTAGGAGTTCCCAGTGCACAGCCCAGCAAGGGAAAAGAAATATGATGGTGCTGAGTAATTTGTAAAGCCATGCTTTATGGCTCTGGCTAGAGCATTAAACAACTGCTCCAGGGGACTGAGACAAAAGAGGAATAGTTTTATACTTAACTAAGAACCTAAAGAAAACAGGCTTGCTAAAGCAGTTCAGCAAGTGTCACCAAGCACTGCAGTTTGCAGAACGTTGGCCAGAACTGTACTCGCCACCCTGTAACAGATGCAAGGCTGGGGTGCACATCCAGAATGATTTCAGGCAGAGACAATGGATCCTTTCCTGCTATGGATGTCTTGTTGTTTCCTGGGATGTGCTGTAGTTCTGCAACACTGAGGTGAAACAACAGCTGAAAATACCAGATAGCTTTGGCTACAGCCTTGCATTTCATGAGTAGGGCTGTGGCCAGCAGTGCATCTTGGCATAAAACATAGTTTTCAAAATAAGGCCTGTTAATTTAAGCTGCCACAGAAAAACAAACCAAACCAAACCAAAAAATCCCAACAACAAAAGAAAAAAAAACCCACACCCCCCAAAACCCCTTCCTTCTTTAACGGCAGACTCTAACTTTATTTCTGTTTGCTGAGGTAATTGATAATTTTAAGATAGACAGTTTGGGATGTGTGGATACTTCAGTAGCTAACTTAGCTGAAAAGCTTATTGCCACAAAATCCATTGGAGATTTGGGTAGCCTGCACTGAGCCTCAGCAGCCACTGGGCAAATGGCTTGTGTGAAGGTTGCCGCAACTCCAGTGATGCCTTTGGGGCAGCATGAACATGCAAGTCTCACAACAAGATTAACACTTCACAGATTTAATTGTAGCTTCTGGGTGACTCTTCAGAAGAACTTATCAATTCAGTTGCTGATGTATTCATTTTAATCTTTTCTGCTGCTTTTTGACCTATTTGATAAGGAGTAAATCACCTGTAGCTCTTAATGACTACAGCTCAGAGTCACTGAACCTTAAATAATTAGCTTTTGTGAGCTGACTTACACTGCCATGTGAACAGGTATACAGACTCCAACTATAACGCAGACAAAAGAATTTAGCTGGTAGAACTAAACTCCAGCAAATGTTGGTCTCGATGAGAGTTCACAACCATCACCACAGTTTGTCAACAGCAGTCAGATTTATTTTGACTGCCAGAAAGAAAAGTAGTTGGAATCACCCATGCTGCAGTGCAATGAACATGCTCAATAACAATGCTGATGGTTAGTATAGGCAACTTTTTTTTCTAGATCTTCATGTTTACTGAAAGGTCATTACAACTCACCCAAGAAATAACACCTTTGGCAGAGACTGAAAGGTAAATTATAGGCTGGGTCTTCACTTCTCTGTTTAAACTATTCCCTAACCTGGATTTACTGAAGGTTCACCTATAACATCTATTCAAGGTAAATATGTAGCTCTAACTTGGAGAACCAAGATTTTTTTTTACCTTTGATCATCCAGACTTTAAAGTTGAGTTCATCTTACTTGCACATAATTTCCTTCCCGTGTAAACCAGCCTTTCTGATTTTGTACTTTCCCAGACACAGCTGAGTTTTCAGAACTGCTCTATGACTATTGATTTTCATTTTTATTCATTGTGAAAGAGTTTTGTTCTTGCTTGATATGCCAAAATCTTCTTGAGCTGGAAAGATTCCCAAATATACTCGTTACCCGGTCTGAGAGAAATGGGACATTAGGTATCTTAGCTCAGCATGTTTAAGCCATAGCTAGACAAGTCTTTTGAATCGATTAGATAACTGGCTAGCCCAAATGTTGTAGATGTTTGAAGAAAAGTCTCATGGCTTTGCATTCAGAGTGGTGTTTGAAGTTTGAGTACAAAGTATTTTCCTCAACCCATGCTACTAGTCATCAAGAATCCTGAAAGTGACTGAGTCCTCTGTTACCATGGGACTAAGTGCCTCTATGCTTGCCAGAAATAGTATTTAATGAAAGCCATAAATCTTCAATACAGTTGAATCTACTCTGCACTATACACCACTGCTCATCATCTTTCACCAGCTTTTACCTTCTGTGTTATTGTCACCACTTGAGCATTTAACTAGATTTGTCACTTTCCTTGTTATCATATCCTTCATCATTATAAATATTTTCACTAGAATTAACAAGTTCCTTTAATTGATGTTAGGTATGCTAGGTCACTAATCTAACAATCTTTACATGGTCTTCTCAGTATGTATTCATACATATATTAGAACAAATTCTTTTTGAACTGAAAACATGGAGGGTTGCAATTACAGGATGTTAACTGTGTAACATTTACTGATTATGCATTCATCTTTTGTCAGTGAAGTAATTTTGGAAGAGCTTTTAAAAATCTACCTATCACACACATAAAAAGGTAAAAGTATACACAAAAATTAAACATGACAACCTGACTTTAATTCTACTAAAACCAATAAAACAGATTCTTACTACTGTACTGAAGGTTTATTACAATGTGTCAGCACACAGATTTAGCTGAATTTGAACCCATTGTGTTAATTTGTGATTAAGAAATATTGTAGTCTACCGTTGAGCTGGGTCTTAACAGCAAAAAAATAAATCTTAAGAGAAGCTGTTTCTTGTGGCAAATTGACAGATCTACATCCAGTTTCATTGAGCTTCTAGCTTCCTGTACAGAGGTGTGACATTTAAATAGTTCTCAAGAACTTGTTACTTTTCACTAAGGTACTCTGAAGCGTCAAGAAAGACCTGCAAAGATATCCAGATTTTTGGGCTAGAGCTGCCAAAAATCTTTTGGCTGACAGAATTTGCAGTAGCACAATGCTTCACTATGATGCGCAATCAACTGATCCTTAAGCGACCATTATTTGTGAAGCAGACAGTCTGTTCATTAATGGAACTGATGAAGAGTGAGATGTTAACAGAGAGTATTTTACTGCCAGTTCTCAGAGTTGCAAGGGGAACATGCCAAAGGAAAGTGAGCATTTAGGATCTCCCTTCATCATCATTACAGCTACATCTTTAAAAATGCAAAGAAAACAGGGGAACAGTTTTGATGAGTTGCAAAAGTTTTGATGACTTGTCTTTTACAGCAATTCATGCCTCAGATAGTTTAATCATATCATGTGCTTTTCTTCAGGAATTGGTTTGAAAGAAGGCTAGTAAGTAGGCTCTTATGCCTTGATTTATCAGCAGTTTGTGCCAGAAAAAATCCCAGACTTTTCAAAAGTGAGAACTTGGACACACTCACAGCATTGCTATCTTCTAGTGGTGAAAGGTACCTGTCCTTCTTTCACAGCCCTACACAGAAATGGACTTGATACTACTTGTGAAGACTTGTCAGAGTGTATGAGAATGATCTATATTTTCAGTTGTTTCCCTTTCTAAAGCAGAAATATAACCTCCTCTCTCACTTCAAAACTCATTTGTGATAAGTTTTTGACGCTGAATGCCTAAAAGTATGGTATGGACAGGTACAGATTAAAAGAAGAACTAGTTACAAAATACAGTAACAGTAAAGCTTACTTTTAAAATTACAATAATGGTTCTGAAAGGCTTTATTTTGATATTTTTGGTGAGCGACAAGAATACAGCCAGGAATGGCTTCATTTCTATCACCTCTGCTCAGAAACCTGTGAATACAAAGGACAGAATGATGGACCTTGTCATGTTTAATAAATGATAGAGTCAGTTCTCAGTAATGCTCTTATTCTCCAGCCTTGAAGGGGATTTTCAGCTCAGACAGAAGAATATCACTGCATAAAACTGTTTGGTGACACAGGTAAGGAGATAACTCTTTTCTCTGTTCCAAGAGGCTTCAGAAATTCTTAGAGCTTTTGGATTTTGTGATGACAACACAAACCAAACTGCAGCATTTGTTTAGTCATTTGACAGACTGACACATATCTCAGGAATTCAGGCAGGAAGTTAGAAACAATAATTACAATCCCCTTTCTCAGTACATTTGAAATACTTGGGGTACTCACTTTTTGGGGTGAGCTTTTGTCCCTTGATAATCACAGCCTGCCATGTGACTACACTTAGAAAACACTGCACGATCTTAATACTCAAAATATTAGGTAACTGAGCTGTTAAGTTCTCAGTCCAAACACACCTCAACTTTTAAAGGTCTGATGTACTTCCACTTACAGACAATAAATTTTAAACTCCAGTGTGATATTTTGAAAACCATAATAATTTCTTCTGGTTCCATCTTCCAGTCAGTATGCAATGGCATTTACAGAATTTACACTACTGTCATAAGACCTGTAGCATACTTGTTTTCATTAATATTTCAGATTCTCAGAGACCAGCAAGGGATACTATTAATTCCAAGTACCATACGGAATTGAAAAGAAGCTCTAATATATCTATTATCTCTGTCAACCTACATTTTAGATATAAGTTATGATTTTTGCTATGTTTTGTGTCTGTTCATAGTTTGGGTTTGTATCTGCTCTGTGTTGCAGTTCTCTATGTTTTTATGCCAAGCAGTATTATGTCAAATATATTTACAGTGTATTATTTATTTAGGCCATCTTGTCAAGATGGCGTGGTTTTTTTCAGTACAACAACATATCCCAAGCCCTCTCCGTGTTCTTGAAACAGGCAGCTTGAAAAGCAAGAATTTGGTAGAACTGAACAGTTTATTCCCTTTTCACTTAATGACACTTTTCAGCATATACCCAGAGGAGCTGCAAAATTACATTGTAAGTGGAAACAAGTATGTTCAGAATAATTTGTTTTGCCTGAAATTGGACATGCTCAATGCATTGTAATAACACGATTGCCCTTTCAGTGCAGACTGTGTGCAATGACAAAACACATATATTGCTTTTAATGATCCTAAAAGAGCTAAATAATTGTCACAGCATTGACAAATCACCCCATACAGAACATTTAATGCAGCTGCTGGAGGCCTGTATTTACATGCAGGAACACTAAATAGGATGCAGATGCATCAACTCAACAAGCCTCAGGTTCCTATTCTTAAGTAGCTTCTTTCAGTAAGGAGTCAGCTCATCCATTGCTATACTCATCCAAGTATATTGACCTACAGTTATTACTTCTCCATTAAACAAACAAAACTTGTCTCAGTCTCTTACCACTGAATTACTGTAATGTGGTCTTACTTCTGAATGAATCAATTGTACCAACATAGATTAGGATCTCTTGCTTTAGGCTGGTGACATCTGACCCAGTAAAGAAATCACAACTCTTTCTGTCAAGGAAGGGAAGACGGGTGAAAAATTATGTTGCATTATGCACGAGTACATCAATTCATTTATTTTCTAAAAACAGGCACTTTGAACCTATGTCACCACCTTTTCAAAAAGGCGGGGGTAGGGGGGAAGTACAAGTTGGTACTCAGCTGCCTTTTAGGATTATGGCTAATTTTCTTTCTGATAGGTATATGTAATTCTTCTATAAATCAAGTGACAGCACTTCATGACAATTGAAGGATGGTCTGTAAATTTCAAGGGAATGTGCTAGTTACAACATAGTGTCACTTCTTCTGCTGGAGGTTTGAACTGTCATTTGATAGAATCAGCCTCAGGCAGACTTGGAGGCTGAAGTTCTACTCCCTCCAGAGCAACTAATGATAGTAAGTCCACAGCTGAACATCTTAAAGCAAAGCATTACAAAGCACAGTAATTTTAAAGGGAATGAATATCTTGCAAGACAGAAGGTCTGTTATTTAATAGTCTTGTTTATTGAAATTACGTATCTGATCTTCTGAATTTAATATGTGCTAAAGGACCCATACTCCAACCCACCAAAATCACATGTATGTGTGCTGCTCAAACACTTCCATGTTAGGCCAGATTAATACAGTAAAAGGAAAGTGGTTATACAGTCTCTTTACTGCACATACCAACTCAGTCAGAAAGTTTATAATGTTATCAGGTCCATAGATAGATATACAATGTCACTGTATTGTTGACATGAACAGCAAATACATGGGGTATCTTTTACTCAATATGTTCTTATGGCTTTCTTTGAAGGAGATAGTGTTGCTGTAGCAGAACTGCACTCTACAGACTTCTCTTTTGAAGCTACTTTTTGAAGATAATGGGCTACCCTCCATCTCATCAAGTCTTCTCAGAGAAGCTTGGCTGCCCAGTCCACATCACCTCTGTGCTGCCCCTTCTACACATTGATAGACTTTCTTTGAATGCAGAACATGTTTTATTCTAGTGCTCCCTTCTCCAGCTTTCATACCCTGACTCCTATACCTCTAGCTCACATATCCTGAAATATTCCTCACTGTCGTGGGTTTCTCAGATTAGGTTTTTTTGATAAGAGGAAGGGTAGCTTCTGTTAGAAGCTGCTAGAAGTTTTCCCTTATTCTATGGAACCAATGATAGTCAGCTACGAGGAAAACTTCCTGCTTTTGAATCATTGGTAACACCCCTGTGTGAGAAGATATTTAAGAATGGAGGAGTTGCTGCGCAGTTTGAAAATTTGCAGCCATGGATTAACAATGCAGCCATCAAGGTCAGTGCAGGAGGAGAAGGAGGAGGAGGGACCCCACAGAAATCAGGGAAAGGACTCAAAGCTATAATTCCCTGATGACTGTGGTGATGATCGTGGGAGGCCATCGGGGTGCAAAGACCCCCTGTCGGAGCAGGGAGATGCATGAAGGAGGCTGTTACCTCATGGGAGGCCCCAAGATGGAGTGGAGTCCTGCAAGAGATTTACGGCCAGGGCCCATGGAGGGAGAAACCTATGCTAAGCAGGTACAGTCAGCTTATCAGTAAAAGACTGTACTCCATGGAATGACCCATGAGAGAGCAGAGGATCTCTCTCGTGGGGGCAACCCCATGGGATGCAGGGGAAGAAGGACTCAGAGTTAAGATTCCCATGACCATGCTGGTAACTGTGGTGAAGAAACATGTCCCCTTGCAGCCCACAGGAAGACCCCTGAGACAGCAGATTTGGAAGAAATGCTGCTTAAAAGGTCTTGGACTTACACTTACTAGAGGATGAAACAACAACTGACTGTAAACCTTCCATTCCCTGTCCCCCACATCGTTGAGGGGAGAAAGGAGAGCATGAAAGACTAAGGGGGTGGTTCGGAAAAGTATTTCCAAAACTGTTTTTATTTCTTATCTCTAGTTCTTAGTTTGTCAGTACTAAATTTAAGCATTACTTTGAGTTCTGCTTTGTCTATGGTAATTAATCAAGGCTTCTCTCCTGGCTGTTATCTCTAGTGGTAAATTTCTAGCTAGCTGGTTTTCTTTTTTTCCCTCTGGAAGTTGAAAGGGAGGGGAAAGAGGCCTTGAAGCAGTTTTTCTGGACACCAGGTGTTCAGCCAGGGCCAAACCACCACACTCACAAACCCTCAAACATGTCCGCAACCTCTCTCTTATGGACGTCTGGGAAGGGCATTTGTAAGCTTAACGTACTCAAACTGTTACTAGCCAACACCTTAAAATAAAGTTCCTTCCCCAGATGCCTCTTCCTGATGCTAGTCCTACAATTACCTTACACTCCCAGCGTAGCAGCCAGTACTACCTTAATTGCAGTCACTCTGCTACAGTAGCAATAAGGAAGTAGTACCATCTGCTTGTCTGTGAAGCCTCAAGTTTCTCTGGCAGCAGCCTTACACTCTACTTTCTGTATCTGTGCAGAGAGGGCTACTTTCCTTCCTTGACTGTGACAATTTTGGAACAGTGGTAGTCCTTGATCTAGAATATCTCGGTTACAGAAAAAACATTTCTATAGCAGTCCTGAATTAACTTACCTGAACTGAAGAGGGTAACGCTGTCACTTCTCCTTAAATGTACACCATGACTACTTATTTTCTTTCCTTTAAAAGCACATGTAGTCATAAAACAAGATACAGAGACTTGAAGATTTAGGTATTTTCTCAAGTGCTGCAAGCACACATGTTGAAATACACCATTAATATTATGACAGAGCCATGCATTTTTATGTTCTCTGTTATCAAGTAAACCTCTGATGATATGAAGAAAATCTGATGTGCAGTTTCCAGTTATGAAGCACAGTTTACAAATTTAGATGAATTAGAGTTTTGAAATCTTTGATGATTTCTCTAGTTATACCACTACTTTTTATGCAGAGCCAAAAATGGGAAATAATTTTCAATCGTAGGTGCCTGTATCAGGGAAAAGAACATTCGCTTGTACATAATTTCTTGATGCATGAAAAGAACTGGAAAAGATATGGCAAAAATCAATTCCTTGCAATACTGTTTCACACATATTTTAGCCAACCTCATGTTTAAACCCTGATCAAACATTGGTAAAGTTAGGATAATGAAAAAATAAACTTTGCAAATATTTTTATTTTATATGAGCAACAGAAGCTTTTTAGAATGTTTTAGAATCATAACTGTGTCAAAGTTCAGGGGAGAAACTAAGATATCTATGTTGGCTAAGAGAGAAAAAAGAAATAATTCCTCTCCTTTAGATTTAGAAAAGAGAACATTAATTAGAAAATATATATATTTGAAAAGGATAACAGTTCCTAACCACAACACACACACACATATATATAGAAAGGACCAAAAGAACCCAGTTTGTAATAAACCCTTTAAACAAAAAAGGCAAAACATTTAATGTCTTTTTGGCTCCCCAAAAAGAGGGACTGCAGTTATATTTCCGGACAGCAGGTGGCGATGTCGTGCCTCAGCTGGTTGCCCTCTCTCTCAGGTGAGATGGCAGGACACAGTCACCAGGTCAGCTCCCGTGGGATCGATGGCAAAAGAAGCAGAAACCCCATCTCCGCAGTGCAGAAAAACAGGGATGCTTTCTTCCTCATGGCAGTTCCCGCAGTGCCCATGGCTTTTCACGGGTGAACGGCCAAGTTAGAGAGGGAGAGACACAGTTCAGGCCCTCCAGCAATGTCGGACCCGGTGTGTGCCCATCCTAGCCCACTCTGCTGAGCCGCTGAGCCTCCTGAGCCTGTGCAGAAAATGCAGAAACCCCGGCAACTCTCCCCCACCCCAGTGTCTCAGTCTCAGCCTGGAGACACTGAACAAAAGGCTCTGGTCTGAGCCATCACATCAGGACATAAATATTCATTAGTTCCTTATGTTAGCCATCTAACCCAAAGTTTAGGCATTTGCTTCCAAGCTTTTTGGAAGGAATTCCAACGAGATACCAAAACTATAACAAACTGAAATACATTGACTTTCTTTTCCTCTTGCCCCTTCAAAACCAATAACAACTGCATTATCTCAAATATATGTTTTCTGTGGCAAGAAGACCCCTATTCAGATGGATTCTGTAGACCATAAATAACCTTTTCCAAACTGTGGTGTTTGTCTCTGACATAAGACCTGTCCTTCACTGTAAACAACAATCTGCTCTTAAAGTCTGCTTTATAGCTTTGTCAGAGCTTTTGTTCAGTTTCTGAAGAATCTTCTGCAAGAGGTGATCAATTTTCCCTCTTGGTTCACATGTTACAATTTAAAATACATTGTGGTGAACTTTAAATGAGAGCATAACAAATTAAACTAGAGGAGGCCCTAGGCATTTATAATATTAACAGCTTGAGCACTACAACAAATATTTTTCCAATTAAAAAAGCTCTAGCTCACTAAGTGGGAGGGTACAATCATTTCAGATCTTCAAATGTGATGGGCTACTAAACAGTCAATTAAGTTTTGAGTCATGTCTCCAATTGTCGTCCAAAGTAAATGTTAATAGTGCTTCAATATTATACCTTAGAACAAACAATCCATTTCATACCTAGTAATTTTGTTAATGAGCCCACTTATAGGCCACTGTTAATGCCACATATATTACATTCCTAAGTTCAGCACACATACTGCCTGCATCGCTGACTTCAAGATTTAAGTTCTGTGCAATAACTGAAACAATGATCATGCTGTAATAGTGACAGTGATGGTTACAGTCTTGAAGACTATGTTTCCTCTCACTTTCATAGGAGCAATTTAACCATTTTGCCATTTTTATCTATTGCCTACTGCTTTCAGTCCTGCATATTGCAATGCACCGGTGGCTGTTTGTGTTGATTTTTATGTTTGTAGAGACATTTTAACATGCATAGAGTGCACATCATTAAAAGAAAATGCATTGGAGGTAACAAATGCAGATTGAACAGCAGCTTGAAGTGCAGAATGCTTTTTATTCTGCTGAACCATATGCTTTACTGTAAGGAGGAGGATTAGAAATGGCTGAACATTTTTCTATATATTACTCAGAAAAACTTCTCCATGGACACCTCCTTGTTGTGGGGAAGAAGCTTCCGTGCCCTTATGAGGTTGTGAGCTGTGCTGGTGGTGGTATATGCCTCCAGTAGGGTCTCCCATGCTAGTCAGGTCAAAATTGAAGGGTCAGACAAAGTGTGTCCATGGGCAGAATGGGCTCACTAGCATCCTGGCAACCATCTTAGGAGAAGGGCAACTCTAACTCCAAACTACCATCAGATTTCCATGATGCAGTCATCATCACCCTGTACAAGAAGAAAGGCGAAAAATCAGACTGCTCCAATTACTGAGGTATCACGTTGCTCTCCATTGCTGGTAAAATCCTTGCAAGAATACTTTTGAACAGATTAGTACCCGCTATTGCAGAAGAACTTCTACCTGAAAGCCAATGTGGTTTCAGAGCCAACAGGAGTAC
>JAWWEE010000074.1:68589953-68661231 GCA_035221455.1 Xenops minutus
GCCCCGCCGGGCCGGGCCCGGCCGGGCCGGGCCGAGCGGGGGGACCCGCCCGGCCCCGCCACCGCCGAAAGCTCCCCGCCGTCACCCCCCCAGAGCGCACCCGCTGGCAGCGCCTCCCGTGCGCCCCCGACGCCAGGGCAGCGGGGGGGGAACTTTTTTTTGGGGGGGGGAGGGGGATGAAAGGAAAAAAAAAGAAAAAAAAAAGTTGTTTTTTCCCTCCCCCCCACCCTCGCCTCTCTCTGTGTCTCTCTCCTCCCGCTGTCAGGTGACTTTTTTAGCGTTAGAAGCTAATGAGCGTGGATGCTCTGGGGATCCCAGTGATGGACCCTGATGCTCTCTCCAGGCGGAAAACGGCGCTGAGATCAGTAGGCTTGGCGGGGGCTCCTCACCACCATCACCACCCCCCTCAGAGCATGACAGGCTTCCCGGGCCTCGCCGGGCACCCCCACACCACGGCGCCCACGGCTCCCACGCCGCCGGGGGAGCACGCCGCCGAGCGCCGCCTCGGGCCGCAGCCGCTCCGGCCAGAGCACACGGGGCACCACCACCATCCTCATCCTCCTCCTCAGCATCACCCCGCGGCCCTTAAACTCAGCCCTGCCCCTCATCCCCACCACCAGCTCCACCACCACCACCACCACCACCATCATCATCATCATCATCATCATCATATGGCAGGCCAAGCCGAGGTGGTCTCTAGTCAAACGGGAGCGTTTGGCCCGGCGCAGTCACCAACAGCCCCTTACCCCGTCTCTCACCCAGCCCAGGCTCTGGCAGCAGGTAGGGACTTCTTCATACGCAGAGACCTGCCGGCCCCACTCATGCCAGGGCTGACCGAGCAGCACCCCGCTGCAAGTTCTCACCACGGACTGTTTGTCTCAACAACAGGTAGCTACCCCGGACATCATAGTCACCACCACCATTCAGAAGCTGGGAATCCCTCTCTGTTCACTGGACTCCATGAACAGCCTCCCCATGCAGCTCCAGGTGGCCATCTAAACGGACAGCTCAGACTGGGGTTACCTGGAGAAATGTACGCCAGGTCTGAACATTTCAGTCAAGTACCAGCCTCCAGGACAGATCATTTTGCTGCTTCTTCGCTTCATAACTACGGTGGTATGAACCTGAACGTGAACCTGGCTCCACACCACGGCCCGGGTGCTTTCTTTCGTTACATGAGGCAGCCCATTAAACAGGAACTCATCTGTAAGTGGATTGAGTTGGACCAGACTCCTAAAAAATTATGCTCGAAAACTTTCAGCACGATGCACGAGCTGGTGACTCATGTCACGGTGGAGCATGTTGGAGGACCCGAGCAGTCCAATCACATATGTTTCTGGGAAGAGTGTCCAAGAGAAGGGAAACCTTTCAAGGCCAAATATAAACTTGTAAATCACATCAGAGTCCACACAGGTGAAAAACCTTTCCCCTGCCCTTTCCCAGGCTGTGGCAAAGTGTTTGCCAGATCAGAGAATCTCAAAATACACAAAAGAACTCATACAGGTCAGTATGTAAAGCTCTCTTTACTCTTTCTCTCTGTTATTCAGCGTACTGTTTTTAGGTTTTGGGTTGTTGGGGTTTTTTGTGTTTTGTTTTTGTTTTGTTTTGTTTGGGGGGTTTTTGTTTGTTTTTGGGTTTTTTGGGTTTGTTGTTTGTTTTGTTTTTTTTTTATATATCCTTTGAGCTGTTATTGAATGCACGCCAAGTACTTCTGAAAAATAAATTCTCGGATTTGTTTTCATCTTTACCATTTGGAGAAGGGGGAGAAAAGGGAGGGGGGAAAGGGACAGCAGGAGCAAATCGTAGAATTCTCGTCCATATTTTTTTCTGGTTGTATGGAGGGGTTGCTGTAACGTTTATGTGGGTAGATCAGTGTAAATATAAAGTGATATAGCTACTATTTCTGCTTATTCACATAGGCGAGGATTTTTTTTTTCGATTTAAAGCAGCCAGGGGAAAAATGAAATCATTGTGCAAGCTCACAAATTAAAAGTGAACAATGGAAGTTACAACTTGTCTAGTCAGTTTTGACTGATGTCGCCGAGATGCTGCTGCTCGAACATTGTGAGAATAACACAGCTGCGACCTTTTCGTTCAACAGTTCTGTTTTGGGCAGGGGGAGTTTCAAATGTTTGATCTGAATAACACTGACATTTTTAATGAGCATTGCCTTCCAACGACTTTCTGCATTCGCAAATATGGGGAGCCGCAAGTTCTGATTCTCGTGAGGGGGAAAAAAAAAAAAAGGGAAAAGAAAAGAAAGAAAAGGAAAGAAACCCTGGTATTGTTTCGACCTGTACATTTTGAAATGTCGTTTGCAGATCTGTTAAGCAAAATTGGGACATGTGTCAGAAACATCTGTTAGTTCTAGTTAATAGAAAATAAAGTAACTCGATGGACGATCTTACAAAACTACGTTTCAACTCTTCCGGCCAGGAAAACATTTATAATTAATGAAATTGCAAGTAGAAAGTTTTCACACTTCCAGGAGCAGCTTGTGAAGTTGTATTAATTAGTTTAGCAGCCGGTGTTTGTAGTCTGTAGCGCTGGCTTGGTTTTTTGTTTTCTTGGGGGGGGAGGGGGGGGGGTTGGTGTGGGGTTTTTTTGGTTGGTTTTGTTTTGTTGGGTTTTTTTTTCCTCTGAAGAAGAAGAAGAAGATAAGAAATAAGCCGTTTTTGGAAAATTTAATCTGTTCCAGTGTAGGGTTTTCCGCCCCCCACCCCCTCCTGTACAGCCTTATGCACTGCGAGGGAAACCACATAATCCTATTGTAAGATCTGCTTTCAGCCAAACGATTTTTTCGCCTTCCAGTTCATAAAACTCCCCTTCCCCCATGCTCGGTGCAGGGCTTGACCTTTCGGGAGTTGCATTTTTTTATGATAGAGCTCGACGTGGTATAATATGCAGAACATATACTAATTTCGTATCGCTATCTTCTAAACATAGTACTGAGATTTTACAGCGACCGTCACTCGTCACCTCATTATTTTTCCATCGCTCTATGAGGAACAAGTCTGTGTGCGGGGCGGGAGGGGTGGGGGAGGAGGGGGACGATAACACAGTTGCGTTCTCTGGCTGCCTTCTCGGCCCCTTTTTCGAGGAAAAAGGGGTATCCCCGGGTCATGTAACTTGTATCTGAGCCAGTTCCTTGTTGGATCAGCACAGGTACAGCCATTAACCGGGAGAACTCATCTCCTAATGATAGTGTTTTTCTTAAGTAAACAAACTTTTACTGCTCTTTAACGGCCTCACTGTTTGAAGTCTCTGAAGCAGAAAATGGTTAAATTCTTGGGAAAACTGACCTACATCGGAGATGCAGGTTCAGGGCAAATCCGAGATCGGAGAATTGCGTTTATTAAACACCATTCCGCGAGTCTGTACTTTTGGCTTTAACTTTCCCGGTGATTAATTGCTGTATTGTGCAAACTCCTGCAGGGCCTTTATGGTTCCACCGTTTCTATTAAACACCCAGAAGTTGTCAAAAAAGCAATGTTTCTGAAACCCTACGAATTATTCATGAAGACAGTTCTAGATTCAACAGGAAAATTATTGCCTCCTTAAATATTAATGACTTCTGATTTCTCCGAGGCCGGGGAGCAGGCAGAGGGATATCTGGCGATGTGCGAGTTTTCCAGATTGGAGGATAAGGCCGCTAAAGCGGCGGCAGCGGGACGAGCAGGACGGGCTGGGATCTCTTCGTCGCCTTCCCAGAGGGCCAGGAACAATAGTGCGAGTCGTGGCACGGAGCCCTGCTTGTTCCCTGCGGCCCCCGTTGCCCCCGCGTCTCGCCCGCAACCGGGGAACCACCACCTCCGGCTTCCCCCCACCACAATTTACCCGGAGAAGTTGGTAAATACCTTAATCCACTCCCGGAGATGGGGGATTATGCCACGAATTCCAAGTTGAATTTCACTGAACACTTTTGCCCAGCTACAAGTGTGGGGGTAAAATGGCGGTTCAGGTCCTACGCGTCTCCATCGCCCGCGGAACTTTCTGCGTGGCTGCAGCTCCGGGCCCGGGCTGCGGCAGCCGAGGCCAGTGCAATGTCCTCTCCTTGCCGGATAGGGATTTCCATGTAAGAAAACCTTCTCTCGCGAAAGGAATACATGCAAATAGCTCGAATGTCTCCTCTTTATTGAGGCGTTCAGGGAATGCAACCCGGGCAGCTGAGAAAATGCTGCCCTCTTCCCACATGAAACCCGGCTGCACGGACGGACCTTTCAGTGACTCTTTCAGGGGGTTAAGCGAAATTGAACCTTTTTCAACTCTCGGCAAAGCGCAGCGCGCCGCAGCCCTCTTTTACCTGAATGGAACTCACGGAAGCGGAGTGCTTAAGAGGATGGCTTTCCCTGGGGTCTCCTAACTTACTACTTGCTTGTACTACACTAATATCCTTGATTTGTTGTCTCAACTTGGATGCTGAAGGTCAAATTGTTTCCTTACGTGAAACTCTAATTAGATTATATGCGGGCGTGTGTCTGTGCATTTGCACCGCTGTACGTCGACCGTATTTGGTTACAGAATCAGCATCGTTTTGTAAGAGACCTTATTTTTAACCTCTTCTGCCCCTTTTCTCCAACGCCAGGTATTTACCCATCCTCAGTCTAAATGTTAGGGATGCAGGCTGTGAGTGCTCGTCATTGATTATTACAGCGCCGAAAGGGCATACTTTAAACGAGAAGCCATGAGCTTTTCCCACCCACCTTGCATAAAGTGCATTCATGTGAAATATTTGGAATGCCTTCCTTTATCTGCCTCTGCCCGCGGAGGAGTCCGATGTGGGCTGAGTCCCTCCTAAATTTAATCATGGTAAACTAAGAGGAAAGAAAGAAAAAAAAACACAATTGAATAACCAAATAAATAATAATAATAAAAAAAAACAAAAAACAAAATTAAAAAAAAAAAAAACACAAAACCAAACAACAAAAAAACACAACACAAAAAAAAACCAAAACCACACACACAACCAAAAAACAAAGCAAAACAAACACACTAAACCAAATATTGGAAGTCCTTTTGATCACATACGCCATGATGGTGAACACAGTGGCTTTGTTTGCACTTCACGTTAAGGTTCGACCATGTATTTTTGTGGAGTCCTCTCTTTCCTGATACTTTTTGGCTTTTGACGGATGAGGAGGTTATTTTCATATTCGCTGGTATAGGACCTGGGTAACCCTTGGCGAGCAGGGTTTTGCAGTTTGCTATTGTCAACAACAATAACACCGTCAACATTTCATCCTGAAGCTGGCTGTGGCGTGTTTCCTTGAAAACCTCCTGTATGTCGGTGTACCATGCCAGGTCCACACGATTAGAGGTTAAACTTTCACACGACTCCAGCGACATGATTGTATTTCTGTTATGTGTAACGTTGCTTATCATATTACCAGACAAATTAATCCCGATTGCAATTCCTGCCATGACTATGTAAGTTCACATGAAAAGGGAATCCTACCCTCACGAGTGTCATGCACCGGCCTAGTCATTCCATCCTTCTGCTGCATCTTTATCGTTTTGCCCCCACAATCAATGTCTTTCTGAAACACTCGGCACCAGCAAGTCGGGAAACAGGGAAAGGAGGGAGATATGGGTCTTCCATGGCAGTATAATCAGCACAAATATGAAGTGCATGAAAGGTGATCTAGCCAGGTTATGAAAAATATTTCCAAGTGCACGTGGGGGACTGTGAGAAATGTATTTAACGCAAAAAACTTCGAAGGGATAAATCACTGACCGCTCTTTCTGCAGGACTTCGGAGTCTGTGGGGACAGCACACACTTGCTCAGAACGAGCACTTGGCCTCTAAGTTTTCCTTGTTTCGGAGCTTTGTCTTTTGCACAAACCTCCACGTTGACATACAGGGCAGGGGAAAGGGAAGGAGAAGCTAGACGGACAGGGTGCTCTGCGTGCGGGGCCGGCCGCGCAGCCGGGAGGGCACGGAGCGGCTGCTCCGGGGAATGCTCGGTGGGGCCGGCGGGGAAGGGCAGCACCAGTGAGAGGAGCTTCCGCGGGGAGAGGAGCCGTTCCAGGGCCGGAGGGAGGGGTGCGGGGAGGCTGTGGGCTGGGGTGGTGCCGGGACACGCCGCTCCCGGCCCTGCCGCCGCCGCTAATGGCTGTGCTCGCCCATTGCCTCTTGCAGGGGAGAAGCCGTTCAAATGTGAATTCGAGGGCTGTGACAGGCGCTTCGCCAACAGCAGCGACAGGAAGAAGCACTCGCATGTCCACACCAGCGACAAGCCCTACAACTGCAAAGTGAGAGGCTGCGACAAGTCCTACACCCACCCCAGCTCCCTAAGAAAACACATGAAAGTGCACTGCAAATCCCCTCCTCCCAGCTCCGGCTACGAGTCCTCCACGCCCTCCTTGGTGTCCCCCTCCTCGGACTCCGGCCGAGAGCCCCCCGCCTCCTGCTCCCACGCTGAGCCCTCCGCGCCCGCGCAGCCCGCCGCCAACCTGAGCGAATGGTACGTGTGTCAAGGCGCGGGGCCCCGCGGCCCCCCCGCGCCCCCCGCCGCCTCCCCACCGCCTGCCCCCCGCGCCGAGCCCCGGCCCCGCTGCTAGGGCGCGCCGTGGGCGGCGGCGGGCGGCCGGGCCCGGCCGGGACAGGGAGCGCTGCGCCGGGCACGGGGAAGCCGAGCGGGAGCGGCAGCGATCAGCGCTTGGCGGAAGGAGAGAGAGGCTGCGGAACGCGCGGGTGGGCCGACGACGGGGCCCAACCTGCGCCCCCGGCACCGCGCACACGGGAGGGCTGCGCCCGCCTCGGCCGGGGCGCTGCCGCCTCCTCCCGCCGTGCCACACACACCTCCTCTGACCGCCTTGCACACACCGCCTCTGACCGTCTGTTTACATGCCAACTGATTTGCATTCCTTTTCTTTCCCTTTCTCCTTTTCCTTCTCCGTCTCCTTTTCCTTTTCTTCACCTTCCTTTCCTTTTTCCTTTCATTTTTCTTTTTCTTCTCCTTTTCCTTTTCTTTACCTTCTTCCTTTCCTTCTTCCTTTCCTTTTTCCTTTCCTTTTCCTACTTCTTTTTCCTTTCTCCCTTTCTCCCTTTCTCCCTTTCTCCCTTTCTCCCTTTCTCCCTTTCTCCCTTTCTCCCTTTCTCCCTTTCTCTTGTTCTCTCTCTCTCTCTCTTGTTCTCTCTCTCTCTCTCTTTTTCTCTCTTGTTCTCTCTCTCTCTCGTTCTCTCATTCTCTCTTTCTCTCTCTCTTCTTATTTTTCTAACATGGTCTAAAAATAATGAGGTTTGGGATGTCAGGCTTTCTGTGTGGATTTGCTTAGGCCTTGGGGGTAGCTATGCACTTTGAACTAGTCATGCCAGGTGTACTGAGTGCCAGAGGTGCATAGCATGTGGAATAGTTGCTGCATTGTATTCATTGTCATAGATTTTTATGTTGATAAATATATTCAGAGAGTAAAAGACTAGTAAAAACACATTTGAGGTCCCAAGTACTGCATGTTCTAACCTAGAAAGGGTCTTCAACTTTTACTGTCTATAGCAACCTACACCTTTCCTGTATGCTGTCTTCAGAGGTAAGGATACTCTTTTAGTGATTATTGAACGTGGGCTACCTCTTGCATAACAGTATAACCTAGCTGTTGACAAAGAAAAACAATTCTGGTAAATGGAGTTCCCCTTTAATTTGAAGGAAAGCTTTGCACATTTAAAAATCTGTCCCTGTAGCTCTTTAGAAGTATTTTAAATTTCCAGTGAGGCTTGGGGTATATTTTCCCCATGTAGGAGTCCCTCTTGGAGTTTGACTTAATTGTTCTAAGAGGCCAGGTTGCACCATTCCCTTTCATCTTTTCTGTATGACAGTGCTGTAATCCCAGCTGAAGTAAGAGAAGTGCTTGTTCCTCGAATGTCTTGTAGAGGACTTTGTCTTACACAGCACAGCTGTTAGCAGTTCTGCAAGGCTTTTCCAGTGTGCCTGGGATCACATCCCCTGTGCTGTGACATCAATCCCCATATTGCTCTAAGTCTTCACCATTACTTTTTTGTGGGTATAATGATAGAGAGAATATACTCAGTGTCAGGACCAGATTGTTTCTGCTCCCTGGAGAAGAGAAATCAATGTTTTTGCACTGTTGGGGTGAAACTTGAGGATTCTTTCATACAGATTAACACCCTGTTATTGAAGAAAAGAGTCAGAGAGATATATGTCAACATTAAAGCATTGTAGCAACATGTAGTAACTTTTTCCTCATAGGAGTGGACGTACTCCCATGAATAGTCAGTGTTTTCTGATCTGTCGGGACCATCACTCATCTTTCCTGTTTGCATATTCACATCTGTAGCTGGCAACCTGAAGCCAATCAGATTATGTTGTCTTCTTTTGTTACAAGCAGTCTTTGCTATGCATTTTTCTGGGGTCTCCGAAGTATTTAGCAATTTTCACATGCCTTTGATTCATTTAGTGATAGGAGACAGCATGAGGCTCTTTAGTCTTCATTATTTGGTTACAGGACACAAGCACTACAGATGAGTTTGAAGTGCAGGGATGGCTTTCTACATTCGTCCAGAAGTATCCTATAAAATTTTGATTGTTCTTAAAAAAAACTGCATAATGCCTAAAGGCTTTTTATCTACTGTTATAAAAAGAATGATAAAATTGTGAAAAGGGAGATATAACTGGACAACAGAACTGATTGTTCTGCCTGCTCGTTTTAAAGTTTTTTCAGGCAAGTTTGAAACTTCAGCTTTACAGTATGATAAAACTGTTACTTTCACTACCATTACCATTACTGCTATAGTTTAGCAAAGTATTTATGCATGAGCCGTATTCATCAATAAAACATTTGCCTTCATATTTGTCAAATCGCTTAAACATTTTGCATTTTATTTTGCTCATACAAGCAGCTTGTGTTCTGCATATTGTGTCTTATGCTCATGCTTTTGGAGTGGATCTCTGAAATGTGTTTTATGTATTTATGGTTTTAAGATGGAGGAAAAGAAGTACTGTCAATGCATCAGATTCTTCTCTACTTATTACGATGCAGCAAAGCTCTGGTGCCTGAAGAGGAGATTGCCAACATGCTTCAGTGGGAAGAACTGGAGTGGCAGAAATATGCAGAAGAATGCAAAGGGATGATTGTTACCAGCCCTGGCATGGTAAAGCAAATAATTGTCGTTTATGAGCAATCCAATGGCATGTGCATGTCTTGTTTCAGAGAGTTTATTTCAGGTTAAATTGAAGAGAGAAAAGGTGACCAGTGGCAGTTGCAGATTGCTACAGGAACAGTTTGTTGACTTGTTCCAACCCTGGGAAGAATTGTACCCTCTGCTGCTCTACTGAAGGGTGGATTTCCAGAGGGGCACTGTTTCAATGGGCATTTTAAAAGGAATAGCTATATCTCGTGTGTGTAAAACTTTCCTAATTTCTCAGCCAGCCTTTATGTGCATGATTTCATTCTCTTCTTCCTGACACAGGACCACAGTAGTAACTACTTGCTATTTACGTTCCTCTTCCTCTTTTGACCCTCTATTGACAGCTCTATTTAATGTGCACTATTCAAATAATGCCTTGAATATGGAAAAAGTGTTTTCTGCCTTTGTAGTTATTTCCACATTGTTTCTGTGTTTCTCTCACTCATACTGAGGAATTCTGTATACATTAATTAATGCATGTATTAATGTTCAGTTCCTACTTTGAAACCCCTATGGCCTTATTATTTTTGGAAAAATTAGTATTTTAAAGCGTATGTTTTCTCACCAGAACTCCTTTCAACTCTAGTGTTTATGTGAATTCAGCACATTTTTTTGTCTTTCACTGTTAAGAAATGTGGGTCACAAGAATAGTTGAATGTCCTGCATTCAGAACCCATGAAATGTAGGGTTCCATTTGTGTAATTTGGTCAGTATTGCAAAGTGGTGTCTCAGTAGTAGAGACATGTTTTGCACCTAATATTTGAGCCTGCCATGCAGCTTTCTCAGTTGTAGTATCTTCTTTTTCCTGACTTAATTTTCCTTCTTTGCTCATAGTTCAACTTCTTAGTTTCTGAAGAAAAAGTGTGACTTGGTATCATGCCTAAGGAGAAATTTAGTTTGTCAACTGAAAAACCTATCCCCAAACTGCAGCCAGGGCAACCTGATAAATATTTTTTTCCAGTTCATATTTTTTTAAGTATGGCAGTATTACATTTAGTAAACTGCTCTGTAAGCTACCAGTAACTTGGACAGGATAATTTTTTTCCCTTGATTTCACTCTGAGTGCTTTTGTTCTGGCTAAAACTTTCTAAAAAAGAAAATAAGACTGTTTCTGGGAACATGAAATACAAAAATACTGAACTCTCACTATGGAAAATTCTCAGCTGCTTCAAATGAGTGCTAAACCAGAGTACCATAATAGAAGTTGTTAGACAGCCTTAACTTATCTGTGGTTTCTGTGATACAAGGTACATGCTGGTCCACAAGTTGTCAGTGTCTGAGTGGTGTACACTGACATAAATTCAGTGATTTTGCTGAAGATACGCTGATTACAGCTAGCCATAAACTTGTTTTTGTTTAGCATGAAGGAAGGCATACATGCTCTTTCCTTGTGTCACTGAACTGTAAATGTGTGTATACACAAGTCCGTACCATTTGTGCATGGTAATGTTAATTTTGAGATCTTGTGCGATTTTTTTACTGGCAAGTTTTGCATTCTACAAGGCAATGTTTTTAGAGATGTGTGTGGACATCAAAATACATAAGCATAAAAGAAATCTTTAGCGCTTTGAAATGTCATGTTATAAAGGAATCATTAGAACATGTTTTTTCTCTCAAGATTGCAATGGTTTTCTTCTTAGTTTGTGGATTTTTCCTGTACATTGCTGTATTATTGTATTGAGTATGAATGTAAGTGAAAAACAGAGTGAAAGTATTATCTATGCATTTTACAACGTTAGAAGATAAAATAGTTCTGTTGGAGAGACAATGTGAAACTGTCTTAGAAAATGACAGCTCTTCAATTCAATTTTATCCACTTGACAAAACAAAGTAAACCCACTAAATTTTATTTTGCTCTTTTCTTCCACAACATCTCTTCAGAAATAATGCTTCCTCTTGTGGTTGGATCTAGGTTTTATATATGTATTTTAGTTTTTTTAAATGTGAGGTGCATATATATGCAGGATGGAGAAGGGGAGAAAAAAGGTCCACATATATGTAAATCCCACTTAAACAACTAACAATAGTTCAGCATTATTTTAAAACTGTTTAACTTACTCATGGTGTTTCATTAGTTCATTGAAACTGTGTTGGAATAGATTTAAAAGGTTACAAATTTTAGTAATCTTTAACATTTCACTCTTCCTAAAGCATTGCTGCTTTTCTCACTAGTACATAGATATATGTATTTTAACATACTTTTGTACTATGTCTGCATGCTGTCATTATGTGTTCTAATGTCAGCAGAGCCTTGGTTGATGAGATTTGGAGTAGGAAACAAAGATAGCTGGCCTCTGTTTTGTTAGAATTTCTTAGGTTTTGTTGTGATTTTGTCATTCTTAGATGGTCTATCACAGCACTTCTAAAAGAACACAGGGATAAAACTCTGGGAAAGTATCATCTAATTTGCTTGCATCCTGTCTGCTGGTGCGCCTATTTATGTACTCTGTGTTTCTGTATGTTCCTGTTTGTTCGTTTAAATTTCAGAAATGGCACCAGAGAGGAGGCTGGTGTTCATCATGAAACAAAAAAGCATAGCCCAGCTACACCCCTCTCATAACTGTCAGCGAGGGAGCAGTTGCGATTAAATCTTGGAGGAGTTCTTTTGTCCTGGTTGCTATCAGCCATCTGTGAACTGCTGTGTAACTGAGTGGTGGAACTCAAGGCAATGTCATGCAAATAATGAGGAGTCTGGCTTTGAGTGGTCCTGAGGTCATACCTTCAACACAGACCCTACTACAGGCATAGTGAAAGATCTCCCTTTCACTCAAAATTTTGAGGATCACATTACTTCTATTGAAATATCTAAAATGTGAAACATTTGAATAGGAAAATACTGTCTGTAATTTTAAAAATTTATTGATTATAATTGGTGTAGTAAGTATAATTATTGTTTCATATTTTGTTAATCATATTTTGCCTACCTGGCTCTCAGACGAGTCGTGTATCAAGGCTGCCTTTTTAAGGAGGGTGGGAAGGGGAGAAGTTCTTAATTTTTAATGTTAAGAGAGGAGAGAACCAACAACAACTTAGGAAAAGATAAAAACTCTTCAAATTGGGTTTGTGCAAAGTCCACAAAACCAGATGAATTTCAGGACTTTAAGCTCTGGTTTAGGGAACACCATTCTGTCTGCTACAAATCCTTCCTTTTTTTTTTTTTTTTTTTGTAAACCTGGGAGCTCTAGCTAGGTTAGTTAGATAGTTAGATTTTAACTCCCCCCCCCCCCCTTTTTTTTTTTTTTTTTTTTTTCTGGGAAGATGTAACTTTATGTTCAGTCATCTTGTCATCTTGTCCAGAGGGAAGCTGATAGCATTTTTCCCTTAGAAAATATTTCTGTATCTAAAAGTCAAATTTTTAAGTAAGTTTTTCCTTTTCTAGAATAGATTAGAATTGTGGCCACCTGATGAGACTTACCTTTATATATAGAATTGGATCTGCTTATCTATGCAGAAAATTATTCCTGTGAACAGTTCTATGAAGGTCGTTTGAAGGGTGAAAGCCTTACTCTTGGCGCAGTTTTTATCGTTCTGTGAAGAGAATGGTGGGAGCTGTTTCTGTAACACTGAAACTCATCTTTGAGAAATTTACAGTGCTAAATGAGAAGTTTTGAGATGCAAGCAACTATAAGTAATGCCGTTTCTCTGAAACCTAAGACAAGCAAAATATATTGGCCTCATCCAGCTGATTGCAAAGTGGGGAGTAAACAGGCGTGTAACAAAGCAGCTTGACAGGGAGTGGAGAAGATGTTTATTTGGAGACAAACTGTGCTCCTTCAGCTGAGTTTTTAAATATGTTAGATAAGTGATCAAGAGCTCTGTAAGCAGCATGTCTGCTACAGTGATGTGCAATTACTTATTTTCTGCATTTGTATAGCTGAAGGAAAAGTTGCCTCATTTTACACTGTTCTTTTTAATAATAAAAAGAACTTCTGTTTTGAACTGTGAAAAGGGCAAAAGTCTCCCCATTATGCAAGACGGTATTCCTCATTGTACATATCAGTCTAGGAGCCTTTTCTAAGAGCAGCATGAGAGATTTTTTTTTTGTACTGTTTATTCAGTGTGATTGAATAGATCTAATAATGCCTGCATTTGCTTTGGGAAATGGGGAACAGAACTAAAATTAGAGGGGTAGCCTGATCTTAGCAAACTGCTTGGGCATGTGGGAGCTTGGATGCCAGAATGCTAATCCTGATTTTTACTTCCGGTGTGATCCTTGACCAGGAGAAGTTGTTTTAAGTTCTTGGAAATAGTCAAGCTCTAAATTTCAAGACTGGTAAAATTAAAAAGTGCCTTTTTTTTTTTTTTCTCCTGAGTGTTAGGTCAATTAACTTTGTTTCAGTCATTGTTGCCAAATGTTTATTATAGTATTAATGGTTAGTTTTATGTGCATCTTATTAAACTTGGAGTATTGCAACCTCATGGTTCCTGGATAGTGTGGGCTGGAGGCAATAAATTTTCCATGAAGATGTTGTCAATTAGCTGTATTTTTTTTTTCTCCTAGAAACCCAGCTCAGTTCGCATTGATCAACTGGACCGCGAACAGTTCAATCCTGATGTAATTACATTCCCTATTATCGTGCACTTTGGGATACGACCTGCTCAACTCAGTTATGCTGGAGATCCTCAGTAAGATGCTTTCCCTTCCATTTTGTTCAGGAAGTCATTACTGTTTTCATTTGTGGCTTAAATAGGGCTTGTTTATGTGCTTCATTAAGTCTGATGTAAAGTTTAGTGCTTATGACACTGGACACAAGCTCTTGTAAATTAAAGAATATAAGGTATAACTTTTTGTCTGGCATAATTCAGAATATGCTGATATAAACATGCATGCATCTTCAGTATGAGATTTTTTAGCCTGAGAACTGCTCTTCTGGGTCAGACAAATAGTTCCTTGAGCTCCACATAATTTCTCTGAGAGGCCACTGGTGAGTTTTAAGAGAGTCGTGTAAGAGGAAGGCAGGGAAAGAGAAATACCCAAACTTCCTAATGTCTGTAGCATACAGACTTCTGAGCTGGAGGATGTATTTATGTCATATTGTTTAACAGCCCTGAGTGGACCTTCCGTCTTTAAATTTCTCAAATTACTGACCCTTTTTATGCTACTGACAGGGAGAAGATTGCAGGTAATCACTTTTCCTGCACTGTTGTGCGTCACATGAATAAGGACTGACTTTTGTTTCAGAGCTGCTACTTGATTGTTTAGTTAGATGCTCTGCAGGTCTCACCTCTAATAAGGAAGAATATAGCCATTTTCTGTTTGCTTTCTTTATGACATTTATGTTTCTTGCATACTGCCATATCCTACTTAGTCATCTTTCTGTGCCTTGAAGGATCAAGTCTGCATAGGGTTTCCTAGTCTGGGAGCTGTTGCATCCATGCCACTTTACTCTTCACCTTTTATATCCTGATAGCATTTGGGAGGAATGTAGAGAAGCAGTGGAGAGGGAATCAGGACTTCAGGCAGAGCCAGAAATACTGTTTCACTGTGGAGTCATGAAGGAACACAAGTGATCATTGGAATCTCTGAGAATTTCAGGGAACTCTTCCAATGACTGGGATGTGTTTTCTGCATGATGACAGCATAGTCTGTCTTTGGTGCATGTATAAGTTAAGGTTGTCTTTTCCGTCATGCATTTTCCTCTGGTGTCTTTTAAGGATGTGGTGTTTCATTTGCAGTTTTGAGGTCCAAACCCTCATGTGCATGTATGACAGTCATACTCTTTTACAACTGCTTGCTGAGAATTTTAGATTTAACATAGCAGGAAGTGTGAATAGTGAGTGCTTGTCCAGATCAGAACACTTTTCTTTTTTTACTTTGAGCATGACTTTTAATTTTCTTCATCTTTTAGTTTTCTTGTCCATCAAAAGGAAATAATTAGACCCAACCATATAAGAATGACCTCTGCTTTGATAATGAATTTGTTAATATTTGTAAAGTTCTATTATTTTTCATTTGAAACAGCATAAAGATACAGAAATTATTCTTCCCACATGTTTTTATTTTAACTTCCTTTAAAATTGCCCTGTGAGTTTGTTGTTGTTTTGGGTTTTTTTTCACCTCAGAGCTGCTTACAGAATGTAGGTATGCTTCTTATTGTCAAAGTAACAAAGCAGTTTTTGTGAAAGACCTCTATGGTGTCATCATAAATCTCAGGCTTAGCTCTGGTGTATGTGTGAAATTGGTAATGCACAGAAGAGATTTTTCTCTAATGTGTCTTTTCTTTGTTGTTCTTATACAGAATTTTTTGTAATGGTAATATGTTTATTAATTCTCAAACTTAATTACAATGACAAAGGTTGTTTCACCCTTATCAATACCAGTAGAAAATCTGTATTATAGATCAGAGTTTCAGGTTCTTGTTTTTAGGTGAAACCTCCTCATGACATTTGGTATTTTTTTTCTTTTTGGTTGATTTGTTCATTAAGTCATTTTCCTTCTTCAGGTGGCGATTTGTCAGAAATAGATGTGCTATTCTGCAAATTGCAAAAGTGCAGAGAATGGAGTATGAGAAAAATCTATGGATTGACCATTTCAGATGTGTTTATAGACTGAAAAAATACCAGTATCTCTAGAGGCAGAGAGTATACATTCAAGTGTGCTGTGGAGAAATAGCTATGGAAAAAATGCCAATAAGAAAAGATCTGTATATCTATCTTGTGAATGTGGGATGTTGGGAAGATTATGAAATAGTAAAAGAGCTGCTGCTTCACTTACTGCTAAGCCACTAATGTGAAAAATTCCTAATAAACCCACTGCTCTAAGTTGGTGCTGAGGAAGATCTTTTATAATGTAAATACAAGAAAAAATAAATAACTTGGGTAAACTTCTCTCTGTCTTCTAATTCCCTGCTTCCTTTTCAAAGTCTGATTTTATGGGTTGTCTTGGAAAAAACTCTACAGACGGGATATTTTGAAGATAGCAATTTTTCCTCAGGACATAAGGTCCCTGTCATGATTCTCTTAGTTGCTTCTCCCATTGTAACTTTTCAACCTGTTGGTCAGTTGCAGCTGAATACAATAGTGGCATGTGGGATATTGTCTACAAATGGAGTAAGTTCTTACAAGTTTTGTGAAAGTTTGTGCTAGATCACTGAAAGACTTTCACCAAGAAAAAAGTTCTGTTACTGAGGTTCATGTGTAGTTAGACACCCCCAAAATAAGAAAAGGCTAGATGGTTGGAGAAAAGGAGAAACTTTAAGTACGTGCTAACCACAGAGAGAACTTGAATTGCTGTTTCCATTCAGCACAAGCCTATAGGGAACAAAACTTTCATTTCACTGTTGACAGAATAACTTCATGTTGCACATGACTTGTAGAGCTCTTCCTCATGTGCTTCACTGAAATGTTTGAGCCAGTGTAAGGACAGACACTTCCTGGGAAAGATCAATATTGTTTTTCAGTGAGTCATAGATAAAACATATGGAGAAGAGGGAGTTGCCACTGGCCCAAATTACATTGCAGGTAAGTCTTTTCAGCATGTGGAGGTGGCCCTTTGGAGAGGATGGGTGGGTAGCTGGGAGATCTGGGTTCTGCTCTGAGCTTTGCTGTTCTTTATCTCATACTGCACACTAATGCCTCCTCTCTGCAGAAGCCCTAGCACCTCTCTTGGAAAATGCTTTAGGATTATTTATTTTCTAGACCAAAAAGTTGCTTGTAGACAATCTCTGTGTATGTTGTGTGCATTATTAGCAGCTGGTATGTTCATAATGACAAACAGCGAGAGACTTTTGTTGTATTGACCACAATATTTGTTTTCTGGTTTTGTCCGTCAGATACCAAAAGCTGTGGAAGAGTTATGTGAAGCTGCGTCACTTACTGGCTAATAGTCCCAAAGTCAAACAGGCTGATAAACAGAAATTATCACAAAGAGAGGTATGCTGGGCCTTCCTATGACTGATAATTGAGCATTGTAATTCAGGGTAGAATAAAGCCATATGACTGCCCTGTTTATGGAAACAATAGAAATCTCTCACAAAAGATTTTCTTTTCAGGCTCTTAACAGAGATTTTATTTTTATCTATACTTGTTATTGAATGGGGTTTTTTCTCTTTTTCAGCTGTCAAACTAGTGCAAGTTTTTTACCCAATGATAGAAATTATCATTATGGAACCATAACTTCTTTATAGCGCTTGCCATTAATGGTTTCAAGAATTAGTGTAGAGAAGGACTTTTTATGTGACAATGTACTTTTAACTGACTCATAATTTTAAACATTTCTAAGATAAAAACTGCCACACTTGTGTTTGGTTTTGAGCTGTAGTTTCTTAGGTAGTCTTAGTGACACTGCTTAAGATCTTTGACTTTAAATCATCTGGTTGTATAATAGACAAGGTATTTTTCTCTCTTTTTTCCCCCCCACAAAGTGATGAGCAATAAACATTTCGTAAGTGAAAATGCTTAAACAACTGGGAATTAAAATCAGAAAAACAAAGACCCCTAAATATAGACTAAACCAACCTGCTCTTAGGTATCTCTATCTTTAAAACCTTGAACTGAAGTTTTGAATTTTTCTGATGGCTGTCAATCAGACACTCTTAATTTGACAACCTGTGTAAAGAATACATAGAAGAGAAATTAACGCCTTGGGTGCTGGATGGTATTTAATTAAATTGTGTTGTATTTTTATTTCTTGATTAGAAACACTGATTATTCATAAAATCCTAGACTATCCTGAATTGGGAAGGACCCATGAGAATCAGGGAGTCTAATTCCTGAGACTTTCCCAGTTTATTGTGTACCTTTGGTTGCAGTAAATATTTGATATATTTGACATTGCACCTGATTTTTATTATTGCTGCAAAGCATAGTATCCTGTTGTGTGAGCAAGAATCTTAGTTAACATTTTATTTTTGCTGATATTAAATAAGTCCTTGGCTTCCTTACTTGTAAACAGAAAAACAAACCCCAAAACTCTATAACATGATGACTTAACTGTGCTACAGGTGTAAGGGAAAAAAAATTCATCACTGCAGGGGATTGTTTGCTACTACACTTAGAGGAACTAGAATGGAAGAGCCTTGTTTTATGGGCATCTTTTCGTTAGGGGGTAATGAATGACTCATTTGTAAAATTGCAGTGGATTGCTTCTGTAAGGGGATGATCATGTTTTGCTTCAAAAGATAAAACATTCCTTTGGTATTTAGCACTTCTGATTTTTGTTTCTAGACTGTATTTTCTATGATACCAAGTTTTTCAAGTAGTTTGCCATCAGAGAGGCATACAGAAAGGCTGAAATACATCAGAGAGGCTGAAACAGAAGCTTTGTGTGAGGATAACTTATGTATTTGCCAGTGAAGGCGTCTGTAACTCAGAAGGAGCTGTAGGACTGTACCTAGCTGGTACATGGGCTTTTAGAGATTATGAATCATATATTACAGAGTGCTTTTAAGCTAGTCAGACTGAAATACAGCTAGGTCTAGCAAGCACCCATCTGTAGCACCCATCTCAGGAAAAACTCGATGACAAAACTTGGACAATGCTCAAGGGGTGCAGTGCTGTAAGTATCTCTGTTCCCTCTGCCATCAGTCATCCACTACTGTGAGATTGTACAATGATATTATTTGTGACAAGGTCGTGCTTGGGGGCTTTGTTCCTCTAGCCTGACTTTGAGCGTTTACAGCAGGTGCATAAATTGGGACCTGAAGGCTCACTTTGAAGTCAGTGGAGAGAGAAATGCATTTTGAAGCCATTTATCCCCCTTCATTGCATATAAAAGGAGCCAGGGCTAACTAGCCTTCTACCCTAGATGCCTCTGTATTGAGGTGTCTGAGGTTTGATGAATCTGTGTCTGGACAGATGCACCCCTTGGAACTACACTGGGAGTCTCTGCAGAACAGAAAACAGAGCCTGTTTCTGCCCAGATATGCTCACAGGCTTCAAACTGGAAACTGGAAAGACAAAGCTTTGAGCAAGTGCCCTGTAGTGAAAAGGAGAAGGAGAGGCAGGATAGGTTGCAGCTTTGAAGAGTTTTGTGTTCTGAAGAAGGAAGAGCACTGAGAGAGTCTTTACTGTTAGTTCATGGTGTGTGGGGAGCTTTGCACACCCCAGGGCTTTATAGTATTGGAACCAGGAGTTCTTCATCCAGGGATGGTTTATTTTATCTGGTGTTCTTTCATTCCATTTTTACTGAAAATATTTTCTTCTCATAATTTTTTACATATTTTATTTGAAATAATATTGGTAGACTTCATCACCATAGTCTCCAGGACCAGTGAATGCTGACGCCTTGTCCACACTGGGCGTACTGACATTGTCCAACAGAAACTATTGCAAAGTAGCTAAGATCACAAAACCAGGCCTTTCTTTTACTTAGTCCATTTTACTCCTGCTGACTGCATCAAACCAGGACTACTCACGGTGACAGACTTGAATGAAGTAGTTGTTTTGTATATGGGGTAAAAAAGGTGTTTTCATTATAAGCACTTGAACTTTCTTACTAAGGTATCATCGTGAATATATTAGTTGGACTTGTTTGTTCTATCATTTGCAGTAAAAAATGTAGTAACCCTGTTCTGTTCTTGGTCTTCCACATCCTCTGTCTATACCATATTCCAACACATCTGCCACAGTCTGTGCCTGACAGTTACCAGATTTGTACAAGCCTTAGAAACTGGACACCAAAAGTGAACCTTAAATGAGTATTGTGAATGAACTTGAGTGCGCATTGATACTGCTTTGTTGTAGCAAGTTCTTCACAGGACTTCTGTTCTCTCCCTGTTTAGGAAGCACTGCAGAAAATTCGTCAGAAGAACACAATGAGACGTGAAGTGACTGTCGAGTTGAGCAGCCAGGGATTCTGGAAAACAGGAATACGCTCTGATGTCTGTCAGGTGACTAAACCACAGAAATGTCTGTTGTATTTTCTTTCTTAATGGTTGCCATTTACCTTGTGCAAGGGTTTGCTGCAGTTCTAGGCTGAAGAACCAAATGTAACTTAATCAGTAAGTAATGAATCAGCTCAGTAACATCTGTTGATTTTGGGAATTATTCTAGTGTTCTGTCCCCCCCCTCCACACACACAAAGAAGATATTTTAAAATTTTAGCGTTCTTGCCATTGGTTGATTAACATGAGGGAAAGGAATAAGGAATGTCCAGCTTGAGGCTAGAGGTTGAGTCTTCTGTGGAACACTTAAAGTATTCTTAATCCATCAACTGGATTGGTTTTAGATATTTTAATTTTAATGTATTTTTCTATTTAGATAGTTAAAACAAAAACCCAAACAAGTTTTACAGAGAAGCATGAAGAAATATCTTTTTACTTGAAAGAAAAGAAAGTAAAAAAACCAAAACCCCACCACAACTAACTTTTGGATTAAAACAGGTGAGCCTCAGTAGAAAGATATTTTTCAGATACTCTGTTTCATATGCATAACATCTCCAAGGAACATGTCTCTGTCAGATTGTATTCTGAAGCAGTTGACAGCCACCTGCTTTGTGATATGAAAAAAATAATGCAATTTTGGTATAATATTGTATTAGTAAAGTTCAAGTAGTTGTAGCAGCCAAATAATTATACTGGAAGTATACTTGCATTATTTTTCTAGCTGTTGTTTTTGAGATGTTATTTAAGAATTAAATGCATGCAACTTAATATTAACTTAACAGTAAGCTTTGAGGGTTGCTAGGCAAAGGTATAGGTAAAACTCCTGCTGTAAGTCTGGTAAGGCCAAAGGGGAAATTCTAGAGGGAAAGAAATGCTAATAACTAGAATTGCTTTTTTTCTGCCTGAAACGTTTATTCTGATTCTACTAGTGCTTCTGAAGTGGAAGTTAAGAGAATGGTGGCACAGTATCTTCTCAAATAGATGAGAAAAATTACAGCCCTTTTCTACTTTTTTGTTGTGAATTGTATCTATTTTTACAGCTTAAGTAAACAGCGTTAAGTTTCCAATTTAGGAGCTTTGAAACCATTCTGTGTTATTTGTAATATCTTTTGTGATTCATCTCTTAATGTCTTGGATATTCCTGTTTCGTTTTGTTGTTGAAGGACAACAAAACACCAGAGAATGATGAAAGTAAAGCTGTTTCACGGTTTCTCTGCCCATCTGCAGCTATAACATCTAAATCAGCCAGTTCTGGTATGAAGGTCCTTTGATTTGATTTCTTTGAGAGGCCAAAAGTAGGCAACTGTATGTCTGTAAAATGAAAGATTGCTGCAGTTGCTACATGCTTTTTCCCAGATTAAAGAAGACTAAAACTAAATATGCATAAATCAACTCTGGGGGCAGAGCTTTTAAAAGCATTAGAGTTTAGAAGATTGAAATTCTTTTAAGTCACTCTTGATCATTTATACTCTTAAGTTCCACATAGCAGTAATGACACTGGTCTTTGCAGTCTCAGAAATGAACCACTTGAAAGGGGAGGAAAAATGGTGAGTGGAACATCCAAAAAGAATTGAAAATGGCGGTATTCTGACAGGCTCACTTGAAGTTACTCAGTAGATCAAGTGCAGTACTTGGCCACTAAGATGGTCAGCACTTATTATACAGTCTGGCAGGACGGGGCTGTGCTGAGAAGATACTTCCATCTCCCCACTCCACCCACACACAAGTTGCTGCCTGTTGTGCTGCTGGTGTGCCCTCAACAGTAGTGTTAAGTGTTCAGTGTGAGGAGAGACATCATACATTTCAAAATATTTCTGCTCACTTGCTTCCTCTTAGTAGCTTCAAGTCAGCATCATCTGCCATCCTGGGAGATAGTGGCAGTAGCTGAGGGCACTTGAGAGCCTCTGCCTTGTCATGACAGCTGCAGCAAGAAAAAGACATGTGGAATGTTTAAAATCATATATATTTAAAAACAAAAAGAGAAATTACCTGTATTGTTTATAGCCAGATGCTAGTACCAAGGTTACGAGATAACTCCTGTGGGCATATGGTGTCACAAGACTTTTTAATCGCTAGCCAATCTTTAGTCTAATAAAATTTTTAAAAGATACATTCTATTTTCTTCTGAATAGATAAATACATAAAACATTAGAAATGTCAAGTAGTTTTAGTCCACGATGACTGACATTAATTGAATCAATCAAGTAGTTAGGGCCATGAAAGCAGCACTTTGTCAGTATGACTGTAGGAGCCCTGTATGTTCCCAGAGATCTGTCAATTCTTTGTTCACTGCATCACAGATGATAAAAGTCTAAAACTTTGTATTTCAGTCCTCAAATGTAGGGCCACATATACTGGTATAAAGAAAGTTAAACCTTCCTTGAGAAACTCTTTCTGGCTAGTGCAGTGGAACATGAAGGCGGGGAAGCACAGTTTTCCTGAGAAATAATTTTGAATTATTTGGGGTTTTTCCATTAATTCCTTCCATGAAGGAATACACATGAAACACACCTGTACAGTTTATATAGAGATAAGAGGGAATGTTCTGATAAACTATCCTGAGAAAACTCTAAATGAGTGACATGGTAACAGAATAAAACTTCATTTACACTTAGTTTGCTTGGAGTGGTTTTGCATTTTTCTGCCTTTTGGGAATCCAGGGAGTCTTTTTCTTGCTGTTGTCTGGTTATTTCCATCCAACAGAAACAGACCAGGGGGTGCTAGGTGACAGCTACTGAACATGAGATAGCAGTGTTCTCAGATGGCCAAGAAGGCCAGTGGCATCCTGATTTGTATCAATAATGGTGCCAGCAGGACGAGGGCAGTGATCATGCCTCTGTGCTCGGCACTGGTGAGGCTGCACCTTGAATTCTGTATTCCATTCTGGGCTCCTCACTACAAGACAGACATTGAGGTCCTGGAGTGTGAGCTGGTGAAGGGTCTGGAGCACAGGCCTGATGAGGAGCTGCTGAGGGATCTGGGGGTGTTTAGCCTGGAGAAAAGGAGGCTCAGGGAGGACCTTACTGTCCTCTACCATTACCTGAAAAGTGGCTTTAGTGAGGTGGAGTCAGCCTTTTCTCCCACGTAGTAAGTGAGCGGGCAAGAGGAAATGGTCTCAAGTTGTACCAAGGGAGCTTAAAATTGGGTATTAGGGAAAATTTCTCCACTGATGAAAAGGTTATTGAGCACTGGAACATGTTTCCTAGGGAAGTGGTGGAGCTATCCCTGGAGGTATTTGTAGAGACCTTTGGGATATGGTTTAGTTTGTGGAGTTGGCGGCATTAGTTTAGCAATTGGACTTGGTGATCTGAAGGGTCTTTTCCGGTCTAAATGGTTCTGTGATTACCTTTCAACTCTGAGCTCAGTTATCAAGAATTTCACAGTCTTTTACTCAAACAGAAAGTAATGCCATTTGTTAGTCTGCATTTTTTGATCTTGTAACATTCAACAGTCTGTATTTTCTGCTGTTCTGTCTTTAATGATCTGCAGAAACCCATAACATCATTTATTCTGTAAAATATACATGATCTACTTTGTGTGCTTGTTTTTTCTTGCTTCTCTGCATGCTATATACTGATTTCCTGTAATCATACACAGTCCTCTTTCTGAAATTGATAGCCTTCATATTTTGATGCCCTTAAAACACATCATTCTTTTGAATATATTCTTGTCATGTCACTAATAGAAATTATTAGAAGAAATTAGTGTCAGAAAAAGTCATATGCACAAAGTTCTTTAAATCCTGCATTTCTCCTGTATCTCTTTTAATTCTTATGTTGATATAATACTTACTGTACTGCTGTACTGATAAACTATACTACCTGCTTATTTCAACCCAGATGCATCCAAAGTCAGTATTAGCATAGAATTCCTGCTTTAAAATACTGAAAGGGGGAGATTTCTTGTTACAACATAAATTGTTGGGATTTTTTCAATTTTATTGGCATTTTCCCCAACAGAAAAATATTGTCTGTTTCTTAGATGATCAAACAGCAACCTTTCTGATACTTTTTTATCACTTTAAGCCAAGAAATGCCAGACTATAGGATTTCAAAAATCCCTTAATTCTTCCTCGAAAGGAAATGAAGCAAGGTACTAATAACTGTGCCTGAAAATGAAGTAGCTACTGTTGTTTGGTGAAAGCTGGTTAAAGTGGTTAAAAAGTGGTTAGGGCTGTGCAGATGAACCAATATGATTAAGTGCTCTGATAATGAAGGATGGGAAACCATGATTTTTTTTCCCCTCCTTTAAACCAAAACAGTAAAGCTCATTGTTGTGACAAATGGAAAGTGTTTGTCTTTATAACTTAGTCAACTGGGTACTCTGTACACTGAAGTTGAATGTTTTTCCTTATTCCAATTGTTTTTTTAGCATGCAATGATGCTTCCTGTCCTCACCCACCATGTCCGCTACCATCAGTGTCTGATGCATTTGGACAAATTGATAGGCTACACTTTTCGAGATAGGTGCTTGCTACAGGTAAGATATGAAAAAAAGCCCCAGCTGCTTGCTCGTATGTGTGTATAATATTACTATTATCATATTATGAGTTTATCCTTAACCCTGCCTGCTGTACAAACTTGAGAAATGCACTGCATTGCCACAGCTTGCACATACCTGATTACTTCCACTGCAGATCTTTCAAAAGCTTCAGTTTTCCCAAGAGGCTTCTGAACAGAGATATCTATTGTGCACACCAATATACACCTACCTTTGCTCCCGTGGTAAATCTGCATTTGCTTGTAATGTGTAGAAGGACAAAAAGATGCTTACTGAAAAGACTGTCAAGTACTCATTGTTTCCATGTAAGTTCTTTTTTTAGGTATTTGTGAAGACTACAGTGTTATTCTGCAGATGAGTGTGTGTGCTGTTCTACTTTTTATAGTCTGTTCTTTCAAAAAAGAATAATTAGAGTGTTGGGCCTTTTTTTTAACATTCATAGGTAATGAATAGAAATTTGTGAATTTCTGTTCAGCTCCTGATTTCTGCAAGTACATGATGAAATTTTTCCATTAAAAAGCAAGAGCAGGAACGGGAAAGGAAAAGCTATTTATTTTAAATGCATCCATGTCACATAACCTTTTATGCTAGTGCCTATTTGGAACTGATTACCTCTGAGGCTGGTGCTTGGCATGATGGCTCCTTTCCTCTTAGGCTTTTTCTGAAGTTAGTGAAGGGAAATGGGGACTGCTGTTAAGGATTTCCCCCTGAAATAAACCTCATCACTCTCCAGTGGCTGGACTAAGTTCAAAACATGGCAGTTTTTATATGTGTCTAGAGACTTTACTCACAAATTAATTTAAGTAGACATTGACAGATTTTTTTTCTTGTAGCATCTCTGTTTTCTTGAAGTTGTTTTCCAGACCTTTCTGACTGAAAGTTACATCAAACATTGAGCATTTTCTAGGGTTTGGTTGTTGCCAGGCTGCCTTTGATTTTAATGTGAAAGATAAAAATGCGGGGATGGAAACATTCAAAATTTTGAGGCCAAACATACAAACCAAAAAGCAAATTTCAGTTGAAAAGAAATGAAAGCTTAAAAATCTAGTGTGTAAGCATTAGTCATGTTTGGTTATAACAAATGCACTTTTTAATACTCGATCCCTACACAGATTTATTTAAAATCTACAAACATTTTCCAGAAGAGAAAGACCTTTTAGAAATATATATAGCATCAGTCACCTACTTACACATAGGCAATGTTGTATAGTTTTGCATTGATTTTTACCTGTTTTATCATGGTGTATTCCTTTCTAAGTGCAGACAGGGCAAAAAAAGATTGCACTAATTTATCTATTCAGAGAAGCTGTAATGTGTCATCCAGTTCAGATGGAGCAGAATTTGAGAATGTGCAATTATTAATATTAAAAAGGAACAAACTTGTATTAACAAGGAATTTAAAAGGACTTGAGGAAAGTTCTTATTGTTGATTAAATCTAATTTTACTCTGTAAGTCTATGTTTAGAAAGCAGCAGACAATGTTTAAATGAATTACTAAATGTCTTGGCTCACAGTCTACGGCACCAGTCCTGAAAGTAACTTTCTGCAGCTTGAATTTGCCAATGTATCTCTTCCTTTATGTATAAGTTTTGTGTGCATGTACTTTTATACATGCACAGTATTTGAGCTTTGTGTGTAAAGGAGAAAAGGTGCGAGTTTGCAGGATGGTGTTCTGAAAGCAAGCTGGAGTTCTATTTGCTGCTGCTACTTTTGTAGTGGTGGCATCAATAGCAAAGTAAGCTTTTTATAATGCCAGGTGGTACAAATGTAAAACAGAATCCTGCCATTGCTCTTTACTTCTGATTTAATAGTGATCCCTCTATAGTCATGAGGGAAAGAGTTCTTTGCCAGCAATAATATACTTGTTAGTTGTTTGGTTTTTAACTAGGAGAGCTTTACAGATACTTAAAGAATGCAAATATGGATGGTTGAGAAGCTCTTTCAGTTGCTTGTATTTTTTTATATGAATATTTATACTTCAGCGTTAGAGTGAATATATGTTTAAATAAGCAAATGTATTGAAATCAGGTCAGCAAAGCTGGTAAGCAAAATTCTTACGGCAAATTGACAGTTCATGCTTTTTTTCTTCTAAAGTAATTTTTCTTTAAAGAAAAGATTTATTAATTAGTTAAACTGATGATTGAGCATAAATGGTGCTTCTTTCTGACATCTGAAATAGTACAGCCTACATTTAAACTGCTGGAACCAAGCTACTGATTGACTACATCACTCTGTAACCTTTCTTCAAACTGAAAAATAACAATTAGTAGCTATGGTTCTTTGATAATGTTTTTCTTCTGTTTGCAAAAATCCATAAGACTTTTTTTCCCCTACATGTGTTACACTATAGCTTGCCATGACTCATCCAAGCCATCACTTAAATTTCGGAATGAATCCAGATCATGCCAGAAATTCCTTATCCAACTGTGGGATTCGACAACCAAAGTACGGAGATAGAAAAGTTCACCATATACACATGAGAAAAAAAGGTATGCTGTTACACCACTTACTTTTCTCATTTACTTCACACTTAATCAGTAGGAACACCCTTTGTCCATTATCATTTTGTTGTCCATTGTTTTTTTGAGAGATGCCTTCAGTGAAAGATTTCAGTGGTTATACACAGACATCTGTGAGGTCTTTCTAAAAGACTGGAATTTGCAAATTAATCAGCAGGTAAAGAGAAAAATCAAGAATAATAAATTGGAGGGTGTATTTTCTTTGATTTTTGGTAACTTGTTTTCTTAATCTGTTGCTCAACATGGTGAACAAACTGGAGGATATTTTGTAAAAATGTCTTATTAATGTGAACATGTGATCTGTCTGCTGCAGAATATTCCTTATCCCTTATAAGTATATTCAGTTGTAATGAAGTAAATTGTCTATTGTTTATGTAATATTTGGAATGTCTTTTTCATGCAAAGGTGTCATTTTTATCTTATTTTTGCAATAGAGTTGTAATGGGACTGTGGTCACTTAGGGAGAGAGCATCTGTAAGGATTATACTTGCTGTAATAAACCTTGTAAATAACAAGATGATCTTGTGTACAGCAATTACAAAGTAACATTTTGAGTAATTATTTTCTACGTGTATTCAAATTGAATTAGTGGCTGTTGATTTTATAATGCATTGTTTATGTTTCTAGGCATAAACACCCTGATAAATATTATGTCCCGTTTGGGACAGGATGATCCTGCTCCTTCCAGGTAATGAAAATAGTTGTTTGCAAGTAGGAAAGCTGTTGCAGAGGGAGATATTTAATAGAAACAACCAGCTTGCTGTCAACATCAGCTTTGGCAAATAGATGAAATGAAAAGTAATTTCAAATTGACTTTTATATTATGATGTTCTAGACCTCCATTAGCAGTGACATACTAAATGTTTGGTCATGCCTGCAGAAAACTCCTGAGGAAGGTTTTAGTAGATAATTTTATCATTTTTGTTGATCCCTGAAATGAGGAGGATTAAAAGGCTACCGTGGTACCTTCTGCAGAATAAAAAATAAGATTTGTTGTTGTTATCGTTGCTATAAATTGGATTCTCCATCATGTTTTCTCACAGTAGTATCTTACTGGCCTGGCACCTTGTTAACACAAGTGTGATGCTGGGCTTCACTGATCTACGGGTCTAATTTTGATAGATGCAAAAATCATTAATGTTGTAATACAGTAATCCTTAAATGACCACTAAGAATTCTGTGCAAATTAATAATCTTTAAGATGTGGTTTATAGCCACAGGCACCATATTAAGATAAAGTTGAATAAACCAAGCTCACAGGGCTAGTGCAAGAAACAGTTGCATATGAAATTTCCTAAATGCACGAACTAGATGGCAGAGTGTATTTTAGTTAACTAGTGCTGTACCTTTTAAGAGTCATCATTTTAGAAAAATCTCTGAAATAAGAAAAGTTGAATTCTGCATAAATAATAGCTGCATTGTTCCCCAAATGCTGTTTCAGCTAGACCATGCCCTTTTTTTTTCAAGCTTACTTCAGCCCTCTTAACATAACATTAGATAAGGCTAAATTGCATTAATTCTTGTGAAATAACACACAAATATGAAGTCCACTTCTGAGTGATCTGTTGCTTCACATACTCACACATTATTGTTTTACACAGCAGAGGTACTTGAATTCTTTCAGCCCATAACAAAGGCCTGCTATTTCAGAAGTTACGCTGACTATATACTTGCTGGGGGAGTGCAAATTACAATAAAAGCTGCTAAACACTTGAGAAGGATCTTCTGGATTAAAAAAAAAAACAAAAAACCAACAACCGAAAATTCCTGTGGCAATGACCTTGACTCTGTTAGAATAACGTGTCAAGTCAAAAATAGTGCTGCTTACATGCTTTGATATATAGAGCAGGAATTTGTATATATTCAAAGACAAACTCACTCTTTTTCAGTTCTTGTGTCCTGTTAGTCCTTTGTTATATAAGCAGGCAGAGAGCTTGAAGGAAATGAAATTTCATGCAGGACAAAGGCAAATCAGGAGCAGAGATAGAAGAAAACACAGGAAATAGAAGATTCTGCTAGCTTAATGGCATAAGTGGGTGCATCTTCTTGTACAGCCATGTTTAATTTTGAGCTCAAAGGAAGTTACAGGAAGCAAGGCATTTAAAGGTGCTATATGCTCTGCCATACCAACAATCTGCTGCAGAGTCATCCCACTCTGCATGTGTTGATGGTAATTAGGTACAGCTCCTTAGTTGCTGCTTAGTTGTTCACAAGGTTGAGGATAGGCTGTTTCAACCACCTGATGCCCTCTGATGGACAAAGAAAGCCGACCTCAGTGCCAGTCAGTGGCACTATTTCCTTTCTCCATTTGTGAGGCTGGCAATAGCTCAGAATGGAAAATAAGGAAATTTCATATGGTTGTTACTCTGTTTTGGAAAGGATTGTAACCTGGAGAGAGTGGGGGAGGCTGCAAGAATGACTGTCATGGCTAATTAGCAATTAAAGGATTTTTTTTCTATTTTCATTGTATTTTGTAAATAACCAGCATGTGTTCCTTAGCTGATAGTAAACCATAAAATGCCTTTTTCAGGATTAACCACAATGAGCGTTTAGAATTTCTGGGAGATGCTGTGGTGGAGTTCTTAACAAGGTAAATGGGGAATTCTTCAACAGTACTCACTTTTGTATGGTATTATCATATTGTTGGGCTTGTTAAGTTTTTCAGTATCTACTTTATGACTGTGTATGTTTGCAGTCCTACCTGATATTTAGACCTGCACATCTGCACACAACTCTCTTGAAAATTCCTTCAGTGCTGATGATAAAACAAGAAATATTACAAAATAAAAGCCCAGAGTTCCTGTTTCATGGAATGCGATTTTAAGTTGATTTGGGTTGGAGATTATTCAGCTACAGGCCAGCTGAACTTCGTCCCCTTTTGAAAAAAGACATATTTTTCTTAGCATGCCATTTTGTTTCCATGTATCCTTTTTCTCTAGTTGCAAGGGAGAAACATTTATTGGTAATATGAATGTGTTGCAGTTCTTTTATTTCCAGTTGTTAGGGCTGTAGCTTCTGTAAAATCTGTATGTAAAAAAATAGTTGAGCATAAGTGTAATTTATTTAGAAGTAATGAAAAAAAACCCAGGATTCATCAGAAGTTGCTCTACTTCTGGTCTATTCTGAAATCAGAGAATAATACCAGTGTAGTATCAGTTATCTCCATTGACCTATCTTACCTGAGTAGCAGAGGCAGGCAGGTTGCACCAAATAAGGGTTGTAATCCATTTTCAGCTGTTTTGTTCTACTATTTTTAATAGGGGAGTAGTCTTGCTTACTGTTAAGATGCTCTTTAAGACAGTTTGTTGTTTGAACAACAAAACTGCCTTTATATCTCTATTCTCTACTAGCCACTAGCTACGTGATATTAAAAACTATTAGTCTATAAAGGTCTCCACTGCCCTTAAAACTCATGGCCTTTTCTCCTATACAACAGTACAGGCTGATAAGATGGAAGACGTGCTGATTAAAATGTCTTGCATTTTTCATTGTCATTGTTCATCAACCATCAGTTCACTTTCTGAGCTAACTTTTGTCTCGATTCAGAAAAAAAATGAGCTCCATTTCTGTTCAATAGAGCATGTAAGCACCTATTTAAATCTGATTTTTTTTCCTACCTCTTTTGACTTTGGTTGTATGGTGTTGTGAATTATGATGCTTGATTAGATTGCCTCGAAGTTTCATAGCAGTTTTTGTCCTTAAATAATCTTTCATCCTTCTGCTGTTTTCTCCTTGTGTACTGGGTTAATAAAATATTGTAATAATTAGTGCCATACTCTGCTTTAATTTTGGGATGTTGAAAATTCTCTATGCGTTAACTTTTTCTCGACGTGTTAGTCAGTCGTATATGAAGGTATTCAAAATCATTGATTCATTACTTGCATCTTGATTGGATCACTAAATTACGTTCATGATGGCAAATACCACTAAAGGCTGCTGAAGGCCAGTGATTTTTACTCTTTTTTTTTTTCTGTGGCATTAATGACTTCACACATTTCATAAATACAAGTTGTTGAGTTCTGTTCTTAGTCTCTGTTAGCATCTGTTAAAGTACTCTAAGAAATCTGTATAAACAGATGGATATCCTGTTGGTCTAGCCTGGATAAAGCAATATCACCTGAAAGCACTGTGTACCTGCAGCATTGAGTTTCTAAAGGCTGAAGATTCCCTTGTGCTTTATTCCTCAGCATCCTCTAGGTGTCAACCTTGCTGAACCCACTGCTGCTGATAGAAACCTCAGATGAAGGAACTGCAGGTCATGGCAGGGATTTAGACATTATGTGCTGCCCAGTAGAGAAACAGCACTCTTCCTCCCCTGATGGCAGTGCTATCCTTTCAGATAGCATTGAGCATTGTTTTAATGCTTGTTTCTTCACCTTATTTCAAGCTGAGTTTCCAGCTTGGGAAGGGACACATTTTGCCACCTGGGGTCTGATGGAAAGGCACAGTTGCCTAGAGGTATATGTGGTTCATCTTTAATCAAATGCTGACAGCATATGTTTTTTTTCTGTTTTGTCAGTGTCCACTTATACTACCTGTTTCCCACTCTGGAGGAAGGAGGATTAGCTACGTACCGCACTGCCATCGTACAGAACCAACACCTGGCCATGCTGGCTAAGGTACAGTTTTATGTCTCTGTCCTTGACACCCATGTGTGGAATACTATTGGTGTGTGGATTCCTTCTGGAGGGATCTGCCTGCTTTGAACATCAGTTTCTTTGCTGTGTTTTGTGTACAAGATTTGGGATACAGGAATTCTTTTCAGATGGAAAGTAGCTTTTAAAGATAAAGTAGGAGTTAGTGTTTTTTCCAAAGCATGTTTTTGGGAATAGTAATTTTTGCAGGCAGTAGGATGAGTTTTGATCTTATGTTAAAGATATGTCTGTATTTACCTTTAATTTGCACATATAATGGAGCTGATAGTAGAAACTTTGTGAAGAAAAAGAAACAAACTGATTGTTTATAAAAAGACTTTCTGATAGAATATGTAGGGAGAACATGGTAACAGGTGGTAGAGAAAATGGGGTGGAAAATCATTGTATCAGCTCTGTAAGCTATGCAGTTATTTTCAGGTTCACTGTGAGCTGTGGAAGAGAAATATGTTAAAGGCTTTTGGAGTAGAGTTGTATTATCTCATGGGAAAAGTTGAGATGCCTCAGAATTTTATTTAATTTAATTTTGTGAATGACAGAGCTTTTTATATTTCTACGTGATACTGGAGTGTGGTACTATGATGTAGAAAGTCTCTGTTCATAGATAGGTATTCCCTTATTCATTCTTGATTTTGTTAGCTTTTCTTTTTTTTTTAAATAGTCTGAAACTTACTGATGTACTTGATTAAGCTATGCATGCACACACACTTGTTCATTGTGTACTGCTGATAGTTTTCAAGTTGCTCTTTTAATTTTCCCTGTCTGTAATCACAGTCACTTAAACAAGCATGTCCAATCTTGAGATTTTGGTGAAAACCTGCTTGATTTCTAACATGTCTTCTTTTTGCTCAGCTCTCAGGAGAGGCATAGGCTGTGGAATGAACACAGTCGTTCTCCTTCAAAGCTTTCTTAGTTATTTAGACAAGCATTGAAACATTTCAAATCAGGGTTTTGTCTACAAATACGGTATTGAGTTGCCTGACATTTGAATTCATGATACTGTTTTTAAAACCTGTATCAGGAGGACTCGTATATTCTTAAAGTCTGTTCATAGTCTTTGCCATTGTACATGGACAATTTTTGAAACTTCTTATTGCAACATTTGAAATTGCATATATATTTGATACAACTGTAAATATTATATATCTGTATATTTTTGATTTTCCAACTTACCCTTTGTTCATCTCATGAGTCTTACATGATGTTCCTGGTTTCATTCCCTGCAGTGTCTTGTTGCATTCAGTTTACTTACTGAATATAAATCTCAGCTTCTCTTGAGCATGTGGAATGTTGTTTTAATTGAGGATCAAACAATGAATTTCTGTAGCTTTTAGGGATACTTTAGCAGAAACTTTAAAATAATCAGAAATGTGTTGTGGTCAAAAAATACGAAGCAAAAACCTATGCAAAAAAAAGCTGAATGTATGATCTGAAAATGGATTGAGCCATTGGAGGTGGGGGAGACGCACCAATGCACAAACATCTGTCAACATGAACAAATATATAGGAAGTTAAAATTTTATATAAAACAATTAGTACTCTACTCTTATGTTGACTCTACCAAGTGCTCACCATACATTATAAAGTGTGATGGAATATTGTATGTGGTAATTCAGTGTGTTCTGGAGCAGTGAATAGGCTGTCATTCATTGAAAATGGAAAACTCTTTTTTTGCATTGAAACATATCTAAACCATGCACCTCAAACAACTTAGTCTCCATCTCTACCTCTTAAATATAATCCAGGAGGATGGAGTAGGTTAATGAGAAATTAATCGGTAGAAACTTACACCCAGTTGGGAAGTACCTATTCTCATACAGACTTTGCAAGATGTACAAATCACTGTAAAAATCCCAATAATGGTTTTGTGTCAAAAAGATGAATATGTAAAGAGAATCTAGTAGCTCTTCCCTGCATTTCTATAGCAGAATTATCATATATTGTAGAAGAGATCTGACTCACTACCTGAGATTCTGACTGACAAGCAGAACTATAATTCAGGCAGCAGATGAATGTTGATGATGCACATTTAAAAGGACGAAGAAAGCTAGGTGGCACTGCAGATTATAACATCAGCCTTCTGCTTGCAGTGCCCAGAGGCTTTTGTCGCTATCACCTGTTGACAGTCTTAGAGAAAAAAGCCAGATGTTCAATGGATTGTGTCTACCAGATTTCCTGTTCCTCACTGTTGTACTTTAACTTCTTGTAGGCAAAATCTTTTTCCTCAGTGTTAACTCCTCTCCCTTTGAATGTGCCTTTGGTATTTCTGAAGGCTAATCACATGCAAGCAAACTATCAGCAAGATGCACAGTGCATCGCACCATCCAGCCAGTATCAGGCTATTCTGGTACATCCTCAGCCCTTTGTCTTGAACTCATTCCTAAAACTTACCAGCAACATGTTTTGATCTGGCTTCCTTTGACAATTTCATTTCCTAATTCATATTTTTTCCATGGTATTACGCTGTAGTTGCTTGCCTTTAATAAAATAATAGGAAGTTTTTTAATTTGAGCCTATGTTTGAACTGAAACTATGAAGAAAAGGTTCATAGTTGCCTCAAACCTAGTTCCTGCATGATAACAGTGTAATTGAACTCTAGTGACTAAACTGGTACTGTTTTACTTCTAAATCTGTGTGTTTAACTCTTTGCACATATTCTGCAGAAGCTGGAACTAGAACGATTTATGCTTTATGCTCATGGTCCAGACCTTTGCAGAGAATCAGATCTCCGCCATGCTATGGCAAACTGCTTTGAAGCCCTAATAGGTAAAGTGTTTGTATTTGTGTGTGCAGACAGTTATGTTTTATGTATGTCCACGTGCCATGTTGACTGTGATGGAGGAGATGTGAGGCTGTTGAGCAGGGCTAGTATGAGTAGACAGGTAGTAAAGTTTCCTGCATCTTTGTCTCTTCCCATCTCCTTCACATATGCCATGTGTATACAATGAAGATCTCATCTTCCATATCCTGCCTCTCACACACTGAAGATGGAGCCGTTGTGGCACAGCACTTCTGTTACTGCAGAAATCCACCTTTCATGCGCCACCATGGCCTGCCACCTGCCCCCAGTCTGAGGGGAGCAGTTCAGTCACTGTGGCCTGGCAGAAAAAGGGCAGGTTCACTCCTTCCAATGGTATTTGAACAGACCCGCAGCCTCAGCCCTGAATTTTAAACTGCAGCTTGCTTTCTGAATGCAGCAGGCACTCCCAACTGTGTCACCAGCCTACTCTCTCTGTGCCCTGCTAACCTTCCATGAATTAAATGTGACATTTGCTAAGTAAGTACTTTTTGGTCTTTGCATTTTCATTACAAATAAAAAGCATGGCAACATGCCATGGCTGATGTAATAAAGATACCAAAACCCTCTAGCTGGGCGTGAAGGAGAGTTGTGTCAAATTTGCTGTTGGACACTAAGATGCCAATTAGTGACTATCTGCACTAGTCAATAGATTTTTGTTGGAGAAGAAATCAGGACCTGACCACAGTTACCAAATAAACAAGCAGTAAGGCAGAAATCTCATTGGCTACATCTGTGCAAGGTCTGTGTTGAATAGCATATTTTTATGAACTTGTTTGAGTACACAAAGCAAGCTGACTCTCAGTGGTTTGACTTCATATTCATTCAAATGTACTGTACAGGATATTAGGTATGGTCATGGTGTAGCCCTGATCCAGGTCTTTATGTACTATGCAAGCTCCTAAAACATTTTGTCCTGCTTTGAAAAATATATCATAGTTGGCTTAGATGTCAACAGCTCTGTGCATTCTGCCTTGGGCCAGATTGTGTTTCCTCTTATCAAGAAATAAGAGTTTTCTTTTTAACTCTTTTGCTTTCCATGAATGCTTTGATCTTTAATTTAAAAAAACCCAAAAACCAACCAACAACAACAACAAAAAAAACCAAACAAACAAACAAAAAAACAAAAACCAAAAAACCAAAAAACAAAAAAACCACAGCAACCCAAAACCACAAAAAAACCCCAAACAAAGAGAAGAGGAACACTAAATATGAATCTGTGTCTTTGTTCATAGGCATCAGCTTGTTTAGGATGTAGTGATGAGAACTATTTGGCAAGCATTGAGATGTGCTGAGAGAGCAGGCTTGCTGTTTAATCTCCAATACAAAGTTATTCGGAAAGGTAATTGAGCAATAAGATTTTGCAGGGCCATAGCTAAAATCTGAGAGCTTGTTAAGGGGTTATAAAAGTATGTATAGGATCTGGAGCTTCTTCTTGAGACTCTTGTGCAAAGTCTGGTGCTTATTCCCTGTGACAAAAATAAAAATGAAAAGTATAAGCAGGACATATTTGAAATTCTCTACTCTCATACTATGCCTCTGCAAGATAGTCTTGTAAACCCCCAAACTGTTCCCCAGAAAGTCCAAAGAAAGTAGTTGACCTAGTGAGGAATTAAAAGGAAAGCAGGGGAGAAAGACACAGCAAGGCAAATCATATTCCTTCTATGTGTGGGAACACAGACTCCCTTTCCCTACATTCTTGAGATGGTTGTGTGTTGTATTTGCTTTTATGTAGATGTGCTTACAAGAACTAGTTTGAGATATTCAGAAGTGCTCCTGTAAAGAGTATCAGAGGATAAAATGTTGATACTGAATTTATGAAGTGCTTGTGCAGATACAGAGCGTATAGGGTACACCCAAAAATATAACATACTAGCACAAGTTTTACAGAGCTTGTTACTGACAGACATGTGGAGAGGGCTAGTGAGGGTTGTATGTGAAGTTTAATTAAAAAAAAAAACCAAACAAAAAACCCGTAGTCTCCAAAAACAGAGATGCAGAGGTGCACGTACCAGTGTATTGTTGTGTTATAATGTATTATTGTGATACTGGGAAGACCCTGAGGTTTGGAATATTTCTAATACATGATTTATATTCAGAATATAATGTTGTTGGGAGTACAGGATAAATAGTAATTATTTGCTAGCTATTGAAATGTATTTCATGGGTTTCCCTATCTGCATATGTTGTATAGTTAGCTGTTTACTGGAAAGTACTTTTAGAAATGTATTGCTTCTAGGTTAATCTGTCTAAACTTTTCTCTTTGGATTTGTAATTTTCTAACACTGATATAATTATTTCAGGTTTTTCTGTGCATTTATGACCACTGATTTATGTTGGTGTTTAACATTGTTTAAATGTTTCAAAAAAGTAGGTATTGCTACAGAAAGCATGCTTTAAAAAAATAAATGTGTTGGAGATGAAGAAGGGAAAGGTCTTTGACTTTCCTGTGCTTAGTAATCTTCTAAGTACTAATTGCATTACTGACCTTTGACATATTGGTCCCCTCATGCAGGAGCTGTTTATCTAGAGGGGAGCCTAGAAGAAGCAAAACAATTATTTGGACGTTTGCTCTTCAATGAAAAGGTACTTATATGGTTTGATTTCCATTTTAAAAAGAATTTATGATATGCTTTCTTGTCTGTTGTTAATTACTTGAGGATCACAAATAAATAGCGATACTACACCTGTTGTGCATAGTTCCTGGAAATTGATTGTAGCATATTGTGTTTAGGATAGCATGCTGTACTGGTTCAGGCAAAAAAATGACAGTGTTTCCTCAGGTGTGCTGCAAGTTGGTTGGATGAGGTAGGGAAGGGTGAGTGGTGTGGGAAGCCTGCAGGCTTCCCTTCAAAGGGCTGCTCTAACAACAGAAATGGGTGCTGTGGATCCAGGTGGCAGGCTTTGAGGGAATGATGCACATATAGAGCAACTACTCCTGTTTCATTAGTTAAATCATCCCACCCCGAAAAGCTTTAAATATATATATGGGGGAAAAAAGAGGGTGTTTTATCCAGCATCTACCCAATTGCATAATTAAAGTCTGATCTGTTCTTGCATACCATATCTTAGATCACTGTTAGTTGGAATATATACCCTATAAGGGTGAAGGAAAGTACATACTGCTGGGACAGCACATGTGGCACTAGTGAGGGGATGAATTGTACGGTATTTTCCTTCCTCTGAGTCTCTGAAATGACTAAGCTTATTAAACATAAAAGTATTTCGAAGCTTATTGTAACTCAGTGTTTATTTGCTACTCAGTGGCAGTAGTGAAGAAAGTCTATACGAAATAGAAGAAAATAAGTGGGATTTTTTTTTCTTTTTCACTCCTTGCCTTTGGTGAAGTCAAATTTGATACTGAGGAGTACTTGCAAATAAAGTCAGTCCTGAGGCTTAAACAAATCTTTTTCTTCCTTTAAACACTTTTTATTTGGTTCAAGGATTTTTCCTCCTCTTTGACACAAGCTAATTGGGAGAACTACAGGCAGTTTGAACAGCACATGATTTTAAAAATTAGTTTGCCAGCACTATTGAATTTGCAGTAAGCAGAGTCAGCATCTGAAATAGTTCAGTATTTCAAGTAATGACATTTTATTTAGTACTGTGGAATTTGTTAAATGATTCCCTTGAGCATAAAAGGCATCTCTCAATGTTTGCAGGACCTGCGGGATGTATGGCTTAATTATCCACTACACCCACTCCAAGTAAGTGTATCTCTTTCTGTAATAAATTTCATAGCCCTCTTTTATTTTCAGGGATGCTTTTCTGTAGGTTTCCATTGTGATGACATCTCAGAAATTGTGCTAAAAAGTAGCCAAAGGAATATATTTATACGTTTGCTTTATGTGTTTGGTTTGGTATTTGGATTTTTTGATTTTTTTAAAAATAAATGAGTTTGTCTCTGTCTGAGGAGTAATCATTCACCTTTCCTTGGCTCGTGTTTGTTATATAACTGTGCCTATAGACTAAATATAGTGAGATGTAACATTTTGGCAGCTTCTTGTTTGTCTTCTCTAAGTTGAGGGAAAACGGTACAAAAGCAGTTTATGTACACATTTTCTTGAACTGGAATTAGGACTGAAACCTTAATAGTAGGAAGGCACATTAATTGAGTGGCATAAGAGTTTTGATTTGATTGTTTTGATTTGTGTGTGTGTGTGTGCAATGATAGCATGGTTGGTTCAGTGATGCCAGTAACTTTAATACCAAGTAAGCGCTAAAATTACGAAGGTGTCTGAAGGTGAACTTATTTTCCATGTGTCAAATAATACAAGTTCACAAGTTGTCAGTTTGGGAGATGGAAATTGAGAGAATGGTTTCCTAGTCCTTTCTCCCTGACTGAATTTTGAGGCAGATTTGAGAGCAAGTTGCACAGCATATTTGCACTGTAGCTCCTTGTCATCACTGGAAAAAGGAGTGTGCAGGGGTTCTGCAAGAACCTCAGTGGGTGCATAGCCAAAATCTTCAGCAACAAATGGGGTTTTCAGAACCACATCTTTCTGAGTGTAAATAGAAAAGACTCTTAATGGGAAGATAAACTTCTGAGATTCAGTACGAGCTATCCTGCATGGTGGCACAAGTTCTCAAGAAGATTGTTCTTACTCTGATTTTCTTTCTTTTCTCTTACTTTATTTTAACCTTTTAGCCTCTGTTTTCACAAAGACTTGGACTCTGCTTAGAGATTGGAGTCAGTGTATGAAGCTTATAATTTCTTGCTACTACCTTAACTTGTGTGCTGAAAATTACTTTCTTCCATGTCCCAAAACCCATCCTAGGTTGTTTTGCCAGTAGTTTAAACACAGGCTGCTCAGGTTGGCCTTTGGACACAGCTAGCCTGAACGTGGCATTTTAAAAATCTGCCAAATGAGATCCCAATTAAGAAAAAAAACACCTCTGGGTAAGATACACACAACTGAAGATCTGTAACCCTGTTATTTGACAGTAGCCAGGTCTGTGTAAGTGGTGATGAAAAAGTAATTAATGGTCACCTGGATAAATACAGACTTCTTAGAAAGAGTTTACATGTAAAGACAAGTCCTGCCTCACAAACAAATATGAGACAAAAAACCATGATAATGCAGGTGATGCTTTGTGCCGAGTTTCCTGAGAGGCTGTTGGAAAGACACTCAGGAAAGGCTTTTTAAATTTAATTTTTAAAAAAAAAGGCAATAGAAGAATGCAACCCCAGTGAATACTGTCAACCCTTGCAAGATTTTAAGGAATGGCTGAAACATAAGAAGTGGAGAACAGAAGTGAAATGACCACATCTTACAAGGGTTGGTGATTGCTGTCAGATTTCCCTAGGGATCTTTGCAGAAGTACAGGCTGTTCACATTGACAGCTTAGGGAAGAGGATGAGCAGTGAGGTGGCAGTTTGTTGACAATACCAAATTCTTCAGGGTAGCAGGGACAACGACAGACTGAAGAATTTCAGTCTGATTGCGAGAATGCAAGAGTGACTAACTGTGGAGTTTAAAAAAGCAGATGAAATTCTGTGTAGGTAAACAGAAAGGGCTGTGCATGAAGAAGAAAAAAGCAGTCAGCTCCACATGCAACTGAACTCCAAACTTACCATTATCATCCAAGTGTGGGATTTTTGTGCAAGGATTAGTAGGTCTGTGAAAATGTGAGCTGAAAGCTCAGTACTGTTTTAACAACAAAGACAATTTGAATGTAATCAATTGATAGAAAATGGGCAGACAACAAACCAAAAATTACCTTAATGCCACTTTAAAAAGCCATGGCTATTCTTACTTTTCTTGTAGGCAACCTCTTCTGGATGATTCCTCCTCTAAGGCATTACTATGCAAAAGAAATGCCCAGAGTGGCTGGAGGAAATGCTTAAGTGATTTCCCAGCTCCACAAAGGCATTTAACAGTGTCACCACATCTCAAGGACATCAGACAAGAAACTGATAACGAAAGATACTGACCGAAAGCAATAATTTTAATTTTGTTGTGTTATTGTGCCCTTTTGAATTTCATATACAGAGTATTTATTCTTGATTTTTGATACCAAAGGAAAGTGGCAGAAATTGATTTGAGTTTTGTCTCATCTTGACAAGGTGTCAGTGTCTACCAGCCTTATTCTAATAATTTTTGAATCTGTTGCTCAGTTGCAAATAATATAATATTACAAAACACATACATGTACAATGGTACATGTTTTATGTAAGTAAGTATCCCATGCTGTCCACATATAGAGACATGTAAGTGATGTGTTTAAATGCCTCAGCTGTTATAAAAGGCTCACATCACCTTTGAGTGGTAGTTATCCGAGACCAAAAGGCAGAGGAAACCTGTTTTTCTCAGTTCAGCTGTCCATAGAACAACTTGTCCATTGTATTCTTTGCCCTTGATTTACAGAAGGCTTGCTTTTTCCTGAAAAGCTCTGCAGCAGTGTCAGTTTGTCATTACCCGCACTTCATTTTCCTTGCAGCTGCAGGAGTCCAATACCGACAGGCAACTCATTGAGACCTCTCCAGTTCTTCAAAAGCTTACGGAGTTTGAGGAGGCAATTGGAGTCATCTTTACTCATGTTCGGCTTCTAGCACGTGCGTTCACTCTGAGGACAGTAGGCTTTAACCATCTGACTCTGTGAGTACACAGCAAGAGTCTTCACGTAGCTCTGTTTCTCCCTTCTGTTACAGGGTATCCCAGAGTGCCTTATTTGTAACAAGCTGTGTTCTGTCTTTTCTGGAAGAGAATAGAGCAGCTATGTTTACAAGCCTGCCTGGCTCAGTATCCCATCTCTGACAGTAGTCAGTGGTGGATACCTTGGGAAACACTATAGAAGATGTTGGAGATCTATCCTGATGTTTATCTTGAGTTTTCTGCATCACTGATTTTTTTTTTATCACTCCTGAGACATCTGCAAAACATACCTGGAGGTACTTTTGGGCAGAAGAAAGAAGTAAAATAATGCTCTTTGGTCCAAGTGCGGCCCTTTTGTTGTGTTGTATGCAGAGCTGCCAGGCCCTGTTTTCAAACAAACAGTATCATAGAATTGTACAGTATGCTGAGTTGCAAGGAACCTGTCAGGATCATCAAGTTCAACTCTTGGCCCTGCACAGGATACCCCAAAAGTCACACCATATGCCCGAGAGCATTGTCCAAGTGCCTCTTGGACTCTCTCAGGCTTGATGCTGTGACCGCTTCCCTGGGGAGCCTATTCCAGTGCTCATCCACCCTCTGGGTGAAAAACCTTTTCTTGATATCCAACCTAAACCACCCCTGACTCAGCTTCATGCCATTTCCTGCAGTCCTGTCACTGATCACAAGACTGAAGAGATTGGTACCTGCCCATTTGCTTCCCCTTGTGGGGGTGTTGAAGACCACCGTGAGATCTCCCCTCAGTCTTCTCTTTTCCAGGCTGAACAAACCAAGTGACCTCAGCCACTCCCCATAAGGCTTCCCCTTCAGACCCTTCACCATTCTCGTGGCTCTCCTTTGGATGCTCTCTAATGCATCTCTAGCACCTTAATATCTTTCCTATACTGTGGTGCCCAAAACTGCACACAATATTCAAGGTGAGGCTGCTCTGAGGCAGAGCAGAGTGGGACAATCTCCTCCTTCAACCAGCTGATGATGCTGTGCCTGGTGCCCCCCAGGACGCAGTTGGCCCTCCTGACTGCCAGGGCACTGCTGACTCATGGTCAGCTTGCCATCGACCAGGACCCACAGGTCCCTTTCTGCAGTTCTGCTCTCCAACATCATTCCCTAATCTGTACACACAACCAGGCTTGCCCTGTGCCAGGTGCAGAATCTGGCACTTGCCCTTGTTGAACTTTGTGTCAGTGGTTACCCACTTCAGGATCTTGCCTGAGTTGAAACATCGATCCTTTTCTTTTTTGTGACTTGACAGACCTTTTTCTCTGTTGAAGTTGCTGCATTCGTTAGTTCACTTTCTTACAAGAACTTTCAGGTAGACGCTTTATCCCATTACAAATTTGATGTCAACTGCTCTTCTCCTTCAATTAGTCCCAGATCTGGGATCTAATGATTGTGTTTATATGTAGCTATCCCGATTTGCTTTTTGCCTGAAAGTTAGTGTTACAACAGTAATGAACTATGTTTTCATCTCACCCGATTAACACTGGAAAATTGTCTTAAATGTGTTCAGAAATGAGTAAGGCTCACTTTCAGATCACTCTTTATTTTAATTTGTGTGTACATGCTGGTTTTGTTTTTTTCCTCCCTGAGTGCTTATTGATTTTGCTGCATTGATGTCTCATTTTTCAGAGGCCACAACCAGAGGATGGAATTCCTGGGTGACTCCATAATGCAGTTGGTAGCCACAGAGTATTTATTCATACATTTCCCCGATCATCATGAAGGGCACTTAACGGTGAGACTGCCATCAATCATGATCTCCATAAAAGCAAGAGTGGGTTGGAGACTGAAATTATGGGAACAACTAGTGAATTATTCTGAGTTTGATTAATAGAAGAAGCCTCAGCAACCACTGCTCTTAATAAGCCTTTGTTAATTTTAAGTCATGAGCACTGCAATGAATAGGAAATGATGATATATGAGCCCAGTGTAAAAATTTCTGTTCAGTCTGTGAAATGGATCAATAATTTTGAGGATGTCAGTGATGAAATTGGGACGTAAGACTAGTTCTTCTTTAAAGATGGGTGTCTCAAACCATTTATTTAAAGAGATGTATCACGTGACATTTTTTTTATTCATGACTTCTAGTCTTTTGAACTTGCAACCAGGCAGGGTTATATATCCTGTTTAAAAGTTTTTACAATCTATTTTAGTCTGGTTTTCCTGTTGTCTTCAATCTGGAGCTTCTGTGGTAACTTTTGAATTTGATTTTACTATTGTTATACTCATCTGTTGCTGATTGCTGCAGCCTTTTAGCCTCTCTTTTCTGGGCTCTGAAAACTCAGTTTGGGGATATTTCAACAATTTACATCACTTTAAACATAGCATGGTAGTATATGTAGTTTTTTTCCTGATTGATTCATTTAGTACTGCAGCTGAACAGGTGGCTTTGCGAGTAAGAAATTTTCTAGGGCTTACTACATTTTTTCTTAGTTTACAAGTCTTAGCTAGAACAAATAAAGTAATGCATGTATCAGGAATGTGAGTTGAGTTTTCTAGTTAAAATTAGGAAGTAGCCCAATTTGAAAGTGGTTTGCTTAGATCAATAGAGGGATGGCAATGCTAGGTCTCTAGCAGGCAATGTGTTATCAAGAATATGATTCTTGAGTCTTTGGGGCTAAAGCTGTTGACAGGAAAAAATGTACATGCTCTGACTAAAATTAATTTTTCTTCACCACTTAAGTTTTAGTTGCATATATATGGATTTTTCTGCACCATTCAGGAGACAGAGGATATAAAGCTTGGGGAGGGGGTTTCTTTGAACATGACTTAAGAATGTAGGCATTAGTGGTGTTACAGTAAACTAAATCTTGCAAGAACTATTTGGCCAGAAGGATAAGAAATGTTGCTATTAATACGTGTAAATACTCAGAGCAATGATCAGAATATCTTTGTGTTTAATTTAATGATTAGTACTTGGCAAGTGCAAGTTGCACAGTTCAAGTTTGTAAGTGAAACCACAAAGTTAGAGTGGAATGGAGGCTGAAAACACATAAAGGTATGGAGAAGCAGGCTCTACCTAGAATAAAATTTGAAATCTGGAGATTCGCATGCAGAGAAAAAGAAAATTGTCTTGAAACGTTTTTAAATTTGAGGACAAATGAAAGGAGACATGAGAAAAGAGACTGATAATGTGGAATCTGAAGAGAAACAGTAAACACTGAACTCTTTCTCCTGTCTTCTGGGAATATACTTAAGTTTGAGGGAATAATGAAACATCAGTTGAAGGGTGAGTCTGGTGTGTTTAGGGCAGTTTTGGTCAAGGATGATGCTAGGTGAAGATGAAAGAATTAAACTTTTAAAAAATTGCTTTGTAATTACAGTTAAACTCTAGTTGTTCATCTGTCGCATATTACAGCATCTGCAGTGATGCAGCCTCTGTGTTGCCAGAGTGGAGACTAGCTCTAAAAGAGGCTGGTAGAAAGGCACATGTGTCTTCTCCATGTTACTAAGGCGAATTGAGTTTCTTGCTAGATTACACTTGTAGAGGAGGCAAATTCTAATACAGAGCAAGTTGGTAACCACAGTTCTTAAAGGATAACTGGGGTGTTTTTTCCATCTCTGATTCACTGTCTAGTGTATATGTTGCTCTTTCTTTTATGATACTACTAATAATGATTACAGATTCCATTCAAATAAATACTCTACAAACACAACAAAAGAAATCCTTCTTCTGTTACGAGAAACATATTTCTGTCATGGGACACTGCACTTTTGTCTGGAAGGTTACATGGTACTTACAAATTTTGGAAAGGAACAAGTAGAAAATGAGTTTAAGCAGAGGTTAGGGAGGCAGGTGATAATTCTGTCTACAGTCTGCGTACTTTATGAAGATCAAGTTGTGAGTGTCTGCTTCATACATCATTGCCAACCAAATTATGAACATACTGTTCTTTATTTATCTGTTGTGAGAGATGAGTAACAAGTAGAGCAAATAAATCTTGATTTTTCATAAGCTCGGTTGACATGCTGGAGCCAGGTAACATATGACTTGGATCTAATAAGCTGAGGAAATGTGATATGGAAGACAAAGAGAGAAAAAATGTGTATGCAGAGTCTCAACTCTAGATTACACATAAACATTGGAAAAGAAAGACATTCTTTACTTCTCACTGCCATCTCCTGTGATATCTCTAACTTCATAAATTAATGCTGTTTCATTTAAAGCAAAGAAGTAAACAAACAGGAAAAACAGCTCACTTTGACAAGGGTTCAGAAAATTGTATGAAACGATAAAATTAAAAAATACTCGTCTAAGGTGTATGGGATTGTATATATGTTTAAGTATTCTGCCTAGAGCCAAGGTTAAGCATTTTGGGGCACCCTAGTAGAGAACCAGGTGTCCTTGACAGTGAAAATGTTACAGGCGGATCCTTGTAAGGGGTGCATTGGCTCAGCTGTACTGCCTTCTAGTAGAGCAAATAGTACATACAGGCTTTCCAGCTATGTATTTTTTCTTTGGCCAAAAGAATGGAGCAACTTCCTCATCTGCTTGTTCTAAAACACTGCACTGTCTTGCTTCAATGTGTATTTGCTTTAATTACTACTGATTTATTTGGTGGACACTAAGGCTGGCTCCATAGACTCCAGAATATTGTTTACTTACACTTTAGATGGAAAAATGTATATGACTGTGTATTACTTCAACAAAGAAACTGCAGATGAGCTGAAAAAGTACAAGACTCATAAAGACACATTACATAATTGCAAAGAAGCTCGCAAACAAGCATTTAACATGCAAAACATATATACAGAATTAACGTGTCCATAGAATAAATGAAGATTGGTAAGAAGAGATAAAACAGATGGAAAAATCTGCAGTAGAAAGAATGAGTGTGTGTGTTTATATAAATCACTTGAGGTGTGCTGAAACAAAATGCCAATAAAAACTGGGAGACGTGAGTGACTACAAAGATAAAAGTAACTTTTGCTCTCCATTTCTCCCTACCTTTAGTAGTTTGCTATTGGTAGTTGTTACTATTGACTGGAACTTCTCTGTTGCAGCTGTTGAGAAGTTCTTTGGTGAACAACAGGACACAGGCCAAGGTGGCAGAAGAGCTGGGTATGCAAGAATTTGCCATCACTAATGACAAGACAAAAAGACCTGTAACTCTTCGAACTAAGACTTTGGCTGATCTCTTGGAATGTGAGTTAATTTGGTTATAACAACTCAGTGACTTCCTTTTCTTCTGTGTAAGAAAGCCATTAGAAATCATCCAAATCACTATTAAAAATTTATGTTCAGGTTTTTTCAATTAATTATGTCTATAGCGCTGAAAGCCAGATTTTTGACCAGTGTTCTAAATTTTTGAAGTCTATGAAAGCACGAGGAAGGCATAATTGCAGATAAAAAGCTGAAGGCTTAGAAATTGAGAGGTCTTGGTGACCAGGTCAAAAGCATGTCTTGTAAATTAAAGCTTGTAGTCTGAGTTGAGCTATTTAACAGCAGTTTCAGTGTTTAATTAATATGTTCTTGTCACCATTGGAAGACAAAGTAGTTCCTTCAGCAGGTGAATATTTCTGTGGTTTATTTGTCTGCATTTTGGGAGGTTTTAAAATGGTCATTTCTCAAGAGGGAAGGCTATGTGGAAATTAAATTATTTTTAGTCCATTTTTGGAAGTTTGTACTACCTTCTTTACAAAGAAAGTGGAAACAGCAATAAATATTCTTCTAAGAAAGTTAATCCCTGTCTTGTATATTTTGATATATTTTGTGAGCCATTCAGACCACTTTGCTTTTGCCAAATCCTCTGAACAAGTGGAAATAGCACACAAACAGGAGTGATTTATCTCTAAATTTTTTTATGGTACCCATTTCTGATTTATCGGTAAGTATCCATGGTCTGCTGGTTAAAATGTGAGATTAGGAGCTGATTGTTGTTTCTAGCACTTTTAAATGACTGGGTGGATTTGAGTAAATCACTTAATCTCTTAGTCAACTTGATTTTTTCCTGAGTATGCAGGATAATACCTTCATCGGATCACTGCTGTGAAACATAATTGAATATGGCTTTAAACTGCTCCAAGATACTTGTTTCTGAAAGTGCAAGCCATTAATGTTCTCCTTAGATGAGTGACAATACCTTTTTCCCCCCAGCCTTTATTGCTGCCCTGTACATCGATAAAGATTTGGAATACGTTCACACTTTCATGAATGTATGTTTTTTTCCACGGCTAAAGGTAAGATCAGTCAGGTTCCTACTTTTCTGTCACTATGTTTTAACACTTTATTGCATTTGAAACTCTTACCACAATCTCTCAATCATAAAAGCATCTTTGTGAACTTCTTACAGGAGTTTATTTTAAACCAAGATTGGAATGATCCTAAATCTCAGCTTCAACAGTGCTGCTTGACTCTCAGGACAGAAGGAAAAGAGCCAGACATTCCTCTTTACAAGTAAGAACAGACATTTTATGGATACCAGCTAATTACAAGTCTTTTTTGTATGTGGGGGAAGATGTGATCAGTCACCCTAATTTTTCCCTTGGTTTGGTTTTACTATAGTTATCCAAGCCCTCTAGTTTCTAGTTTTTTGAAGATGGAAAATGTTGAACCAGTGTTTTCTAGGCTTTAGGTGTTTTACGTCACTACATGGCATAATTAATAAGCATTTTACCTTGTACAGTTGCAAGGGAAAAATGTAATTTTTGTTGGAATGGAGTATTTTATTTTCATAATTCTGTTTGCTTTTCTTTGAATATAAGGAATGGTAATATTAAAAGAAAACAATGGATCATATGGCTGTTTTGTTATGAGGTTAAGATATCTCCATTCTATTCTCAGTAATAGATTAAGTTTCTTGACATTATTATGCAAACTTAATAATGCCTTATGTTACACATCTTCATTGTAGGCACTGTTTCTAATCCACAGTCAGGTACTGAAGGGCAACACAAGTCTTGGACATTTTTGCTGTGCAATTCAGCCCACCTATGTTCACCTGTTCAGTGATAAAGAGCTCAGAGCAGTGAACCTTTTAACTTGCACACCTCAGTTAGACACCTGAAGCCGGATAGGATGGAACTCCATTCTCTCTTTCAGTTGTAAAATACTGTAATAGCTGCTTCAAAAAGACAGTAGTAAGCCTAAAACTGTATATTGCATCCATACCCATTCAATTAATGTAGGAATGGGTGCAATGTTAGCCTCCTAAAAAGAGAGAAAGGCTATGAAAGTTCAAGGCTTGTGTTGGTGTGATTATTATATTAAAAAGATGGGAAGAATGATAATCTAAGTGCATTTGTCACATTTACTGACGTAAGGTTTTCAGTGAAATGTAGCAGTTCAGTTGCAGTGACAAACAGTGCACTTCAGAAGTGCCATCACTGCAGCTGATGCCCTGCAGACCTGACTCCTCACTGTGTCTATAGGAGGGTTCATGGCTTTGTCTTGAGTGAGGATGATGAATACAATAAAAACAATTCCTGATTTTTGTAAATATCACTTAGTATCACTTACCAAATATTTGTTTTGTTTGGCTGTGATGATAAATTGATTTTTTTATAGTACAGCTTAGACCGAGTAATATGCTGTTATTTTCCTCTTATCTTGTTAAATTCCTTTTCTTGGGGTTATCTGTTTCAGTCAGTACTATTGCTTTTGAATTTGGGGTGGGTTTTGTTTGCTGTTGTCACAGTGCACAGAGAGAACTTTAGTTAGATACTTAAAAAATTGATGTGGAATTTGTGCTCCTTCTGAAGAGAAACAAGGTCATGGACAGAACTCGATTTGAAAGTGGGGACAGATTTTGGGCAGCAGGAAGAAACTGCAAAAGAAGCAATTCATTGCATGTCTAGGGGATTATCTTTCCCCCTTTAGAAGGTTGTTGATGCATGTTCTAGACTTTAGCTCAAATGGAAAGTTTGTTTTGTGACAAACTAACTTTTCAAAGGTGATGGAAAATTGCTTTCTTCTGTGATAATTCAGTGTGTAGAGAGCTACCATGTACAATATAAAGGCCTTGTGAAACCCTGCTAACTGCAAAACTCTCAGGAACTAAAATTTTAGTGCTCACGTAATCGTATTGGTGCACTTATTTGCAGTTGCGTAGCTACGCATAATTTATTGCTTTATTACAAGTCTTTTCACACTGTCTAAACATTTCACATTATAAGTTGACATTTTTGCTTATAGGTTAAATTAAATTCTAGTTTTCATATGGTGCTCCTGAGGGAACCTGGAGGAATAAATGTGATCGATACAAACACCATTCTGGTAATCTCTGGGTTAATGTGATCTATATAGGCATCCCTCAACTCTTGCTCTGCATTTTGTACTAATTGCACTATATGTATTGACTAGACTTAAAGCTTGGTGATGTATGTGCCACAAACAGATTATGGTTTTTAATACTTCCTCCTTTGAATAAAATATTTTTTTCTTTCAGGACTTTGCAGACAGTGGGACCTTCTCATGCCAGGACATACACAGTAGCTGTTTACTTCAAAGGGGAAAGAATAGGATGTGGTAAAGGTCCCAGGTATAGTGAAAAATTAATCACATGTTGTTAGAGTGTGGCATTGTCCCAGATTACTAGCCAGGGAGGTGACAAGTGTGTGGTTTGCCTTAAAAAAGGAAAGCTATAGAGCCTTCTTCAAGCTATCCTGCTTCAGGAATACCTGAAGGGTTCAATGTCTGTATAATTTTGGGTATTGAGATTTTTTTTTTGTGTGAACTTACCTCTAAGGTGGCTAGCAATGCTAACCACTTTGTAGCTCTCAGACTAGAAATTGCATAACAGATTCCAGGAAAAGAGTGACTGTCTTTGGATTTGCTACTGGATTACTGTGCAGTTTATGCTGGCAAGTTCAGTGCAACACTATCATGGATTTTTTCTTATGTTATTATTCCTAGGCATTTTGGAATGGTTCTAAATGTGCAAAGACTTCAACCATGAACCCCAAAGACCTCATGTTATTTTCTGCTACCAAATCTTATGGTGGTTGTTATAAAAGTATCATTGGCTTTTTAGCATTCACACATCTGTGATTTGGTTCATTTTTTTTCTCCCAAGTAAAAGCAAATGCTTTAGTGAAGAATGGACTAGAATATTTTGTTACTGTTATTGATCTAACTTTAAAAAATACTCTAACTGGAGCTGTGGTACTACTTCTCACATATTTATCGAAAGGCTGATATCTTATTTATCAGATTTTCACATATTTATAATACACTCTGGGAATTACTAGCTACAGGTTATCCAAAGAGTTTCATTACAAGAGTAGCTAGTGTTCCACCTTGTCAGAAACTTTTTAGTTTATTCTGTACAGCTTAGATCTCATGCATCTTGTTTTTGTTTGGCTTTCACAGTATTCAGCAAGCAGAAATGGGAGCTGCAATGGACGCACTTGAAAAATGTAAGATATTTGGACAACAAAGAAAATAATTTATAGTTTACTTTGTCATTCTTTCGTGAGGCAAGGTGCAGGTTTTGTGGGGGATAAATTTTGGACAGAACATATGCTAAATGCTGCCAGCTTCTAAGCAGCAGGTTTCTCTTTTAGTACTTTCAAGACCGTTTTGTAGCAGTTGAAGTCAATATGATACCAGCAGGTATTTGTTAAAGAGAGTTGATCAGCTGCAAAGGATAAAGAGAGTTGATCAGCTCCAGAGGATGCAACTTCAAGGGAACCCTGTGAAGTTTCATTGAGGTTTTCCATGCTTAAGTATGCAGCAGTATAAGACTGCTTAGTGCCTGATACTGTGGTTGTCTCACCCTTTAATTTAGGGGTGGAGGAAGATGCTACTTTAGAAAATAAAATTTGATCTCAGATGATCAGTTGAATAGGTTAAAATCTAACAGGCGGGTTCCCAACCAATTTAAAATGATATTTATCTATTAAGGAGGGCTAACTGCATAGCCAGCATGGGACTAGTCTTTCATTGAAATGGATTCTCAGATATGAATGAATGTATGCAAGCTTCTTATATGAAATAACTTTGGTCCGTTGGGTTAAAGTGCCAAGTGCCAGGGCTTAAAAATTTCAGAAGACAGTGAATCTGTGTAATTCAGAAATGTTTTTATATATATCTGCTAGGCATATATTTCTCACCACCAGTAAATTTGACAAGTCGAAAAATCTAACTTCCCTTCTCTGTTGAGTATTTGCAAAATGTTACTGAAGTTTTCTTTGAGTGAATTTTGACACTCAGAGAGCTGTGAGCTTCATGGCCTATCAGTCCAAGGACTTTACAGCCCTTCTGACATACATATTTGTTTAACTGCCATAAATCTCTAGAGGTATGTGCTCCAGCTACCCCACAAAACAGAGCCAACTTTCAAGTTAGTTTCTCAGTGCCTTGCCAGTCAAGTTTTGATCGTCTTTAGGGGTGGAGGTTACACAACCCTTAAGGACACCTGTTCTATTATGTATATGCTTGTGAAGTTTTTTTTTTTTTTTTTTGGTTTGTTTGTTGGAGTTTTTAATGCATAAGAAGTTCAAGTAAAAGCAGTTTTCATACCCCTTTTTTTATATATGATAGCTATGATGAATTTATTACATGAATTTCCTTCTTACCATCCTAAACAGATTAGAACAAACAGGTTGCTACCGAGCTGAGTTCTTCAGAGTTCTCAAAGAATCTTGTTACAGGCACAGTGCTGAAAATCTGATTTTCATTTTATAGTGCACATGAGCAACAAAATATCCCTGAACTCCATTAAACAAAACACTCGTGTTTTTAAAACAACAGCTATTTAAAAACAATTTTGTTTAGATTGCTTTCTGGTTTAAATAAATATATCCTCCTATGCCCAAGTTGTAAATAACTGATGAATAAACTTTTTATTCTTGTAGTATATATAATAAAAGGCACAAAATTCAGTGGCCAATAAAACAAAGCAGTAGAAAGTTATTCCGCTCTACAGCAAACTCCTGCAGTTTATTTGGCTTCTGCACCATATTCTTCAGCTGAATAAATCTGTGCTGCCTGGGACCCAAAAAAAGGAGGAAAAAACTTGATGCCAAGGTACTTTTCCTTGATGAGCCGCAGCTGAATTCTCTCTCAGTAGTCAACTATAGAGAGAGCAGTCCTTTGCCAATAGATCTGCCAAATTTGTTTATGGCTTTAAAGGTCAGTGTAATAACCTTTTGCATTCATCTCAGACAAGATAGGTAGCCCGTGCTGATCCCAGAACTCTGTGTGATCCCAGCAGGATTTACCACCAACTGCAGCTTGTCACGTCCTCTGCCACCTCTTTGCTTTCTGACTGGCTGGAGGGTGCAGGTCTCTGCAGCACAGACACATGTGAATGTCAGCACCCTGGTCATGCAGAAAACATCATATTCTGTGAGCAGTGCACTAAACTGAGAGCAATTCTGTTCAGTTATATAAGCTCTTTTTACAGTCTCAGTTGTAACAGGTACATACGTAGCAGCCAATGGACAAATGTCTGAAAGCAGAAGTGTCCATGTCCTTAGCTATTTCTCTTTCACCTCAGCCTTGTCTAATCTGTTTTAGCCAGTCTTCACTCATCCATGCGCTTAGACTGTACTAAGGCTGTCTTCTGGTACATAGCCAAGCATTAACTTTTTTAGAAACAGATTTTACTGCATTCCATCTTGCTACACTAATGCTTTCCCATTAGGATCCCTGCCATAATGTGGGGCATCTAGTCAATTCTGTGTGGTCTGAAATAATAATAAAAATAATGGAAACATCTGTACAATGCTTGGAACCCGTGAGTCATACTTTCTGGAGAAAGAACAAGACAAAAAACCCTGACAGCATTGACAGTAGTTTCACATTCGTTTGTGAGTATTGACCACCTGTTGCTAAGAGAACAGAATGTAAAATCCAGGTAATACCTGGCCATGTTGCTATACCAAGATTTTATATTTTATTTTTGTGAGTGTATTAGATTTGGCAGTGCTTTCTAGCAGGGGAAACAGATGTAAAGAAATCATAAAGAAACCAAAGTCCTACGCCACGGTCCTAGTTTACTATGTACTATTAGAAATAAATGAGTGAAAATGGTAATAACATTATTTTCCCCTACCTCTAATCTCATCAAAGTTTAAAAAAAAAAAGGAGCTGAGGCTTTCTGTGTTACAAGTTTGTTTATTAATGTAAAATATTTCTCCTTCTGTCAGATAACTTTCCCCAGATGGCCCATCAAAAACGGTTCATTGAACGGAAGTACAGGCAAGAGTTGAAAGAATTGAGGTGGGAGAGAGAGCATCAAGAGAGAGAGCCAGAGGAGACTGAAGAAGCAAGGAAATAAAAGGAGGGCACAGAAGCAGTGGCATATTTACTTACTTAATAACTCTGACTGTGGCCTATGGAGACCTAACCTAGTTTCTCAGAGATGATGAATGAAGAGTGCCTGTTGATATCAAAAAGAAAATTGTAATCTCTTCTTTTAAAGTGTGTGCAAATACAGTATTTCTTTAGTTTGGTTTTAAGTTTGGCTTTTTAATAAGATTTGGTTTTAAATGCTTTTAATTTTTATGAAAGGTCATATTTTTATTATTTTTACTGTGTTGTATGAAGTAATAAAGTATTAATTTCAAAATCTTGTAGGAGGAAAAGCTGTTTAACAGTTGTCTCCTATGTCCAAATGCTGTTTTGTCCGTGTCCAGCAAAGTTACTGCATGAACTCTGCTGTGGAGAAGGAAAGTCTTATGAGAAACTAATTCAGCTGAGCACTTAAGCATGTATGTAACTTAAGTTTTGCAGCTACATTTACTTCTTGAGTCTGCTAAACCAGAGCTATAAACTTCAGATCCTTTTACAGAAAATGGAACAGTAATTTAGGCGAAGAAGATACTAATTTTCACTTTGAAAAAGGATTCCACATCTGGAATGTGACACAGGTGTGTGTGGAAGGTTGAGGGGTTTTGTTTTTAAATCAGTGTTAAAAAACTTGAAGAAAAAGATAATTATGAAGCAAAAGAATGACAGGTTTTTTATAGAGAATGTACCGAGTTTACAAGTTTAGTTTCTTTCTTGGCTTCTTGCTATATCAAGCTGGTGTCTCCTTTAATGGATTTCTTTGTTGAGAAGATACCTCTTTAGAGGTGCTGTTCCAGATAGGTTCACTGAAAATGGTTTTTATCAAAAGGAGGACAGAATTTGTCCCCAAAGTGTAGTTCAAAGCTGGTGTACAGTTTTCAGTGATTTGGTTTCCTTGAATTGTTTGGTGTCTGTGGCTTGTATTAGACAGACAGATGTTTCTTCTATAACTGCTCTGAATGGCACCAGAAATGGAAAATCCACTGTCTGCTGGTGGGTTTTCCCACTGGTTACTAGCGTCACTGTAGCTGTTGGTGCGTTGTGTGTACTTTTAATTTGCCTGCCTCAAGCCATTCATTTTCAGTATCTTGGGTTCTCAGTTAAAACAGTCCCTTAGCATGTATTGTGTACTCATTTTTTGTCTTTCTTTTTGAGTAAGTGAAGCAGATACAACTCTTATTCTCCTTAACTGTGCATTTTCTTTCTGCTTCATATCCTTTTTGGTGAGTCATTTATGCATCTTTTCTGATATAACGCAGAAATATGTGTTAAATACTGGGCAGCTTTGTAAGCATGGATGCACAAGTCTGGCCCAAAGAATTCTAACAGACTCATGAAAGAATCCTTTTGCCCAATGGCCACACTACGCCAAGCAACTAATTTGGTGATTGTCTGAAGCACCTTTCTATAGATGTGTGATGGGCATCCACAAAAGCACTTTGTGGTAGGTGCCAAAGTAGACACAAATGAAGCTGAAAAATTCAGACTACCCAAATGTCTTCACAAAGTTTAACGTCTGAGCTAATCAATATGTATATTTTCCTAAGCACATTTTTGTACACATGCAATGTGAGATGCCCTTAAAGGTGGGGTTTTTTTAAAAAAACTCTAGCCGACAGCACTACCTCACTTCTTCCAGCTTCTATGATTGCCTTTTCTTAGCGGATTGATGCTTTAAATCCATTTCAGAGGATGAGAGACAAGAAAAAAACAAACACATTCTGTAATTGAGAGTGTGATAATAAACCATTAAAACGTAAAGGAGGGGATAAAAACAGCAAGATAAAGGCAAAGAGCTACTCTCTGCTGAATGCTGCTGCCATTTGACTTTTGAGACGTGATTGTAACTTCTTATAGCTTCAGTCTGTAAATAAAAAGCTGAAATGCCTCTCACTAGTAGCAGGCTTGAAAAGCAGCAGCAACTCCCCGAGTCTTTTGTACTTCAAATTCTTTTGTGTAATTGCCCATCTGCTTCCAGCAGCAGGTTGAAATTATGTGGTGGTAGAGGGTTAAATGTAACTGTACACCATTATTTTAATTTTTTCCCTCCTAACTTGACCGATTTCATGTGTTTTAACAAGTAGAAGGTTCAGTGACTTCATTTGCAGGTGTATAGTTGCTTAGCAAATGGCTCTCAGCATTATCTGATATCACCAAAGTACCCCAGGGGAATTGTAAACTCATAGTTTACCATTACTTTCATTTGTCCCATAAACCATTTTACTTTTCATCTGTGAGAAGACTGTAAACTTATTCATAAACATTTTCGTAAAAATAGATTGAATTATCATATAGGCTATCTGGGGGGAGAAATCCAGAACTGTTCTTTTTTCTTCTTTGACCAAGAAATTGCTTGAAAAAAAATGAACTGTTAAAACAATTTCTGTGTTCCAGTTACTGAAGTTAATGAATTGGAGGACTTTGTCAAAACATAGATAACTGTGTTTTTACAAGTGGGCTTTTGTCCTTTGTTTGTTGTATAAGCATGGGCTAGGAAGATTACCTGAAGCAATTTTGTTTCCCTTGTCTTGAAGACAGTTTCTGTTAAAAAACTGCAGTGTCTTTCTGTGTATGCACTCTCTAAAAACAGTGGCTGTGAATGTTTCAGTTAATTTCAGGAGATGCATAGATTGTGTAATGTGAGCAGAGTCCTTTATAACAGACACCAAGGAGAGGAAGCCTGTAAGTTGCCTTTGGTAAAAATTATTATTGCACTCATGCTAATGAGTGGAACAGCTGTAGTTTAAATAGGCAACTTGGGCTGTTTTTTTGTAAATGTGAAGGGGTCTCTGGTTGTGTTTTTTTGTTTCCTCCAGAGACTGATCTGTTCTGATCTAGAGGTTCTCATGCCAGATCAATTGACTTGATTTGGGTACAAGTAGATGAAAGAAGAACAAGACTGAGAGCTGCGAGAATCCAACAGTTCCTGTGAAAGCACATTCTATTTTTTTCTATTTTATTTTTAATGTAAATATGTACAGAGCATTGGATAGAATTGTAGCTGATTTGATTAGGGATTTTAATTGAATTTACATAAAATTCATGATTGTTATTTGTAGACCCTAGGTTTGCTTTGTAAGATTTCAGTTTCTGGAGAATTATTTAACAGCGATACTCAGAGAACCTTGGTCTCTAAGATTGTTGTAAACATCGTTGCTAATAAAGTTTCCCAGAAAATACCTCAGGCACAGTTGTTACTTGCTAAAACAATTTGGAAAGATCAAAAGGCAAATCCTGATCATCTGTCTCCCTACTTCAAAGACTCTGATTATACAGGCTGCATATTTAAATGAAGTAAGCGGTTCACTTGTGAAAAGTTTGTTTGGTGGAAGTTTGTAAGGCCCTGTAAGAGCCTAGGGAGTTGATGATCTACATCGTTTACCATCACATTGTCTTTGAGAAGGATGGCATTGCAGCAGAAATTTCTGTGACCCGTACATCCCACCCTGCTGTTCCCCCTTCCCACCCAACCCATGGCTTTACAGATTCACATTCTTTTTGGGGCTCTAAGATTAAATAGGTTACATGCCCCAGCCACGTGCATTTCCCTATCTCATCAGGGCGCAGGTTTAACCTGGAGGCCCTTTTCTTCACCTGCCTGCTGCAGGTAACAAAGGGGGCACCAAATTACACGCAAAATCTTGTTAACTAGGTATATTTCTCTTTGAATAAATCCTCACTGCATTTCTCTAAAGGATTTCAAAGTCTTTCATGAATAAGGGTATAAGTCATATACACCTGTGACTTACAATACAATCATACTATCACTAAGAGGTGAAAACAAGGAGGAAATTGTCACTTGGGTCCAGGCCTCAGGATGTCTGTGGTATGGCAATGATGCCTTATCCAGTGGATACCTTAGCCTGTGGCTTTAGTATCTTCTTTGCAAGGCTGCTGTGTTTCTCCTGCCATGCATGAGGTGGTCTTTGAGGAGGAAAAAGAACTTGGCCATAAAAGATAGGCACTGTCACCCTCATCCCCTTTTGCTGTGGAGGCTTGGAAAATAATGATCAAGATCTCTAGAACTTGGGGGCTCTCCTGTGAGAAACCAGAGCCCAAATAGTGGGTTGCTTGCATACCTTGTTAGAACAAGTAAATAAATAAATAAAACCTTCCACTTAGAGCAGACATATCAAAAATATTCCATTAGCAAAGGACAGACTGTTGAGCTGACAAACTGTGAACTTTCACTGGGGACACAAGCAGCTCGTGGTCCAGAAGTGATGCAGTAGTGATGGGTAAGTGTTTGTCACTGGAGGTACCTTGTTACTTATTTAAAGATGGAGATGGTGGTCATGGGAACCCATGGGACCCCACTGATGCAAACTCAGCCAACATTTCTGATAAAATAAAGTTACTTCCCTGCAGATTTCCTCCTGTCATTACTTCAGTCATTTACTGTGTCAGAACAGTTCTGACATGGTGACCAGCTTTTGCTGCCAACTAGAATTAGAATTCAAATATTGCAGCTCTGTTTCCAGAGGGTTACTTGAACTGGCAAACAAGCAGCCATTTCTCAACCCAGCAGCATTTGAAAACACTGTTATTTGGTATCCATTTGTAATTTCTTTTAATAAAAAAAATCTAATTAAAACTCTGTAAGATAAGAATTTTTAATGACCTCATTGGACAAGCCATCCCAAATTGTTCTTGTGATGAAAAACTGTTGAATACATGAATCTTTTACTTTGGTCACTACTAAGGAAAAATACCATCCAAAGGAAAAAATTATCCTCATCTTTGATGATCAAATTTCCTGTCATTCAATGCTATTGTCTTCTTCCTTCTTCCAAGAACCAGACATTTTAAATGTGTGTTACACCTGTCAGAATATGTCAGATATTCCAACTGATATCCTCTCTCAGTTGGTGTCTGTACATTAATAATCAAAATCAATCTATGTGTTACTGCTTACTGCTTTTTGAACCAGGGCTTGACCAAACATCCAAAATAGTGTGCACTGCCAACCTTATAAGGTCTCAAAGCTTTCAGAGAACTGGCTTTACCCAGAAACAGGTTGTTAAGGCTTCCCATTCCTTTTACTCCCATTATTTTTATTATTACTACTCCTCCACCACCTATTATTATTCAATGTTTTCATTGTTTATTTATTTGGTTTTAATGTGGTCTGTAGGACTACTGTCTCCTGTTTGAAGGTTCCCTGATCCTTACTTTTGCTTAGCAGATACGGCATTAATTCCTTGCTCACTGTGAGACTAGAAAATAAATGACCTTGAACTCTTTGCCCTTGCAAGTCATACCTCAACACATCAGAAGTCATGTGCCCACAGTAAGAGCAAAAGCCTCATTGTGCACCCATGGAAGTAAAGTTTTGAATCTTTACAGTACAATTTCAGGGGATACTGTCAGACATTTTAAGAGAGACTGAATTTTTCAGGCATGTAGTGATGTACTTTTTCCAGCTTATGCTGTGAATTTAAGCAATTGGATTAAGTTTGGCATATATTTCAGCTGACAGCTTATAAATGGGCATTTATACTTGTAAGCAAGGAGAGAGAGGTAAGAAAAGGTAAAACAGATGCCTGAAACACTAGAAGAAGGCTTATTTCAGCACTGACTGCTGAGAAACACATTGATTTGGATAGAAAAATGCTAACTACCTTCAAATACAGACTGAAAAATATGGGGTTTCACTGTAACATAAATACAATTCTGTGCCATGTGCTGGGGATAATGATGGATTTAAAAAAAATGCATTCAGAGTTGAGTTTTATGCAAAGCTAGAACATAAATCTTAAGGGCAAGATGTAGCAAATCTATACTTACTAGATATAGAAGTGAAGCAATAAAACTTTAATGTCATAGAGATACAGAGCTGGAAAGTAATCTAGCAAAGCTGTGATAGGTTTCTAGATTTTAATTAGGAACATATTTGAATATGTGCATTCGGTGTAAATGCAGATATGTATGTATGTATGTATTTACTTATGAAACATCTGTTTTTACCAAGGGAAAAAAAAAGAGTCTTCTGTGTTCATTGTGTAACAAATATTTAGGTATTGTTTGTTTTGAAGTTGTGTCCAGAGATCTTCCCTAGGACTGGGGCTTTTCATGCCAGCCACTACGAACACACAATGATAGGCAGTCCCTGACCCAGAAAGAAATAGAAAGGAAGCAATGACTTACTCAAAGTCATCAAATGGGTCAAGGGTAGAAACAAGAACAAAACCTGAATCTGTCAAGTCCCAGCTGAGATTTGTCCTCTCTTCATACTGTGTAGCTACTTACGGCATTTAGCTTTAGATATTGTAGCTGGTTTATTTCTGCATTAAAATCAGTATTTTAAGTTTCATGCACTAGAATGGGGTTTTGTGTAATCTCTTTCATACTGAAAGTTTATAGAAGGAATTTTAAAAAGAAAGAAAATTCAAGTGGTTGGTCCTGCATGTTCACACGTTTACTGTTGAATTCCTGCCGCAGTGGCTCAAGCTCGTAGCTCCACGGTCCCCTGCTCAGTACATTGCACTCTGTGTGTGACTAGCCTCACTTGGGTAGTAACAAGCAGCCTTGTCATGCTGCGTCGGAGCTGAGGTTGACCCTGTTATACACACACAACAGAAGGCAGGTCTCTTCTGCTTTCACAGCTATGTGTTAATGGCTCTTGGTTTTTAAAATCTGATTGTATCTGCACCAGATGCATTAGTTAGTATGGCTCTCAGCACATATTGTATACTTCCAGCATGGTGGCAAAAGGAAATAAGCAGATGAACAGCTGTGTTCTCTGTTTTTGAAAAATATTTGGCTTCAAACTGCCGGAGCTATTTCCTTGGTTCCTCGGAAAGCACAAAAACCTTCCAGTAACAGCCACAGATAGGTAGAGGGAGCCATGAGTTAACATCACAAAAAGAGTATCCCCTCTTCTTAATATTGTGCTGCCATGTGTACTTGCTGCAGGAGGGTCAGTGGCTGCCAGCCCCTATGGCAACAATGGGAAGGTGGAGCTGGGGGCTTAAGCACAATCCCAGGCTGAACGTCATGTTTCTGGGAACACATCCAGTGTGTTTTCAGCTGGTAAGAAGGCAGGCAGAGGGATGAGCAAGGGGTTTAGTCCAGCCTCGACTGGCAAAAACTGGTGAGCCAGTACTGAGGGCTAAAAGTAGAAACAAATCCTTCACTTTATCAAGCTGTAGTTAACCTCTGCCCAAAATATTATTTCCTGTGAAGCAGTGAGGATTAAGAGGAAGTCCAGAGGAGAGTACATGTGCAGAAGAGCTCACTTCTGACAGCTGTTGCTTCCATACAGTTGGTAATGGCTTATCTTGTGTATTCACACATTTTGAGGGGATTTTTCCTTGGTCCCACACATGCATGCATTGTACAGGCACATGTGTGTATGGAGTTAAACAGATGAGAATGTGTGTACAAGGAAGTTTGGGACTGTGCAAGTGTGGGAGTGAAGGAGGTCCAGAGAGACAGCTGCATGACTCCATTGCCTTCTAGGCAGATCTGTCATTTCTGGCTATAGGATTGGTTTGTTATTCTGTTTAATGATGCTGACCTTTGTGTTGAATAGGTTGGCCTGTTGCAAAGCTAGGATTTGTGGCCTTTTGGGACTTTAGTTGTTTGGAAGACTGAGGATATTTTTTATTACATTAGGTCCAAAGAGAATGACTTCTGATGACCCAGATGCCCTTATAACTCATTTGCCCTTTATCTTTTGACAGACAAAGTGACTTCAGACTTAGTCATATGTTAGAGGCTGTCTAAATTTGAAGAATATTCTGTTAATAAATGATGTCCTATGGCAAAGAAAATTTCAAAGTTCTTTTGAAAGTTCCTATTTTTATTATGTATTGCATGTACTTTCTTGGAGGAAACTAATCTTGAATTTCCAGTGTAAAGTTTTAGAGAGGACTTATCTTGAAAAGCAGAAAAAAAATTAATTTGGATACATTGGAGGAAGTCTTGCCTCAAGCTGCATTCATTGTCTTCCACCAGAGATGTTACACCAATGTTACTTTATCCGTCTCTGAATGAACAGTCAGTGTCTTAAGAAATTGTCCCCAAATCTTATTTGATTTTGGATGCCACAATCTGATTCCATAATCTATTCCATAAGCAGATCCCTCAGTATTAGCACAATCTTGAATCTGAGATGTCTTAGAGCACATGAATGAATAGCTTCATCTGGTTTCCAGTTCCTAGACTCTTAGTGGCCATTGTCCTGCAATTCTTATGCCTCAGATTAGTTTTAAACACAAGACTGTCTCTGTTGAGTTAAGCACATCAGCTGGAAATGGGAAATCATATTGTTTTAACTTGCATGTCATCAGTGGCAGTGGCTTTGCAAGCTCTGCTGGTAGCCACAGCCCTCTGCTGTCTGCAGCTTGAGGGTCACGCTGGTCACATCCCAAAGACCCACACGCTGCACAGGTGGCCCTGGAGTTCAGTTGACAGTCACATAAATACCAGAGCCAAAACCCCTGTCGTGTTTGCTTCCCTCTGGCTGCAATGGTCCTGCTGGGTGGAAAGCAGGGAAGAGGGAAAAGAAAGATTTTGGTACTTATTATGGTAAGTTAAGCAACACTCTTTCTGACTTCACACAGGAAAGGGATCTGCTGAGTAAGAAAGTGCTAATTTCACATCGTTGTTTTTCGCAGTAGAGCTACGTTGTAAGTACCAAGCCTGAGAGGAATGAGAGCATAGCCAAATTAATGAAAAATAGGTTATGATGATAAATTATTCAAGTGGATAAAATTACTTTGGATTCAGAAGACACTGAAATTTAAGGGCCAAATCCTCTTGTGGTGTAAAAAGGTTCAACGTGTTCACTTTCAGGGAAACAGAGAGAACTTATATTATTTAATTCAGAATCTGACTATGACTGGCAGCATAAGCAGTCATTTAAAACTCAGTGGCACATATTTCATCTACTTTGGGTGACAGCCATAAGGTGAATGTTTTAAATTCTGACATGGCAAAGCCTTTCTTGTGAGATCTGTGGTGCAATTTTAAAGGAGATGAGATAAAAGCCATGCCTCTCCAAAGGCACATTTTCTCTGATGTTAAAGGAAACAATGTAAAAATATGCCCGCTAAATAAATCATCAGGGATTTTCAGAATAGATCACATCCTTATGTCTTAAAACTTGTAATACAACTCAAGTTGTTCACCTTAACTCAGTTTCTTTTGTTCAGCAATTTTTCTCTACAAGGACGCATGTGTAGGGAAGGCAAATCTGGAGGAGACACCCCATCAGAAGAGGTTCCAGTGAACAAAGATAAAGAATTTCCTCTTTTGACTTCTGGCATGGCACTTTCAGAAGTTTAATCCTCAGTAATCGCTCTCACATTTCCAAGGTGATAGTGGAGAACTGACAGAGGGCTGTTGCTTCTAAAGGTGAATAGCAGTGACCTGTGAATGTCCCTGGCTCTGCAGAATAGCCTCTTATTTTTGAAGTACCTTAGCCAACACCGTGGGGAGGGGGGGAGGGTGCTGATTTGAGTTCTGCAGCTTTAGGATGATTTTTTAGTAACATTTTCCTTCAGCTTGCATGAGTGTAAGCATACAGAGTGATGGAGAAAAGCATAGGCTGGTACAACAAGCTTTTAAGGACCATGCTTGAAGTTAGAACTTGTGGTCAGTTGCACCTATAGGAAAAGAAAATCCCCAAAAATCTGGCAAGTTCATTTGTCATGCTAAACTCTAAGGCTGAAATACATCCTACCAAGTAGCAGACACTGAAGTCATAGCTATGGCCCCTCTAGGCCCCTGCTATGGTAAGTGGAGAGAGAAAGCCCTATCTCCAGAGACTAGTTCATGGCTTAGGCAGGATGAGTCACCCCTCTTTGTCTGAGAACCAAAGGAAGAGACCTCTTTTATCTTTCTGAACAGTCTTATGCCCATAGTTAAATGAGCTGAATCTAGGCTTTAAACATTTGTGGCATATAGCTATAATAAGGCACAAGTGCTCACATTAAGCCAGCATGGCATGGCCTCCTTAACACTTTACATAGCCATTGCTGTGAGGAGAACACTTTCTTATCCCCAGATGACTCTTTCAACCATCCCCTTATGTGCAGATGTGAGGAGGAGTGACAGTTTCTCCAAAGTGAGAGTATTTTCAAATGTCAAGAAGCTTTATTTTTTAATGTGTTAAACCATATAAAATCCCCAGATAATGTACCTCATAAATTAAATGAGACTAATTAGTAGAAAAGTAATGAGGGAGCATTTACAGAGGTTACATCCTGAGGTCCGGTCACAGCTATGGAAAATGTGGAAGAGGGGTAAAACCTGCAATCTGCTTTGTTCCTCTAGCACTGGCATTCATAGTTGTTAATTAACCCCAGCAAGGGCAACTTTAGAATGGCAAAATGAGGAGAAAAATGTTAAGGGACTATGAACTTTGTCTTTCCTTTCTCTCCCCTTTGTGTCCTGGCAGTGTCCCTGAGCAGACACCACCCCCTTACAGCTGAGCCACCCTGCCCTTCCATCCACAGCAGTGCTGCCGTTCCTTCCAGCTTTCTCTTTTGTTACAGCCACCCATTAGGAAACTCGTGTTTGAACTGTGTTCAAGTGCTTTTTCCAGGGAAAACTGAAGAGCTACTGGGACATCACAAAATCCTTTGGGCACAAGTCACCAAGGTTTTGTAGATGCCCAACTCCTTTTTAAATTAGAGTCAATTGTCCATCTGCAAAAGCAGAAAATAGCACTTTTTGACCTTTTAGTATTGGAAGGGTAAGTCTGTTATGGGGTTTTGAGCACTTGCATACAAAGATACGGAGAGTTGTGTGAGTACTTAAAACAGACTGTGGAATTGGAATGCCATCTGTGATAGCAGAACTGGAAGTTATGGTACTGGCTGCATGGTGAAGGATTCAAATGGCGAATTTATGTTCTCGGTTACTTAAGCTTGAATAGAAGTATAAGGTCTCATTCTAAACTCATCTGAGTTGGTAGGGTCTTTCCCTTGACTTTAATAAGAGTCTACATTGAGCTGAAAGTTGAACCTTGAAATGAAACCTTGGCATGCAAGTAACTGAGACTTTAAAAGAATGAATTTACAGTTTGTCAAAATATCAAGGAGATACTGCTGATGAAACAGCATCTATGCTCCGTACTAAATCATAATATACTTTGTGAAACACAGATGTCTCTTGAAGGAAAAGGCCTACAAAAAATCAGCCCCGTGTTGAACAAGGGTCATCTATTTGTGCAGCTTTTAACAGTCACCTGCACCTGAACAGCTACAGGCTCTCTTGGAACAAGACAGAATTCAAAATGCTTGAGGCAAATGCAGCTGAAGGAGCATACAGTCAAATTAGTGCTCACTGCAAACGCAGTGTGTCTATATACTTACTAGAGGCACTGGATGGAAAGGGAACAAAGTGATGAGATGAGGAGATGTGGTAACTGAAGTATAACTGATGACAAGTCAAGTAAGATAAAAAAAATAAAGAAAAGGTCTGATGTCAGCTGTCACAAAAGAAAAGAAATTATGAAGAAGCAGGTGTAATGAGAAAGAAGGCATGTTGCAAGTAACACAATCTGAATACTGTACCAATCTGAAGCTGATCAGACCATTGTGGAGAAAAATTACAGACAGGGTGTCAGGAAGTACTTTCTTCTTGGTTTCCTCTCAAAACTTGAATTTTACAGATTTGTTCTCTTCATAATTTCATTTTTGGTCCAGTGTTCTTGAATGTATGCGTTAATTCCACCTCAGCTATCTTTTCTCACTAGCCTAATTACTCTGACTTTTTTGCTCACGTTTAGCCTAAACTTTTTCTTTCTTTGCTTATGGCCATTACTTCTCTTTCTGTTTTCTTCTGAGACTTGGTATAATTTCCTGCTTTCATTTACATTGTTACCTTGAAGATATTTACAGGGTATGTTCATTTTCTTCCTGAGGTTTCTCTTTTCCCCTGTGTCGATCTTTTCAGTTCCTCTCTTTTTCCTTCTCTCTCCCTGATTTGCATGCTCCCCATCTCTTATTACCAGTATAACTAACATTTTGACTACTTTTTCCATGTGATTTTTTTCTCATGCAGTTAAGATTAATAGTTAAGTAGCAGAAATGACCTTAAAAAGCTGTGAGGGTCATTTCCATAAAAGAACTGCATATCTTTTTCACAGTGCTTTATGCTTTTAATGTCCATCAGCAGCAAACTTGTATTGCTATGCCAGCTACCACAGTTGCACACAAAAATAAACACCTCTAGCCTTTATTTTTTTCAAGTTGCAGTTTATATTCCCGTGTACATCTTGTTTTCAGGCTGTCCAGACTTGCATAGGTTCTGCATAACTTACGGTACATACATGAGACTGGTGTGTGCATTTGGACAAACAGGCAGAGTCTATTCTCAGCTAAGAAACATAAGAATGGCATTCAGTGGGCATGTCCTGCTTCAGATGCTTTTTGGATACCTGTCCAGGTTTACAGCTATGTTTGAATACATTGACCTGCACCTAGTTGTCTTACAGGATTTTCAGAAGTGGCTAGGCAGGCTGAGTTCCTCATCTCCTGATTTGACTGGTTTGCACCTGAATTCCTTCAGGTATTTGCTACCTATTCTGTCTAAGTTTCCTGAGGTGGGAATTGCTATTTTCTCCATGCAGTACTGAGAACAGCAGAGCCCTGCTCTGACCAGTTCCTCAGCAGCACAAACCTGACAGTGCCCAACAGCAGCAGAACAAAACCAAAGCATACCAAGGGTACCATGCAGTGGGAATTAATATGAAGTAGAAGGAGCCAAGTAAAAAGACACCATGCAATTGGTTCATCTGATAATCAGAAAGTGAAGAAATGAGGAACAGAAATATCGTAGCAACTCAAGAAGAGGCGTTGTCTTTCTGTTCTTTGCAAATAGACTGATTAAAAACACCCTCAAATAAAGAAAGAGGTTGGATGTATAAAAAGTGCAAGGATGTACTTTTTCTTGCAATCTCTGCCTTCACATTTTTTTGTAAGAATTATCTAATAGAGGGACAGCTGCAGTCTAAGAATACATCTGTGCAGGTAACACAGTGCCAGGGAATGGCAGAAAAAGAAATGTATTCAACAACCCACAAGCTCAAGGAGATACAGTTCCTTCACCCTGAACCCCCTGTTGTCACTGGCTGCTGTCGACTGGAGAGTTTGATTTCAGTGTTGTGAGAAACCTTAGGCAATCTCACACAGTGCAAGTGAGAAAATGACAGCCCTCTGATGATGCAGCCAGTTTTCCTGATCAGCGTGATTGTATGAGAGCGCTGTACTTAGTTATATTGATTTGTCTCTGAGAGCTCTTTCTGCCACATAAATCTCAACGAAAATCTTTAAAGATCTTACCCCAGAAGGCCACTATGTTTTCCTTCTCAGTAAAAAGAAGCAGGGCTAGGAATTAATTTCTCAAAGTTTTAACTAGAACAGTCGGTTTGTGAGGAAGGTCTGAATTAATCTGTTTTACATTTTGAAACATTTAAAAACAGCACCGCGCTTCATGATTAACCTTTACACCTAAGCAGTACTACAAAGAGCTGTATCTGTCTCCTCTCCCTTGCTTTCTTGGTTCAAGAGGCTTGAATAAAGAAAATCACCTTTCTTTTAGATGGGGGAATTGGAAGAAGCATTGTGCCTATTGTAGCTCAAGCCTTAAGTACAATAGGCACCACATTATAAAGATACTATTTGTGCCACTCTAGTTAAAATGACTGCTAGTGCTTCCCTGATGGAATTTTTCTTTTAGAGTGACTAAAATAATTCTAGAAATAAATAACCACTTTAAATTAAGAATCAAGTCTTTCAATTCAGCCAGAGATAAGGAAGCTCAAAATACAAATTCACATTAAGTCTCCATAGAATTATGAACAAGTCTGAGTCATAAGATGTGTCTTTTTGCCTGGAAGACTCATTTTTTTCTAGCATATATAGAAGTTAATATGAGTAAACACAAGAAGTTTGGTCTTTTTTTCCTTGAAAAAAAACACTGTTTAAAAAAAGTGACTACTGAGTTTGAATTATTTGTAACACATAAACAACCTCAACACCTACATGTGTGTGTTTTAGGCTGTTCAGGTACAGAATAACTTGTATGAGTGGGCTATAAATGTTTCAGTTAACACTAAGTTTTTGGTAACATCAATATTTTTTCCTCTTTGATAGCATAGTAAATTATTCCCCAGCTTGCTGTCTTTCTGCACAGATGCGGTGATCTGTGCACACACTGTAATATGAGACTAAGGACTTAATTTCCTTCTCCTCATTTCCTCTAAACAAACTAATTCCAAGACCTTTTACAACCAATATATGCCAAAGTGTCATTTATTCATTTAAACTGTTCAGCCTCATGCAACTTAAATATAATTACCCTACAGCAGAACAAAGCTAACATCATAAAACCATGACATGGCAAGTAATATCTGATTAGACAAGCATCCTCCTACAAGTGCAGAACCATTGGCAACAAAGAAGGGTATTATATTAATCTAGAACATAATAGGAAATTAAGCAGAACATAATTTTGTCATTTATTGCAGAGGAGTACACTAGTACACTTGTATGGAGCTGATTTCAAAGTCCCTTCCAATGGAGCAAGTTTGTGAATATGGGTTTAGTAACACAAATAATGCCTAGAGTATATTCATATTCATGAGCTATACTCATATTCATGAGTTGTCTCCAAATCTTCTTTGTCTAAGTATTCTAATTCTGACTTTACAGTAAACGACTTGAAGTTGCTACAGCCAACAGATGAGAAATCTAATGCAGTAAAGCAGCAGGGTTTTTGAGGACTGGGATGAACGTAACTTAACAATACCTTTGATAATTTTGTCACAAGTATGAACTCTCATGTGTGAAGCATATCTTCACAAGTATGGAAGTGTTTTTTCAAATGACAGTTCAGACTGATTAGAGTTTGAATCCTTGTTCCATACTTGGAGAAAACAGGGCATTAATCTTGCCCAGACTTATTCATATTTTCCATTCTATGCACCAGGACTAGTTTCACTGAACTGACAGACTAAATAATCATCATATGCAAAGAAATTCAAAGTCACTTTCTGAGCCCCCATCAAATTCTAGAAGCAAACCCTTGCCTGTGATATTAATGGTTCAGGTTTATGGTTTATGGCCACTAACACTTTATGACAAGTCAAGTTATATTTCTGTCAGGAACAATGTTTCTCTAGCTGACCCTCAGCACTCCTTTACATTTCCTGCATTGTTAGCCCCTTTTGTCCTTAGGTGAGACAAACACAGATTTTTATCTCCTGTTCCATGGCTGATAGTAAGGAGATGGAGGAGTAGGAAGAGAGCACTAGCTGGTTATTGTTTTCATAGATTTTCCTAAAGCTACTTTGTGGGTCTTCCTTTCAGTGTTGGAGGAATGATATTTGTGACCCTCTTCCCTAAACTCAACATCCCTCACACCATATAAGAAAACATGCCTTATTTGCTAAGGACCCTAGAAAATGTGCTGGTTGCCTCTGACTAACTGCTGTCCCAAAGAGATTGCGCTGTGGGAAGGCAGTCTAAATGGAAAGCATTTTCCCTTGAGTAATCAAAATATCTTCCAGAGTTTGCATTTTCTCACTTCATCACAATATTAGCTCCAGCAACGACAGGAGTAACTCATGCTAACAGTACTGCACATATAGGAAAGCTCTTTTGGAGTTTACCAATGATTAAAAGGTATCTAGTGAGTGCCCAGAACTACCTGCATCAGTGAAATGCAAATCCATTCACACTTGCAGGGTAAATCAGAGAGAGGGCTAAGTACATGTCAGGGTTTCAAAAGACAAGAAAGAGTAAGATGACAAGACTGAGTATTTGTTAGCATAACAGCTTCATATATAGAAATAGTACATAGTGTAAATGTTTATGAAGGCATGTAGGTTACCCAGAGGATAAAAGAAAGGAGAGGCAAGAACAAGAGCTGAACAAAATAAAAGGTTGCAGTTCAGCTTCGGTCCAGTTGGTCTGGAGGCTGGGTAAGCAGGAGGGGTTGCCAGGGCTGGAGCAAAGCAAGCACTGCCTGCAGGAGGGAGGTGACCTTCCAGTGCAGAGGAACCGAGAGAGAAGGCAGAGACCTGACAGGTTTCGGTGATGTTTCAGCTGGCATACAATGAAGGTTTTGTTTCGGTTTGGCAAGGTAATTGTTAACAGGCAATAGCATGACATGCTGAGTGTTTGGCACAATGTTTTATATGTTATAGTTTTCCTGCCAGAGATCTTTGTTCTCATGTGTTTTATTTCACAGTCCACAAGAGCAACATCTATAATCTGAGTCCCTTTGTCCTCTGCTGTATTTCATGCTGGTCATCAAACAGTTAACCTGTATTGTGTTTCAGGAGTCCCATCTCCCTTCTGCCAGGATCAATGATAAAATTCTGACTGCAGAAGTGAGCAAGCCCGTGGGCCAGATGGATATTTGGTAGCAAAACATTTGAAAGGCTCTTACTGCAATAAAGAGCTATATGAAGCATTTGCTCCAAAGACAAGTACCAATCTCTTGTCTCCAGGGTATTTGTAATCAATATTATATTACAGGTTGATTAAATACTAAGATATTGGAGCTGTGAATCTCAAAGTGTAGTTCTGACTTTTCTTTCTCAAAAACAACTGTAGAAATAGTTTAGAAATGTTGACAATAACAGAAAAAAATCAAAATAGCATCATCGATATGTCTGAACATGTGTTCTCGGCAAGAGGGAAACACTCATCATTGGACCAGTACCTCACAGATGCTGTAGGTGGGCAAGGATATTACAACTTTGTAGCCTAAGTATGTGGCTTATATATCCTATGCTCTGCACAACTAGATAGTATAACATGTGCAATAATTTCTACACATATAGCTTCTTAGACTAGTATCCAGTGTGTACATAGAACGGTGCCTCTCAAAAAGCTGGTGACATCCATGGGAAGCCAGATAGAATTCTTGAAATCTATTTATCTCCACAGATGTGTAATAAAGGATATGCCTGGTGTGGGAAATTCTAGATTTGGTACATTTGACATTGTAACAAGAAATGGGTAAGCGGGATTGAAGGCCATGTGAAGAGCATGGCTAACTGAGACACAATTCGTAGCAGTAACAGGTGGGTTGGCCCTCTTGTCACTGGATTCCTTTTATCTCTTTAGGCTTTTTTTCTTTGGCAATAAGTATTAGGTTCACATCTATTTGAACATGAGTGATAAAGTCTGGGGCTGGTCTGTGAAGGAGCAGGCAGAGAGAACCCAGCTCCATACTCTGACTATAAAAAAGAGTTGGGCCATCAAAAGGCTCAGCAGTGGCAAAACAAAGGTACACCTGCCTCTTTTTTTTAGTTTTGACAGGAACACCTTGGTCCGTGAGGGGAGGAAAGTACATGAAACAGTAACAGGCTGAAGAGTGCTCCCTCTGGGAGCTGACAGTAAACAGACTTAGAGAAATGCTGTGTCAGAGACCAAGACAGTCAGACCCACACTGTCTTCTTACCTCTCTACACCAGCTTTCTCCCTCTTTCATTTACCAGAGCTCTTTTATTCAGTCCTCCTTTCAATGTCTGGTTACCAAAGCTTAGGTATGTTCTTTGTGGGTGTTTTCTGCTTTATTTGATTAAAGGAGGTTTGAGAGTTTGTTTGTTTTAATAAGCTGGAGCTGTAATTGGGAAATGGGTTAAGCTTGCTTCCAATTAAGAAAATTGACGTGAAATACCCAATTGCATTCTCTGAGAGAGGGAGAGAGAAATAAGTTCCCCAGCTGAGCTGTAGAAGAGAGCAGCTTTGTCTAACAATGAAGGTAGAAGCAGATGTTTAGAAAAGCATGTAAAAGCAATCAGGAGGGGATTTATACATTTGGTTATTAATTAAGATGTATGCATGAGCAGCCAGCCAGCCAGCAAAGTTCTGAGCTAAGAAAGGCAAAATTCTAACAGGGAGTACAAGGAAAGCTGTATACAGGAAATTCTAGGGGTTTGCGTTTTTTTTTTTCCATTTGATTACTGGTTGGTTTTTTTTTTGGGGGGGGGGGGGCTTGTGGTTTTGTTTGAGTTTTTGTTTTAT
>JAWWEE010000074.1:68661767-68678348 GCA_035221455.1 Xenops minutus
GCGGGTGGTTTGCTTTCAGTTTTGATTTTATTTCATTTTTGTGGTTTTGTTTGTTGTTTTTTCTTCTATAAAGGAGGAACCACCTCAAAGGTCTTTGGAAGGTTCAGGTCAGTGTGTTCCCTTGCATACAGTCTTCATGACTCTATTTCCCTGATCCTAGTAAGTTTGTTTCTCTTGCGCTTAAATAAAGATGCATTATAAGGTCCTATCAGGCTGTGAGTATCTCCAGAGTTAGTAAAAATATACATGGTTTTGTGCACTCTTTGGTTTGCCAGGGTTAAAAAATGTGCAATGAATATTAGAGCCATTAGAAATAGTGAGTGAGGACTTCTGATAGTGCTCATGTTTGCTTTCTAATTTGTGGGGAATAAGGGAAGTAGAATCTGCCTTTCTGATTAGCGGAAGATATGTACTTGAGGATCTACTGTGGGGACAGACAGCTGCTGAGAAAATGTATTTGTTGCAGTCAGTTTGGAGAAAAGAAAAAGTAGAGGGTGGGTATTTGCTAGAGAACTGTGCTATAACCAGGCAAAGATGTATGAGTGTGTGTTAAGAAACAGGAAAGGCTTCAAAGACTTGGATAAGAATATGTACCTTTTTGGGTTTTTTTTTAAATATCTTTCCTCACAGGAAAGGAGCTCTCACAGGAGAGGAGCTCCATCCCTCTAATAATCTTGGTGTCCCTCCTCTGAACTCACTCCAACAGGTCAATGTCCTTCCTGTGCTGGGGACTCCAGAACTGAATATAGTACTCCAGATGAGGTTTCATGAGAGTGGAATAGAGGGACAGACAAATTCAAAAAGAACTTTAAAAAAGTAACAGACTGTTTGCTTTTATGGCTTGTCTAGCTGACTTGTCTCTCTGATGACTTTGATAGTAGTAATGAAAGATGAGTATTGGCAGGGGGTTGTGGTTGTTGTGTTGCTTGTTGTGAGCAGGACTTGTTTGTACAGACAAACCTGACAAATTAATGTCTGAGAATCAGACATTTTCTCTCTGAAATGCTACTCCTTAGTTGACTTTTCTTTGTGATTGAAGTACTCTCTGCTATAGTAAATCAAACAAGAAGTAATATAAAGTATTCCTCTTTCATGTAAATAAAAGTGGTTCTTTTGGGGCCTCAGTGCGCATGGAGGGTTGCAGAGTCTGGACCACCTTCCAGCAAGTGGACAAGCAGGATTTCTGCTGCTGCTACTGTCTGCGTTTAGAAGATGAAAAGCTCAAGCTGATTTGTGAAATCTTGTAGGGCTGCTCTGAAGCACAAAGTAACAGAGCTGAGCGATAGGGTAACTATGGCCTCGCTGTGCTTGCATCTTCCAGTGTGTGTGTCCTTACTGGAGGGTGTGGAGGGCAAGCAGATACACCCTCAATGTACAGAGCAGTAACTAGTTTCTGTGATTTGGTGTTCAGATAATGAGCTAGTTAAAAATAAACATGTCTAATTACTATGTAGACATATAGCCTTGTGATCTACTAGTGTTTTTAACAGCTGGTTTTTTGGGGGCATTCATACAGAAGTTTTCTTCTGGAGGTCCACCAAAGATTGCGGGTGGATGTTCGGGCTCATTTCTCACTGGTTACAAAAGTCACTAACCACATATTGTTTTCAGTGTTAAACTGTTTGCTTTTTGTGGTTCATTCTAATGCTTTTGATGAAGTACTACTTTGCTGTGACCTTTCCCACTCTTTTCTTTGTCCTTGTCCTTTAAACATGATGGAATTTCTGGAGATACAGACAGTTTTTGTTTGAGGAAGTGTTAAAATGAAGAATTTTCTCTGGAGGTTGTTCTACTTATGTAAAAAGATGTTGCAACTGGCATTTGGACTTTCCATAAGTGAACTGAGACTTTAAATCTTTTTTGAATCTCATGCGATGAAAGACAAATAACTGAACACTATTATAAGTTATGTGATCTTCATGTGCTTCATGAAAGGCATTCCACATGCTTTAATTTGACAAAACTTTAGCTGTCTTCCTTGGAAACCTTGGCTAGTCAAAATTTGGCTAGTGATCATAGACTAATCCTCTTCATAGTAAGCATCACTAAATCCTGCCTTCTGAAATTATATCACTCTTGGGAGGCCTCACTGATCACAGAACAGTGATCCTACGGCTTTTATCACATGTTGCAAGCCAGACACTGTGAATGGCATTTCAAAGACTTGAATTAATTTAGCCCCTTGTCTTAAAGTGATCAGAGAATCTTTTCAAAGGCTTATTTTTATGATAGTGTTGTAAATACATAACATAGGTTGAATTAGGAAAAAAAAACGAGTTAGAAAAACCAATTTATTAAGTAGTATCATATAAATAACTTGTTACAAAAATCAATTTGCAAAAAGGCAAATTCACTCTGCGAGAAATTGTTGTTCAAATTGGTTTCTCATCAAATCCTTAAATTTCATTTCCCCTGCCCCCCAACCCCCAAAAAGAAGCCAGTACAATGAACAGGAAATATACGGGAGAGAGTGCACACTTTCCATCTGACCATAACAAATTACCCATCCACACTGCAGAAGGGATAATGATTCCAGCATGAGTTCCTTTGCAACACAGGGAAGCTTCTAAATGTAAAACTCTTGGGTGACAAAAATTTTACTGCCCACAAGTGTCCCTCTCTGCTGAGCAGTGACCGGATCCATCCAATGCGGAGGCTCCCTTGGCACAACTAGGGGATGACATCATGAGAGACTGTGTGGCTGGAGCATGCCAGCAAGTAAATCTTCCCAGGTGGAGGCATCAGTTTCAATTTATGCTTGGAAGTATTTTTAATTAAAAAGATCAATACCAAAAAGCACTTATTTTAAAGGATTTAAAAAAAATCACAACTCTCAATAGGGAGTTTGCCAGATTGATTTCGCTCAGTAACACAGTTAAGATGCATATAGCATTTATTATAAGGCCTTTCTTTTAAGTTTAATTTTCCAAAGCAATGAAAGTAATCACAGAATTAAAACAGTACAGTGATTTCTAAAGAGTTTTTATGTGTCAAAATCCAGAACAATTTCATGTTTGCAGTACTGTTTCTTTGTTGTAGTGTTCACCCGAATGCTTAATAATCCTATACATTTGTATCTTTAATAAACACTAAAGTAATAGATCATAGAAAACTAAAAGCTTATAGAAAGTGTCTCCAAGTATATTTACATAAATAGTGCAGTCTCATAGGAAAGGTCAAAAGCCCACTGATGTAGAAAGGATTTCTCTATATGCTGGACTTACACCTTATTTTTCAAATCTACTTTGTGGAAGGAGAAATTTAAAGATAGCAGCTCCTTTTTTTTTTTTTTTTCCCTTTTTTTTTTTTTTTTTTTTTTCTTAAAGAAATCAAAATATACATGCAGGAAAAAACCCATAAGGACAGGTTCTGTAAAAAAACTCCTTTGAAATCCAGTAACTCTACACATAATATGATAGCTTTGTGGCTTTTAAGTGCCACGGGCTTTCGTTGCATATGACTGATTACCTCCCACTCCCCCACCTCCCTGCAATTATCCTTCTGTTCTTCTTCCTGAAACTCTCAGTTCTCTGACACTTGTTCTCCCTGTAACCCCAGCCATGACTTTTGGATACCTAACACTTCAGGGAAGTGTTTTGTGTATGACAAAAGCAGTTTTGGACTCAAAAGTGTACTATTGCAAAATGATGGGCAGGATCAAGATTGTTTCAGCTGGTTTTAATAAAACTGCTGAGAGGAGAGAGTGGTATTAAAGCATTGTGTTGGCTGTTGTGGTTTTTTCTTTCTTTCTGGAGCAATACATGAGTCCATAGACATTAAATATGCTTTTGTTTCTCTTTAAGCACAGAAACAGACTCTGAGAAAAGAAGTCTTTCTGAAGACTAAACTGAAAACAAAAAAAAACCCATTGTGGTTTTGACATTTATTGGAGGAGGCTGCTGTTTCACAGGTCTAGAGGGTTGGAAAAAACCTGCCTTTCACAGCTTATGTCATAGTTCATACTCATTGGAAGTAGCGTAATGACTCTTAATTTGTCAACTCTCATTTGACAAGGGAGCTCACACTACAGAGTTAATTGAAATGCAAATAGGCAGGGGACGGCAGCATCCAGTTGGGACAGTGGTTCTGAAACACTTCAAAACTACTTATAACCAAAAGAAACATGGAGAGATTTCTAACAGATGGTGGCAGGTAGAGCTAACACAGTGGCGCTTGCAGAAATTTTCCTGCTTCAGAACTACAGTCAGTAATTCACCCTGCGGAAGACTACCAAGATAGTTCTGCTGAAGAAATTTAACATGTGACATTTTTTCCTAGAGATCTGCATAGAAATGTCCTGGATTTAATTTGATTGGTCTGAAATCCTTCTTCCTATCCATGCAAATCTCCCTCTGGCTGCAGAAGGAAACCTGAAAGTGTAAGAAGTGACTGTGCACTGTTGGTTCTGCTCAACATGGGTAATTCTGGTTTTGAAACATGCCAGCTTCCAATGTTCATTATTTCCCTTCTTTTTAATCATACTGTACATGTGTAGACAGACATTTCTAAAGCCACTTCTTTCTGCTCCACTTCTTTATGACTGTTCTGTGCTTTTATGGTACCTCAGATATTCAGCTACTTGGGTTTGTGGTATTTTTTGTATGTTTGTTTTTTGTCATGTCATGTAGCCTGCCACTTCCAAAACTGGATTATTTGAAGGTTGCCTCTCCAAATCACATTTAACAGCGAAAAAATACCTGTCCAGAGAATGAAATAGGACCATAAAAATATAACTTCTTCTTAGGAAAAATTTAGAAAATTTTGGTGTGGTATAGGTGAAGTGTTATTTTTCTACCAGGTATCTTTTCCAGCAATTTTTTTGTCAGAAATAACTGAAAAACAGAGACAACTTGTTTTTCTCGTGGTTAGACACAATTCCGTCTATTTCAGGTTTGGGAACGCATCCCAGTCCTGTGACACTGTTGGTAGAGCCCTGTAGAAACCCCCAAATTCCCTTGTGCAGGGCTTTCTGCAAGACTTTGCCTAAGGTTTCTTCCATGCACTTGTCTGCACAGAGAGATGTGGCACAACTGCATTGGAGGCACATGCTGCTGTGTCTCCCCATACTGGTGCTGCTGTGGGACAGAATTGGGTTTAAGCTGAAGCAATCATTCTTCTGGAGTAAAAAAAACCCCAAACAAATGCAAAACAAACCCACCACCTCCCTCCCCATTTTTCTGGGGTAGAGAGACTCTTTTGGGAGTTGGGATGAAATACCTGCAGTAGAAACCTTATTCCATTTCAAGTGTAGAGATGCTATTGTTCTGCAGTAGCGCTCCCAGATCCCTGTTTCATGTTGACTTCACTGAATGCCTTGGCATCTTTTAATAGGTCTCCTGTTGCTATGTTGGATGCTTTTCCCAATTAAAAGCCAACTGCACTACTATCTCTCTACCTGGCTTAGCTAAATTTTCTAATAATATTTCTTCTTAAATAGGTGTGATTGTAAGAAGAGCAGGCTTAAAACAGCCTTGAAACCCACTTCATAGCCCATAGTCCAACACTTGTTTATCTATAAATGACAACTGTAGCACTGTGTGAAAGCATTGTTAAATACTCATTTCTATCATCTAGCACACTGCCATGCAACAAAGTGCAAAGAAATACTACTGCAAAGTTTTGTATTCACTGCAATATGGCACTTTCAATATTTAATATGCAGTACTGATTTTATAAATTGCACTTTGTGGTACTGCCAAGCAAGAAGAAAAGAAAAAACTGAACTCCTCTTGCTGTGTGAGAGATGCTAAATCTGTTTAATTTGCAGGAAAAAAGACCTTAAAACCTAGATGCATAAATAATAATTTGGATGCAAGTTTGCCTCAAATTTTCTTAGAAGAATGCATTTGCTATTTAGGCATCATATTTGTGGTGACATAATGTAATTTTATATATATAATATATTTACATAACAGGCACAAGTAGCCACTCCCTATTATTTACTCTGTCACTCAATGGACAAGATAAAACCAGCTTTGAATTAAAAGGAAAGAAACCAAACCAAAACTTGAGCTTGGACTGCTACTAACAATCACTAAATCAGACAAAATCACTATACAAACATAGGAAAGTAGTTACAAGGAGTACAGTGATCCTCCTGTCTCATTATCCCACCCCAAGAAGTGACTAACGCAGGCTGACCCGCAGGGTGGCCCAGCCCCTTGAGGGCACAGGATCTGTCTTCAGTCGAGTGCCTGTGATTCCCTCTTCCCAGTGAGCTGGGGGTGGCTTATGGGGCTGAATACCCGTGCAGTTTCACAGCCTCCTCTGCCACCCCCTTCACAGATGAACCTGTTTCCTCAGGCTTAAGGAGAGGAAGGGACAGTTCACTGGCTCACTTTGGGCATCCAGTTGCAATCTGAGCTTGAGGTTATTTGCTGAAGGCAACCCCACAGCAAAGGGTGAGAGAGGTGCGTGTTAAGGAGCCCCTGGAGGGATATGGTGGCCCCACTGACTGTATGAGGGGGGCAGCCCAAAGTGAGGGACTTGTGGTGGTGCTGAGCATCTGCTGCTCCTCCATATAACTGAAATCCAGATGGTCTCTCCTGTCTGCCAGAGCCAGCTTTTGGACAGACTGCTTCCTAGAAGCTCTGATTTCAAGGGGGCTGTGAAGGGTTAGGCTTTCAAAGGCTTTTATCATCTTAAATTACTTAGGGGCCTTCAGGAGGACATAATAAGGGTCTAGCTGTACCATTACCATCACGATGGGTGCAGTGGGCCCAGCTCCTCTGAGCAATGGAGTTGGGAACCCTGCTCTGCTCGACTTAAGACACTGTGAGAGGTTATCAGGGAGGGTTGGGGCTCAGGACCCTTGGAAACTCTGGACTCCTCTGCTTTGTAAACCCATCCAATCTATCATGCTGGCCAAGCCATTTACTGCTGTGCCTTACACCCACAGGTGTGCAGTGCTCCCCACTGTGAATGAGTCCTTTCTTGCCCCAGGCAGGCATTACAGCATGGCCAGCTCATCCCCTACCATGTGAGCTGGTTCACAAAACCTGAAATTATGTTGTTGTGGCTGTAAAAGTCTAATACTTGTGACTCTTAGTGGTCTCTTTAACTGATGACAAGTAATAAATCCCAGAGATTTTTTTTTAATCCCTCTTAATTTTCTGTTTATTAACTTCCTTCATATCTTTCTATTTCTGGAGTAAAGTGCAGCTGTTTAGTTTTCAAACTGGTTCACTTAAAGTCTGGGGGAGGGGGAAAACAGATCCATTCCTGTAATTCTGGTATTAAATACTGTTTCAAAATGAAATAAATGAGAATATCTATGTATGAGGTATATTAAAAAAAAATAATTCCTTCTTTCCTTGTCACAGTGCCATGGGCTTGTTCCCTACTTTGGGATGCTTTTAGCCCCTGGAAACTGGGTATGCCTCATGGCAGCCCCTTAGGGTTTTCTCCAGATACTCCCCTAGATGGCTGCATTTGGTGAGCAGCCTACACATTTGACAAACCAACTAAAATACTGAGTGGTGTGCAAGCTATGAGGAAAATTGTTTTGGCCCAAGATTATGGCATCTTCCTCCAGCCCTGGACAAAAATTACTTAGCTTGGCAAAGTAGATAAATGCAAACAGAGAGACTTGTGATTAAAATTTTAGCTTTTGGTGAAGGCTTTAAAAAATCTGGCTGAGTATTTTATTTAAAAAGAAGAGTTATAAACCCTACTTTTCAGGCCACTGGAATGACAATTAATTTTCACTTATTTGTGCATTCAGAGCTTGAATCAGGAAGGAAAAAAAAAAGAAAACAACCATCCAAAAGCATGAGAAATTACTTCCTCTGGCAGAATGCCAGCAGTTTCCATTTCTAAAGCATTTTCCAAATGACTTATATAGTTCTTGCAACATCCTGATGAGGTAGGTATTATTTCCCCATTTTACAGATAGCAAAACTGGGCAGAGAGTCAGTCACTAATCTACCTTGGACATCCAGGCGGAGAAGATCAGGACAAAAAAACCCACTCCTTCCTCCTCGGCAGTTGCTTCTTTTGCCCCAGTCACCTTGAGGCCACTCCTCCCCACCAGCACACAAGAACAGGCAGAAGTAGCTGGATTAAGAACATCCTAACTCCTACGTCCCCAGTGCAGTGTCCATCACTAAACTGATGTGCAGGTGAAGCCTGACTGAGAAGTGCAAACAAAAGCACAGTTACAATCTGTTCCTTCCTCCAAGTCGTGACCTAATTTGGAGTTGGATTTGATGACTTTCCCTGTATCGCAAAGCAAGTCTGGGTTAGAACTGGGAAACCATCTAAGAATTAGATATTTGGGCTACTGACCACACACACGTGCACACACGCACATCTCTCCAGCAATGCTAGGTCAGAAGAATATATACAGAGCAGTCAATGAACTATATATATGTGTGTGTTAGTATGATTCAGTGCATTGGGGGCAATGGCGAGTTCTAGAGAAACACTTAGGTTTAAATGACCATTAAGCCTTTCTACCCTCTTCATGAGTAAAATGTGTGTTTGATGTTTTTTCTCAGCTTACTCTACTTGTATAATAAACTTTCATTCCATCACCACTACTTGTGACTATAATACATAGGGTAAACTAGGGTACCTCATTACATTGGGGTGTGCAATACACAATCGACAGAGCAGTTGTCTGAGCTGAATAGTCTGAATACAAGTAAAAAGAGCAAGTGAGCTAAACAGTAATATACTCCAATTTACAATATAAGCAGAACAAGTAAAAATACTGCTCCCCATCTGATCCTTTCTTTCCACTCCACTACTGCTGTGCCTGTAAGACTGGCTTGGTAAACTGGATGCACTAAAAAATAAGGATTTTGCCTCTTGGAAGCTCATAAAATGATACTAGAAAAAGTTTTCAGATGGCTAACCCACACAGACTGCAGTCATTAGACAATTCAAACGGCTAGAATAGAGAACCCTTTCACACAGCTGTGGAGAAATAGAAAGAAATAGCCACTTCACATATCCCAATGCTGTTTCTGAAAATGAGGAAGTGAAACAAAAAGAAAGAAAAAAAAAGGCAACACATTAAGAGTCTTTGTCACTGTCCATTGAGCCATACATATCTGCCAGCTTTTTAAACCGAGGTCCCCAGTCACTGAGGTAATCGTAGTCCTGATCTCCATCGGTAGTCACTGACTCCAAGGAGCTGAGGGATTCAGCCACAGAACCATTACCTTCATATGCGTAGGTTGCTAACGAGTCATACGGGGGTGCTGTTGGATCTGTATCACTTTCCTTTAACCTTTGGTTAATGAAATCTCTGACATCCGTGTTATCCCGCGTTGTTGCAGTCCGCCGTGGTATAAAAAGTGTTTCGGGCACAATGTCTCTGCGTAATTTGTTATCATCTATGGCTTCAGGATTTCTCAGCGTGCCAATATCAAACGCCTGGGTGTCTTCCTCTCCACCACCTTCATCATTATAACTGACAATGTTGTCTCTGATGTCTTCTTTGGAAATAATCAAAGGCTCTTTTTTCCGCTGCCGTCTCAGTGCTGCAAACAGCACCACTGTAACTAGAAACAAAAAAACAGCAGCAAAAGAGAAAGAAGGTTAATCCCCAACTCCATTAAAGCCCAAAAGAAATGCTGCACCTCGGCTTGAATTTGAAGTTTTAGAAAATGTTTTGTAAAACTGAAAATGTGCATGTCAGGTTTTCAGGCTTGCTCTGCCTGTGAGTTCTTTGGGAGATGAAATGGCATGGATGCACACTAGAAGAAAGGCGATGTCAAGCTTGTAAGAAGACAAGTGGAGTGTGTTTTTGTCAGGAGGAACTTTGTTACCCAGAGTCATAGAGTAATTTTGACGCCTTGAGAACAGAACTAGTTTCATGAGAGTTGGGATGGAAGAAACACTTTCTCCAAAATAAGTAAAATCAGATGTTATTTACCTTGAACCTCTGGGACAATATGAAACTTCTGCTACAGACAAGGCTGGCACCTGAGCTTAGTAAAAGCTGAATTTCAAGATAAGTAAATCTAGCCTTCTCTGAAAAATAAGGCCTGGAATATGGAATGGATTTTCAGCCAGCATAAAGTCTGAGTTTTATTAACTTCCCTGGAATGTTTTTATAACGTACATGACCTTAAAGAAGTACAAGCCTCAGATCTTAGACTGGTGATATATGATAAAGTTATCTTTTAATCTGCCAAAGGCAGATTTCTAAAAGGTATTTTATGTCCTTCAGTGTGTGTGCATACATATACACATATATATACATATACATATACATATACATATACATATACATATACATATATTTTTTCATTTATTTGGAGGGAAGGAACTCTTTCAATGACCCTGGTCCAAATTTTAGTATTTTTATTCAATAATCATTCTCAGAACTGTTGGAGAAGTAGACATGGAGGATGGAAAGGAATATGATAAACACTTTTCTATAGAAGCTAATTTCATATTTCTTAGCTGGATGCTGCATTAAGATGCAAAATGGCTGAATATTAACAAATGAATAGCAGCAAGGAGCAGGGATGTATTCCTACTACCAATGTTGCTTTGGCAGTCTGAACTCTGCAGTGCCCAGTATTTCAGCTCTGCTGTGCAAACTCCAAGGAAAGACACATCTTGCTGTCTTTATAGTTCTTTCATAGCAAAGCAAAGCAGAAATGCCTAAAGTCATTGATATAAGATGATAAGGTGGGTCACAATTATCTTTCATGTCAGCTGTGTTTCTAAAATGGTGTGTGAGTCAAAGCACCATAACTGTTAAAGACTTTTTTCCCAGTTCCTTCCTCATTTGTAACCTTTTTAAGGGCAAAGTCAAGGACTCATGATGTCCCCAAAACAAAACCTTAGCACATTGAAACTTGTCATTCTTAGCTTTCTTTGACAGACAAAAACCTGGGATTTTTTTTTTTTTTTCAAGGGGTGTGTTTCTTTCATTGGTTTTTGGGGTTTTTTTGTGGATTTTTCATTTGGAATTTTTTAAATGATGAGCTCCCCCATGGGTTTGCTTAGAGCAAGATACTATCTGTAGGTGTGCCCAAGCATATTTTAGAAGATGTGTTGTTTCTCTCCAGTGACTACGGAAGGATACCAAGAAGACAAGATAAAGTAGAAAAATACTGTGTCTTATCATGGGAATACTGTGAATAAGGAAAAACATCTGTCAACCTGAGTTGAAAGGTGGCAAAACTGAAGGAATTAGGAACAATGGTTCAGAGGATGGCAGCTTCAGGCTTTTAGCCTAATGATGAGAATTTACTTGTGGTGTCACAGAAGAGTCCTAATATGAGTTATGCTTCTTTGTGTTGCTGCACAAAAATGCAGTAAGAGACAATTCTCTACCTCAAGAGCATAAAGCTGTGACACTACATGGGAGGACTGGGGAAAGATGCATGTGAAAGAACCAAGATAGCTAGAGAAAATCCTGGACATCTTGAAAAACAGTGTTGATTTTGAATGGGCTTCTGCAATTACAACAGGCAGAATGGTCTGAGAAAGCATGGGAATGACAGATTTTACACTGAAGCATTGTTGAAGTATCTCATTACAAAAAAGGTGTTACACAGAACATGCAAGGATGAAACTTTGATAATTATGTCACACATCTGATATGTGGAATTTACTGCTTTGTGCTGAACTTGCAGGCAAAAAAAGCCCATTAGAATTTACATGTTGAAGTACATCACCTTTTATTTGCATGTCAGTGTTCAGCAGTATCTGAGGCCTCCTGATAAGCTGCTAGACTTACTCAAACTGCAAATAAACCTAGCAATTTACAGGAATGTTTGTTGCTGCTAAACTTTGAGCTGTGGTTCAGGCCTGCCCAGAGTATTGTTTTTCACTCAGTAGTGGTTGCACATTCAAACTCTGCAACCAACCTGAAAATAGAAAATTATATAGCTGAGTTAATTGAAAATCTGCTTATGGTGCATGGTGGTGTGAGCAGTAATTGACATAAAGTGCTGCTTAGCACACAGAATCAATTATTTTCGATTGACATAAAACAGGAAATCGTTTAATGTCAGATTGATATTAATGAGCACAGTTGTACTAACGAGTGCAAGACTACCTGCAGCATTACATTTCTTTTTCTGGTAAGGAACTTAACACAAAGTGAGCTCAGCCCTTAGGGGCAATGATACCATGTTTTGAAAAATGAATTTAATGGTGAATTAAAAATAAGATTGTTATTGTGGGAATCTTCTCTGAAAATGGGATACCACTTATTTGAGCAAGCCATGACTATATTGTTAAAGTCTAAGAATCATGATGTGGCCTTTGACTCATTACCGGAGAGGGAAATTTTGTTAATGGTGAAGCTCAGGATGATTCTGCAGTGGTGACGAGCATGTCCAAGGAAGGTATGAGTACGGTAAAAAGAAGTAGAATCACTGAGGAAATATTTTCTCCCTTGCTTGTGCTGTAAAACTGATCTGACTCCCTTCTTTCCTGACTAATGACATCTCCCAGAGAACAGCCTGCATTGTATTGTACAGCTCTCCCCAACTGGAACAGTCTACGGTTAATGGCCATATCTCTGTTTGCAATACAGGAGGGGTGGAACCTGAGAGGAATGAGGGAGATATTGCAAACTGTCCCTATTTATATATGTAGATTTAGAAATGTTGACCACCTTTAAGTGCTGTAGCCAGAGCTCTGTACATTTTCCATACTCAGGATCCAACCTCTTCCTATTCACAGGTGCCTGGAACAGAATCACTGAGACTTGTTTCTCCTCAGTTTAACATCGTTAATTCTTTAAAAGTAAGTTATCTGGCCTCCTTCTATGGTCAATGGAAAGGGATGAGATTAATGTCTCTCTACAGGTGTCTCTTTCAGCTGACCAGAGGGTAGAGCTCAGTTGTCTCCTCTTTCTTATACATTGCTAACTTTTAGATAACTACAGTTAGATAGATTGTATTCTATATACCCTTTTTGTAGCAGCCCTCAGAGAAGGAAATACAATAATATATATGCAGGATAAGACAAGGATGTCTTTACTTTGCCTTTGTCCTAGTCTTGGAACACCATTATAGCAATGCAAAATAACCTTGAAAGGATCAAAATATCCCTGAACTACTTACCAAGTAATATAATGATGCAGAGAAGAATGGCAATAAGAGCCCCAGTGCTAAGACCAGTAGGGTGAATCAAGGCTTCTGCATTACAGGACAGCATCTTTCCTCGATGGTCACAAGCACATACTCGAATAGTCACCGTTTCAGTGCTGCTCTGGATAGGGTAATCATTGTCTGATATTACCACTGGCAAAAAGTAGGTACTCATTTCATGCCGGTTATATCTGGTTTTTCGGGTGAAAATCCCTGCTGTGTTGTCTGGAAATACAAAGCACGCATTAAATCTTCATCTGAAGACTGAAAGCAAGGACAAGATAATAAAGGTCTTTCTAGAAATTCACCTCTGTTGTCCTGTAGTGTAAAGTTTGAGCTGCTGGCTACCTCAGGAGCTAAGGAGAATGAAAACTGATGTCCATTGTAAGAGTCATCTCTATCAACAGCACTTAATGTTTGTATCAACTGCAACAATAAGAAAAGAATTATTTTCAAAGTCAGTGGACTTTATTTATGTATTCTAGGATTACAAAGCAATCTTACTGCATTCATTTTTTTCTTTGCTTTAAGGCAGATGATGTTGCTATGGTGAGCTTAAGGAAAGTGATGCTGTTTAGGATCACCATACTATTGTATCCTATACCATCAGCCAGTAACATAATGAATTTGAGAGCTGGCAGGTAAATCATATTGAATTCAACAGAAGATTTGGGTTGCTGCCACTCCAGATGGGTAGGAAACCTTTCCATGTAACAAGTAATAGAGATGAAAGATGAGTCAGTCCAAGCTGACTGTTTATTTATCTATTATCTCATGTCACAGAAATTGTTTGGCTGAATCTTCCAAATGATCTGCTACTTTGAACTACTTAGCAATAGGACAGGTCGAGTGAGCGTTATCTGGCAGAAAACAGTTGTATCACAGACAGGACCTGTAACAGTTATGGCCCTGAAACTGTTTTTGAAGGAGACTATGGAGGTGCCTCAATAAAGCACAGAATCAGAGAATGAAAAGGAATCAGGGATAACAAGCTGCAGTACAGAAAATAACAGTCTGAAACATACCATCGTGTTACCTGCAAGAATACTAAGTGAAATCAGATACTGTGCAGCCACTGTTTAATTTTGCAATTAAGTTTGATGCAATGCAAAATACACGTCTTGATGAGGTGATGCAAGAGTAGTAGCAAACCTCATTTAATCTGGAATATTTTCTTAGTACAAGGACACAACACACCTGTTCTGCTTTTGCATTTTCACAGACGAAGGTTTCATAAAACATGGCAAACTCTGGAGCATTGTCATTTACATCCAAAACCTTAATGAACACTGGGACACGACTGCTTTGTTTTGGGTTGTCTGAAATGATAAAACCAGAATGAACAGAGATTTTATTTAGCCCAGCTACTTTATCAGTGCAGCAGACGAAAAGGACAGACTTGTGGGCCCATTGCTTTAATTCTTCCCATGCACAGCACTCCACTTATATTCCGTTGATTTCTGGTGAATGCATTATGGGATGAATGTAATATCATTACTCTAATTCTGTGTAAAGTATAGAGTTAACACTGGATAGGAGCCCAGGATTTAGAAATTCCTTTGAACATTTCAAGTATGATTATTAATGTATTTGTGGTAAATCTAAGTATAATAATGGCACTAGTTCAATCAGTTTATTAGCCTGCTGATACAGTTTGGTGGCAACAAAGTATCTAGAACATATGCCCTTCCTTAGCTCTGAAACAGGAAGACTGACAAGTCATGAAGATGGGATTGAGTGGGTTTTTTCCTCTCCACTTGTTAAATATAGTACTCAGTCCCCCACAAATCTTGTGACACAGTTCCTTAAGCTACCATGATTATCATTATGTTATAGGAATATTAACTGCAGCTGTGATCACAGATGTGTGCTAATCTGTTGTGAATTTACTTGGCTGGTGTTCTAGAGCAAACACTAAAATGTATCATCTGAAGAAGATAAGCGCTGTATAGAACCTGCAGATCTCCACATGGAAACATTTTTTTTTTCCCCTGTAAGGACCGCATAGTGCCAAGAGATTGAATTTCATAAGAATATTCCTCAGTATAAAATATTGAAGAAAATATTGTCATCTTTCTAAATAAAAATGAAAACATCTGGAAACGCACCATACTGCATAGACACCTTTTCCTGTTGGGTTGGGAGGAGACAGGCTTTAGTCATGAAGATACACAGAATAAGGATGAAAGACAATGGGCAGCAACCTTGCCTAGGAGCCAGGAATGGTGAAATAGGGAAGATTCTGAGGCAAAAAGCTTCACTGTAACAACCACTGACTCCTAAAAGCTACAAAATCTGCCCCTAAATGAATTTTTCATCACCAATCAAAAGGAAACCAAGAGACATTGCCATTTATCTGTATCCTTTGTGCTCCATATCACACAATATCCACCTAGGAGTATGTGCATATGGGAATATAAGACAGTGAAATCTATGAGGGAAAAGAGCGTGATTGGAATTAGTTTCATTTAAGACAAATAGCTTCCCCCTCTCTTACATGAGGGCTCACACTGAATTTTGCTACTTTGATTTTCTACCCATGTTAATAGTTTGTTAATGCATTTTAACCTATGATTCAAATGAAAAAATAGTGGAATAAAATATAGCAGATCTAAGACTCTATATGCTTCTACAAGCATTCATTATAGCAGCTTGTTGACTTTATTATTATATTTATTCATTATAGTAGCTTGTTGACTTTTAATAAAAGTCCTATAACTGTGTTTATTGTACTTCTACAGATCTGCAAATGCCTTCTCCAAAATTGGTGCTGTGTATTTGTATTACAGAACTCAGTCACTTGGACAAAATACTGTGCTTTAAAGCTCCACAGTCCTATTGAAGTTAATATGATTCCATTAGGCATAAACCACTTTCTAATATGAACCACTGGGCTAAATTCTTTCAATGTATAAAATAGCAGTTTATGCATAATATAGACTAGGCTGAATTCTATGCTAAAATACATCAATAGAAATGGTGATTTTTTTATAATAGGCAGAAATCAAAGGTATTCACTTGAAGTCACAGGACTATTGGCAACACTATTTCATAAGGGCATACTTTTCTAACAAATACGTTCAAGTATATTGGCAAATGTGTTTCTTCTCCTCTAAAGAATTACAATTGTTTTCTTTCCTGCTTTTTGAACCATGAACTACATATTTTCATTTTACTGCTAGGTGCTTAAAGTTCTCACAATCTGAAATGATAATGGAATAAACAGAAGCTTCATAAAAACTTTATGCTCTATAAACATGAGTCTTTTTCTGATTGAATGGAAATGTAAGTTTAAATATACATATAGGTCTTCACATCTCTTTTTATTTGTCTTTTTTGTCATCCTCTTTCAAATAATTTGTGCCAGTTAATTGATGTAGGTTAATTTGTTTGGATTATCCTTTAATTACTGCTGTCATGGGTTTCTCTGATTAGGGTTTTTTTTATAAGAGGAAGATCGGCTTCTGATGGAAGTCTCTGGAAGTTTCCCTCCATCCTATAGAGCAGAGCCAAT
>JAWWEE010000074.1:68678448-68719716 GCA_035221455.1 Xenops minutus
TAAAGAACTCTTCTCTACTTTACCCACATAAAGTTGTCTTGGAAAGTTTTTTTTCCCCCTCTCCTTAAGGCAACATTAGGAGAAATTAAATACTAAGAATATAGTATCTAAAATCGGTAAACAAAGTTTTCCTATGCTTTCCTCTTGGAGTTTTCAGTCACTTTAAGATTTAGACAGAAGCTGGGATGGAGGTTTCAGCATCTAAATTTTGAGCATAAAGTCCTTGAGGGTTCCTTGAGTGCTTCAGTCTCTCTGCATCTCATTTAATAGGACATATGCTTTTCTTGACAACACCTATATGTAGGAAAGAAAGAATAATGATTAGTTCTTGTCAAACATTTGATCAGAGAATAACATTCTTCAAAAGCACATTGATTCACGGAAGTTCAAGTGTTTTGTGGAAATTAATTTCACTGTCAAATTTAGCAAACTATTAAAAATGTTAACTTTGTTTTAGATAGCATTGAAAAATTTTATTCTGACAAGGTCCAAGTACTTTCCTCTTTTGCCTTTTGACTGTTACATTTTTTTTTTTAATTTTTTTTTGGGGGGTGTGTTTTTTTTTTTATATGTATAATTAGCATGAAGATAAATAAAAGCTAAAGTATTACAGTCAAAAGGAAGTACTACCTCACAAAAAAGAAGTGTTTTAAAGACCATAAAATCTTTTGAGAGTTCTGAAGTAAAATAAAAGGAAATTTCTTGATTAGAAGATATTTAATTCCTACTTTTCTTTCCACTCAGTTAAAACAAAATTTCAGAATGTTGTAGTTTCTCCCTGAACACAAATTCACAAGTTCTGCTATTATTTTAATACATCTAAATAAGATACAGACAGTGAATACTACATGGGCAAATAATGCAATGACATTGTAGGTGTGGTTTCTGTTGATATATCATGGATATATAGACAAATTGCTTTTTCAAAACTGTTGCAAAGCAGTTTGCCTTCTAGGTATAAAATAAAGAATACTCTTCTGCCTTTTTACCTCATTCCATGATTTGAGGTATTCTCCACTACAGCCTGTTGTAACCAGTTACAGAAAGGTGTAAAATAAGGAGAAAAGGAGCATCTGATGGAGACATTACTGCAGGAGAAGAGGTCAGTTGGGTTAGGACTCATTAGCTGAAGACATGCCAGCTGATGAGAGGGATACTGCAGAAGGTTATAAAATCATGGACAACATAGAGAAGGTATTAGAAAATAGTGTTAGCTTTTCTCCACTGTACAAAATCCAGACAATTGACTCAGTATATTTTTTCACACACAGCACTTTTAATTTGGGAGTTCATTGTCATTCAATACTTTTTGTAACACAAGTACAAATGGCTTCATAAAATATTAGATAATGTCTCTCATGTAAGAAAGTCTGTCAAGAGATATCAAACACACCTAGGGAAATGCAACCTCTGTCTCATATAGGTAAGATGATAGCTGGAAACTTAGAGCAAATACTTGGTGAAATGTTGTTCTGCACTTCGCTTAGTCTTACTTTCTTTTCATAAGCACCTACCAGAAGATTATATGGGCTTTTGGTTGTTCTCAGTAGGATTCTTCAAATATCTGGTGGGACTAAAGCTCTTCAATACAGAAAATAAATTTACAGTGAACCTATAATCCCTGGATAGCTTGCAATATATTTCAAATCTTTCTGGCAAGCATGAATTGTTGACACTTTGGAAAACAAAATGGTATCAACTTCTCCCTGTGTACCAAGGATGAAACATGAACGTCAACTTTGTATGTGAAGGAAAGGTTGCCTTTTTGCTTGCTTGTTCCAAGCTAAATTACTACTTTTCTTTATGCATCAAGGCAATCACAGACATTTCTTGTGGAAGTATACTGTTAAATTCCTGAAATTATCAGATACTGGGATGGAAAACTCTTTTAGAAGCCATATGTACCTATGTCTACAAAATCAAAAGAAAAAATCTTTCAGCAGAAATTTTGTTGATAATTATAGAGATATTAGACATTTCAGTTTCACTGGGAAGTTCACTGAAACTGCAAAAATGTCTCTTTTCCTCAGGTTACAGCTGGTACAGTGCGAAGTTAGGAAAAAACCCTCTTGAAGGCATCATGCAGTGCCAATTATCATGGTTCTTGTAATGCTGTCACAAGTGTTATAATTAGTGGTGCTAGCAAGGGCATCGTCTATGAGGTCAGATTCACTGTGTTCTGGCTGTTATAATTACCACCATACTTTTCTGAAAATTAAACTCTTTGTACTGCCTTCTGCCCCCCTATTCATGATATTTTCCTTCTTCTTTTCAAATCTGAAAATGTGAGTTCTTTAGTGAACATGTGTACCATTTACATTTCTGTAAAGCTAAAATTAAAAGATCTTCCTTATTTTTTTGTGCAGAGGCCTGACTTTTAAAACTATTAACAGGGTGTTTTAGTTAACAGGAACAATGGCTACAGAGAATGAGGCAGATGGCCCCACCACTGGTGCTAAACTTCTTAAAAAGAGTGGAAAGTTGTTGAGATTTGGTTATTAAAATTATTAGAAATGCCTCTTCCCAAACTAAGGTGCAAACAAGACCAGAAGCCAAAGTCAGTAGTATGGGTTTTGTGTAATAGTAAACATGAGGCAGAGAAAGAGAGATAGAGAGAAATAAGAAAAAGGAGATGGGGGTAGAGGGAGAAGAAAGAGAGTGACAGAGAAAGATTAAAATATAAAATTTATCACCACTCCATAGAACCTCATGGAGTTCCATTGGTCTGGTTCTTTTGGTCTTCTTGGTCGTGAGGGTCTCCCAAAAAACACAGAGTCCAATGGATTGATATAGATTCAGGAGATGCCCAGGCATCTTCCCTTGTGGTGGGGAAGCTTTGCAGTCTCTTGTAACAGACTCTGGATTTGTTGCCTCTTTTGGATCACAGACAGTCCTCTGGCGGTGGAAGGCCTCAGGAATGAGGCAGGGGGACACTTTGAGGGTCTTTGATAGTTTATGACCCCTTCTCAACTACCTCTCCTGTGAATGTCCCGTGTGTAGTCATCTTCCTGTGTGGTGGGGGATAACTCCTTTGGTTTGGTGTGGAGACATTTGACCATCACATATGCAAAGCCCTTCTTCCCCACCACCCCCTGAGCTCAACTAGAGCGAATTCTTAACACAGAGGCATTGTCCCCTGAGCTTTGTTTACCTGTCCTCAGACCTGAGATGATTAGACAATAGTCCCAATGCCCAGACACAGACCAAATTCCAGTCAGGAGGTACTGGGAGGTGTGGGGCGGGGTGCTTCGATGATGGCAGCAGCCAGTTGCTTCCCTGAAGTTTGACAAAAGTGTTTCTATGATTTTGACAATGTTTAAGACATTCCAGTGCATCACAAAAGTATCCACTGCGCTGAGAAACCCTGTAACCAATCCTGTTCAGAAATGTGATTGCATACCTCTGAAAACCAATGGAACTAGCTGTTCTCATTACTTCATTGGAAAGGCAATTCGATAATCACACATATTTTAAGGTCCAGGAAAGACTTCTAATTTTCAGCCTAGTTTTATTGAAGTAATAATTATTTCTTTTTGGAAATAAGAAGCAATTGTACTTCCACAGAGGGCAGAATGGCAGTGTGAACAATTTCACTGAAGTGTTATACCTTTATGGCAAGGGGTTATTATAAAATCTTGTATACACAGCCTTTCTGTTTCTTTTCTGGTTTTCTGTTTTTTTTCCTTGTTTTGGTCAAAGTTCTTTATTTGTGTATATATTATTTTTCTTTTGCCATTTGTTGGAATGCCAGGAATAAGCTATTACATTATGACCTTTCTGCAGCATTTTCTATTGGGACATTAATGGTAGGTTATTTATCATTTTGTTAGGAAAGAATAGATTTCCTGTCTCTTCTCTTGGGGCAACCTTATTTTCACTTGTTTCATTGACTAAATGTACTCATTATTTAGTCTCAAGTGTATGCCTGGGGTGTAGCCCCTGTAATGATTAAGTTTTCTTAGCAAATCAACACTATGGAAAATGTTTATGATACTTAAATATGTCTCACAGTTAATTCATTTTTTCTCCTCTCTCTTGACTAACTTCAAGCTTGCTTTTTCTTTTCTTTGTTTGTTTCTATATTCAGTGTTGACATCTCAGTTGTAGCTTTCACTATTAATTGTCACTGTTGCGTTTTCATTATCGTAAACACCCAGGACAGAGAAGCCCTTTAATGAACAATTTCCTAAGGGTAACTTTTACAAGTTGTTTGTCTTTCTATCTTGAGCTTTGCAGGATTTACAAGGAAGCTAGTTATTTAAAATCTTGCACAGTGCAAAAAAAAAGTCCTTCACACTCTTCCCATATTTCTGTCACACAGACACTCACGCACAATATGCATTGGGTATTATTCTGTGATTCAGATCCACAGTTCTCAAGTAAATATTGATTTCACTAGTGTGCAAAACTCCTTAAAAAAGCTGTATTTCATCCCTTCCCTTGACCCAAACTACATTTTCAATCATATAAATTGTTGGTTTCATTAAATTATGTAATTGTTTTTAATAATTTAGTGAATAATATAATTATTATCCATCTTATGGTATAGTAGTATGCCTTCTAAGTTCTCAGTTATTCTCCTGGTTAGGTTTTATTGTGGGCAGTAGCAGATTAACTATAAGGATCTCTGCTGGAATTTACTTTATAAAGACAAATCTTCATTTCTTTCCTGGCTATTTTTTGAGTGCTTTCCACCTCAGATTGGCATTCAGAATTCATCTTTCAGCAAGTTGGCTCCCAGATTACACAAGTAAGCAGCAATGACTGCAATGATAAATAACAGGTCCTGAAATTGAGCTTGCATATGGACTCCCTAATTATCTGCCCTATTTAATTTTTAGTTCCCTCTCTCACTGTGTTCGGGACCCTTCTACCTGTTTTACTACAGGATGAATGTACTACAGATGGGATAAGTCTGGAAGGTTCTTCGATATCAGTTCATACATTCCACTGGGTGTTGAGAGCAGAAATTAGCCCCTGGACCTCTCTTCGCCTGGACGTCTCCTATTCAGCATTATAGATAAAGTATGGGTGACTGTAGGTGCAGGTGGACACAAAAACATTTTTAAGGATTTGAAAAAGTGTAACAAATAAAGAAACAGTGTTAGAAGGCAAAATAGTAAATCAAAGTCAGAGAAAATTGTTTTTCTTTGTATTTTACAGTTGAAACTGAAGCTACTGATTCTTTATTGTTGCATAAAATGTTAAGAGGTTTCAAAAGACGGAGACCATAAGAACTGTAATAAGCTACTAAATATTGATCCAGGAAAACAAAAGCAAAATATTCCATTCTTTCTTTTCCACACGAAAAGAAAAAAGAGAAACTAATCTGAAGGGGAAAATTTAAAAATATTAAATATAAAGCTAAACAACGGAAGTGATTGTTGCAGCATGGCACTCTCATCCGTATTTATTTTGATTTGTGACAAAAAAATGGGTAATGATGTGTAGGAAAAAATTTCCTTGCAAAAATAAATTTTTAATTGTTCATTGTTTAGTTTATGAAAATTTTGGATTTGGGCCAACATGTTCTTGGGTTTTTTTATATTTTCAAAACTCCAAGATATTTTGGAAAAAAAGACACAGGAAAAGGTCACATCTGAGATTTAAATTTTCATTTTTGGACCTAAATCCTTTCCTAGGAAAATAGAAAGACATAGTATCAAGTGCTTTCAACTGTAAACCATTTTTTTCCTTTGTTTTCTTGAAGTGATTGCAGCCTTCTTTAAAAACAAATAAATGAATAAATACACAGATAAATAAATAAAAAAAAATGAGGTGGATTGTGTCCAGTGGTGGATTCAGATGTGGAGAAAAACTGCCCCAGTATGAAGGTAGAAGGCAGGAAATGAAGCTGTTTAACCAGGATAGAGAAGCCATGTTGGAGAGCCAAGGTAGATCCCTGTCAAGCCCCGTCAATTTTAACTGACATATCAGAATCACAGAATACCCATATCAATCTCAGAATTAGTAAGGTTGGAAGGGTCCACAGTGGGACCAACATCTTGTCCAACCCCCCATCTTGAGGAGGGTCATCCTAGAGAACGTGGTACAGTTTTGCATCCAGACAGTTCCTGAATGTGTAGAAGACTCCACAACCTCTCTGGCCAATTGGTTCTAGTGTGCTGTCACCTGTATAGTAAAGTTCTTCCTCATACTTAGGTGGAACTTCCTATACATAGCTTTCTGCCCATTGCTTTTTGTCCTATTGCTTGCCACCACCTGTCTGGCTCCATCCTCTTTACACCCTCCCTTCAGAAATTACAGACCATTGTCAGTCTCTTCTCAAGGCTGAACAGGCCCAGGTCCCTCGGTCTCTCTTTGTAAGGGAGATACTCCAGGCCCTTAATCATGTTTGCAGCCCCTCACTGGACCTACTCCAGGAGCTCCATATCTCTCTTGTACTAAGGAATCTAGGATTGGACACAGCACTCCAGATGTGTCCTCATTAGGGCTGAATAGAGGGGCAAGATCACCTCCCTTGACCTGCTGGCAATGTTCTTTCTAATGCACCCCAGGATCCCATTGGCCTCCTTGGCCAACAAGGCACACAGCTGGCTAATGGACAGCTTGCTGTCTACCAGAACCCCCAGGTCCCTCTCCACAGAGCTGCTTTCCAGCAGTTCAACCCCCACTGATGCATGGGGTTATTCTTCCCCAGGTGCAGGACCCTGCGCTTGCCTTTGTTGAATTTCACACAGGTCTTCTCTGCCCATCTCTCCAACCTGTTGAGGTCCTTCTGAAGGGCTGCACAGCATTCTGGAGTATCAGACGAGAGTAGGCCACTCCTCCCAGCTTTGTGTCATCAGTGAACTTGCTGAGGAGGCATCCAAGTCATTGCTGGATAAGTTAAACAACACTGAGCTCAGTATTGAATCTTGAGAGACACCACTAGTGACAGGCCTCCAACTAGATCCTGTGCCACTGATCATGACCCTCTGGTATCTGCCATTTAGCCAGTTCTCAATCCACCTCACTATCCATTCATCCAGTGCCGTTTCCTGAGTTTGACTATGAGGATGTTGCAAGAGACCGTTGCTGAAGTCAAAGTAGGCAATATCCACTACTCCACCTTTATCCATCGTGTAGCTCTTTCCTTGTAGAAGGCAATCAGGTTGGTCAAGCATGATTTGCCTTTAGTGGATCCATGTTGACTACTTCTGATAACCCTGTTGTCCTCCATGTGGATAGAGATGGCCTTCAGAACAAGACACTCCACCACTTTTCTAGGGATTGAGTTGAGACTGACTGGTTGGTTGTTCCCTGGGTTCTCTTTCTTGCCCTTTTTGAAGGATGGGGTGACATTTGCTGTCTTCCAGTACTCAGGCAACTCTCCTGATAGCCACAGCCTTTCAAAGATGATCATAAGTGACCTTGCTATGGTGTCCACCTGGTCTCTCAACACTTATGGATGTATTCTGTCAGGGCCCACAGACTCCTGGATGTCAAGTTTGATCAGGTGTTCTCTAGCCCTGTCCTCCTTGACCAAGGGAAAGTCTTCCTTCCAACACTCCTTTACCCTGGCCCCCTGGGTCACAGGTTCCTGAATGCTGGTCTTGCCAAGGAAGACCAGTTCAAAGAAAGAGTTCAGTAACTCGAATTTCTCTGCATCCTCTGTACTTGCCAGCAGCCCCCCACACACACACTCCCCCGCCCCCCCATTTATTAATGGACTCAAATGATTTATAGCTTTTCCTTTGTTTTGATGTATTTGAAAAAGACATTCTTGCTGTCCTTGACATCCTTGGTCAGATTTAATTCTAGATGAACCCTAGCCTCCTTTGTCTCACTTCTACATGCTCCGATAACCTTTCTATGTTCTTTCCAAGTGGCCTGACCCTTCTTCCATCTCCTGTGTATTTTCTGCTTATGCTTGAGTAATAACAGGAGTTCTTCATTCATCCATGTAGGTCTTTTTTCCTCCTTTGCCTGATTTCTTGCTCATCAGGATGAAAAGAAGGAATAATCTTCAGTCTCATGCTAGATGGCAATTCCTATACTTTCAAGGATTACATGTAAGTGTGGATACCATCTGGATCTCCATCCATTCTGGCTGACCTGAGCTGACATAACCACTAAATGAAGACATCCCACTTCTGTGCTGGCTTCCTCTCTGTACTGATTCTAATAGTTGTAGCCTTGTGGCAAAGTGAATCACAGTTTGATCCTAGCATAATTAACCAAATTCCACCAGAGTGGAAAAATGTTTACTTTTTAGCCTGGGTCAAATCCATGATCACTTTGCATCCCTTAAGAGTCAAGGCAGAATTACCATTTTCATTGGGAGAGATACAGAGTTAACCTGACTGTGGAACCACAGCTTAAATAGGATAAGGCTTTATCAGTCATCAAAGCCGTGAATTGAAATGTGAAGTGAAAATATCTATACATAGTCACTCTATAATGTCTTAATATCACAGTCTTACAAGGGATCTCATGCTTTCCTCTGGATAAAAAATAATAAATGTGCCATTCTAAAACAAGAAATGCATTTAAGAAGTAAGAATTTTTGAACATGCTGCCAGTATCTACATTAAAGGATCTCCTTAGTGATTTATGAACCACAGCATGAAATGGGGGAATAAAAGTTGTTTAAGCAATCACATAATTTGAACAAAGTTTAACAAGGTTTGCAATATAAAGTAAATTTAGTAGAAAGGACCTTTTTCCTAAGTTATTCTGTCCGCTTACAAATTTGCATTGCATTAATTTGAATGGTTGTGAAAATATTTGATATATCTTTTGCCCATAGAAGGTACTTATTTCTGAGTTGTCTTAATTTTGAAAGGTTTTACAATATTATATAATTTCTATATATTATTCTCTCCACCAGCCTTGTTACTTAGAAATATTCTGGAAGAGAATTTACCACCCTCTACATAAACCACCACAGGAATTGACTCACTAATGAAGAGGACTGACTGACTAAGCATACACTGTTGCTTTTTCCCTCAAATTATCAAGAGAGTACTTAGAAAAGGGTGAAGGCAAGTAATTGATTTAGAAAGCCTACACAGGAGCATTTGACTCTACTTGGAGGTAGAATGTAATTTAAAACTCAGAGTTAGGCCTCCCCTACAAGATAGTTTAAATTAAACAGTCACTTCGCAGAAAAACAAAATTAAACCTGAAGCAAGAGTCTTGAATCCAGGATTTTATTCTTTCAAGGGACTAAGCTAAGCAAAATTTACTCTGTAACTTTGGACTTTGTTCTTTTGGACTTCCCTTTCCCAGCGCCACAAGTCTTGGATTAACTACTGAGGATGAAAGACAGGAAGGAGATGACTATGATCTATTGTATTCTTCGGTCATCATTACCTACGCTTTAATTTGGTAGTCAAGCATTCTTCAGGGAGAAATGGGACTTAGACCTTTAAGTCTAGGAAGGGTGTACGTCCCTGCAAGTTACTAAACAAATACTCTTTCTCATATATAACTAGGTAAAGGTGTCTAGTATTTAGATACTAGCATATTAAAAATAATCTGCTTATACGACAACAAAAAAAAAAAAAAAAATCAACCCTGATTCATATGGATGGTAAAATCTTCAGCTGTCAGATGGGATTTGGATTACTCATTATAGTTTGTCCTTAACATGCAGTTAAGGGGCTGATGACTGTGGACCATATTTTTTAATGGATTGTTTTGTCATTAAACTGTAAAAACTGTAGAGATTACTCTAACATCATAAGCCTGTTATTTTCTACACAGTTTTAAATACAGTCAGGAGTGCCTTGGTCTCAGAAAAGCAACAAAAAAATCAACCTTTTTACAAGAGATTTCTTTGGTGTTAGATTTGAAAGTCAAATAATTTCTTGAAAAAAAAAGAGATTATTACACAAAAAAAACCAAACCACAGATTGTGATCATACCTTCATATATATACAATTCATTCTAACTGCCTATAGTTCACAGGGGTGAAAAAAAAAAAAGGAGAAACATTTTCGTCACATTTACCAAATACGTCTTTGCTAGTTTGACAGACCTTGCAGAGTCCAGTAGGGAAATTAAATTCACTGTCATGGGCTGAACAAAAGGTAACAAAACATATAAACAAAAAAGACCGTGTAAAATGGCTGTTGTTTTCTTCTCCGGAAAATGTTTCAATATCAAGACAATTCCATTTTAAAATTATTTTAATTAGAATGCAAGAAAATGGTATAGAAGATATTACCTTAATTCTAATTTTCCTAATCCCTGAGTCCTAAGGATAGAGGGAGGTGGAGAAGGAGTAGATGAGAGTCTGCCTTACTTCTGATCTCTCTGCACTCCTGTCCCAAGTATATTCCAGGTTGCAAGACAATAGAGAAAGTTCAGTAATCAACAGCCTGAAAGGAACAACCTTTTGGCAAGAGACCAAATAGAGAACAGAGGGAACATATGCTGGAGAGGTGGCTTTTTTAGTTGTTTTCTCTGTGAACTCAGCTTTTTTTAGATTATCATCTGGTAAACAGATTTGCAGCCTGCTGGTTAACACAAAACTTAGTTTGAAGGAAACATCAAGTGAAGTTTCAACAAAGCATGTTCTCTTTTCCTCAACTTATTTTACCATTGTGTTTCCCAATGTAGATTAGACTCTGAATAAGAGCCTGTGCTCAGGGGACAGATGTGAGGATATGTTTTGGGGAGGGTGTCAGAGACCAGCTTGGCATCTCACTGATTGGCGGGTCGGATCAAGCATCTTTTCTCTGAGGGGATGGAGGCGAGCAGGGATGGGGGCGAAGGGCTAGACCTGCCCACATGGTAAGGCCTGCAGACAGCATGGCCTCCACCATTGGGAGGTACAAGGCACGGAAGCCACACGTGGCACCAATCCGTCAATAAGACCTGCCCCTGACTCACTGTGGCAACCCTTGCATTGGCTAGGGGGACACTGAGTGGCCAGTGGCCCAGATGTCCCACCTAGAGGGAGTGTCCACAGAAGCCAAACTCTATAAAACAGGCACGCACAGGCTCTGCCTTAGTTTGGCTTTCTGTCTCCAGACCAGCCAACATGTGACCTCTTGGTGGTAGCTATTTCCCTCCCTCTCTTTCTTTCTTTACTCTTTTCTTCCTCTTATGGGTATTTCACTGTAGTTGTGGGTTGGTGTTTGCTAAGTGCAGTGAAGGTTCTCTACTCCACAGCAGCACCTGCTGGCTGGTAAAACCCTTGGAAGGGTACAGAAGCAGAATTTAGAATGCTGTTTGCAGGGAGGCAGGGAAGTCCTTTCGTTCCTAGTAGCCTGCTATAAAGTGTAATGCTTTTGCAGAATATTTTCCTCAGTTGTATGTTGCTCCTGTAAACTCTCTTTGCAGAAATACTTCTTTTCTTAATTTAATTTAATTTTCTAAATTTAAGTAAATGTCATAGAGACGAGTGTGTAGTTTTTTCTCTGGATGTGAGGTCAAGGTATCAAAGAACCAAAAGCTTTGCTAGAGTTTGTATGGTGAAATCTCTTGGAGTCTTAAATTAAAGTGTAAAACCTGGTAAAACTTAAGTCCTCTGGACCGGGGTATCAGTAGGGTAAAGCATTACAGACTTTTAGGCCTGACATGAGTGACTCACACCAATAACTACTGAATACACATAGTTTTCTAGTACTATTACATGGTTCAGACGATAAATATGACATGAAGGAAAAAATGGAAATGCAACCAAATAACTGAGAATCAAGGTTTACACAGAAACAAATAAAACTAAAATAGCTGAAAGTGGTTCCAGGTGGTGTCCATACAATTTAGTTTAGGTCTTTTATGTTTTGCACCTCCTAAATATAAGGCATGCTGACTTACTGCTGCATTTAAGTACTAAGACAGTATATGTGCTTTGTCTGCATTTTCATGTGCTAGGCAAAAAAGCATTGCTTTTGCCTACTTTTTGTATTATATTATTATTTTTTCAGTTGGATGAACTATGTATGCACAGAAGCAAAGAATCTACAAGGCTGACCTTCACAGAAAAAGGTGTTATGTCCTAATAGAAAATGAGTATTTCCTTCTCTGCATGGAGAACTAAGTATGATATTCCATGTTGGAAGTCTTCCTTCAAAGGTATTTACAGACATCAATATAATAAACATGAAACAGCTCTTTAATATTAAAAGTAACCATATGAAAGGCAATGACAGCTTTCTTTCCTTGATTAAATGTGGATGATGGAATGCACAAATTAATTTTTAAATGCTGAAATAAACATTACAAAAAATTACGTAACTCTGAAAAATGAGTGAAGAATCATTAAAATTATGTAAGGGCAGTAGTTAGAGTCAACAACAGAGTCTAAAAAAGCATTTTGCTTCCCATTTATGTTATTTACTCCATCTGAAAGTATGTAGCGCAGCAGGTGAAACATTCTCCAAAAACTTGAAATTGCTTATTACCCAGATGAACAATTGGTTTTCCAAATCATCAGTGCATCAAATAATTGAGCACTGTACAAACTATCACTGAAGGTCACAATATTCTAAGTGTTTTCCAGTCAAGCCAGGCAAAATAATGGTCCACTCATTCTGTTCTACATAAGATCAGAGATCAGTGGCTGGGACTGAAAACTTATTTTAGTTTAGTGCACGAAAATGAGACAATCCGAACTGCAGGAAGGTGCCATTGAATGTAAAGGTATAAAAAAATTCTTACCTACCTGTTCTTTCTCAGATTAATGTTAGCTGGCATGTCAGATAAAAACAAACCTTCAGAGAGAAGCAAAACTCTGTCATCTTAATTGCTGATGGACTACCTCTATTTTTGCAGTCTATGTTGCAAAAGATATTTATTCCTCTGTGCTAAGTGATAGTGAATTTATACAATAGCTTGGCCCGATTGCTTAATTTTTTTTGCCAGACTGACAAAAAACCAAAAAGAGTATTTTTTAGGAAATTGGTCTTTGTATTTTATACTGTTTTGAATGCAGACCAAATAATTATTGGGGGAAGTGGTTTGTACCTTTTATTCTATTCCAGGAAAAAAGGTCTCTAGACTTTCCAAATGCTGACCCGTCTGCAGAGTTTATGATTATATTTCCATCTGCACTCCCGTAATCACAGCCCTTTAGACACTTTTTTTTTAACTCTGATTTTAAATGACACTGAAAAATGTAAAAAAAAATCTTAAGCATTTAGCATTAGCCTGGATTTTTAGGACAGTTTTATCTCAGGATCTGCTTGCTCCTAAGTTTTCCTGATATTTTGTGAATTAATCTCTGCTTGATAATCATGCTGCACACAATTATTTCAGGAAAAGCTGATGCTGAAGCTCACAAAATACGCTGCTGCTTCTCTCCCCTAGAACCTGAGATCCAGAAAAGGGAAGGTTCATTTAAAGTGAAAGAAAAATTTTCCTGTTTTTCTCTTATTTTTCCAAAAAGCAAAATTACTCAAGACAAAGTGTCTTTAAAAGTATCTTTACTCATACAAGTCAGATGATTACTCACTGCAATCTGTTCTAAGAGTAGGCCTGTTAACTAAACTCATGGAAGAACTGGTCATATATTGTTTTGGTTTTCAATAGGTCATGTTCAAGCATAATATATTGATGTTGTGTGCTTACTGCTATTTCATTAAATAGCTAGTGAACAGTTAATAGTTTTCTTATTGCATACATAGATAATTATAATAGTTTACCACTTTTTTACTACTATCTTTCATTCTAAATATTTTCTCAATGTTTGTGTAACTAATGCTCTACTCCCTTGTTGTATGAGACCTAATGAGTGAGATGTAAATATTTAAATCTACATGCCTACAATAAGAATACTTAGACTAAGTCACTGGAGTTTCCATTAACAGTTAACAGAAATCTCATCACTGAGGTCAAGAGAAGTAGATTTGGGCCTATATTATGTAGGCATCCAAATTAAATCAGGTGAGTCGTTGCCTAAAATTGCCCATAAATGGATTATAGGTTCAGTCCCTCAGCAGTTGAGAACTATGCTGAAGGCATCTAAATTTGACTCTGTAATTTTTGTTTCATGCTGTCTTTTCATTTATGGAATATATCCTGAATTTGCCCTAAAAAAAATATTTATGCACTGGCTGTTTTGTGGCTGTATCACTGCACGCTAAGTGAGCATTGACACAGGTTAAAGTACCAAAGTTTAAACTGCTAGAATTTAAAGTTAAGTGCATGACAAAGTCTAGTGTTGTTGGAGAACATAGTATTGAATGCTGTTACTTCTGAAAGATTTTTCTAATATGTAGGTGATGCAGAAAGAGATCAAAAGCAGAAATTTTTGAGATGAAAAGAACATGGGTTCATCTGATCAAGCAAACAGAAATCTACTATAAAATGACAGTCTAGAGACATTAAGGTAAAAATCTAGAAAATTTTAATGAAAATACTGTAACTTAGGTTGGTGATTGAAAAGTTTTCAACTCTCAGAACAGAAAATACAAAAACATTCCAACAAGAGTAAGGGAGGGCAGAAAAATAACAGGTTTTTAACCATGACTGAATATACGACACTAGTGAGTAGAAAACACGATGTTAGTGACACCAAGCCACCAGACTCAATGATCCAGGGCTTTCTCCATGCTTTGTTCTCCTAAAACACAGGAGAATCCTGACCCTGACTTCTTTCCCCTGTTTCTTCCCTGCCTCCATCTTTCCAGAACTTCCCTCCTAATTGATTCATTTCAAAAGACGGGGTTTATTTCCAAACAAAGCTACTTGCTAGTTGTAGCACACACAGTATTTCTACAAGCAGAATGACCAAGCTATACAAAAAGAAACAATTTCTTTAAAACAGAACTTGGATTTGTATTTATTTTTATAACTCTAACAAGAGAAGAAGCAAAAACAAAGCATTTATATATTTCTCTTTCTTTAATGAAAAACCTTACTTGAGTGATCAAGTCAGAAGGAATTGATGAATATCAAATCAAAAAAGAAAGTATTACACCTCATTGTTTGGAATTGTTATGGCATTTGCTGGCTTGCCTTTAAATTTTGGTGGTTTTAATAAAATAAAAAAAAATTAGTAATAATAAAGCCAAACAAACCAGAACAACCACCTCTCATATTTATTTCCTAAGATAAACCTTGCCATTAATCACTGAAGTTAACAGTTAGACATAATTGGCTATGCTGATTAATGAAAGGGTTTATCTAAGGAAATAGATATAAAAGGCTTTATAATCAATGTACTGTGAATCTTGGGAAAAGGCAGATAAAATCAAGATAGAGAAGAGCTAAGTTAAACGTACGATTGATATTTTTTTACGTGATTTCTGAAGTCACTCCTCTTTTTTTATTTGGACATTTCACTAGTATTCTACAAAAAAACTGAAAACAACTGAAATATTGGTACCAACTTACTGTGTTCTATTGTGACTGTTGAGTTAGAGAAACAGGAAATTTTCACAAGACTTTTTTTTTTATTTTCATCACCCTTTGCAAAAACAGGACTGGGTTTAGTGTTTCCAGAACGTATAGGCCTTTCAAAAGGCTTTCTCATTCTTCAGCATTTCTATAGTTTTAGGTGATGGAATGAAACAAAAAACAAACAAACAAACAAACAAAAGAATTAGAATTCTCCCCTTCATACTAGAGAGAGCTTACCTGGATATGCTACCAAAAGAGAGCATATTAGATCCTGAGATTAGTTCAGTTGGGTAGAGCATGGTTCTAATGATGCCAAGGTTGTGGGTTCAATCCCAGACTTACTGGACTTAAGGATCCTTTTGGGTCCCCTCCAACTCACAATATTCTATGATTCAAGACTGATAATATTGAGAAAGCAGGATTTGTGAATGCAAACAAAGAGTAAAACAGGAAAACCATAAAAAAAATATATACTTTTCAAAAAATTGTCTGTATTGAATTCAATTTTGTGAGGGGCATCATAGCAATGTGTTACCATGAGACAGTTGTTTGGTTTGGAAATATAACCATCAAAATCAAATGTTGGCGGCAGAGAGCATTTTCTAGAAACAACTTTTAAGCCAAAGGAAGTGAAAGAGAATCGTGTTATGTATATAAAAAGAATTTCTGAAATTGTTCAGGGGATAGGGTAATTCTATTTCTTTAGTTTGTACAATTTCATTGTTCTACATGCAGCTTTGAACACAGTAGTTATATGCAATCCTTATCTAGGACAGCAATTGAAACACCACTCCTCATCACATAATTATATCTCTGGAGACAATTATGAATTCCATACTTACATTTTTAACCTTGAATATAATCTTCCATGCCTAGGTCTACATAAAGTTCTGGCTGGAATTATTTATACTTGGAAGTGAGTAGCAAGAGTGATATTGCCTGAAGTGAGCAAAGGAAAAAGAGTGGTACAAAATGCAAAATTACTCTTCTATCTCCTGATAATTTTGTAATCTAAGCAACTAAAAACCTAGAGATATAAGTGGTTATTATTTTCTGCTTCTTTTGTACAAAGTTGACTTGTGTGAGAAAAATCATTAAAGGGATTGAACATAACAGAGGACTTATATTTTATTGATTTTGATTCACTATATATAATCCACTGCAGTTTGAAATGGCAACTAGGACTTCTAAAGTGCAGAGGTCAGAGTATCTAAGAGCTGTATCCTAGCCCAGAAACAATTTCCACAATGACTCCTAATGAAAACAATGTTCTATAGTTTATTTATGCAACTTACTATTGATCATGGAGATCATTTGGTGCATGAGTTGAACAGATTTTTCTTCAAATTTTTGCAAAAGTTTGAAAATAGGAAACGGATAAAAAAATCTAAAACACCTGCTGTTGTTAATTTTACAGAACAGTATAAAAGGTGGGGGGAAAGGACTTTAGAGGTAAAAGTGAAAAACAGAAATTAATCAGAACAGGACTGTCAGATCTGGTGATGAAACAATAATAACTTTCTCTGAAACCAGAGCATGCTCCTCATCTTGGCAGCTTCTCTTGCCACACCAACTACTTGGTTCAGCAAGCTGCACATGCACTTCCTCACCTTGCTCCCTCTGGCTTGTCCCAAACCATTTCAGTAAGCACTGCTACCTGGGCAAACATTTCCATGGTGAACTACCTGCTCTGAGAAACCAGAAAAGAGAGCACAAAGGAGATGTAGGAAAAGCGCTGAGGTTATGGCTGGACAGAAGAGAAGGGAATGTGGAGCTCAATTTTTTGCTTTAATAGCAAAAATTAGTGTATATTTTAACAACAAATTACACCAAATTACATCTAGATGACATTTAATGTAGTGATTAACATATAATATACATATTGATTAAAAACTAGCTATAAGGAAAAAAAAATAAGAGAAGCAATAAATTATTTGTTCTCCAGGAATAAAAGTTTTGATTTGAGATGCCTTGGGATAAGAGTTCATATTGTATCTATCTTCATGAAATAAGCATTTTTGTTCAAATGCTCTTGTATTATGAATGGATCACTGAAGCTTTGTGTAAATTTCCTCTAAACTCCTGCAAACTCTTTTATATTGCTATTTCCACTGCATTTCAAGGTCAAGTGTGAAGTGGCCTATCTCCACAAAATGGAAACTCATATGTCAAATGTCACATAATGTATGGTGTCTATCTCTTTAAACTCTAAAGGATGTCAGAATAGTCAAAATCACGTTATCTTTAAAGACATAATTCAATTTTATTGGTCATGATTCCTTGGTGGAAATAAGAAATCACAGTGGAGTTTTATAATTTTTCCCTTCCTGTACTGAGATATGATTTTGGTAGTGATAACTCGTAATGTTACAAAAAAATACCATTAGAGCAACCAACCTCCAAGGAGTTATTCAGGGTGACATCAGCAAACAATAGAGGAGAAAATAAGTGCCTAATTCCTAATTTCATCAACAAAAACTAGTATTAATAAATGCTTTAAAAACATCTGTTCTGTGATAGCAGCTCTCTCTTAGGATCAGTCAATTAGACAGGACAAAAGTCTGGAGACAAATATGGATTTGGGGAAGAAGGCTTAGCTTACAGATAAAAGTCAGATAGAAGCTCTCTGGAACATAAAGATACGGACTATCCAAAATTTATTACATAAAAAATTTTGTAAGCAAACTGTCCTTGTCAGACGAGAAGGGAGTCTAAAATGAGATTATACATCAAGTGAAAAGATACATAGTTCAGAGAATAGTCATGAAACACTGTAAGTTTGCATGGAGTAAGCATACATGGAAAGAGAACTTGTGTACAACCGGCCATTTTTGGCCATTTTTTCAAGATCCGAATAAATGATGGGGTAAGAAACAGAAAAATCATACAAATGACTAGTTCAGCAAATTTATTGATGATAGAAATCTGGGAGCAGTGGCCAATACCTCAGAGTGCTGTGCAGCCCTTCAGAACGACCTTGACAGGTTAGAGAGATGGTGTCATGGGTTTCCCTGATTAGGTTTTTTTTTATAAGAGGAAGATCGGCTTCTGATGGAAGCCTCTGGAAGTTTCCCTCCATCCTATAGAGCAAAGCCAATGAGGGCCAGCTCCGAGGAAAACTTCCTGCTTTTGAACCATTAAGTTACGCCCCTGCGTGAAAATATATTTAAGAAGTTGTGGCGCAGTTAGAAATCGGCAGCCATGGGTTAACAACAACGCAGACATCAAGGTCAGTGCAGGAGGAGAAGAGGAGAAGGAGGGGGAGGGACCCCACGGATCAGGGAGAGGACTTAAAATTATTCCCTGAGTACGTGGTGATGACCATGGTGATTACGAGTTGTCCCCTCAAAGCCCATGGGATCCACTGGGGTGCAAAGACCCCCCTGCCGAAGCAGGGGGATGCATGAAAGAAGGTGTTGCCTCGTGAGAGGCCCTCAAGGTGGAGCAGAGCCTTGCAGAGATTTGCAGCCGAGACCTACAGAGGGAGAAACCCATGCTGAGCAAGAGGCCATCCAAGGTGGAGCGGAGGTCTGGCAAAGATTTGCGGCTGAGACCCATGGAGGGAGAAGCCCATGTTTAAGTAAGTACAGCCAGCTTTTCATGAAAGACTGTGCCCCATGGAATGACCCATGAAAGAGCAGAGCATCTCTCATGGGAGGGGACCTCACGGGATGCAGGGGAAGGACTCAGTGTTATGATCCCCCTGTGACCGTGGTGATGACTGTGGTGAAGCAAGCCGTCCCCTTTGCAGCCCACAGGAAAGTCCCTGAGACAGAGACTGCTGCTTAAGTTTTGGACTCACATTTGCGAATGGCTGACCCAACATGACTGTAAACTTTCCATTTCCCTATCCCCTGCACCATTCGGGGAAGGAGGGGGTATGGACAGACCAAGGGGTGGGGGTGGAAAGGTGTTTGTAACTCGTTGCTATTTCGTTTTTTTAGTTTTTAGTTTATTAGTAATAAATTCAAGCATTATTCTAAGTTCTGCTTTGCCCGTGTTATTAATCAAAGCTCCTCTTTCGGTTATCTCTAGCCGTAAATCTCGAGCTGTTTTTTTTTCCCTTCCCTCTGGAAGGTGGGGGGGAGGGGGAGCGGGGGTGGAAAAGGCCTTGAAGGAGATTTGCTGTACGCCAGGAGTTTATTCAGGGTCAAACCACCACAGACTCCATCTCCAAAAACCTCCATAGACTCAACAAACTACTTAAATCTATTTCTCTCTATAGGGATATGTTTTCTGTTGAGCCAGCAACCAAACTGTTAAAGTGGGGTTTTTTTAAGAATACAGCCTCAAAATCTTGCCAATTCTTGATTCATCCTTACGTGTTAAGTAAAGAGTATTTAAAAATACTCTGGGAATTCTCTCTGGTAAATCAGCTGTAATTCTGCAGCTGTGACTCAACAGACATATGTACTGAGTTTTAATGCCAGTTTGTCTTCTGACTGTGGCAGATGTACTGACCCAGTGTTTCACCAACTATTTGTTTGCAGCAGTCACAGCATGACTGAGTCTCTGGGCTGCTGAGCAATTGCAGCTCATATTGGTGAAAAAAGAAGAACATTTAGAAATGGAGCAATCTACACTTACTGACAATTTCAGGCAAAGGCAAAACAACTTCTCTATATTTGGGGGTTTTTTCAATAGTAAAATGAAATCAAGAACAGTCATCACTGAAAGGTGATAAGATTTGTCCTTATGACTTTAAATTTTTCCTTCCGTATCAAAGGGAGCCCCCACCCATCTGAATGCTCATCCTGACTGCAACTTGACAGGTTATTTTTTTTAAGATTACTTCAGTGAAATATGCCTGGAGTTTAATGTGATAATATGTCACTGAAACTAATCAGTGATTCTATGGAATTTAGTGGAATGAGACTTTAGGTAGCCTTGCTAGAAATTGCTGGATTTAGCAAGGAACAATAAGCAGTGGTACTTTCTAGTCCAGTCTCTTGAGACTAAAATTAGTGAGGTGTCCTGCATCAGAATAGTAGCTGCATTTCAATAAAGAAAATTGCCTTTGGAAGACATATACCCTAGTTATGCCAAATTTGGCCTAGGCTTAGTAAAGCACACCCTAGGAAGCAGCTTGTTGCAGCCTGGAAGGATTCAGACTATAGAGGAATGGTAATTAAGACAGAAGCTAGTGTCAGACACAAGAGTTTTAGTTGAGAGGGTTTGGCCCCATAGAAGATCTGCGCTTAGGGGATGAAGCAAGGAACCCAGTGAGTATTTTGTATGGATGCTAAGTCGTTTTACAGACACTATACAATTTTCTATACTGTATATTATTTCAGCCCTTCTGGGATCAATGCAAGTGAACTTGTTTATTTTTCCCCTCCTCTACCTAGGAGCTGCCTGTCGTGTACAGCTCTTGACCCTAGATAACTCCTTCAAGGACTTAATGGAAACACAAACACCCAACTAATACTCAGTGTTTGGTGTGCTGAAAGCCCCTATGTAGCATCAAAAGGCTCAAACTTACAAGAGAGGGAGAAAACTATTAATGCCCTCTAGGCTCAAGCCCCCTAATCTTTCACATAACCCCATCTGCTTTCCTCAGCAGCATTGTTTCACATCAATTTTCAGTTTTAAGAAGACTTACACAATAAAGAAAGCTGGAGTCAAGTACTCTTCAGCTCTTCAGTTACACTCCTCACTGGTCATCAGGTGATTGAGCCATATACACACACTCACAACAAAAGAAAGTAGAGCTTACACTGTCTCAGAAAAATGAAAAGCCCTTTAGCCTCTGAGTTGTAGAAAGACTTTGTGACAGTCACAGAACTGGTGTTTATATTAAATTTACCTACCATTTACCACCATAAACATAGGCCCTGCATAACTCTGCAAAAGCAAACAGAATTGCATTCCCTAATATTTGAGCATGTGATATGCTCGTAGTTCATGTAATAAAAAGGATTGATTTTTAAGGCTATCTAGCATACATGTCCTTAGCTTAGATCCCTGGCATTTTGAATTCTAAAATCAACATGACTAGTATTATCACAAAATCATTACCTCAGAACAATCCTAAACTAAGTGACAGACTGATTTGTAACCACAGCTTGTCATTTCAAAAGGATGTGCAAGAAGTCAAAAATGGAAATCCTTAAAACTGATTAAAATCTGGACACCTAGCTCAGCCCAGACAGCTCACCCTTACTTGAAAATATCCAGTCTGGATGAGACTGAATTTAGCCAAGGAATGCAGTTTGGCTTTAAACCCCCTTGTTTGCTGCATGCCAATTTTCAAATTCAACAAGCACACTCAAAAATTACTGATTCGAAAACACAGAACTGTCTTTTTTCCTCCCTGTTCAGCCAAGTTACCTCTTCATGAACTATGTCCCTAGTAAACACAAAACTGTAGACAACCTCTTGCAGAGTTACTGCTTCTTCATTAGTATTGAGTGGACTATCCATATAACCAGACATCTGTCCAACCGCACTTTCCACACACTCAGCTAGAAGGCTAAATTCATTACATCAGGGACAGGAGTTGTATTTAGGTTTAACTTACTGATCTCTGCTGCTATTACTGTAATGTTGTGCCACAGGACTGTTTCCCGGTCAAGAGGTTTTGAAGTGAATATCGAACCATTTCCTGAATTGATGTTGAATACTCTGTCCATATCAGTGTGACGATCTACAGAGTACCTGTGAATGCAGAGATAGGGGTTAGGGGAATGCTTGCCTTTTAATTTCTATGTTCTTAAACCATTTTCTAAGACTAGATATCAAACAGCTAATAAATGGGGTTTCCTTTTGTTTTCAGCACAGGCTTCAGAGTCTTTATGTATTCACACAGAGAGCTAATTCTGAGCTACTGGATAATGACACATTGGAGGTTTGATTTAGAAGGTGGAGTATTGTTGCTGAATAAATGAATTGCTGCAGAATTTACATACCTCTGAGAATCATCAAAGCTTTGTTTTTAGTGAGAAATGTGAAGTCTGTGTCCTGAAAGATACGAAGTTTATTTTAAGGTTGAGTTGGCTTTCCCTTTATAAAGCTCTCTTTTTATGATTTGATATCTCAACTGTTCCAAATAATTTCTGATACAAAATCTGACAGCTGGGGTGCATTTTTGCCTTTCACTTCCCAGTGTTTAAAAAGGCTGGCCCCCCCCAACCAAGTCAGTATGGAATAGAGATTCATTATTCCACGGTACATATCACACAAAGGTTTGCTGTAACTCATTAAAACTAACATTCTCAGCCCTGCTCGATGGTATCTAGATGTGAAAATGAATGCTAACAAGCTCTGGAGGAGCTCAGATTCTAAATACAGTTTCAATTTTTCAATCTGATCTTTTGCTTTTTTTTCTGAACTGAATGAATCCAAGTTTAAATGTAGAACTCTCCAGTTCCCAGGAGAGGGTGCTACCACCTTGATCCAAATTCTGTGACTTGGTTTCATCTCTCATAAAGGGAAAATTCTCGCATAAATTATGGAGGTTTTTGACAGAAATATGTTTCTGATGTTGTCAAAGCAGGAATGCAATTGCATTATTCTGCTCTTGTTTCAAGCCCAAATGTGTGCTTATGTACAATCCAGGACAGAGCTTTAGGAAGCCCACTGTGTACTCTTGGTCTCCTTGCAGGCCATGTTGATGGAGACAAGGTAGCTACCGCTGTCCCTTGTGTCCAAACAAGGATAAAGATAACGGTTGAGCTGGTAAGCAGTCAGATGAAAACTGGGCCAGGAGAATGACTGGCAGAGTTTATTTCCACTACAGAGCTGAGGGGAAAGCAGAGGTTGAAGAATAATTTCTGTTCCCTGCTCTGCCCTAGAAGCAGCTGTAAGACACATCCCTTATTTTGCACAGATTTCCTAGTACCTGTGCGGTGTCTCTTAAATTCTGAGAAAGACTTTGCATGAACGAAGGAGGGAATAGAAGAATCTAGTTGAGACATGATTCTGACAAAAATTTAAAATTAACAAACTCACTAACTATCTTGTAATGGAATTTTTTTTATTTTCTTACATATAACAAAATGGAATACAATGTCTACAGCAGATGAGACTGGTCTTATTCCAAAATAAGAATATAAATGTAGGCTACCTTCCTAAACAAAACAACTGAAAGTCTTAATTATTTGCACTAAACTGTTTTTCTTTTCCCATATTAAATTCCTGTGGAAGCAATCAAATGGCATTCAAAAGCATTAGCACAAAGAGCTAACATTTTTTGGTAGGATTTGCACAGGCACACCTTGCTAGTTTTTCAGGAGTTCAGCTTTCGTTTTCATTCATTAATGTCACTTTATTGACAGTACCACAACCTTGGCTGCACACAGTCAGCTGCAGTGTCACTAACCCAGTTCCTTTATGCAGCATTGTAATGTTAACCCCATCTTGAAAAGTGTCGCTTTGTCCAAATCTAAATAGCAGATGTCAATTTGTTGACTTGGCTGAAATGCTTGATGGAAACAAGTTTATACAAACTTGTTTGACTTGTTTATATTTTGACAAAGTAAGAATTTGATATGGTAAACATTTCATTTTAACTTCCATTCATTCAGGCTTTGTATGGCATTATGCTGGTATTTTGTGAATTCAATTATTTTTCAGATATTCTGCAGCTCATTTCCATATATCTCAGATGAAATACTTTGTTATTTCTATATTTCATTATTTTCATTTTGCAGTAAATCTAAATTTTGCATTCTTCTTTGAAATGAAATATCAGGATTTCCCACAGATTAGCTGTTTCAGCCAACTGTAATTGGCAAGATATTTAAATAGCAACTAGATTTAGGCATGAGTTGTCCATTCATTGGTGTTTTTTTCTTCCATTTCAACCCTGCTTCATATTTTGAATAGGCTTGATATGTCTTACTGTCTTAGCACAGTTTAATGCTTTAGTGTATAATGATCACTAACTTTACTTTTTAAGATTTCCCAAATTGAGTATCTGGAAGAAATAATAATAAAAAAAATGTTCTGGACTTTTTCTAGGATTATCAGAGCTGTCATTGAGGACTTCTTCTTCAAGATATTAAGAATTTTAAAATGTAAGTATTTGTAAAGCCACACGTATATTCAGTTAATTGTACAGTGGAAACTTAAACTCATAAAAACAAAAAACCAGCAGAGAACAGTTTCTTAATGAAATGTTAATTTTATTTCTTCATATCCCCAAGAAAATACATACAAGGTCAATGCAGTTAAAGTATATTCCAATTATATTATTAAATCTGGTCTAGAAGGATGATTTTAATAAGCTAGACTGTCACTTCTGCTTCTCAGTTTGCATAATCCAGTCTCTTTTGATCAAGGACTCTTAATTATGTTGAATTGGTGGTGATTCTGACTTATGGATCATAACCTAGTAAGAATTAAGCAGACAACATCAAACTCATTTTTACATTTATTTAATGAAATTACTCATGTGTACTCGTCAGATTTCAGAACTTCATCTCTTTCAAACTTTGAGGAATTGAAAGCTAGGAAGTTAAAAGGTATCTATGCAGATTACAGTCTCTCTTTATACATAACAGGGAGAAGGAAAGGGTGAAAACCTAACACATGCAAATATGTTTTCAGTAAAATACACAAACAAAATTAAGCCTTACATTTGTTTGCAGATCATTTTCATCTGGGATACTTTAGTAAATCAAATCACAGCAGGAAGACAGTTCCAGTGACTGATGAACTTCATTATGTCTCTGAGGAGTTACTATACAAAAAAACTCAACTAGCAATTAAAAAAGATCTGATGTACAGTACAGCAGTGCCAGTTTCAGCAGTGTTTTTTTCTGTATGCAGCAGTTTATATTATTTCTGTGTAGATCAAACACAAACAGAATGAAAACTTTTTTTTTTTTTTTTTTTAATAACACAGCTGGACAGTGGAGTGTTACTCAGGACTGTGTTTATGTCACTACACATAGATGCATATTCAAATATAGTCCAGCATATACTGGTGCATTTTTGTATTGTCTCAATGTCTTTTTTCACATTTTCAAAGCAAAACTTAATTTGTAAGGGATAGACTGATGAAATTTAGCTCTACCAACACAGAGGTCAGGAATGATTATGCAGTCTTACAACCAGGGCAGGTATCTACTTCATATTTTGCTATTGCTTCATTGTCTTCTGATGTTCAGCAGCTTGCTGTCTAATGTAACCGCAAGTCAGGAAGATTTGTGGGTCAGGAAGGGATGTGTGTGTGAATTTTTCATAATGCATTTTCATAATGATATTGTGAAGGTTTCCTTTAATGGAAGATCAAAGGGGCTTTCATCTAATAGAGTTAGGGCTCAGTTTGTTTAAGAAGAGAAATCTTCACTTGAGAAGAGGAGAAAATGGAAGGTTTTTGTTGTAATATCAAGTGTCTAAAGATTTTATTTTTAACGGTCAAGAAAAATTGACAAGCAACTGACAAGTCATATATATACAGTCTAATTGCATCTTCCCTGAAGCTCAGAGTGAAAATCGGATTTAGCATCTCTATTGCATGATAGAAAAAAAGCACACTATCCTGTCAAAAAGATGCAGACTCAACTCATGCCCCTAAATTCTAGCAGATACCTAAGATATTAGCACCATAAAATTACATTTATTGCAAGTTAACTTATTGCTATTGCTCTCTGCCGATTTCCTTCCACTCTGATTTTCACGTTTTTTTCTTGCTGAGTTTATTTCTATTATTCTAATCTCTTTCTCATTTTTACTTTTCTTCTCCTTGCATTTTACTGTTGCATGCCATCAAAGTAAAAAGTAAACAAGCTTTTTGCTGCACTGCATTGATTTTGACACTTCTGCTAAATTTTGCTCAATAACTATCTGATACTTTAATATGCAAAGTACCTATAGCGTATTAAAGAACTGCCTTTTGAAAGATAGATAACTTTTAGCACACATATTCAATTAATAGCAAAAAGCCAGTAGGCAGTACTCAACAATGAACAGCATAATCCCTATCCACTGTAAATCACTTATAATTAGGAGCTGGCGCTGGTGTGAAATGCAAATGGTTGTAGTTATCACCACAGGGAAGCAGGGAAGCAGGGAAGCACTTCCCTTACTCTCCAGTGCCATTAGATATAAAAAAGTAGGTTCCTATGAAGTCTGCAAGGGGCCTAGGTGTCACCCCAAACAATTTTTCATCTTCATGCTAGCATGCCCATGAAAACATGCTATAGAAGCTCTTCATTCTGTCCCTGGGCTTCACCAAAGTCCACAAAACATTATGCTCTTCTTTAAGTGACTATGCTCTGCTGGCCCAGAACGCCATCTAATTGTTGTATGTCATGATATAAATGAAAGAAAACCTTAATTAAAATTAGAAGGCTTAGTCTTGAACAAGAATTCACATGCAGTGCATGCCGTGTAAACTGAAGAGAGGGTTTCTCACAGAAATGTTTTATATTTACCTTCTCCATCTAGGAAATTAAGATTATAATATTTACCCCTCTCACAAGATGAGCTATGAGCTTAAAACTTACTCATGCCTTATAAATATAGTAAGGTATCTTGATGGAAGATAGCTGTTTGCAGAAGTGCAAAATATTGATGGACTGGATTTTTATTCAACCTGCAGTGTTCTATTTTGATCTAAAGACTACTATTGCATTTCCAAGGTGCCTAACCCAGACATGCTGAAAATTGACCTGAATTTATTATTGTACTTCTCATTTCCTCCTCTGGCTGCCTTGTCAGTAGCAATAACCTTTAATTAAAGCACACAACTATTTTAAAAGTTCTTTTATACTCTATCCAATATGACTTAAGTACTCCAGTATGTATTGAAACAATGCACCACTTATTTACAAAAAATAAAGGCTTAGGTTTAGCTACTTCAACCTTAAGATTTCCTCCACTTCCTCTAAGACTAGTTTATTGATTCATGGCAAGTGTAATTTATGAAGTTCATGAGACTGACTCTTTATCTTACTAGCCTTATACTGATACAGGTGAGATCAGAGCCTGTGTGTGCACATGAACTGATTTTGAGGCATTTCTACTTGCAGTTTAGAGGAGATAAATGTGACCTCTGTTAAGCAGGACTGGATAGATGGAAGAAGAAAAGGCTGCTGAATCACCCTCCTGTCATACAGCCAAGAGGATGCACTGCACTGCACTGGAAAATGTTAAAGGTGGAAGGAGAATACTAACGTCTTCTTACTGCTCTTTTTGCAGTGCATTCTTTCATAGCAGAAACCACAGACATTAGTTACTGAAGAAATCAGGATGTAATTCAAGATGCAAAGGCTTTACAAACACAGTCACACATACCTAGATATGCTCAAGCACGAGAGATCATTTACCATCTACAATACTCCATATTTAAACATGCCCTACAATTCACATTGTTACAAGTGTTATTTTTGTGTGTGCTGACATGATAGAAGCAAAATTAAAGCTGTAAAAAACTTATGGACAAGCTGAAATAGTATATGCTTACTTGACAGGGTTCCTGGCAGCATCTGGATCCTGAGCAGTTACTGTTCCAATTACATTGTTTATTGGAACGTCTTCTTTCACTTCCATTATGTATGCTGGTCTGCTGAACACAGGGGGTTCATCTACATCCTCCACCTGAATTCTGACTGTAGCTGAGTCCTTGAATGGCCCCAAGTACAGGAATCGAGGGTCCACGTGGGTATTGGTAGCTTCCACTTTGAGAATATACAAGTTTTTATTTTCAAAATCCAATGCCTGGGAAGACAAAAAAAAAATAAATGTTTGAGGAGTCTACGCGGATTGCTGTGGCTTGCAGCCACATGAGCCAAGTGAATGGTGGGAAGTCATGGAGACGCTTGAGCTAGATAACAGAAGCCTGAACAAGAATTAAAATGCCAACAGAAAGGGGGAAGAAAGGGCTCTATGCTCCATATAATATATTAAGAAGAAAAACATTTTTTCAAGGCATTCTACGCCTGGAACTTGTAAACACCAATTAGTCTTTTCTTCTCAAATAGCTTTAACTCTTCATGCCTGTTATTCTGTCATTTTTGGCATTTTGATGACTTTTTGTCTATTCCTTGCCCATAAGTACCACACACTAAAGAAGGCAAGATTTTCTAGGTATTGCTTGTTTAGATATTGACATTTCATCAGTGAAATGAAACACTGTGACATCTAGTGTCTGGATATCCAGGACCACTTATCAAGACAAATATGATTTTATGATAGGCTATGACTATATCACACTGTTAAATGTATGAAGAAGCAGCATTTAGAGACTCTGCCACTGTACTTGGGGAAATGTGGAGAGAGAGTAGTCACCCCATTTTTCCTTTGCATTGTAGAAGATTCACAGCTTCTGTCAGCAACTGACAGAAATGCAAATAGAGTTAGACTGATATCATAATCAGACCCTGGAAGGCATCTCCTAAAAAACAAGTAATGACAGGTGTCGTACTGATATCAACAAGCAAGTGCATGTTCGGAAAATCTACACAATGTCTATCTAGTGATGACTGAACTTGAACTGATGAAAGATGATATCTGTAACCTTATCAAGTTTGCCTGATAACCCACTGTAAACAATATTTCTCAAACCTTTTCTGACAGCCAATGTGCAACCTAGTAGATGATGTCCACTGTGATCTAGCAAGGCACTGTGATTCTTTTTTCTAAAGCAAAAACATGCTGATAGATTTATTAATTACATTTTTACAAAATGTGAGTCAAATGAAACTTGTCTATGTACTTTAATATACTACAGCTATACAATTCAACATCTTCTGATAATGTAAAATAGGCAATGTGATAGTGATTATTTGTGTGGTCTTAACACAGCACCTTCAACTAAGTGAGCAAATCCTGTAAGCATCATAGGGAGAAAATCAGAGTGGGATGGTGGTACTTTCTTGAGTTTTTTGTGGATATGGTCAGGCTGTATAATTTTTTCTCAGTCCCACCTACTCCCTAGGTTATTTACTCTCTCAGGTCCTTCAAAATATGTGCATTAGGGTTTAGTAATGGAAGTGTAAGAGGAAGGATACCAATTGTTTGTATAAAAGAAACTTTCCACAGGTAATGTAGACATTCCTAATAGAGAGCATTCAAATTAACAAAAATCACGTTGCACTAAAAATGAAAGCTGAATATGTGCTAGACAAACTTTTGACTCGTATTTCAGAGGCTGGGATGAAGTGTGTTCAGATATGTACCTTTTTCACAGTTATAATTCCCTCCTGTGTGTCCTTGTCTGTTGTAATTCCAAACATATCATATCCATCCCCCTCAGTGATGCTGTATTCAATCTCTGCATTTTCATCCACGTCAGCATCATTAGCTTTTATCCTGCCGACTGGTGAGTCTAGTGGTGTAGACTCGGGAGCTCTGAACTGATATGTGCCTACAGCAGACAGAGAAGGAAAATTTGTTAGTCAGTCTTATGGTACTTTGGACACCGTCTCTCAGCCCACTGTCTATGCTAGGCATGCACAGGTGAGTTAGCAAGTCACTGTGTCTTCAGGCCTTCCTGGGGCAAAAGCCTTCAGCTCCTTACATAGTTTCACGTGCATAAAAGTAACTTATTTTTCTATCTGTTTTCTAACATGGAGAATGGGCCTTTTGCTTTGCTAGAAACATGTAACTTTAGCAATATGTGTCCCTTTCTATATGTTCTCAGGATCTCTGTTGGCTGTATCAGAACTGTATATGAAAAACATCTTGAGGTCAAAGCACAAATATTAAGCCAGTGCAGCTTAGTAACACAAAAGCTGAATCCAGCTTAAATGGCTATTAAAAATGTGCTACTGTGAATTTTCATCTGAGAAAAATTCTACTTGTGGAATGTTGGCATTATGAAGCTGTATCTTTGGCTTTTACATTGAAGACAGTTATGTCCAGAGATGTATAATTAACTCATTGGGGAAAGAGTGCTGTATTTCTTCTTAAGTTGCTTTAATTTAAATGGAAACTCTTTGCCCACAGCTAAGAACAGAGTCTGAACTTAAATGGCAAGTTGCTTCCAACAACTTTCCCAGTGACTAGACTGCCAAAGCTCGCTGATAGTATCTGCAATTATTTTCTCTAACAGCTGCTCTTGACTTTGACACACACTGACACTGTGATACACACACATCATACAGAGAACAGTGGTTAGACAAAGCAAAAAAAAAAAAAAAAAAGAAAGAGAGAGAAAGAAGGAAAGAAGTAGAGAGAGGGAAAGAGACTTAGATGAAAGCTGAATCACTTTGAATCACTGATAGCCAAGGTCATTAATAGAAATTACTTTCTAAAAGAGTTTGCTCAACTGATTCCTATAAATATCACACAGATATGTACCAAATTATTTGAGACAGGGGAAGTAAAATAGGCTGGAATGCCTGGTATATTTATGTACATGCTTTTTTTTCTCTATGCAAAGAATATAGGAAAATCCATTGAAGAAAATGCTTTCTAGTTGTAAATACTTATATTTTATAGAATTGGTCTTGAGATATTTTTGCATACTTAAATAAATATGTTTCAAAACTTAGATATATTCGATTACAATGAACATCTGAAAATGCAATCAGCCACAAGGTCTGAAAGAAATAATAGTGCACAAGAAATACAGATTTGGTTGATCAAAGCTGTTTAATAGGTAGGGAAAAGAGAAGTTGTTTCTGCACATTCATTCACCTCTCAGACTCTCAACTGCAAAAGAAATAAAAATATTAAATATTTGTTTCCCAGTCGTTGCAATTAACCTTAGGATGATGGTACTCCTTACTTATGTGCTCTCTTTTGTTTTTCTAAAGAATGTTTGATATTCAGTAAGTTCATGATAGAAGAAACAATATCTAAGGTGAACAAAAACCAAAATTTGTGTCCATTTTAATGCTACAACATAGAATGTAAATATTCCATACTCTGGGGGAAGCGAGGTGGATTGTCATTTACGTCAGTCAACGTGATGTTCACGGTGGTGGTTCCTGATAATCCGCCCATCTGGCCTCCCATGTCTTTAGCCTGGATGACCACTTGGTATTGCTCTCTATTTTCACGGTCCATGTTTAGCAAAGCAGTTTTAATAATGCCTGAAAATTAAAGAGTGGAGAGTTCACAATTAAGGTACTGACTTTGATGGAAATTTTTATTAAAAAATCCCTAAAGTCTAAAGAACAAAGCAATCTCTGTGCAATAAGTAAACTTTGCCCAGTACAAATATTTACTGTTATGAGATGGTTCATTAAATTACAGACTTGTCATGTCACATCTCAGGCTACTGCCTATGTGACAGACACAATATTAGTGGCATCCCCAGAAAGATGTTCTACTTATTTGTGAGTCATTTATTTTACATAACTATTTACCCTCTTTCAGATCCATGCTAAAGTCTCTTACTGAACTGGAAAAAGGCTCCTTGTTCATTATAATGTGCTCCATCATTTCCCTCCAGTTCTGTCAATACTTTTATTTTGACAGATGTGGTTAAAAAAAAAAAAAGAGAAAGAAAGTCTAATTTTTACAAGAACTATTAAACAACACAACAACATTAAAAGGAAGAGGAGATATAAATTCAGAGAATTATGAGCATCCAAACATGCCTGAGTATATATATTTTTATTTATACATTGATTGAAATGATTTGCCAGACACTTCCTTCTTAAAAGGCACAAATATCAATTATGAGGCCAACTCCTGTTGAAATTCAATCATTCAGATTTACCATGAAGCAAAATGTTTGCATTCTCACTGCATTCTCTTAATGTTGGAACTGACTCCTTTGCAGGCAAAAGGAGTGAAATTCATAACAAAATTCACGGTGACTTTGACAGAGACTTATTTCATTCTAGGAGTTCTCCAATTGGTTTCCATGGCCAGAAGATCAAGACTGTGGTTTACTTAGCTTTCTTTGCCCCATACAAACCTCTTGGTAAAAGATTACTGGTGAACCCCCAGCTACCTTATCCTTCTTATCACTCTAGAAGAGCACATAGTGCACTGTCCAAGCCAGAAGGAGTGCATCAGTACAAAAATCCTGGCTTATATTACCTAATATCTTATGCATGAAGGGAAGCTCCCTTTGATCTTGGCTCTCACTCTTCTCAGAATTGTGTACACTTTTTCAACTCAGGTTTCAATTTGAGACACATAATCTCTCCCTGCTTTTTCCTGACTGAGTCTCTGTGATTTATGTTTGATAAGAATCAATGCTAAAACCTGATTAATTGTCTGGAATAATCTATTTCTTTCCTGTAAGGATGCTGAGAACTGGTTTCTCCAGCTTCCAGCAATCTAACACAGTGGATATTCACATTGAAGGAGTTTCTTGAGATCCTTTATTTCTTTCTGGAAAAGACTGTTATAAAGCTTGGGAAGAGATTATCTGTGTAGTCAGCAGATACAGTCAGCCAGAATGCATATGTTTTACATGCACAGATTCTAAAGCTGTTATTCAGACGATTAAAAATTCCAGTCACTGTGTGTAATTTAAACACCTTCCAAAAACAGAACTCAGAACTTTGGGATTCTATTTGTGATCTTCCAGTTTAGCGCAACAGTCAATTTTACCTCTTCTATCATTATTCTTAATTAAGATTTCTTTCATAAAATTATCATTAAAGTGATATGTTGCAGATGTACAGAAATTATAATTACTTTAAACAAGTTTTGAAGAAGCAGAAGGAGAAAAAAACTCATCTGAACAAATCCTCAGTCTTAATTTAGCCATTATGAAGATCTATGAGGATTAAGCACTTTTTTCCCCACCCACCTGTTTCTCATTTTCATCTAAAAGCCAACCTATTTCGTTTAATTTAAACATCCACAGCAGTCTCTGTACCCACTGCTTGTTAAAAATGATTGAAAACTGGTTCACATCCAGTACTAATTGTTTTTATTAGACTTGCAGTAAGATTAAAATAACTTAGGTGTCATGTTTACAGATGTATCGCTCTATTAAGTTTGTCAGAATTTGCACTGAGTAAGATGTAATCTCTTTGAAGTTTTTTTCCTATTGTATCCTAGCTTGGCTTAGCATGTCATTTTGAATTACAGACATTGTCACATAATGACAGATAAGGTCCCCGACCTGTCTCAGATTCGACAGAGAAATATGGTTGTCCCTGGAGAATGCTGTAGACAACTTTAGCACTGTTCCCATATGTAGGATCATCAGCATCAGTTGCGGTGACCTGCACAACAAAGGTACCTGCAATGAAAAATTAAAGAACATAAAAATTAATAGTTTTTTTTCATGGCCAAGACAGTTTATAATACAGAAAAGAAGAGTAATTCTGATGCAGGTCAGACTTGTGGCAAGAAGTTACAGATATTTTTATTTTGCAGAATGAAGGACACAGATACAAACCCAAAATTTAGTTGTCTTATTCTCAACTCATTAAAGCACACATTTATTGATTGGATATGTAGATCCTTCATCGTGTTTCTTAAGAAGGAAGCAGAAATGCACCCCTCTCCAGATACTGAAAGCATTCAGAATTTTAATCTAGGTCAAGAACACACTTTTGCAAATTTACTCACACTTGTAAGGTATTTGATATAGAAATGCAAATCTGTTTTTTCATGATCTTCTGGAGAAAGAAATAGTGTTGAATCCTAGGTAAAGTGTTAAGAAATATAAAAATTCAGCTCAGATTTTGGCATTTAAAACCATTTGTGAATAAAGTATTCACTTCTCATATTACATGTGAATATTAGGTTCTCACTTCATCAGATGAGGTTTCATCCATGTGACAACAAGTCCCATGAATGAGAAGAGAGAGTATGCCCCAAAGTCTTTATTTTCACATTGCTTGATCTTTATTTTAATCTCATTCTTGATCATTATTAATTAATGCTTCTCTCCCTGGACATTATTTCAGATTAGAAATGTGTGTCTTGCAATTCAACCATCCCTCACTCTCTGACAAAGAAATCAAAATGCCCTCCCTAAGAATCAGAGACAAAGAATCAAAACCTGTCAACTTCTCAGTAAAAGATTCCATCTTAAAATTGTATTTCAAGGAAGTTCTTTTCTTGATTGATTCTCACAGCTTGATACATTTTAAATCAATTGAAAGATTTCAGTGGATTTCAATGGAATTTGGAGCTCTTTTCTTTCGTGTGGAAACAGCAACAAAGGTCATAGGAAATTAATGGCATACCTCAGAATCAGGGATGAGTTGACCTGGGTTACAGTTTTCACTCTTGAAATGTGTACAGCCCCTTCTGTACCTGCCCTTTTCCATTTAGTTTACTTTCCTGAGCTAAAGAAGGGTTGCTGAATAGATCTAGGACTGGTATTGACACAGGTGACCGTGGATTACCATATTATTACACTGTTACTAAATACTGTTAACAAAGCGTATTAAACTCTATGCGTGTCAAGTAACACAGCTCGGCTCACTTCCACTTATGATAAAGCAGATGGTATTAACTTGCATTTTTTTGTGGTACAAGAGAGGAACCATGCTTCATTCAGCGGACACCTCTGATTCCAGCAAACTGGTGCCACTAATTTCCTAGGTTTAGATTTTTGTTTCTAAATGTCTGCGGTGCGTTTACTCCAGACTCAAACAGCACATGTCTGTATTCAGTGCCTGGAAACTTTGGGCCCTTCATTAACTCCACAGAAAGAACCCAGACCAGACACTGAAATCAATTATTAGTTAGCACCTACCAACATCTGACATTTCAGGAATGCTGGCATTGTAAACGTCCTTTGTAAACATTGGCTCATTGTCATTGATATCATGGATCTTAATGATGAACTCGGATTCTGGTTCCACTGGTCTTCCAGTCCTTCTGTTTACAGCCTGGGCACGAAGTATGTATACAGGTTTTTCTTCCCTGTCTAGTCTCTTTGTGGCCTGGATGTCACCAGTGTTTTCGTTGATAATGAAGAGGTCTCCTGCTCCATCTCCAGAAAGGATGTATTTAAGCGATCCATCTCCTTTATCCTGGTCTGAATGCAGCTGGTGGTGAAATGGGATTAAAAAAAAAAAAAAGAAAGAAGGGAAAATAAATAATTGGGACACAATTCTAGATACTTTAACTGACATAATGATACATGCTTTACTAATACTCAGCCAAAAGGCTGCACACTGCTTTTGGGAAATGAGTTGATACCACAGTAGAAGCAGTGAATAGATGGAGTTGCGTCTTAATGCCAGAATTGAAACAGTCTGCAATATTATAAGAAATTGCCTGAGGAGAATCATGAACTGAAGCTGCAGACCACTTTCCCAAGCTAAATATACATCAATCAACTCTAAATGCTAGCAGCCTGGGTGAAATCCTAGGACTATGTAGGGCAATGAGATCCTGCAGTGAAAAGCCAGTGGATTCAGGAACTGCAGTAAGCAAAGAACTAAAAAGTGGCCAGTGAAGCCACTTCTTGAGTTTAAATTTTGGATGCCTGGTTCTCACACCCCATGGACATTATATAATATACTACACAGTGCACAGTAAAATAACATACTAAATACATACACAAACACCGTATAAATACATGCACATTTACAGATCTGGCAAACTAAGGGTAGAGGCAGTCAGGCACACTAGAGCATTACAGCACTGGAAGTGAAGACATCAGTAGCCTTATCCAAAGGGACATGGACCAAGCTGAAAAATGGTGGGGAAAGGGAAAGAGAATGATGGTAATTAGCATACAACATGAACTGCCCAAAGCATCATCTTTTTTTCCTTGAAGATTGCACATCTCTTGAAAGAGTGTTTAGCATAGATAAAAGGTGTAACTGACTAAGTCATACCCTTATGGATGTTCCTTTGATAAAGGCTTATTTATTTACCCAGTCTTAAGTCCAGTCAACTAAAATTTATTTTGTTGTTAGAGAAAATAAAAATTCAAAAAATGAAACATTAAAATGGCTTCTAAAGTCAGAGCATAAGTGATGAAATTAATCGGAAAAAAGATCTGCTAGGTAGCAAGATTCCTGGAAATTGTTTCTTTTGTAGTGAAGACATGTTTATGAGTCAGGAGAGCTGGACTTTCTCAACCAGCTCTTTGCTTCTCTCTTCCTGAAGCACAGTTAGAAAAAAACCAAAACCCGAGGTGACTGTGTAGCAAAGTACTTGGCATTTCTGGATAGCATGCTTTGTAGAAGTGAGAGATTTGTAGATTGAAAGAATCCTGGCATGGACTTCACCAATGCCTGGCTCTGCCCTCACCATGCTGGAAGGGCAGCCTCCAGCATGACCATATGGGCAATGTTTTGGGTTTCCTCCAACTTTCTGCTCAGATCAGAAATCTACTGCCAACCCACCTGGGGGCACAGTGTCTCACTGTGCCTGCATATGCCTACGGTCCCTCGAGAAAGCATGCTCCATGCAACAAATTTGCCTTTAAGGGCAAAACTCTCTGTCTCCACACATACCAGACTGTCCAATAATACAAAATACCATAACTGTAGCATGGTTAATCATTAGCAGACATGCTGAAGCACTCTTCTTAATTTCCTTCAGGGAGAAAATGGGCATTCTGTGTAATTTTGCACGGAGCCCTTTTTCTTGATAATAAGAATACCAATGACTAGCTTTTGTGCAGCATTTTTCATAAGCAGATTTAACAACTCTTCACAAAACCAGTCAATACCATTTGCTCTGTTTTTTGGAAAACAAAGCAAAGTTTCCCAGAAGGCTACTTTTCAAACTTGGAATAGAGTTTAAGTCTCCTGAGTTCTGTTCAGTCGGCCAATACCCTTGGCCATGAGGCCTAAAAGAATTATATATTAGACATAACCTCAGACTCTAAAAAACATCTATCAGACCAGCTTGTTAAAAAGTCAGACCAGAAGTCTACTGCAGGAAGTAATTTCAGTAGGTTCTTTGAATAGAATTTTCCTCAAAGGCAACCTGTAACAGAAAATGCATGAAAATAATTTTGTCTTTAAAACTGTGTATTTTTACAATTGTTTTGCGTCAAAAATTCAACTTTTGTTTGCCTTGAAAGCCTCTCTAACTTCATCTGTATTATACTGGGACAAAAACAGCCCTCAGTAACAGACTATCATTAATTCATATGAATAGTGGAATAGTGCTGTTTTGAGACTTGGTACAGAATGAACTCCCAGGCTCATTTTTATCATTTTAATTAAACTTGGTTTCAGTGAACAAAGTAGCAAAAAAAGGTCAGGATAGAAAAGGTATTGGAGCCACTGTCAGGAGTCTTCCATAGTATTCTTTACCTAGCCCAGACCACCTAAAAAGCTAAAAATAGAAACTTGTATGATTTTTTCACATCAGTTGTTTATGAAATTTCCACTTCTCCTCCACAATTAATACACCTATGCAAGACTCACTGAGACTGTGGATATCATGATAAAGTATATCTTGGTGTCATCAATGTTGAGAATGAGGATCTGATATTCATCCAGGGTTCAATCTCTAGACCTCCAGCTAAACCACTAACTTTGGAAAATACACGTTTCCCCTGACAAGATCCTTTACAACTTCAGTGTCTTTGGTGTTACAACTTTCCTAAGGCATGACAGAACAAACCAAATGCTCAGTTAGCCAGGCTGTATGAGGATTATTTACTGTGAGTGGGATCTGGGAGAGGTCATGTCCTACATACCCATGTGTATTACACAGAGCTAATAAGGCTGACTGAATGCCTGTTCTTCAAACCAACAATGAACTTAGAGTGTGTCACCCTGGCCTCATGAACCTGGTTCACAAAGCATCTCAAAAAGTATGACTAAACCCTGTTTGACTTCAGTAATGTAGGATAGTTCTCACCATAGAGTTTTTGTGATAGACCCAGCACCAGCGGCATCAAGTGCTTAATTTCTGGGTCAAAAGAGTTTGGATTTTGTTCCCTTCTTTTCAGGAAAAAAAGAAAAAGTTTTTATATATTAGAAAAAAAAGCCAAACAGTTCTCTAAAAGAGTTTCTCATAGATAAATTTTCAACATTCATGAGGGAAATATAAAAAAAGAATATTATTTTAAGATTACATTATCTGTCCTTGACTGTTGGCTTTGTAGAACAGTTTTATCCAAGGAAATACAATCTTCTGTTTTATGTTTTCTTAAGAGTCAGTTTATCTTGGAAGCAATGGCTTGTTTGTGTGACCTACATGATGAGGGAAATTGCTACTGTAACCAGGTTAAAAATAAATAAATTGGGAATAAAAGTAAAGGAGAAAAAAATGGTGCAAGTTGAGGCCAGAAAAAAGACCTGGAAGCAAGATGTGCTTAAAAATACAGTTGATGTTTTTTTGTACATAAAAACACCACTGTGAGGTTATGAGGATGAAATGACTGGTAATAACAACCCCACTTTCCTTTAAGTTGAAGTTATTTTCACTATCCAGACACCTCACTGCGAAGACAGTGATGAGATATGTGCATAAATTATACTGCAGGTGCTTTTAGCAGGACTGATGCTCGCCAATACATGGCATTATAGTTTCACTCTGTGTGCTAACCCACATTGTAAAAGAGTGTCCATTATCCTATGCACAAAGTTAGTCAAATAAAAGGGCCATGGCAGATAGTCATAGGATAGAATAAAATGTTTGGGACACAGAGCTTATGGCTTCTGGGCTGTATTATATTACCATTCCTCAAGACAAAGTTAATTCAGCCAAAGATTTTAGGACTCCACATTAAGACAGATTTTTAACTTCCATAGGAACTCAGTGTTACTCAGTATTCATTTCTACCAGTGGCTGAGCTCAGCAATACCCCAAAGGTAAGCAAAATTGTGAAGAACTAAGTCTATGCAATAAAAAGTAAATGTATCAGCAATTGCACTGTATTAATATTATAGTAAATGATTCATTCAGAATCTAATTTGGACACTCTTGTGACATTGTCCATCCATCACTGGCTAAGGCTGAGGATGAATCAAAGATTTGACTATGCCCTAGGCATACTTTTACTCATTTTACTTTAATATCACTGTTAAGTGAACCATCTGGTTTGCTTTTAATGACTTATAGTCAGATAAAAACTCTCCAGCCTCTGTCTTTCTTCTGCCGCTCCCAAATGTCCTGGCCCAGACAATTCAAATACATCTGCCCGGACCATGGGGAAGGCTTCATTCCTCCTGAAGGAACAGGTGTTTAAAGTGCACACAGGGCTGCAGCATTAGCTGCTTGTACTGGACATTCTGCTTGTCATCATATACATAATTACTTTAAAACGGGAGCTGGTTGTTTTTGCTTCTACTTTTTCCAAATTAACCACAATCTGGAGAGGCCTCGTCCTCCGCAGCATCTCTGGCAGAGCCCTCCAAAATCCCCAAGGGTGGTGGCAAGGTGGTGTCTTTAGTATGACAAGGAAAAGGCACTTGTACACAAACATTATTTTTATTTTTTTTAATTTTAATTTATTTCTGTATCAACAGCACTTGCTTTCCTCTTCATTAGATAGCATTGCTTCATTTTAAAGTAACATTCCAGGAAAATTTTATCAGGGTTTTAAAACTTAAGTTGGACGCCTTCTGCATGCTCAGGAATTGCTTCAGCAGAGAAGTCATGTGGGAAGAACTTGAGGGCATCTTTCATGTGCTTTTGCAGTAAGACTATAAACTGACATGGTGTGGGGCGTAGCGACTCCCCAGGTGGGTGATGGCAGGGCCTGGCAGCCACAGCCTGTCCCACTGCCCCGCACAGCAGTGGGAAGCCCCAGGTGACTGGGGCAGCCCCAGCCCTGGGCATCGGGCACCTCCAGGGAATGCTGCTGGCGGGGCAGGGCGGTGGGGAGCTGGAGAGTGGCCCTGTTGTGGCCTTTCTGGGGCAGCGGCTGCTGACCCCAAGGAGCTGACATGGGGGCCTGGGCTATGGGCAGATGGACAGCGACAGTCAGGGCTGGGTGGTGCCCTCGAGGCCCTTCTGTAACCATCCTAAATTCAGCTTGAGATGAAACTGTATGAAACAGCAGTACCAAAACTGTATAATCGAAGTGAGATCACATGTTTCAATAGGTTAAGACTAGCCTTAAACTTTTCTGTGTGTTTAAATGGAATACAGTAGTGGCTTTCTAACACAGATGTTTGGAATAAGGTGGTACTGAAAGTGTACTTTTACAGCTGTGGTAATCAAATTCCAAAAAATTGAAATTGCAGGCTGTGGGTATTCTCCAGAATTAAGGAACACCCCTTATTTACCTCATTCTGTAACACTGATCTAAACAGCAGTTACCATTATTTAGGAAATGGCTTTAGGTTATGAAAGACATTTGTAAATTGCAGTTTAGCTCCCACTAATGTCATATTGCTGGATATGATACCTGGCAATTTGGTGGATAAGATGGTTTTTTATTCACCCTACAGACCAAGTTCTCCTTCCTTTTGTGAATATTACACGCTAGTTACTGAACCTCTGCAAAGATCAAAGTCAATTGACCTTGGGATGTTCACATTGAAGAATCAACCTACAATTATCCACAAATAAGCTGCTTGTTGCTTCTTCTTATTTGTTTGTATTTGTAAGAGGAACTTCATATTCTGGGGGTACTGTGGTCACATTTTTGTCTTCTAACACAATAATGAAACAGACACCAATTATTAAAATAGTAAGCAAGCAGTTGGTAGCTACTTAACAAAGAGAATAATGGTTTTACTCTTGGCAGTATTCATAGCACAGGATTTTGCTCCAAATTTAATATATCCAAATACCAGAATCCTGTCTAGTAATGAACAAATTCAACCACATTTACTGCTTGATGTTACACAATGCAATGCTAAAGCATTCAGAAAAAACAAAGGACTCAAAATGGGACTCCAAATACTAGAATAGTAAGAGCAGTAACAACCTTGCATCTTCCCTGGTTCTCCTGGTGATCTGTACCCCTAGAGCATGAACCAACCCCTCCAATTACTATAATAATCAGCACCATTAATATCATCAAATAATAAGCACCAAAGCTTTTGCTCTACTTGGAGACTCTGTGTTAAAATGAAAATGTCACTGGTTTTTCACATCAGATAGTAAGTATTTACATGTATTTTGCTTAAGTTTAAATACAGACTTTTTCCTAGTGCAAAAAAAAAAAAAAAAAAAAAGCCCCCAAAAAACAATAAATGTGTACCAAAAAAAAAAAAAAACACA
>JAWWEE010000074.1:68719726-68787758 GCA_035221455.1 Xenops minutus
TGTTTTTTCAAATAATATATTATTTATTTAAATGTTTTTTGATTAATTTTAAATACATACTTTTTCATATTGAAAAAAAAAAAAAAAAAAAAAAAGCCCCCAAAACACTATATATGTGTACCATATAACTACATATACACACAATATTGCATGGATCATCAGGGGAAATACCTACACAAATAATTTCTTTCAAGACATAAAAGATCCTTTCTTACAAAACAATGTTCCACAAGGTCCACAGGGAGATCCAGCATCACCAGAAATGACAGACTTCCATGGGACATGTGTGCCATATTCTTCTGGCCTCAGTTATGCTAAGCTCTGAATCCTTCTGTATGCCACATAACCTCCCTATCTAACTCACCTCCTGCTCTCTCTCATATCCCTTACCTCACTGCGTGGTTTACTTCCTGCTCCAGCCCTTGTCCTCAAATCCTCTAAACTTCAAAATGGTAGTACTTCCTATGTTTCCTACATACCGGCTGGAGAAGAAACAGCACGGGCTGCAGTTGGGGCTGGTTGTGTATTTATGGAACAGCCAACTGACCAAATAGCCAAGGCACAATGTAGGTTATTTGCCTGATGCAGCCACTGTTCTTCAAACTGTACATGAAATTAATGATTTTGACACCTTTATTACTCTATACAATTTCACAAAATAAGTTAATGGACTTTAGAACTATTTAGAGGAGAGGACTGTTTATCTACAGAGACAGAGGCTAGACTGCTGAAGCCAGTTATAGATGGTTAGATGTTTAAAAATAATTTGGAAGAAAATGGGAGAAAGATGCTACAGTGATTCCAAATCTTTTAGGCCTTTACAGAAACTACAAGAAATGATTCCTCTCCATTCTTATATAAAGCAATTTGAAGATTATATGAAAATTTATACTCTGTAGCCTCAAAAGTGGACAGATTTTGAAGTAAGATTTAAACAGTCATTTTCAAAGAAAATGATAAAAAAAAATATATTTGTCAAGATAAAAAGAAATGCAAACAGACCAGTGTTACCAGATCACAGCACAATTCCTGATGTACAGCTGCCAAAACCAGCATTTTCACACAGGGGCTGTATTTTAACTGTTAAAATAGGCGCTTAAAGTAGATTCTCCCCTTTTTTTCTACCTCCTTACTGACCCAAGATCTGCTGTCCTAAGCCATCAGCAGTCTTCATTTTTCATCATTTTCTTGAGGTAAAAGATGTCATGGTTTACAGCATAATTAAGTTGGTTAACTTTACTAAGTGATTAGTTTACTATAGCAAGTATAGTTCTTATACTATAGTTAATGCAATAAACCTGAATATGGCTAAGTGTGACTGATTCCTGAGGGTTTGAGTTTGTAAATGTAGTTGTGACTTGCTTGTCTCTCACAATGCCTAGTGATAAAAAAAATGCAACAGGTACACAGTTTCTGTTCAAAGAAATAGCTGCTCTGGTGATTATAAAAAAATCCTGTTTCCCAAATTAGATGTGCTGTTCATGCACGAGCATTATTTTAATGTTTTAAGAACATCCTCTCACATACATACATTCTTCCTCATCCTGCATTTATGGATAATAATTCCATATGCTCTTATTATTTTTCTTTGCTAGGCTACCAGCCTATATACAGTCTTTGCTTGCAAAATGGGCACTTCTGAGTCCTCAGAATTCTGTTTACAACCCCAGTCTCTTGTTTTCAAGTCAAGTGGATTCCAGAAAGAGCCAGGGAAGAAAAGGCCAGATGTGAAGGGCTGATGCTCCTAGCTGGTTTTCTGTAATTGCTGCATTTCAGCTGGCCCTCCTTCTGTACAAATGGACATAGGTTTTTGGACAACATTAATATTTTCCTATATGTGTTAGAAACGAGTACTAACACTTGCCATTTTCACTGCTTTATCAAACTAGTTCCTCCTGACTAAAATGCTCAGGTGATTTTTTTCTCCTTCTCCTGCTCCTTCTCCTTCCGTTTTGTGATCATGCATTGTCTATTAGATTATTTTCTTAATAACTTCGATTTCATGAACATTGCATTTTTTCTGGTTTCTATTTCTTCCATTTTTAATATTGGCTTTTCCTTACTGTAGTATATTCTTGTCATGAATAAAGGACAAGATTCAGGACTGAAATCAAGAATCACAGAATATGCAGAGTTGGAAGGGACCTGCCTGAATGAAAACATTAGATCTGTAAAAAAAAATGAAATACAGCACTAAAGAATTAATGAGGTTACATAAGATTTCTGCATTTTGCAGTGTTGGTTTCTTTGGAGTTATTGAAAAATACACTATATCTGATTGTGCTTACTTTCTTTGTCCTTAAGAGTCAGTAACAGCAAAAACCAAAAATACTTTAAAACCTGGCTCACTCAGCTGTGGAACGCTATTAATATAATAATACATAACAGGCCGTATTTTTATAGAAAGAACATATCTGCAAGATACTTTAAGAAAACCATATCAGCGCTGGTTGCATACAAACAGGCAGACTGAAATAATAATAAAAAATTAGCAAAGGATATAAGAATCTGATACTTGGACTATTAAAATACACATCAAATGCTTTATTAAGACAACCTCCTCAGCGTATAACAATACCCGCTAAGGGACTCCTTTAACCTAAGTACTGGCTTTTAAACACACAAAAAAAGCTAAAACTGCACCCACTGCAAACAGGGAAAAAGCTGAATGTCAGATAGACATGTTCAGCAACAGGAGTATCATCTACAAAAAATATTGTCCTGTTATCAAGAACTACAGGAGGAATGTAAAAAAAACCCAAAAAACCCTAGTAAAAACCATCAGAGTGATGGTATCTTTCCGTTTCTTGAGAGTATCAAAATGTCAGTGAACTTCCTCATTCATTCTCAAAAGTAGCAGTGCCAAGACGTTCCCCGTAAATGAATGACACTGAGAGCCTAAAACCAGTTTTATGCTGATGAACAATTTCAGAAAATGAATGGACCAAAAAGCCCTAAGCATATTTCAAGATTCAGAAGCAACCAGGCACTCAAAAGGCAAACTCTGTATAAAAGATGGCATTTGATTTCAAAACAAACAGAACACAGAAAAGGCACTATAATAAGAATGTAGGGTAATGAAGAGAAAAAAAGAAAAAATAAAGTATAAAGGATAATGGAATAAGAATTTGTCATTAGACCAGGGATAAGAGGCAACTTGTTCTCTCCCTGTGGAACCTCAGCTCCCACTCTTCATGCAGGCTGGAACGTCCAGGCAGGCTGGAAGGCTCCTTTCATTCTTTTTTTTGGTGAAGGCCATAGGTGAGGCCATATGGCCTGAGACAGACAGAGACAACAGTTTGGCCAATGTTGGGATCTTTGGTTTATAGAATAGCCTGCCCAAAGAGTAGAAGGGAACCTGTTTTAAACATATGAAGAATAAACATCCATACTCTGGTGACTCACACTTTTATTACATACCTTTCAAAATCACAAATGGGTTTTCTAACCTAAAATGCAAACATGAAGCCACAGCTAATCAGCTTTGCAAAAAAATCAATTGGAACGTGTCAATCCTTTCAACATTGCCTGGGGCCTCTCAACTCTTTTCTCTCTTTGCTTCCCCAGCTGCTTCTGCTCTTCTTTGTGATTAAACAGGGACAATGGCACAAGAGCTTTTGTCCTGTGCTGCAGTATGCCAAAATAGCAAGGTACCTTACTATTCTGATGGCCCTTCTCTCTAGGGGCAACTTATAATAAGATCTTAATGGATATTTGGCAAAGTTGCAAACTAGGTAAAAGTACCTCATGTTCTCTTAAGCCGAGTGCTGCTTAGCACTTCTGTGGCAATGCAGTTTTATTTGTTCCTTTTCCTATTATTTCTAGGCCCAATTATAGCACGAATTTACAAAGTCTGTCTTTACAAAGACAAACAGGTCTTTAATTTATAAGGCACAGAGACTGTGGTGTCAAATCTGATCTCTATACATATGGGCTCTTGAGTTTCATGTTCTTTTATCAAACTTCTTGCTTTTCTTTGAACTACTGTATAACACAAAGGCAGTCTTCCTTTCAGACAGTAAGGAACTCAAAACAATTCTGACACTGAGTAATAACTGACCTCTCACTTAAAAAAAAAAAACCCAAACCAAAACAAAAAAAAAATCCGCGGTGACTGAATTTTCCCAGTCACACTTAGAGCAGTTGGGTTTCATTATGCCTTTGAAAGATCAAAGAGCCTTCTCCAGCTGAACAGTAGTGATGGTAACAATAGAGCATTGTACAGACTTCTGCAATTACCCTCACAAAAGTGTGGAGATCTGGTTCTTCTCTCAGGGAAAGCCAAGGCAGTTTAAAAACTCTGTTTTCTGCTTTTGGTCCATCTATTTAAGCATCTGGCATTTCTTTGTCATACCGACCATCATTTCTTTTTGCCAGTGTTTTCAAACTGCGTGGTAGAAACAGTATCTGGTAGACATGAGGATTTGTTTTATAGAAACAGTACCTGGTAGACATGAGGATTTGTTTTAGTTGAGACATTAGCATTCACTTACTAAAAAGCATAAAGGACTTAGCTAGCCTCAGATTTGCCACATCCTAGTTCAGGTACTAAAAAACTCTCTTACATTAATAGCTGATCAGAAGATTAGAACAGATTAAAAAATATTTTCTTAACTAGTGTATATATTTTAGTAATCAGGAATGAAAATTCAAGCCTTTGAATTCTTGAAAGAGCCATACAAGTAATTTTGGTTTAGGAGACAGACATTCTCATCACTGCAAATCTATCACCTTAACTGAATAGTCAGTCATTAGATTGAAGTTTAAGTCTGAAAGACTAAATAGGAAACTTAGTTTGAGACATCACTGATGATTTTCCTGGTATACAGAAAAAAATACAAACAAGGAGTGAAGCACTTTTAAGTGTATCTCTTTGATAAAAACACGAGATACCTATGGGAAAGACAGGCTTATAGCCACAGATACAGGACTGGCAGGTTTTCATATTGTCTTTGTCAGAGTCTTCCTGTCTGATCTTAAACAGATCATTATTTGATGCTTCTACATTCTCCCTGCAGTAAAATGTGGGTTGTTAACAATGTCCAGTTCTGTATAAAATGATTATAACATGATTTGAGAGCCTTGGGTGTAATTTGATCCATGTTAGTTTGTGGAAAGACTGAGGACCACTTAACTGGAATGAAGATTAGCAATACTGTGGCTTTGCCACTGCCTACTGCATTTCAAGGATTGGGGGGATGGCCTATTCTTAATGCAGCTGCAAAACTAGAAAATACAATTGTTCTCAGCTTTTTGTTATTATCCACCAGCTGAAGGTTACTGTCACCATGGGTTTGGATGGGGTAGATAGGGGAGTTTCTGCACTTTGGGTTGGCTATATTAGCTCAACTAACGTTTTGAGGTATCTTAAAAAATCCATGAAAAGGAATACATGTGCTTTCATATGTGGGGTTAAGGAAAATTAGGTGCCTGATTTGTAATGATGTTCAGTGGGAATGCAATGAGCCCCTAAAAGGGATGCATGCCTAAACCCCCATTTTTCAAGTAGAAATGTGCCTACAATTCCAGAGCACCAATTTTCTTGACAGCTTTTTTCCAGTTCAGAGGAAATCAATTCCAATATCCCGGTATCTTACAATTGATTATAATGGGACTTCTGCCCTCTACTGAATTAGTCAATCAAAAAAGGAAACTCCCATAGTAGAAGATGACAGCACATATTCTGTGGAGATTAGGAGAAAATATTTTCTTCAGAAAAGAGTACGTTCAGCAAACATGCACTTCTACAATTAATAATTTATTTTAGTATATGTGCCTTAGTCTCTGACTTATGTGATGCATAGAGTTAGTGGAGTCATTCTGTATTATATGTTTGTGTTTCATTTCTCTGGGAACTTATCCAGGGACAGTTCACTACTCTTCATCAGTGGTCAGAATTATCTATTTAATCACTGACAAAATGTTTTCTTTGAAATCATGAACTTTCAAAAATGCCTCTTAAATAGTAAGCAAATACAGCACCTTATTTAAGGTATATGAGCACGTATCTTTCTAATTCAGTGAAAACCTCTATTCTCCTGTGGGGGTAGGGAAGAATATATCTTAAAGATGAGCTAGAAAACAACAACAAAAAAAACCCCTTGGCCTAATATCCAGAAATGTATTTACTGGGATACAGTTGAATAAAACATCAGGCTTCTTCAACAAGTAACAGCTTCTGACTACTCCCTGATGGATGCGCTTGAAAGCAAATGCTCATCCTTTGCTTACTGACAAAGGTGACCCTTTGATATTCTGAGTGCTTGCTGCTGACAATCAAACCCTGAAATGTGTGTATGAATTTTATATGCTATGTAAGTGTGTGTGTCAGGAAGGAAAGTAGGCGGATGGAGAAGGGAGGATACAGACAAACACTAAAATAAATGAGAACCCACAGTCAGATTTAAATGAAGACTTAAAGAGAAAATTAATTCATATCCACAGATTCAGTTGAGTCTTTAATCTATTTGTATGTCCCTATCATCTTGTTCTATTGTTCAGAAGCTGGGGAAAGGAAAAATATCTCCATTCTGTCAGGTTCCCTGACTTTGTTTCTAAACAAAAGTTTGTCATGTAAACAGATAATCAGGGATTTGTGAGACAGTGAATACAATCCAAAAGCCCACACATTTAACTTTCAACAGGACCCTCTTGAGGAAGACTGCTCAACTAAGAAAATGTTTATAGTAAACTTTAGCCAAGTCTTCTTTCAGGCAAGTATTCCTCAAAGCGTTTTAGCGAGGCTGTGAAGGGACAGCTCACATGACTTGAAGGACAGACTCTCTATAAAGGCCGGGTCAGCAAACCATCAGTTCATGGAGATGGAGCTTTACTTTTGAACAGGTGACACATCAATCAGGATTTTGTGAATAAGAGGACAGGCCAACAGAAGACATCTCCTCTGTCACAGACTGCCCAAAGAGATGAAGCCTTCTTTAGACAGATGGAGGAAACCCTATGATTGCAGGTCATAGTACTCATGGGGGACTTTAATCACTCTCATGTTTGCTGTAAGTGCATTATGTCTGTGTGCAAGCAGCCCAGGTTTCTGCAGAATGTCCTAAGACAACTTCTTCACCACGGTGATTGATGAGTTGACCAAAGGATGTGTTATACTGGACCCATTAGCCATGAATAAAGAAGAACTGCTAAGGGATATGGAACTTCAATTTGCCCACAGGCCCCAAAGTGCCTTAAGCCTAGCAGAAAATTCTGGTAAAGTCAAGCATTATCCACAGCAGACAGAAAACAATAAATCAGGAGCCTTTTAAGTAAATTGGACACACTCAGTTCCATGAGAAAACACTGAATGCATCTAAGGATGGTGATGGTGATGAAATGCTTCTTCCTGTAATGTCTGAAAAGTAATAGTCTTTGGGGAAGGTTCTTACATTCCGAAAATAGGGAAAGTCACACCAGTTCTGAAGAAGGGCAAGAAGAACCGCCTGGGAATTAGAGACTGGACAGCTATATCTCAGTTCTAGTGCAGGTTATAAGGCAAATCTGCTTGGAAGCTATATTCATGTACTTGAACAAAAATGTGATTTGGAACAACCAACATGGATTTAGTAGTGGAAAAATCATGCTTCACTAACCTGACTGCCTTCCATGACAACATGGATGGCACTGTGAGTGAGTGCAGGGAATACTGCATGACTGTAGCAAGGCCTTTGGCCCAATCTCAATACGATCCAGACAGACAAATCAGTGAGATATGGACAGGAAAAATGTTCAGTTATAAGGAGGGTGGAAAATTCTCTGGATAGCCAAGTACAAAGGGGGGCATGAAGCCTGACTGGTGACTCATTACTAGTGATGTTCTTCAGGAGCTGATACTGGGAGTCAATGCTCTTCTTAATGACTCAGATTATGAAACGCATCTTCAGTAGTTTGCAAATCATAAAAAAATGGAAGCTGGTTGTGTGAAGCACTCTCAATATTGGGAAGATAGAGCTGTAATCTGAAGGGATCTCAGTCTGGAGAAAGGTACTGATGAAAACCCCATGCACATGCAAATACAAAATCTTGAATCTATGCTGGAATAATCCCTTGCAGCAGTACAGGCTAGAGAGAAAAGAGTTTTGCAGTGAAGTATCTGGCATTCCAGTAAACAACTGAACACGAATCAGCAATGTGTCCTTGCTGAGAAGAAAGCCAAGTGGTTTGCTTTAGCAAAAGTACAGCCTGTTGATTTGAGGGCATTTACCATTCTCATCCATTCAGAGTCTGTGAAAATACAGCTGGAGTACTGCATCTAGTTTTGCCCTTCCTCCATACAAGAAAGATATTAACATATTGCAGTGAATTTATAGGAGGCTTACTGAGAGGGTATGGAGACCTGGAACATATGATGCACAAGGAGAGAAGAGAGAAATAGCTTTGTTTAGAATTAAGACAAGAAGGTTTATTGTTGTTTACAGTTACCTAAGGGGAGGGTGTAGAGAAGGAAGAGCTAGAGAAGGCGGTGATAGGATGAGAGGCAATAGACACAAGTTGCAATTAGGGAAATTGTGACTAGATATTAGGAGGTTAAAAAAAAAAAAAAAAAAAGATAGAGATGTTAGTGCCCAGAGAAGCTGTGAAATCTCTATCCTTGTAAAATACACAAAAATTTACCAGACACTCTCCTGAGCAACCTGCTCTAATTGGACCTACTTTGAGGAAGGGGTTACACCAGGCAGCCTCTGGGGGTTTCTTCCAGCCTTAAATATTCTCTGATACTATCTGGCAGGAGTGATATTCAGTCCCAGACTTCAGGTTCAAGATCCAACATTGCCTCTTACATGCATGTTCATTTTGAGTGGAGAACCTGGAATTCTTTTAGTGAGAATACTCATATCTCTGCTCTCCCAGTTATATAATATCTAGTATTCATGAAAGAAAAGCATTCTCTCTGAAGCACATATAATTGGTATGATACTATCAGTCTGAAAACTCTAAGGGAAATGGGACATAAAATAGTTCTGTAGGTAAAATAACAGATATTTATCAAGGGAATGGCATAGATCCTGACAGGCTTTGTTACCTGGAAGTAGTAAGAGGCTCAAGCTCACACCAGTTTACTATTACCATGAATACAAATGCAAGAATTTTCATCCCCAGGCATTAACTCTTTGCCTGCAACCCCCTTGGTAGCTGCTATTCCCTAGCTGTACAGGGCGTTCTGTGAGTATTTTTAGCAGTTTAAAGCAGCATTAACTGTGTTTTAAACAACTGACCTGAAGTGTGCAAAACTATATGAAGTGGAAAGGAACTGTGAATGAATGCTCTGACACCTCTCTTTGCATGCCCTTTAAATCCCCTGCCAGTGCGCTGATCAGCTTGATTGCAAGGGCTGCTAGGTAGGAGGAAGTTATGTAATAGAGCCAAAAGTACAGTTATGTTGTTTGGTTCTGTCTTTTAGGAAGAACTCGACCTTCCATTAATGACAAAATGATGGTAAACGTGTAAGTTGTACAAATTACTTGACTGAACTGCCTTCCAACATGCAGATATAGAATGGGCAAAGGTGACAAACATGCCAAAGATGACTGAATAATCATTATGTGAGCCTGTGCAGGACATTAAAACCTTCTTTGTTCCAAGAGGCATCTAATGATGAAGTAACACTTGATGTTCCACAAAAAGACAAAGTAAGAAAGAGTGCCAGAGAAATGATATTCCTACACAGAGTGACCATTTCAGCTGAGCTCTCCAGGAACCCTGCCTTATACTGCATGGCACGTGCAAGTTGGGGATTGAAGGACTGCAACCTTCATTAAATGCTAGGGCTCTAAAATAAACAACTCTGTAAAGAAAACAGAGGGAATGATAGTTCTAACACAAACATCTCCTGATCTTCTCTGAGTTTTTAATTTCCAGCTCAGTCAGAACTCTATTTCTTTATAACCTTTGTTTCTCTGGTTTTTGTTTGTTTGTTTGGGTTTTTTTTTGTGAAATTAGAAGACAAGAGATAAAATATTGATACTTTTTCCTTCTCCTTTCCTTCCAGAGGGTGATTCTTCCCTTTCCTTCATTTGCTGCCTCAGACTGTCATAATAACTACAAGCTTCACTGAATCCTGAAGTACTTGCAAGTACATGCTGACGTTTGTTTCACCCCATTAATGGTAGAAGTAAGCACCAGTCTGCATTAGTGCACACGGATCAACAGTATAGTATAGTATTCACATCACAACACATTTTCAGTTTGTGTTTTGAGATGTTACACTGGCTGGCCACTGCTCTCAATCTGCTGCTGTGCCACTGTGAACCTCTGTTCACCAGTGAGAGCAATGGCAGCAGAAAAAAAGGAGTCATAGACAATACATTTAATTTAATAAAGAGATTTCTCTAAGCTTTATGGTTTACTATTTTTGTAAGCTAACTGTAAACAACAAATGGTAGAATAACCATGGTTGTTTTAGGTCTGAAAGAGGGTGTTTTTTAGCTGTCGCCACCCTTCAAGATCTGTGTTCATGATGTTGCATCTTCATAGTGAGAACTTCACTGTTCCATACAAACAAATCAGATATTAGTAATCACAGCTCCAAAGAACAGTGATCTAAGTAACCCATAATAAAGCAGGAATGTTACATGCAGTCTGTCCTTGGAGAGGAAGATTAATATATTTAGCTGTTTTTCTATAGCCAGAAGTCTAGGGGCACACAGCTCAGGGTGATGTGCAGATTGCTAACAAAAGAACAGGGTAATCTGTGCAAAGATGTGGTCCAAAATGTAAGCACTGGTATGAGCGGATCATTAGCATGTGGTAAACAAAATTGTTTCATTTGAGACACAAAAGTGAAAAATAAGAATTAACAGAAATATTGAGGGTCCCATGATTTGCTTGCTTTCTAGATGGAATGGGAAGAAGAGGAGGTTATGTATCATTACACTGTAAATACCATCACGTAGCATTATGTAGGAAATGCGGGATGTTTGAAACAGATGGTTGTAAGGCTCTTATATTGTGTAATATATTTGGATACAAGGATGATGCCAAGTAGATTCACAATTATGATGATCGTAAACATTAACCATGCTATATTTCCTGCTTTTTCATTTTCTGAATAACATCCTTGCCCACCCCACCCATTGCTCATTATCTCCTTTCTTAGCTCCCATATGATGTTTTAAAATCTGCAAGCTGTTTCTGGATTGTCGTCCTGGGCCTCTAACCTCTCAACTGTCCCTCATTACAGAGTTATCTCTGTTCCGCAGAGACTGACAGTAGAGAAAACTTCTATCAGTGTCAGTAAATCTTTCAAAGGGGAATATAAGACAAGTGTGTGTATGTGTGTGCAATTCAATATAGAAATGAAGGGCACTTGGGAAAGTCAAGTGGTGGAACATAAAATATGACTGATGGATGAGGAATAAAGGAAGCGCAGATGTGCCACAGCATTTGTTCTATCTTTTAAGAGAATGACAAGTATTCAGCCTATTGAAGTGGGAGGCAGGTAACCTAATCATATAAACTTGTGGGGGCAGGGAAGAGACTGAGAAGTCTGGTTGGTTTTTTTACTTTTTTTTTTTTTTATACAGTCTTTGTTTTGAAATTTCTGACTTTTAGCTGTGCAGAAGGTTATTTAACCTTCTTGTACATCAGTTTTGTCGTGTAAAAGCCTGGTCTTAATGCTTCTTTTACCAGAGAATTAAACATAGCACTGTAATTAACTCGTATTGTTACATAAAAAAGACCTTTTGACTTTCTTGTCAGCAGCATGAGCAGGAGTGCCATAAATGGACCACAAAAGCCCTGTGTCTTGCTAAGAGAGAAGTTCCTCTGCAGAGAATGGTGCAAATGGCCACTAATGCTCCCCAGGGACCACAGCACCCTCACACAAGATAATGTGTTGGAGGGAGCTTAAATCTGGAAAGGTGCAAAACTTTACTCTTCATCCTTCTGGGTGGTAAAGGGTGTGGAGGTCCTTTGAGAGGCACAGTGTAAAGTCAAATTTCATGTGCATCTTTAGCTGTGGAAAAAGAGCATTGAGCACTTGCCAGGGACAGGGATGGAGCCCAGAGCTTTATGTACACTGTGGGCAGTGCTGGAACCCACAAAGCATCTCAGACTGACTGATGCAACATAGGGCTGACCAACAGTTGACTGGAGTTTTACTGTGAGCTACTGCAAGCTCACGAATTGTTCAGGACTTGTAGGTCCTTCAGAGACTGGCTCTGGAGCTGCCACTTCTGGATGCAGAATGCAGAATCTAGACCCTGTGACAGGATATTCTGAGCATCAAAAACAAATTGAAAATTGCTTTGAGTATGCTCCCTGAATAAATAGAAGTTACCAGGGTAACTTTTAACTTCAGGCCTTATAAAGGTAACAGTGTGTTTTGAACAGGAAACTGAAGGCATCAGGCATATATCACATCGCAAGTTACAAGGTAAAGAAAACAAATACTGAGCAAGTGTCTTTCAACAAAACTACATAAAGGATGATAAAAGTGCAGATGAGGAGTCATTTTAGTTTGACTTTTTACATCTTGCTTTATTGGGGGAACAAAAATTTTGAAGGTAAGTACAGAATACTAGTGTACCAAAGACCTGAGAGAAGGTGAAGATTTCTCTTGGCAGTTATCATGCCATCCAATTAAGATATGATACCTTTAACCATTGGAATAATGTGACCCATTACTACCTCAAATGCTGAAAAGGCATGGACTGTATTACACGACAATTAATTTCTTTGTTTAAAAAGCCTATTGTGTGTGCTCACAGCCAGATACTTTTGCCTCAGTACGTTGCTTAGTCCCTCTACTTGGAACGGCTTGAAGAGACTCTGTCTTTTGTTTGATTTGCTTCTGGTGAAATACACTGACCTGCTTGCCTTCAGAATAGTTGTAGCCAGAAGTAAAATCAGATAAAAGAAAGAAAAGCAGTATTGAAACTATACAGTGGTAACATTTAGTTGAACTCCTCCAAAGCAGGATCAACAGTACTTTAAACCATTCCTGATGGAGGGGAATTTATCTTCTCCAGTAGTCCTTTCAACACCAAACAAAAGGATTCTGCATTTGCCTACAGTAACACAGAATCCTTTTTGCTTTGCCAAGCCACATACCGGCAGGACTTTGACTTTATCTTCCTTGAAAAATGGAGTTGTCAGTAGAGGTTGATTGTTTATGATGGGTTGTACAGGTAGCAACATCAGATAGCTTCCAGGCGAGCATACTGCTTGAACTATATGAACATCAATAAGACACAGCAAAAATGAAATGTCTGGAAGTTTCCTTTTAGTGCCAAACAGAGTGTTACACAACTGTTCCACAGTTGTGCCTGTTGTTACCGGGAAAGCAAGCTGGTCCTTTCCATTGCTGTTTCTGGGTTAATGAGTAAGATTTAAGACTTGTTCAGATCTCTCCTCAGTCTTAAAGAAAGTGGCATCCTGTCCCTTTATATAAAAACGATTTCTAGGTTTGTGCTCTAACCTCAATGGTGGATGCCAGTTCATGGATTTTATGCAGCCAATGGGACAGCCATGCAAAGCTGTCAAGTGCGTACAAACAGTAACTATACCTTTGACTACAAACTTGGAGTACTTTGAGTACTTACTTTTCCCTGTAAAGTCTGAAGATCTCTAGAGAATGTAGCATATATTTCTATACGCAGTTGTACTACTGCTTCATTGTTTACCTGTGATTTAAAGATGCATTCACCCTAACTCTACAAAATTGTACAAAGCAGCCACTGGTACAACTAGATCACTTTTAAAACCCAACTCAAATGCTGCAAATTTTGGCAAGGTAGCAGTACTAGGCACTTCTCTACTTTGATGCTCGTGTAATTCTTTTATTTTATTTTGGGATTGAGTCCCTGCCAAGTGCCATAATTTCTGAACCAGAAGAAAAGATATCTTCAGGTTAAAATGTCACTGTGCCCATCAGTCACACTTCAATGCATAGTTGTATTTCACAAGTTATTCACCAGTGCAATGAATAATTCCAGTCTAGAACTTTTCTTCAAGTTCCTTATTATTATGTCTGGGGCTACAGTGACTGGAGGCATGAATTTTGACTCTTTTTAAAAGAGTTTATTTCACAAATAAATACAGGAATGAAATTCAGGAACACAAGAATGGATAATAAAACGATGGATCTGCTGTCCAAGCCACAGCACACAATCGATTTATATTTATAACACTGCAAGCTTCTTGTTGGCAGCCACATATCCTTGTCCAGTGTGATACAGCTGCATATTTGGGCTGATAAACTGTGTAGCATACAAAACTGGGGAGCACTTTTTAATAGCTGACAGGACCCACGGGTAGCAAAAGCAGGCTAGTTTGGTTAATATGTGCAGCAATTAATTCCTAAAGGATCGAAAGCTTTGTGTTCAATAGATGAAGAGTATACAGGGTATGGAGCAAAATAGTGCTCTGATATGTAACTTGGATGATGCTTCAGCATTGTCCTCAGTACTGGCTTGAGCTCTGTCTTCAGAGAAATTATCTTTCCCTTTTATTATCTCAAACCTGAATGCATTCCCTTTCACTGTTTCTTCCCTTCTCTCTAAAAGTACTATGATGCAAATGTGATTTTCGTAGTATAAACAGTTACATGATTTTACAGCTGTAATTTGGGCAGTTCATAGAAATAATGCTGCTTGTTAGAATCTTTCACAACAGACTTCTTATATCTCAAATCTTGATGTAGATGTTTGGATTAATCAGATATTAAAAAAAAAAAAAAAAGGCAAAAGTAAAACCAGCCTGAGAAAAAGATTTTTTTTTTGGAGCTTACATGAAATCTTTTTTTTACACGATGTTAATGTGCACCAGCTTTAATCACTAAACACAAAAAAACCCAGAAGATCCAGGTCTGACTGCTCACACAGTAAAGCACAATTCCCCTTTACATACATATATTGTTTTAAAAAATTTTGCTGTTCACATTTCTTCTTTATGTTCCTACCATTTTTAAGGCCATATTTAAGGTTAACATTTAGTCCTCTGAGAAAAAAAAATATGCTTCATAAAAATGTTCATTATCCTCATTTGCCCACACCAATCAAGTTTAATTGCTCAGTTAAATTGCCTGGTTACCTCAATTTGGAGACATTCAGCTGTTTCCATCATTTATTCTATACCAAACCCAACTTTAAAAATAAATGTCTGCTTTTCTGTGCCTCTTGGCTAGTTGTTCAGTTACAAGGTGTGAGCAATTCTGGCATTTGAAAGAGGTGTGAAAGGCCACATGTGAACAGCTCAGGAACACAGAATCAATGACATTTATATATTATGTGTTGTTTCTATGCTTTGAAACAGTAAATATATTTAAGTACAAATAGGTGGAAAAACAACTTTAAAAAAATAACATCTACATTTTTTTTTCTCTCTCTGACTCCTGTTCAAACTTCCTTGGTTTTCTGGTCCATCTGGACCATTTTTTAACTGTCTCTCATCAAACTCATCCTGCAGGAATATTCAGTACCCCATCAGACCCTCTGAAGTCAATAGCTCTACTCTAGTTTTGCAGCAGAGAGAATGCGGGGCTGAGCAGGCTTAACATCAAAATTCAAAGTGAAAATGACAGACTTTATGGCTGATCCCAGGGCTGCATGTTTTATCCTTGGAGAAAGAGTTCCCCATTACCTTGACCACCCCTGCAGTAGACTGTGAAATAGGAGAGTGTGTGGAGGACTGCTGTCTTTTCATTTGTTTCTTTTTAATTTTTTTCTTGACTCCATGTTTGTTACCTGTTGGTTTTGTTTTGTTTTTTTTTTTTTCTTTTAATTCCCTTCAGTGTTTCATCTTCTGTTTCTGTTTTTGCTCTCTTTAGTAAATTTTCCTTCCGCTTTTTCTTCTGTCCTCTACCCCCATTTGATGTTGGTTTTCCCTCCTTTCCATCTTGATTCCTCTTTGTAAAATTTCCATTCTTTCCACCTCTGCCTTTCTAGTTCTTTCCCCTTACTTCTTGCTTTTTTTCTTACCCTCTTATCTTCCTTCTCTACTTCTCCTCTCTGAGGACTCTCCGCCTTTGGCCTTTTCCTGTAGACTGGGCTCAATGGCACCCTTCATGAATGCTGATTATCCTAGTTGGAACTCTATGAGTATTACACCAGATGAGTAGCTCTTCATTTGAATCATGCCTTGCAGCCATTTAGGAGGAAAGGAGTGTTGCATCCAACTTTGACTGACAGCTGACTGGCAGACAAGAAAAGCAGCCGCCATCTCTCATGGGAATTTTCAGAAGCTTGCAGAGGGTGATAAAATGTCAAAGCACTGTGATCTGCAGCCTTTGCTAAGAGGCTTCAGAGATCAAACTAGATCAGACATAACCCCATTTTAGTTGGAAAACCAAGCTGTATTGTTTCTGCTTTGGATGTCATCATCAACAGTGTAATTTCTGCATTCTGCAAGACAGACTCCTATAGACTATGGCAGCTTGGGCAGTATAGTCTTTCTAGACTCTTACCACAGGTGCACTAGCTCTAAAGTTCGCAGAAAGGTTGTTACCTACACTGGATCTGCTGCTCAGAGAGGCGGACATTCTAAGAGTTAAGCTGTGATTTTTCTTTTTTAAATGATGTTTTACAGATCCTTTTCTAAGTCTCAGAATGCTTTGAGATTAGAAATTTTCAGCTGCCTGTTGCTTCTTAGTGGGCTTCAACTGTGGTTTGTAATAGCAGGTTTTGTGGTATGAAGGTTATGTTACAGAGTCCCCAGTGAAACCACAAAACCTCATCAGAAAATGGATGCAGCACTGTTGCATGCAGTGGAAAATAAAAAGGGAAACAAATTTCCTTTTGCTGCATATGGAGAATCCTCACCAAAAACGTAGGTATGTGAATTCTAACTTAGACCGAAACCTCTTCTGGTTTGTACAGTTTGACTCTAGCAAAATTAATGAGCATGAGGAAAACACATATTGCATTTTAAAGCTAAAAATCTGACCTGCAATTAAGATGCATTATTTCCAGACAAAAAATAAAAATGAAAACTTTTAACAGAATAGTTCATGATTTGCCATGGGACTTCCTGGTTAAATGAGGAACTTCTTGTTTACAATTTAAGGCTGAAGCCTACGAGCCATCTTGCTGAAAGGTAACCAGCAGAAACTGTGCACACAGGAAGGCAAACTAGAAGTTACATCAGGGTTTGCTCTTACCTACTTGTTATTGCTGGCTTTCCAGCATTTCTAAAATCAAGACATAGATACGTATGAAAGAAGCTTACCTTGCCAACATATTGGTAGTCAGTTCCTGTGTATTCCTCCAATAAAAAGAATTGATTCCACATCCAGCTCCTTTTTGAACGATGGAGGTCTTGCCTGCTGTTTCCAGACAATACCAAAACCTTATCCTTTCCTGGAAAGCCACTAGTCCTTTTGGATAATGGAGTTAAGAAGCTTTGGTGGGGCTGACCAGCCCAAAACAGCAACCAGAAGCAATGGTAAGTTCTCATCATGGCAACACAAGGAGGTCTAAATAACAACTTTTTGTCTTGTCCTCAAACTAACGTACTTTACTGCACTGAATCCAATCTCATGCCGTCTTCCTTCTTTAAACAGTCTTTGCAGTCTCAAAGGATCTCTGAAAAGAAAAATAACAACTTTTTTTAGCATTTCCAAAGGTACTTAACTCTCATGACTATAGGAAATAAGTCAAAAAATTAGACAAGTAGTAATGATACTAAAACCCTTGGCTGTTTCTGATTCAAAATGTTTCAAATTGTCCTTCAAATAACCTGAGTGACTCTATATTGAGTAGGAGGAAGGAATCATGACGTTTGGATATGGGTTGTGGAGGGGTCCCTTTTAACTCCTTTTGCTTTCCTTTGTCAAAAAAGGCGAACCAGGCATTTCTCTTTTTACTGCCTGAGGTTTGGGATGTAACTGATAACTTTCTGCTTGAAGATCATGATGAGGTTACCATATTACATCAAAGAAGTGCTAGCAGAAGTGCACACTGTGCACACAGGAGGCATTATGTTGCTATAGTTATGGGCTGAAGAGATGGGACTTAGATAACTCAAGGATTTTTCCGTCACATTTAAGGTGTTTTGCCTTGGACTTCATTTAGAAAGGGCCAGCTAAAAATTATTATCCTACTATTATTAGTAAATATCTGTGCACATACAAAATAAATACAAAATTATCTCTGAAGATCACGTAATTTTCAATATGCAAAAAGCTATACATACAGTACCCTACTGTAGTGTGGACTACAGTTCTATTTTTAAAAAAGCTGGAAGCTTCTATTCAGGAGGAAGAAATTATACTATGTGTCTCAGGTAACCAGTCATGCAAAATGCCTAACTAACAGCTTTGGAACACTATATAATGTAAAGACATCAGAATCACTTGAGAGAAACATTTCACAACATATATTTTTGTCATAAACATAATGATAATTTTTAGTCCAAACAGATCTATACTCTTGAGAGAAGGATAATTTGATTAATTTTCACTTGTTTTCTCACTGATGCTCTTTGAAAAAGTTTTGGGTTTTTCTCAGTATTCTGGTCAAAACCCAAGACATTATTCTAAACAAGCTCAAAATTCAATACAGCATCTCTCAGTGTTTGTAACTGAAGATTGTGGAATGACAATCTGACTACACCAAATTGCAAAGAGAATTTTTATTTGTTTCTTTTACTTTGTAAGCATTTAACACAACACTACTCGGATCATATTCTGTATCAAAGACCATTTTTCCTCCTATGTAATACGTTTGGGTTTTTAAAGGTGTACATTAGAATTTAGCCTCTGAGGCAAATTGATGGAGATAAAGCGCCTACAATGCCTCTGATTAGCTACTCCTCTGGTTGTTGTTGTTCTTAGTAATAAACTGCATAAAATAACCTCAAGTCTCTTACTGTTCCTGTTAGCAAATAATTTTCTATAAAGAAATACCACTTAGTTTTTATATGAATAGTAGGTAATGGAACAGGACTCTTCAAACAGTACTGTTTCACTGCTTCACAAGATAAAATACTGTTAAGAGGTAACTTCTAGGTGAGAAGGAGTCAGTTTTTCAGCATTGAGAGGAAAATGGAAAAGGTATCATTAATTCTGAAGCAGTGTACTTTCCTCTGCAGAAGTGGGAAGGTTTCCAGTTAGCTCTTGTGAGCCAGTGAGTTTTTTTTGTGAGTAAAAACAATTGTCCTGCAGGTCATGGGAGCTGTGTCTACACTCAGCTTTGAGTGCTGTGAGAGAGACACAGACACATGGGTGTATACGCACATAGATGTAAACGTGTACACACAGACAGAAGAGTAAGAATGGAGCCACTGCCACGTACAAGACCATCCCAGAGGAGGAAGAGGAAAGGGCAGCATGACTAAACTTTACAATGTGTTCAACAATTGCCTTCAGTGCAATTGAGGGAGCAGTGCCAAACTAGTGCGCAGGTTGCTAGAGGGAAACATAGGCAGCAGATTCAGGCACCTGGCTGGCAGAACTGAATTGGCTTCAACCCTCTCTTTTCCTACAGTCTCTCTTATCCTCCTCCTGTGCCCTTCTGACCTGCACAGGGTCTTGTCCTTTATGACTTTGCCAACATTCACTTAAACCTTGGCTCTGATTGGACTGTATTCTGATGGACATCTTCATGTGATATGAAAGAAGAAAATGTGCCTCACACAATATTTTTTACTTCCATTTTCTTGCCAGGTTGCTTTGTGGGGCGATTGGGGCCTGCCCAGGTGAGTTAAGTAGTGCCTCAAGAAGTGGCAGACCTGGTGACCTGCCATGTACCAGCACACATGGATTATCAGGATGATCTGTGTTTGGAGGGCAGGTGTGAAAAGATGGATTAGACAGCAGCTCTGGCTGAGCACATGTGGCCTGCCTTATTGGGGAGGCAGGGTCTGAGGTCGGGAGTGCAGCACATGAGCAAACTTATTATTTTACTATTAGTGAAGTCTGCATGGACTGCTGAGGCATCAGGAGTGAAAATCATTGCCTGACAGACTTTCCCAGTGCTTGTCCCCTTACCCCTATGGCCAAATCGCACAGTGGGACTCCATACCTCTTCTCCTACATGTTAACACTTCCCAAGAAGCGCTGCCTGGAGCAGCATTACCTAGACAGGATTTGTGCCAGGCTTTTAAAGGATCAGTCCTTCAAATGCCAACTGCCAGGAAACAATTATTCCTGCAGGGGAATTTTCTGCACTTGAAGTCAGCTATATTTCACAGCTCTGATGTCATGGGAAAGGTTTTATAGTGGCTTATGCTGAAATATAGCTTACAAGAATGATATCATAGCTGTGAAATACAGCCTTTTACTCTTCCCTGCAGAGATGTGTCCAAAATGCTGAAATAAGGGCATGATCCCGTAATGTCCTTCTTGACTGCATAGTCTTCATGATGCAGCAGAGCAGCTAAGCCCTGGCAGCTTCCCTGTGAGTGGCAAGAGAGGAGACACGCCTTTACAGACCTTGGCTTAAGCATGCAACTGGGGTAAGTACCAGCTGAATCCAGGGTGTCTTTGCCCTATAGATGCTGATAACTGTTTTATGGGTCATAGTGATAAATTCAGTTGAATGAATAAAAAAGATTAGAGCACTAGACTCTGAGCTGAACCTTTAGCAGAGTGAGTTCTTGTGACTCTTAAATGCCATTTTGTGCTCAGTCCCAACATCTCACGCTCCAGAGAGATCTCTGCAATGTAATAGTTTCTCTTGTACAATCTCCTTTCTTTATTCTGAAAACAAGTCATTCACCAGGGATATTTTATTTTCTTTAAACGCAGATGTGCAAATATAGCTGATGGGACCTTTGGATGGGGGCTAAAATTTGTTTTCTTCACATTGCACAAAGACAGGTAAAAAGAGGCACTTTAAACATGGCATTTCTCTCAACCCTCAGTTGGTCAGCTGGCTGGGGAACTTGCTGTGTTAATCAACTGTCAAGACTGAAAAACAATTTTAGTATACAACAGCCTCAGACAACTGGCTTAGCTCTGTCAGCTCAAATATATAGCAAATCTAGGGTTTTTATGAGAAAAGAAGAAATCTACACATCCAAGCTTAAAAGTGATTGCAGTCTAACTTTAGCTATGATCATTGTTAACATAAAAGCAATGTCACTTGCAGCCAAAGAACTTTCTTCAGTGTGACAAGTCTCAGATTCAAAGTTTATGTTCATTCCTCTTTGAAGGATCAAAACCTCAGAGAATTGCTTAATCACTATAAATATCAACTTCAAAACTACTTCCTCCAGGTGATGATAGTCATAGTCAAACTTTCTATTCACCCTCTTCTCCAATATTTCAATTATGTAAGTAATTTCTTAATGTGAGAATTCAGTGCAAATTTATACCCTTCCAGAGAAATACTGAAGTATTTCAGCTATAAATCAAAGAGGAAATGCATCCATTGGAGTCACTCCTATGAATCTGGGAGCTCTGCTCTGGACATGCCTTTCTGGCACAGTGACAGGCATCGGATACAGATTTTTGACCTGAGGAATCTCAAAGAGGTTCCACCTCCATTCCTACTCAGCACTCTCAGCTGATTGTTAAATAAACCAGACTCGAAAAGAGCCTTCCATGAGAGGCATCAGCAAGGAGAGGGAAATCACTTTTTCCTCATTCTTTTCTGTTCAGCCCCATTGTACTCACTCCATCAACAGACTCTCAAAGGAATATGCTTTATAAAGCATCCTAAACACTGGACTTCAGGATAATTTCTTTTCTGAACCCATGCATTCAATTACGTTTCTGTATGAATTTATACGTCTTGGATGTTATAGGATGCCAATTATTAGATTTTAAATAGCTTCTAAATAGATTAACAACCTTAGGTGTCTCTAAAGTTTCTGACATAACCTTTATTCAAACAGAAGTGCCAGTATAATAGATCCTTTATTCCCTACTCAGATAGGTACAGTTTCATTATTTGAGTGTTGGATACAAAACTTCACAAATTTGGATTATGGTCCATTAGTACACTGGAATGAACATTAACCGTGTTTTCAAGAACTGATAATGTACTGCTGTTCTCACACAGAGACTGAATGAGCAGGTGAGAATTAATAGATGCTTTAGCATAGTAATTTAGGGAACTGAGCATGGGAAATGTTTTAGGGTTTGTGGCTTTTTTGTTTATTTCTGTGACACAATAAACTGCATCAATCCTTATGAAGTTTTCTTAGGTTTTTCGAGAAAAATGTACAAAGGCAGAGAATAGACCCTACTCTCTCATTCTAGCTGATTAAACTATGAATGAATGAGCGTATGTGCCTTTACTCGCCCCAAATCAGGTCTTACTTATAGCTGTTCCTGAAAAGATGCAGACTAGTCCCTGGCTTCATCATTATATAAAGTGCTTACCACCAGCGTCCTTTGGAAGAAAATGAGGCCTCTGCCCTGGAAGTTTTAATTTATATTTAATTTTGTAGAAGATGTGGAGATGCACTAAAAGTATTCTGACATCATTCTCTAGATGCTTATTGAGCCAGGACCAATTGAGTCTGTCGGGCAAACTGAGCCTGCTTAAATCCCAAACAATTCTACAGAGCTGAGTGGCAGCCACAGTAACTGGACTGCAGGCTTTGGCTTCAGTTTCCCTGTGCAGCAGAGCCAGTTTCCAGTCCTCCAGCAAGACCATGCAGTGAGAGAAACTCTCTGTACTCACGTAGTCTTGCTGGAAGGACTCTCCTCTGGCTCATACATCAGGTGCAAGTGTTAGACCTGTCAATCCTGAGAGAGGGGAAGATATCAATATCACATTGTCAAAGCCTGAGGAACAGAAGTGGGGAAAGCATTAATGGGGAAGGAGGAAAATGGCTAAGCAGTGACTCCTGCGTTTGCTGTGTCAGGTGTGACAATCTGGGTATGGAATGAAGCATGCCAGGTAAGGATCTGGTGATCGGTTGCTTGGATATTACCTCATTGCAAAGTCAAGCAAAAGGAGCAATGTCCAAGTCCCTAAGAGAATTTAAATGACACAGAGGAGCCAGAACCCTAGGCTGTCCTTGGGGCCGTCCTCTCTAATGTGAAGTATGTGATTCTGCTTAGCCCACAGGCAAGACTGCAAGGACATGACTAAGGCTTTAAGGAAAGTCTGCAGAAAAATTACTTTCTCACCATGGAGGGGGAAAGGTTAAAGTGACATTAGTTGTACAGAGAAAAATAAGTATTCCAGCTAACTTCAAAAAACAGAAGCTTCCATATTTATTGTATTCATTTCTTTTCAGTGTCATATTCAGATATTTTAATATATCATATTAGTACATTTTCATATATAGAGAAGAATTTCTTGATATTTTCAGTAATAGCTAAGTTTCATGTGCTCATAAGCTATAACACTGCAGGCTTGTCTATAATTGACTTGGACTTAAAAGCAGTCGTTGAGTTTGAGCTTACTTTAAAATTATGTCTCTCTTATGACCATTTAAATCTGAAAGTTTCCATCTAATAATTTTCTCAAGTGTGAATAAGCTTTTACAGCACTGTAACCCTAATGCTTTCTTTTCTTTATTGTCCGTGAGGCTTTCCTTTGTAAATATCAGCAATAAATGGAACAAAATGTCATTTTTCCAGTGTAAAGATAGCTGATGAAATTTTAATCTTCTGATCACTTTTTTTTATATCTTTGTTATATAAAGCCATATACTCTAGCAATCATTCCTGTAAATACATCTCTGAAATCACAAAACAGAACAGAGCCAAGAGAGAATTCAAACTGAAAGATTTGTGGGTTTAAACTAGAGGTACTTTATGAAGACATCAAGTACACAATGTAATTGCAGCCAGCAGCAGTTGATTATAGTGTCTTTCAAAGTAATTTTTTTATTCAGTTCTCTCAGCAGTAAAAAAGGTCCAGAACTATAAAAATAACTAAATGCAGTAGAAATGCTAAGATAACTGCTACCTCCATCCTGCGCTGGAACTATGAACATGGTGGTTTTTTACAATGCAACTGATTTAATCCTAGTGGACCTCAGTGCTCAGAAGCACCAGCCCTCACAAAAGCGCGATGACAAAAGAGGGAAAGTTGACAAAAGAGGGAAAGTGAGAAGTGTATCTTCTTCTTTGATTCATGAATGGCTGTGGCAAAAGATGACTCTATGACTTTATTCAGTAGCTGGTGAGTGAACTGATGATGTTGTTTGTCTGCTCTCAGATTTTTTTTTTTTTTTTTTTCACCTGGTATTTGAAAAGAGCCTTAGTGTCATCTTGTTTCAGAGATGCCCACTCTCACTCTCTGTAGTTACCCACACTGGGAGAGTATCTCTTATCCACTCTGCATAAACAGTCTCTGCACACAAGACAGAGGAATAGCACAGAAAAGCAAATCTTGTTTCCATTAAATGGCTGCATTAAGTGATGTTTCTGTGGTTGTTCAAGAGTATCTGTGGCAGGGTTGGAACCTGGACTTAGATTCCTGAGGCTTACAGCAGTATTTTAATCACAAGCTTATTATTCTTCCTTTCTGATATAAGTCCAAGACATCATATCTGTGCTTTAAGCACCATGTGTATCTTTGTGCACCTACCCATTGGATGTTGGTATATGCCAGATTGTGTGTGAACACTGTAGCTGAAGCACCCAGAAAACTATTTGACATTCCCTGCTGCAAGAGCAACAACCTTATGTAAGTATCACATGCTGGTTACCTCTCCAAGCAGGGATATGGAAAAGGAAGGACAGACACAGCTCCTGTTCTCTTTGTAAGATACCTCTGCGTGCCACTAACAGGAAGCAGGAGCTGGTTTTGTGAAAGGTTTCTAGCTTCTTCTGCCTTTTGCAGGTCATGTGGGGACAGGCCTCCACAGTATTTCAATATCCCCCTGCTAAAGCTGCATTCTAATCTAAAACGGGACAGATATGTGACTAGCAGGTAATACATACTAAATACTATAGATTATATTAAGTTGTTCCTTGATGGAGAGACTACTAAAACAGACAAGCAATCAACTATATTTAGTAGGAGAACAAATCAGTGGTGCTCCTACTGCCGTGCATGTCTGGTATATGGGTCTTTTATTCCTGATCAATACCTTAATAGCAGAGAGTAGCAAATGTGCATGGAACCACAGCCAGAGTTTTCAGCAGTACCCAACCTGAAGCCATGAAAATGCTGCAGGAAAACCTTATTTCTTGTTGCAGTACTTGATGGAAGTCTGTACTGCTGTCATCCTGTCATGCAAGTTACTGTTGTTCTCAAACATGCAATACCATGCAATTGCAGTTGCTTTTTTAAAGCTGGTGTTTTCCTAACCTTTATTTATTTATTTACTGTTCAATTGGTTGATTTTAGAATAGGGAACTAGCAGGCTCTTCAAAGCAGGAGTGTCGTGAAAAAGAAATTCAGTCTACTGTAGGTACCAAAATTTGATATCTGAAAAAGAAGCCTGGCCTCCCTGCTGAAACAATAGAAAATGAAAGGCTCTTGGGTGAGTTGAAGTACCTAAGTTAAAGTGCTTTGCCTCTCCACTGACAAAGCTATATGGTCTGGATATCTCTTCTTCAGTTTCTGTTTAGACAGTGGAATCTGGAAGTCTCCTAGACAGGCTCTCAGAAGTGATCAATGACATTTTAGGCTTTTCAGTGTGAAGCAAAAATAGAGCTATTTTAAACAAGACTCCAGACTGAGAAAGGTATGGCATGTCACCACTCAAAAATCTGTGGTTAAGGGAACTATTAAAAATCTTTGACACATTAAAGGAAAACCTGATCAGCTTCTTCCTGAAAACTGTTTTCCTTACTGTATGGGAGAGAGCCTGTTTTGCTTTATTCCATGCATGCTCAGCCTACCATTTCTTAGTTATCTACCTCCATTCCATCTGAAGAAAATTATCCACAAGCTCCCAGAAATAACATAAAACCACAAGCAACAGGTCCTTTCTGTGCTGATCAGCAATTACTCAAAGATACTCTCCAAACATGAGAGAAAAATCTGGGCTTGCAGATGCTTTAGTGGCATTGCAGTTCTCTCTCCAGTACTGCAGTGTGATAATGAAGGCGGAGGCTATACTATCACATGCATAGCCAGGAATAAAAGAAAGGAGGAGGTAAGGTTTCTTTTTCAATACGCATCAGCATATCTTCCTATCAAAGACTGACTATTTTTGACAGTAGTAATTAGGCAGTTCAATAACAGACACAAGTAAAAGCAAATTCTTTCACAGGAGTGTTTTGGATGTGCTTTGGGCAGTGTATATTGTTGTCAAACATGATATTAATTGCTAAAATCCTGATTTATTTCCTACAGAAAAAACCCACATACTGTGATAACGGAATCATTATAGCAAGTGGTAAAACCGAGGGCAAACAGGTAAGCAGAGTTCCCATGATTCCAATTTAGGCATGTTAGAGTTTATGCACTTATCTTATGTACAAGAGATTGTTCTTTTCTAATTTTTATTTACAACTGTTTGTTACTTCACATTGCTAGGATAGCCACAATCCCAAATGAGATGGCTGCTGTCTCTTTTTTCTAGCAACCTTAATCTTTTCTGCCTACCTTTTGCAGTTGCCTGCTGCATGGACTCTCCTCATTACCTCCATTCCCGGCATGCCCCATTTTATCTGTGGTAGAGCAAAGCAGTTGTCTTTCATAGGCAGTTTCCCATTCACCAGCTGCTGTTTGCCTCTTCCTCTCTGCTAGAGGCTCAGTGCTCACTACATTTTTCTTGACTTCTTGACAGAAACATATGCTAATTTCCCAATCTGAAGTTAGGTGAAGACAAACCTGAGGTGGGACATAATGTACTGGACCTGGGGGGGATAGAAATAGCTAAACTTTGGGTTTGTATTTGATTGTCGAGGGCTTTCTCATTTCTCGTAGACTTCCATGGCCATTTAGCAGTGCGAAATGAATGCAGGGTGTTACCAAATCAGAAATGCCTGCAATGCTCAGCTCATTGTGGGCAAGTGAACTCCCTTTGTGCAAATATGCTCCAACAGTAGAAATCAACTGGAAAATAAAGAGATGCCCATTAAGACTAATTTCATTACGGATGTGCTATTAAAAGAACTCTGGATTAGTAGGTCATGTCTCTTTTTTGATGAAAGAGTCTGTTATTTCTTTGATCATGATAGTAACTGGCTACACTAAAACGCTATAGCTTCTTTAAAAGCCTCTTAATGTTACCCCTATTAACTACACAGCTTAAGAAGCTGTAGCAAAAGAGAGAAGAGCTAATGCAGATGGACGGGCCTCCCTTCTTAGATCTTTTGATTCTACTTGGGATCCCGTTAAGGATCTAGATCTTCTCAAGAAGGGCTAGACTAGATAGCAGAGGGTGGAAACAGCCCTGAGGATAGGCCCAGAGGAGTAGCATGAGAAAGAAGGTGGAGCAATGAGAAGGACTGACCATTTCTGAGTGACTTCAGAGTTCCTAGGACTGGATAATGAGTATTAAAGTGGGAATAAGGTATGCTTGTGGTTCATTCAGGGTGAATAAATATCACACCATTCTGACAGGAACGTTCTAGCAGTCCGACTAGTAGGACATTCTGGTTCCAGCAGGATGATATTTGTTCATTGTACAACTGCATGTCAGAAGCATGTACACTGCCTGTGACTTCAGTTGAGGCAATAAACTTCACCACTTCAGTGTATATTCCCAGCCACGATGAGTCATTACTTAACTGAGGTTTTGTGAACAGTGAGTGATGTTTCTGAAACTCTTGAAGTTTCTTGAATAGGAAACATGCATACTTGCTTTTCAAATCACTAATCTGAGAGGTGGCTTTCTTCCTTGAAAAGGGCCTTTTAATATGCTTTTGCTAGTAATTTTATGTTTCTCAGAATATGAAAATGTATAAAAGAATAATGTTACTTGTGACTGAATTGCTTCTGAAGTATTTAATAATGCCACTTATGTCACTAGTTCTTTGAAAAACCTTAATGAGTTGTTTAATTAGGAATATTGAGGAAATTTGAATCACACAATTTTTTTTTTTTCTCTCCTGATTTATACAGCTCTGTATACATACACTGTGAACATGAAATACTGTACAGGTGACTAACCCCCTTGAATTTTTAAAGCATACTCCTCTGGGCATTGAAACCAGTAAGATGTATGTGATCATATCCCTGTAAAAATGTTGCTTCTTAGGAACAGGGAAAAAAAAACCCAACAACAAAAAAAGCAGGGAAGATTCGGACCTGACTGAAAACAATTGGTATTTCTGGTGTCACTAAATTATTTGCAATTTTATGTGGAATCTCTTTGGGATACATACTGAGTTTATATTTTTTGTAAGTGGAGTCTATAATGGAATTACTGAAATCTTCCCCTTGAGTAATGGAGCCTTGAATACGGTGCTTTATTTTTAAAATCTGTTCCAGACAAACTCTTTTCTACTGTTTTTCAGGTAAGGGAGCTGGAGGTGCAACTCTTAACTGTATTGTTAATGCTAAATAACGTTGTGATCATCATATACGGCAAATTGGGGATTAGAAACTTCTAGAACAGCTCTGCTTTTATGTTTTAGACAACTGAAGGAGCTAATCCTAAAAATACAAACTGTGTGATTCAAGTGGTTGTTCTCGGTCCAGGATTCAGCGGAACATTGCTCTGTGCAAGCCAATGAAGACAGCAAAATTGGCCATCTTTGCTCACTGGAGTTTTGGTTTTGATTCTGAATTAATTCCATGGAATTGCCAGGATTGATAACCAAGATCAAAAACACTGGAGGAATAATTTGGGAGGAGCAGAATTATAAGAAACCATTTCTGCATAATTTGAGCTTTCACGCCTGTAAACAGATGTCTCTGTTTTAAAAAAACAAAGAGATACTAATCTGGACAAGAGTGACTCTCTTTATTTCAGAGAATTCTTTTCATCAGGTATTCCCCTGAGTAGTTAATGCTCAAGAAAATTATTTCCAGTAAAAAAAGAAACGTGACAAACTGAGGTGCCAGTACAATCTCTGACAGCACCCTGCACATCACAGAGGGGTAAATCAGCTATTCTTCCACTAGTGGAAAGACTACTCCATGTATCTTAAATATCTTTTTGAGCCAAAACTAAACTTTTCTGATGCTGTTACAGAAAGCAGTAAATACAAAGAACCAGCCTCAGCCTTGCTGAAACTGTTAAGCATTTTCTGCCATTAGAGCCAGCATGTCACTACTATTTTTTTTACATGTTTCTTACTTCTACTATTGCTTCTTTCAGTTGTTGCTACGTTTTTCTTATCGGCAAAATTTCTGTTAACCTGATTTTAATCACTAGAACTGAACTGACTGGAGCTTGAATTGACCAATTGTTTGCTGATAATATCTAGAGAAATACATGCTTTTGCAACAAAAGATGCCATTAATTAAATCCCAAACATTTCTAAAAATTTCACTTATTTGCACTCATAATATGTTCCACCTCAGGACCTTAAATGCACTTCTAGTGCATTGTGACTGTTGTCAGCTGAGGCTGCTTCCTCCTGGAGAGATAAAAGCCTCCTTCCTGTCAAGGTCACTTAGCTTTGATCCTAAAGTCCTCCCAGTTTCTGCTTCCCTGTTTCCTTCTCACCTCTAATTATGGGCAAACTGATGCAAGCTGAAAATTGACACATTGTCCTGAAAGCAAACATGAATATTTATTCATAGTTTGTTCATTATTACCCACATAGTCTCAATTACCAAGGAGTTTGATCACTTAATAATGTTTACTGTATTTATCCTCAGAGTAATTTTGAGAATTGCAAAGCTACCATTCCTGAACACAGAAAGTGAATGTAAAGACCAGATCTTCAAAGGCATTTGGAAACCTAAGTCTTACTGCAATCAGGTCAATGGCACATAAGCCTCTTATTCCCTGACAATTTAGCACTAATTCAGAAAGAGACTATATGGACACCAAAAAATCTAAGAAGTTATTAGAAACTGAGCAAGAATAAACTCAATTACATACACATTTCCTTCTCATTACTGTGTAAGATTTAATGTTTTTCTACTCAAGTTTTGACAACTTTGCTTTTAATGATCTTTTCTTAAAGAAGCTGTATGACACAGTTTTATAGTATTTCTCACATGCTGAATGAAGACAAGTTTAAAAACAAAATCGAGATTACACCAGCAGTTTATTGGATCTGCTACACATTATCTGTTGAATTGTCTTGCAGTGAAATGTTTTCTTCAGTAATGTAACAAATCCATAATTTATCTGTTTTAAACAAGAAGTTAGATTATTTCTTCTACTGAAAGCCCTTGCAATTTAGCAACCATGCAGGTATTAGGCACACCCAGCTAATATGATGGGAAGTCTGCCCCAGAGTCATCTGTTCTGCTTCCTTCCCATAATCTCTAGCCAATACACCTTTCTTCTGAATTACTGCAAGCTGTTTTAGACTGTAGGTGGCTTTAGCTAAATCAGCAATTGCCCAACAGATGACTAATGTCCAATTTATATTTCGTGTTAGCTTCATTCTGTAAAATTGCATGGTTTTAACCTAAAGAAATTATACCATGTATGTTGTTCCAACAGCTCTTAAGTGAATAATCTGTAACTACAGTCGGGCACTAATTAAAAAAGTGATACTAAAAGACTGTGTGAAAAACTCAAGCAGACCAAGGACAATAAATCATCAACAGCATATTCCTCCCAGTGAGGAATTCAGGGCAGTAATTATTTGCTGATGCTATTCATGAGAAAGGTGAGTATCTTATGGCAAAAAGAGGTAGATACCAGGAAGCTGGTGACTAACAAATTGGGTTGTCATATCAATGAGAATTAGAAATAATTAGATAATAGAGACTACAAATGTTAGCATCATTGTAGGTGGACTTAGAATAACTGTTTGATTCATTTTGATATTACTGCTGAAACATTAATTAGACTAACAATAAACTCTAATTGTTGGCTCTGCACATAAGGTGTGTCTCCCTGTGCCCATAATGAGATTTTGACTGCAATACTCTTTGTCAGATGGGTAATTTTTATGCAGCAGAAGTGTGGAAAAAGGGAAAATAATAAGTAGCAGCAAGGAGAAAGAGGAGTGGCAGCAAAGAGGCTTCTAGCTTGGCAGCGCTTCAGAGCTGGGACACAGCTGGTTATCCAGCTGTGAGCCTGGGATGCAGCCAGACAAGGAAGACTCGGGGCACTCCCCCCCACCCCAGATGTACCTTTTCACTGCATTTATATTAAGCTCATGCCAGCAGCACTCTGACATATCGACCATCAATGCAGGGGTTGGGTTCCAGCCCAGCAAAGAATTTGAGTGGGTGTCCCTCTCCTGTGGTCTTGGCTCAGAGCAGTGCTGGAGGCAGGGCACTGTGTGCAGTCACAAGGGCTGTGATTGCTCTCTTGGTCACAAATAATTTTTGCTCCTGAAGCAGCCCCTATTCTCAGTAATTCTGCACTGCAGGGACAAGCCCCATGCCAAAACAGACAGCATCAATTCATTAGTCAAGGCTGACTGAAATTTGGAGCCACATCTCAGAGGTGCAGCTCGTATGGAGGCCCGAGGGAAACATGGATGAGGCGAACTTTAAGCAGCCTTGCTTTCTGCTGTGCTATGGGGCCTGAAGTGGCCCCTAATAAAGCCTAAACAGTCCTGAGGAGCTCTGTAGTCACTACAGCAGCCTGTGCTTTGCTATTTAGCCTCTACCTCCCCAAATCCAAGACCATCCTTAGACATGGACTCTGGGCTGATAATATACTTGAGCAGAGTTGCTGAAATTCAGTTCCTGTGCAATTTATGAAGTCTGAAGGAACGTGTCCTTCCTGGTGGTGTCTGGGGCTTTTAAGGTTCCTTTGGCAGCTCCTTAAGCAGACCTTTTAGTAAACACAGGGAATCTGGGAGAGTGATGGATGGGTCTGTATTCATATCCAATTGCAACACAAGGTGTGACAGACAAGTTGGTTTCCTCAATCATAAAAAAAACCCAAAACCAACATGCCTCGCTGCTCTTGAAAGCTAAACAGGGAAAGAGAGTATTTCACTTCAATGGAGTTGCATACCCATTGAAATGACATGGTGGGGAAAGGGCCTGTGTGCAGTTCCTGTGCGGGCTCCCAGTTAAAAGGCACTCAATTCATGCATCCTGAATAAGCATATGAAGGAAAATGAGTTGTCTTCAAGGAAAAAATGGCAGTGTCTGGCCTGCCTTGCCATTTCTTCTTAAATGGGGGAGTACAGTGTATCATCCCTGCCTAAACTCTGCATATTCTGTTAAGCCTAACATTTGGATTTATTAATAGCACAACTTCCCTCCTCCATTCCCCTAGGATAAGAATTCTTTTTTTTTCCCCTTAGAAGCTGCATTTTTATGCATACTTATGGGCAGACAAGGTTTGCAGAAGGTGACTCCCTACAGAAAATGTGTAGCTTCTTAATGTGAATTTTTTTCTGCATTTGCTGGAAGACTCTGTAGTAATCTGGTTGAATACTTGCTGTAAGTTGATAACAAGATATGATGTCCTAGAAAGTATACGCTAGCATAAAACATGAGGGAAAAAGAATCCCAATTCCATTTTAAATTAGCAAAGTTGTTTCAAAATGGAGATTTTCCTTTGTGTTGTGAACTAATTTATAAGGTGGGTTTTTTATTACAGCTATTTGGTGAGTGGGTAGGGAAAGAGACAGGTAAATGATGAATGTGCTTTTTATGATGTGAGGGAAGGTAAGCACAGCTTCTGGCTGGGGGAGAAAGGAAGATGAACTGTCAGTTGGTCTACCGGCAAAATTTTGACAAACTTCTCTAATGTGAGATCTACACCTTTCAAATGACTTTTTCTTTCCCTTAGTATACGTGAACATAATACCTGTAGTTCTAGATTCGGAAGGAATTACTTTAAAATGCAGAATTGCAGAAAGAAAATCAGAAGTAGAATGGGTCACCATTTTACTTCTGAACATTTCAGAGCCCAGCAGAGATGGGAAAGGAGTGGCAGACAACTTTGGATTGGTCAAACAGAATTTCCCCTTGGGTTTAAAAGACAGTGTGTGCTGCCATTGCATCTCATTCATTCAGCCACTGTGAGGAGACGGTATCCCATGAGCACTCCAGGTATCTAACCCTATTTCTCATCCTTTTGGCTGATAAACATCAACCTTGTGGCTGTGGGTCCTCTTCTGCCTTTTGCCTGCAGCTGCACTTGTTTTAGTCATAATTTGTTTTTTTTTTATCTTGAATTGCTTCTAATTGTACTTTAAGGCTGTTTTATCCTACTTTATTTTCATCCTTATATCAGAAGGGCAAAATCTGTAAGTTCAATTTTAGACAAGGAAAAAAGCTCTGACCAATTTTTTGAATTGTTTGTTGTACTTACTGTTATTTATAGGCTTGATCTCCAACCCCATGCCCCAGCTCAACTCTGTACAAAACCACATTAAGCCTTAACGAGAAAATCTTTACGGTGAGATCATAATAAATAAATAGCTGTTTACCCAAGAGTCCTTTCTATTGTTTCTCTTATTTTGTGTGTGTTGTAGTATTTCTGTGGTTTGATAGGATCAAAGTAGTCTGGCTTTTGTATTCTCATAGCCGGTCACAGGCAATATGAACATTTTTCAAATTCAACCTTCCACCCAGGACATGTACTAGCTCTCAAGGAGGCATAAAGGAAACATCACAATCCAATGACTGCTGCAGATGTGTTCAATAAAAGAAGAGCTGTAACTACACAAATTACCTTTGCTAAGCTGCAGGGTGCTGCAGAACTGCTGGAATGAGTTTCTCCCTGCCACACTTTTCATTCTCTCTGTTGGTTGGGAATGAATGCAAATTAAGAAGAAATCCCTGATAGAGGTTATAGGCCTATACAAATATCTTACAAGAGAATTGGGCTGCTCATGCAGGTTGTTTTTTACACTGCAGAAAGTTTCAGGAAGAAAGGGATGCTACCTTACATGCCTGAGCAGGGCAGGAATGTGAGACGTTCAGCACAGCTGACTAGCAATTTTGCTACAACTCTTGAAATGATGGTATTTTAATTAAACCCTCGGCTCCTGAAGACTGGTGAGTGTCAGAGAATCGTCATTTCCTTTTAGGAAAGCATGTTTCTAGTCTGATGTTTGCCAAATATTATTTGAAAATATAACCTGTGTCCTAGATTCCTAGCAACACCTGGACTCAAATGCAATAAAACTGATCTGTACATACAATGCATTTTTATTGTTTGAGACAAAGCACCTCCTGAGTGGAAAGCCAAATTAATACATGTTAGGGCTGGGCCCCAGACTTTCAGATGTGGCATGGTTAATTCTGGATTAAACATCCAGAATTAATTCAAGACCTTAAATGTGATAAGACTGAGAACAGCAGATGGAAGAGGCTGCCAGCAGCCTGTCATAGGAAGGAGAATGGGAGGGGAAGGGGTGCAAAATACCTGTTGACCAGGAGGAACAGAATAGTCGTAGCAAACTCGATCTGCTAGGCACACCCCCAGGAGGAGCAGAAACATGCTCTCTGGCAGGGAATGAAAAGCTATCAGAGAAAATTGCTTTGTTACCATCTACTGAGTTTCTTACAGGGATTGATTTACTTGATCTTTTGGCTTCAAAATGCCATTAAACAGTGTATTCAAAAGTGTATGAAAAAATCCTAGGCAGTGGTTTCAGTCCATAGATAAGACAGACCTCTATATCCGGCTAAGGCTCAGGCAAGTTGTTTCACCAGTGGTACTCTCAGCTTTGCAGTGTTTTAAGAAATCCACGTGCTTCTTCCCTGGGAGCGGTGCAGAGAAGAACCAGTTGTATTTTGGCTTTGTAGGTGTAAAAGCAGGATTTTAACCATTCTTTCATACTTACAGGGCTGTTTTATTTCTTCTAGCAACTACTTCGTAGAGTCCCTCCTGCTGCAGAACCCCGGGAAACAAGACCAGGAATGTAACTACACAAGAGATATGTGCTGCCACAGTTTTTTCTTGGCCTTTTTTTTGCCTCTTATGATTTTGCTATGCACAATTGATTTCAAAATGCCATAAAAAAGAGCCAACATGAAAGAAATTTAAAACTCTTAGTGGAGTGTTGCCTTTAAAAATAACAACATTTTGGCTTCAGGCCAACCATGCTGAGAACAAATGGATGAAAAATTGTCTTAAAATTTTAATATTACACAGTAGATTATACTGAATTACAAAAAATAAAACATGTCTGTTTATTTTTAAAAGTACATTAATGTCAAGTGCGGTTCTGTAGCCTTCATGTTTGTTTGTTACTACTCAGTAATATTTTTATAAAAGCCTCTTACTGGCCAGAAAATAATACTTTGTTGTTGGGTTTTGTCCTTTTCTTATGTCTATTCAAATTCAGACAATTTCTTACATGGACTCAAAGAAGAGTAGGATGGAATTCATTTCCAATTAGCAAATGGTACTTTCTTCCTTCCCTGTTTCATGAATCCTCTCACTTTACAAACACCCAGAGGATGGTCATGGGGTGACCTAGTTTGTTGCAATGAATCATTGGTGCAAATATACCAGTTTTACATATTATATGCTCTGACATTAGGTAATTTGATGCCTTTTCTTCCCCCAAACATGGCTGGTAAGTCTCCACTTATACAACTGGCAGAGTTTTGGAAAGCTTTATTGTCTGCTTTTAAAAGAATGAGTATATCAGGAAGAAAAAAGCATGGGATAAAAGAATGGAATAAGGGTGGTTATTATGTGGGATTTTTAATAGATTAGTGACAATCGAGGAATAAGGTGGGTTCTTCAAAATGCAAAAACAACTTTCTGATTATGAAAGTAATATTTGTGCAACCACTGAAATAAAACAGTCAATATGATCATTGCTCCTGGACAGAGAACTTGGACCCTGAAGCTCAGTATTTAGAGCCTTTGAACCTCTTGTCAGCTGCCAGCTGACCCTGGTGGTGCCAAAATTCCCCAGGCACTCGTGCTTCTGTCATCAAAGCCCTCCAGGTGCGTGCACTTCTGCTATTGAGAAAGGGCAAAATTATGCAAATCTGATGCAGGCAGGCAATGTGGCAGCTAACACTTGGCAAGATTCACAAGCTTCACCCTCCTTTTCCCATTTCCCCTCAGGAGCCTCAGCTGGGACATCAAAATGTGTCTACCAAATTGGAACGGCATTCAAGTCCATTTCCCACCTCCAGCCACTGTGCTCTGGTGGGGCTCTATGAGCAAAATCCTTTTCAATTGGTTGTGCTAAAGCTGAGTACCATACTCTAATATTTATAGCACCCAGGCTGTCCATCTGCACTAACTACCACATTTGAGACCCTTCTGCAGCCTCTCTTTGGCATGGTAGCAAAGGGAAAGTTTTGGCTCAAGTTCTTTCTCCTGTGTGATTGTTTTCCTTTTCCCTGCTCCTGCCTAAATGGATAGAGCATAAACTATGCTGCAGCTCTACCTTACACAAGCAAATGGGCTCAGATGGAGGAGCAAAGTCTTGTCCACATGTTCTTACTCAGCTGCAGCTGTGTTGGCTTGAGTGTTTTTGTCACCAAGTGCTCATCTGTACACCCTGCCAGAAAGAAGGTTGTTGGCTGTGCTATGCCTTAACCCATCTCAGTTGAAATACACTCACTGTAGTTTGCAGATCTCAAGCAAACCTAGATAGTCTTGACACAAAGGAGATGGGGAGGGAGGGTTCCCAGGAATGGGTCCGTGTGCACAGCTCTGGGAAGGTGGCCTATCGGTGGAGGAGTGATATCTCCTTCACAGCACAGCCAGAAGAGGATGTAGGAACAAGACTTTAGCCACACTGAAAAATGGGGGCTGATGCAGCTTCTGTGGAGAATAGATGAGGGGGCTGAATGGTGTCTGAACTCCCGCGTTTGCCTGGGTTTTCTGGCCTGGTCTGCAAGATGCCAATTTAGCTATTAAGGTCTAGTAACAAAATTGAAAGCTTAATTATAGAAGATGAAATGTTGCATAAGAGGTTAATCGAGTGGTCTGATAAACAAACCTGTTGTTGTATTTCATCTCCCCATTAACAAATTACTCATTTATCAGTTGTACACTTCCATCCCTCCCCTACTTTCTGTGGTTTTTATTTGTAATGCAGTTGCTCATATACTATCTGTCTTTTCTTTGAACATAACAAAGTATAACTAAGACTTAGCTACATTGCTTTAGCTAAAATAGCTCCTTTTATTTTATTGCTAAAACCACATCTCCTGCTTCAATCATGCAGAAATGGATGAAATGGGAATCAGACTTGGGGGATTTAATTGCAGTGCCAAAAGGCACAGAGAGCCCTGGGGAATCGACACCCTCTTTCAGCTGTATGATGTTGACACTAGGGAAATTTGAGATGAATGTATGTGATAGAACAGAGCTCGTACATCATCTCCATAAAAATCCCCACTGTTTCCAGTTTCACTGAACACTGTACACTTAGGCACTTCTGCCAGAGCTGAAAAGCACTTTATCGGCACTGAGAAGAGCCTTGCAACACAACTTTATGTTAAGTACTATCTTTATTTAAAAGATTGAAGGGGGAAGGAAAAGAGGGAAGGGAAGCCAAGAGGGACTAGTGCCAAGAGAGACTTACAAAAATACTTGGGCAAGTTAACTTAATGGAAATTAGGCACCCATCTGACTTCTGCGCATCCCGTGAAGAAATCTAATTCCCTGGGATGAACTCCCTCAGGGACTTTTGCAAGTCTCTTGAAGTAACATTAAATCTTTGTAAGTGTCACACAGAAGAGTGTGTCAAGCTGGAGCCAGCTGTGATTAGGGCTGAATGTTTCTACCTCTCATTGAAATAAATGGCAGTTAGAGCTATACAAAAGGTCAACCTATACAACTCTAAGGGGATGACAGTGAGCCTGGATAAACCAGGACCCTGCCACACTAGTCAGGCAAGTGTGCTCAGACATGAAAGGCTCCATGTGCTCTGGCTGTGCATCCAGGATCAGTATTTACCTGGTGCTGAGGGTGGCTCTGAGTAGACCCCAAAAGGCACCTCTGGGGTGACTTGCACGTGCCACTCTAATGGAGCAGGAAATACCATCTACCTCATCTTACACCAGCAATGAAGATAGTGCTACTTCTTGGTGTAGTTAGTGGCAGAGTAGGGAAGGCTGTAGAGACTACAATGACGCAACATGTTACCTCTAAAGTCTTGAGATACCTGGCAGCTCTTTTGTGTCCGAGTTCAGGAATGCTCAATATTGGTGATGCTAAGTTTTTTCTGCTTCTGATCTCTATCATTACAAGCAGCCTCTACAAGCCTTCCAAATCAGATGATACATTTTAAAATCCCCATTATCTTTTCAAAAATCGACCAACGTCTGCTTCCCTGAAGATCTCGGCAAGACAACTGACAAAACCACACTTACAGGCAAGAAGTACAGAAAACACAAAAAGTACATGGACAACAAAAAATAAGTTTGAATTCAATTACATGTAGCTTACTGCACTTCCTGAGCACAACTATAATGCTAGCTCAGTATAGATGACACACTGTCAGAGCTTTTGAAACCTCTTCATACATTTTACAGTGTGCTGCAAAGCTAGCAGGCTTGGCCCCAGTGCTTCTCTGATCACAAAGCAAAGAGAAAAGCAGTAGCAGAAATGATAGCTATGTCTGCTGATACAGTGAATGCTATATAACCTGCTGGAGCTTTGCTGCTGCATGTAGGAGTGTGTGTGTTTGCTCAGGTGTGAATATATATATTACCTCCCTTTGTTTACATGGATGCTTTGGTTTCCTGTGTTTATACAAGCTTGTTTTAAAGGCTGGCACATCTCATGTTTGAAGCTGTGAATCCTGCAAATTCCATCCAAGCACACTGCCAGCAATCCACAGCTGTACACAGCAAGAGCAAGTGAATAAACCAAGTGTGACTGGAAGGGAAGCAATGCTGCTTTGCTCTTGTGTGAGCTTTCTCTTTAGTCCTGTGAAAGACCCAATTTAGCAGAGCACTTTACTTTCAAACTGTATGCTTTTACTGAAGGCTGCTAGAGGACCTAAAGATAAAGATGTACCTGAATGCTTTGCTGAATCGAGGCCTAACATAACAGAGAGCCTAGCATAACAGAGAAAATGTTGATCATTATCTAAGAAATGATGGGCTGGCATCATGCTGATAGAAGTACTTTTTCAGCGCACATAAAACCAGTAAGGATTACAGGTGAGGAATGGATTTCTGCATCTTATCTCTCACTCATTGAAACAAATGTTTTTATGTTTCCGGCAAGTTTATTTAGCTCACTCTTTCCAAACAGGTCTTTTGTGTTTGAATCGGGTAGGAAAGAAGGTGAATGAGCTCTTCTGATTGTCCTGCAAGTTCAGGGAAGCTTCTCTGGTGATACATTTTGTTTTATGTGTTGGCAAACCAAGAGTGAGGTGTCAGCTTATCCTCTACACTGAAGACCACCACATCCAGCCATTTGAAAAGTGCAGTAGCATTTCTGAAACTAGGAAAAGCAAACAGTGGTCTGGGAACATAAATGTCTTCCCTGAGTTAACAACTTCCCTTAGAGAAAGAGAAGGGAAAGGAGAATTTGAATTTGAATGTGTCCCCCTCCACACAGATGCATATACACCTCTTGCCAAAAGATGCATCTGGTTCTATAAAAATCCCAGATCCTCTTGCATGAATGCAATCTGAAGTCATAGGTTTGCATAAGAACCAAATCCTCAGCCAGACGGCTGTGAAGTATCTGTCAGCTAGTCAGTTGGATACATACAGAGTGAGCTATTTAGAGTTGATGTTGCTGCTTGGAAGACAGGGACTTGGTTATCTTTTTTACTTGTGCACCTGTGGCCTATCTCGCTTATTTCACAATGCTTCTACTAGCTTTCCCCTCCCCTTGTTTGAACTAAGGGCAACTTCAAAGCAAGTGGCAAACCTTTGGGTGCTCTAACCCTGGGCAAACCTTTACCCAGGGACAGCGAGTAAGCCTGGCACCAAGGTGCTGTCCTGTGAGATGGGGATGGAGGGCCTTACATGGAAGGAGAGACCTACAGGGAAGGAGAGCCCAGTGAAAATCAGGGAGAGAGGCAGTCAGTAAAGCCAGGGGGAGTACATCTGATGCACCTGATCTACAGGGAGGTAGCTTGGGAAAGGTTTGCTTTTATGAAAGAAGCAACTGCTGCATAAAAAGCGCCATATGAAATATCAGGCAAGATTCACCAGAACCTCCTACCCTTGGTTCAAGTGATATATGCTTTGCTTTAATTTCTGGTTCAAACAAACTACAGGTTTTGAAAAAAAATTCAGCCAAAGCAATGTAAGCTAAGCAAACAGGCTTTCAGAAATTCTGCATCATTGACTGTAACAAACTGCAAATAACCATCTTTATAACAGAGGGCAGTAACACCACTGACTCTCTACCCTTTTAAACAATAAAAAGGAAAAAAATTAACGATGTTTTTGGTCCCACTGTCTCTACAGGTCACCAATAGGTCTCTACAAACTATCGAGTTGTTACTCAGATGAAACATTACAATGCCTGTAATGCCAGTGCCATCAGAATCTCTTTCCAGAATCAGGTGCTGGCCAGCAAACTTGAAATTAAACCCCACTGTGACGTTCCTTTCCCCACTCCACTGAAACAAATGGGGTAGCGGTTCACTGCTGACTCTATCTCAAAGTGAGGTCTGTGACAGTGATCTTGGAAACAGCTCTGTGAGGCGAGCTCTCCCCTTCCTGCTCTGAAGTGCTCTAGCAGATTAAAAACAGTGGGATGGAGAAGGAGAGGTTGCTGAGCAGTTAATGGTACTAGAATGGAGAGATTGCACGTTGTGATGAACATTGCCAAAGTTTGTGACCTTGCCTGGTTCATGTGGTGCTGATTATACCAAAGGATCAAGCAGATGTGAGGGAAAATTGAGCTTCATCTCCTCCCAGCTACCACAAGCTCTGTTTGGTAAGTGGAGGATTATGATACTTTAGGAAAATAATGTATGTATTTGTGCGTGGCTGTAATAATGATGGATGTTTTCCCCTAACACAAGTAACTGTGATTGATGCAGCTGGCTGCAACCTATAACGAACACTAAGGTTAATTGGAAACAAGGGCACAGCAGTTCTTAAGTAGCATTATTCTGTGGTGTACTCACGTGCTGTCATTAATTTTCCTATTTGACTTTACAAAAAGACATAGCAAAAAAAAATCTGAAAAGAACAGAAAAAAGAGCTCAATTATACCTCTTACCAAGGTAGTACTGAGGATGGGGAAGAGCTGAATCACCCAGGTGCTTGATGACATTATGCTTTTGTACAGCCTAACGCCTCGAGGTAACTGGAGGGCATACTGTGCAGTGGTGTTTGCTACATCTGTGCTCTTATGTCTCTGCTAGCTGATTGGTTAAAAGATTGGGCATCGTAACAGTTCCAGGCCACAGCTGCAATCAACCCGAGTCAGAATTTGAACTCCCGAAGCACTGAAAAAAATATATGGAACATAGGACTAGAGCCGTTGTGCTGTGTGAGAATGAACACATGGCAGATTGTGTCTAGTGTCTCCTCTCTGAAGGCAGCCAGCATCTCTTGATGGTCAGCCTTTAGAGGAATGGTCAAAGATCCCAGCAATAGGCTGGTATGGGGATAACCTGCTTTCCAGGTGGGAATCTTCATCTGGTAAAGTCAGAGACCTCAACTCTGAAAATCTGGGGTATTACGGACTTTCCAAAAGCAGCTGTGGGGACCCTGGAGCATTCTCATTCACAGTCTGTTTGTCTACACATATGCCTTTTTGGACACAAAAAAGTTGGATTTAGCACGGTTTTCATGTGTTGCAGTGGTTCTTGCAGAACATACTCCTGTTAGATGAAAAAAACCACATTGTCTATACTCTGTATTTATACATGTAAGGATGGAGCAATAAAGCGTAGAGCAGTGGAGGGCTCTGCAAAGCAGCCATAAGAGTGGAACATAGCAGGAATTACAACAGCATCATATATGAGAACCAAAAAAACACAGATACCTGACAAACAATATTTGTCTCTGCTGATCCCACAGCGTTGCACAAACATGCAAGACAAGTCAAGCCCATACAAAATGTCAAACAATATGTACTTGCCAGAACACTTCAAACAAAACCCTACCAGCCCGGTCCCTCCCCTCCCAATAAACAATGCGGTATAAGACTTCTGCTTTACAATAAAGTTATCAAGTCAGAAATTACTCACATTCTTATGCAAAACTGATTTTTACAAGGTTTCATTTGAAAGAGTGGTGACTATCAGTATATGGCTATATTAAGATGTCTACAAGGAGAGCTTTCAGTGTAAAGTAATTTCAGATTACAGGGAGAATTAGGCCTGTGTGTTCTGCCTGAAGTGAGACCATAACTTTTAATACCTTTGCAAGATTTCAGGGCAAAAAAACACATCAGATGCAAAACCAACTGCCAAATGAATTCCATGATAATGGCCAAACTGTGGTGTTTAGCCATCAAAAATAAATACACACACCAAGAAAAATGACAAGTGTCTCTATACTGCCTACGAGTAACTCCATTTGTGCCCTTTTTCACACTTGCACCCTTACAACATATTGCAAGCGCATGAGGGAGAGAAGGAAATGGGAACGGGGGCAGGATTCCTGCATGTTACAGATACTGCTAACAGGTTTTTTTTTAGTCTCTCCCTAAGACCTTTTGGTTGCTGTATCTCATACATGAGAAAATTTCAAGATCCTTCCCTTGTTATCATTGATTCTAACAGCTACGTGTGCCCTGATGAGACTATTTTCTTGGGCATATTCTTATTAGAGCTCTTAAACATGTCTTTTGATTTGCCTCTTTTGGCTCAACTGCAGCACTAAGTGGTAGGCATTTCGTTAAGTAAGGATGTAAACTTTTCCAGACTTTCGCAAACAGCTAGACTTCTGAAGAAGATAAACTGTTATTGCTTTTGCACTATTCCTTTCTTGAGAAAAATGCAGCTCTGCCAGTGTCCAGTACTGCATAGAAGTTTATTGGGTGAGCAGTAACATGTCACTGTCAGTCTAACTAATAAGCAATGAAAAAGCTGGCAAGTGAAATTCAAACTCCTGAAAATAATTTCTGAATATATTCCATATCTATATATTTAATTATTCATGAAACGAAACCCGAATTACTGACAGGATCACAATCCTTCTCAGTGGGCCATAAAGAGTAATCAAGATATTAACTATGCCTGTGTTGGCTTTTTTAGTGGAAATGTAGCAAGCAAGTAGGAAAATTATGGGTATAGTTTGAGGGAATGCATTCCTAAGTCATTACTGTCATGTATTACAAAGACAGAAGAACAATGTTCACATGTCATGCAAGCCTGTATTTCAGAAGGAGATACCTTGACAAGGACATAAGACTTGGGGCAGTACATCACCAGAGTGAGGAAGATTTTGCTTTTCACCAGTATCAAACAAACCTATTTTATCATGCATTTTTCAGCTCATCAGTATGACATTACATGATCCAGCAGAAACCAAATGGTACAAACTCCTACACACTTGCAAAGCACTCTGTCTTCAAGAGCAGTCCCACAAATCTTTTTGTCAATGCTTTGGACTTCTAGAAAGGATTACAAAGTTAGCACTGCACAGAAGCAGCATAGGGAAGCCCAACTCATGCCAAGCTGTGGCTTAAGAACAGCTCGGGGAGCTAAGGTAAGGATAAAGGTGGCTTTAAGACATCCTTATATACTACTAGTTCTCTGTCAGTTTCTGCCAGGTCATACCTTTGATCTCTTCCTTTCCTTTGCTGCAATGTTTTGCCATTTTTAATCTGCTTCTGCATCTTGTACTTCAGGTCTCAGGTGGGTTACAGGATGTAGTGAAGGGTGAAGTGTGCTTTGCACTCCCACAAACTAGGTGTCTATTATGTGGAGACTTGTGATTATGGGAGAGCTGGACTTGGTGTCTCAAATGATTCCTTCTAGTGCTATAGGAACATGACACTAGAAAGTACACTAGAAATTCAGCAATATTTAGAGTAGTCTGAAGGCTATTTTAAGTTGTACCAGCTGCTAAACACAGCAGGGATTCAACAGGGTGATAAAGGGCATTTTAGACCAAGTCCTGACTTATACTCTCTGCAGGGAGGATAATATAAAAATTGCTAGAAAAGCTCTGCTCAGTCTGTGAATTCACCTATTTTGGGATAAGCCTTCTAGGGCTGAGTGAGGACAGATTTATACTAGAGGAATGGTGCCAATCTACTCTAATGCAAACAGGGTCTGAATGTGGAAAGGGAATAACAATAGACGAATCATTTAAAGCCAGGAATTGATATTTGAGAACTAGCCGGCTGGAGGTTGGGCTTTTTTGGGTATTTGATTTTCCCTTCATTAAACCGTTAACTTAACCCATTTTCAGTCCCTCCTAATGCAACTCAATTGCATCAGTGCTTTACCAAGCTGCTAAAGGAACTGTCTTATAGAAATGGATGGGCAAAATTGTGCCCATATTACTGCGCTTTTACTTTGAACACAGGCATAATGTACTGAGCATAATATAGTGCTCCTTCAGTACTCTCTCTGGGGGTAGTAAATTGTAAAGAAAGGCTGGCATGTTTGAGGGGAAATCTCTAAGCTCTGTGCTTTATATGTGATTCAAAAGCCAGGGTTTTGAAATGACGCTAGCCGGTTGTAAATTGAAGCTGAGAGAAGCAGCAGCATGCCCAGGTAGAACTATGCTTGTTTGTTATGTGTATTGAAAGAAGAATACTGAAAATCTTAAGAGTTGATGCTATCAGCCCTTGTGACTACTCATGCTTGTTAGCTTGGTGATTTTTTGTGCTTGACCAAAATAAAATGTTCATCCTCCATGGCCTCCAATGTCGCTAATGTAAGTGTCGAAGCGGGGCCAAACCCACCCTCTGGCTGCTCATGGAGGGCACAGGCTGACCCAGGACGTCAGCTCTGGAGCTCACTGAGGCACGGGCTGTAGTGACGGAGCCGTCTCTGCCGGGCTCAGAGCAGAAGGTCTGTCACGGCACCTCAGCTGCAAGTCCTTGTGCCCACGCCCCAACGCAGGGAGGCCACACGGGCGGCCCTGTGGCACAGCCGCCACTCCTCACATCCTCAGCGGAGGGCATTTCCAACCAGCCCAGGCACAGAACGCAACCCCGTGCTCTGTCAGGACTAACTGCTGGTAGCAGAATGGCAACACACAGCTGGCGTCAAAGCCCTTTAAGCCATTTCCATGGCACTGTTGTTCCATGGCGGAGTGCCTCCCGTCCATGCTCGGCGCAGACGGGCTGTCGCCAGGCCCTCGCCGTGGGCCTGTGCTCAGCAGCTCGTGCTGCGCTCGCTCCATGAGCCTGGCCGGACAACACGGCCCTCCTCCATGGAGCCTCCTCTTCCTCTTCCCCCCAGGGACATCGCCTGCCCTCACGGTCGCCCCCCCGGGTCACACCGCAGGGCTGCGGGTGGAAACGAGACACGGCCCAAGGGTGGCTACGCCACTCTCTGGAGGCATTTGCTCCCTCTTCTTCCCTGCTCCAGGAGAAAACCTTGCAAAACCAGGCACAGCAGAAACAACGATAAACAGGCTTTATTTAAAAAAGAAAAAAAGGTTTAAAGGACGCTTCAGTGCAGTTTTCCCAGCGCGTGCCGGCGGGTCTGGAATTGCGGCGAGCCGGTGCGGAATTCCCGGGCGCAGCTGCCATTGCCGGCCGCGGCCGCCACGCGGGGGCGCTCCAGGCCTTGGAGCCGCCCCGGGACCGCTCCTGTCCCGGGATCCGGCCCGACACCACATCGCGGCTTCGCCCGCGAGGGGAAGGACCGCCAGTCTTCAAACAAACGAACAAACAAAACCCTACCCTCGATCTCCTTCACTGATACACATTTTAAACGCAAACCGGCTAAGCCTTTCACTGCTTCCTTGTAAACTATTTAACTGTGACAAAAACCAGCGGTTTTTCTAGCATTTTAAACAGCTCAACCGTAAGCAGGGAAATTAGCATGAAGTGAAATATTTATGGGACCTTAATACAGTTAAAAGATTGTTCTTTTCCCTGACATAAGACACCAGGGCCAATTAACCATTTCCAATTAGGCAGACTAATACAGAATAGCACACGGCAAGAAACAGTGGCCAAACAGTGGTGACCAAACTGTGGAATGAAGAGAGACTGGCCATAAATACAAGGTAAATAAATTTCTGACACAAAACCATAAAACTACTATAGCACGAAAATTGCTTGAAGGACCGAGAAGGCAAAGCCATGCTCAAAACTGGCATTATTAAATACTGTTCTCTCCAAATCCTACCCGTTAATTGTGAAGCCTTTTGTTCATCTAGATGGGCATCACGCTGCATCGCATAGCTCTGCCACAGAAACACGTAGGGGAATGCACTCCTCTCTACTCATCTGCCAAGCTTCAAATTTCTGTCATTTTTTGTTGAGATTTCTACAGAGAAGTTAAACAAATACGCTAAGAGAAATTTACGTGGTTTTGTCTTTGAATGACTCAAAAATTGCCTAATGAATAAGTCACCAGACTGTGATTATGTGTGTTTTATTACTATGGATTTTTAAAAACTATTATTTATAACGTTTACAGTTTTTGGCCTCTAAAACAGTTCATGCTGGAGTTGGCAGTTCGTATGTCCTTGTCTGAATGGGGAAGAGAGTTAAAATTTCTCTGAAATGGATGAAGTAGTGTTTACAGATTCAGCACCAGGCTGTTGCTTGTGCTGTTGTTTGCTCTTCAAGGTTGGGTTAACAGTCGAACTGCCATGGTGACTCTCTGGAAACCCAGAAACGCAGAACAGCACTTTAGCAACCGTAACACACAGAAACCTAGTGCTGGCTTACAGTTCTCCTTGTAGCAAGGAGCAAGTTTTTGAAGAAATCCTGCAGTCCCAGAGGTTGCGTTTATTTTCACATTGATGATTTATGATGACAATTTTCTCACGCTTTGTAATGACACCTCAGGTAAACTGTCTTGCTCACAACACAGAGCTTGGCCGCAATGGGGAGAAAAAGTGCACTGCAGCCTCACAAGTAGAACCTGATAAAAATCTTAAGACACTCTGATACTTTTGGGTGCAAGAAAAGCAAGCTCAGAGTGGCTTTCCAAATGACAAATGTCTTCCTGCGAGCCTAGGATGAATATATACATCACCAGCTATTTTTCAACTGCCATTTTTTCACAGTTCAGCCAACTTTGAATTATTTGTGCTGGAACAGTATCTTAAAGACACGTAAAAAGGTGTGGGTTTAAGCTACATTGTAATGATGATCTTCTGTAAGATCATTGCATGTAATGATTAGATCTTTCTTAAATCTCTGAACGATAAGCAATTGGCTATAGAAATAAGGGCTCAAGACCTTAAAATTGTCTCTAAAATTATCTATCTATGTGCATAAGTATTTGCAAGATTGGGCTTGACTAGGCTAACTTGTGAATGCCAGGGCTAATTCTCATCTTAGCTTAAATTAAATTTTTTTGCACTCGTCCACTATCCTGCTAGCTTTGTCTTGCTATTACAAAAAGAAGCAGCGACTTTAATTGCAATGCAGTGTGAGAAAATTTCCAAACTCCAGAGACGAGACAGATTTACAGTGTCCCCGCAACCACATTTCACAGTGCTGGGGAGCTCGCCCTCATGCATTGCTGGTCTGGTCCGAACCTGGGACAATGTGCTGTGCGGCACTCGCTGCCTGCCATCCTGCGGAGCAGTGCTCTTTGTCTGCAGCACTTGTAAGGGCAAGCCTACAGGGCTGTGCAGCAGACTGCGATGTGGAGAGCCCCCACCCCTCCCTGCCGCTGTCAGCAGCCCAGCCGTACCAGCACCTCATCCATCCTGCTGACGGGCAGAATCAACCAGCTCAGCTGCTGCTGTGGGATCTCTGCCTGGCGCTGGACTTGGCCCTTGCACAGGTACCAGCAAGTGCCAGGACCCGCAGCACGGCACTGAACCCCTCCGTAAAGATGATCTTATCACCTCGGTATGAAAATCAACAGTACTGCTATCAAACACTGCCTGGGAGAGACATCTGCTATTTAAATGTGTTCTAGCAGATGAAAGGAATGGAAACATAAAACCCAAACACTTCCCTTTTTTCCTAATGTAATCAGTATTTTTAAGCAGTTTATCTGCTTATTAATAGGAAGGTTTTAAAACATTTTGCTTGAGCTGACATTCTTTAATTATAATATTCACACTGCTGAATATGCAGTCACACCAGCAGAAGCTCTATTGTGAAAGAATGCACAGATTCAATCTGTTTCTTTCTCTGAATTTTTCTGACTTGGTCGTATTTTTCCATTCATCATTATTTTTTTGTTTGCTTCTCACATTTCTTTTTAAATGTGTGGGTTTTTTCCTCTTACTCTGTTGTTCCACTTGAAAACACCAGGATTAGCATGCAGATGTTTTTTTGATCAGAGATTTTTTTTTAATCATTTCCATTTTCCACAGTCTATTTGGGTAGCTGGGGATTTTTTTGGTTTGTTTTTTTTTTTACTCTGTCTTGTTGAGCTTTTTTTCTGTTTAATGTATTACCCTGGTCTGAGTGTAAACACCTTCTGTTTGCTATTGTTTTCTAAAAACAGTGTTTTGGAAAATTAACAACTTCTAGTTAAATAGATCATGCACCATGCTAGCTCTGCCAAAAATCTAATATCTTCCATGTTTTTAGTGCTTTGATAACGATGAAAGTTTAGGTTAAATAGATATTGGTTATAAGGTTTCAGCATGTTTGTTATCTATGGTAAAATCGTGCTGTAATACCTTTAAAAATTGCTTTTAGAATTCATGTAAGTTATAGGACTTTCTGCACATAGAGTAGTAGGTCGATGCGAAAAGTAATCCTACTCCTTGCCAATAAAAAAGGGCCAACTTTTTTATTTCTTTTTTATTATTTTTATGGAATAATGACCCCTTTAAATGAGCTCCACTTGGAATTTTGGCTAGGTTGTTATCTGCAGGCTATCATTCACAGGAGTTGAATTACACTTAATTTTTAGAAAGCTGAGAGAAAAAGACATTCAGCAGCTTAGCCCAGGGAAACTACCACTGCTTAAGCAATGACCAGTAGAAAAAATACAACCCAAGCTGTTACAACCCATGTGGCAACATCCACCTCATTAACTTATATTATAAACACTGAAGTGGTTCAGAAATTCCTTATCTCTTGCATTAGAATGGATTTTACATGGCTGGTATTTAAAGACCAATTTTTAATGTCAAGAAACTAAAGCTGGGGGTGGGTGTTCTTCCATAACCCTGAACATTGCCAGTAACTAGGGTATCCACTACTGCTGTTTAGTGGCTCTGTATTTCTTCTGTAAGTTTTTACAGTGGCTCTGTATTTCTTTTTCATCCAAAGCATGGATAGGGAAGCTCATCTACACACCATCCCTTACAAGGAAAAGCAAAATTGCCTTCAGTGATGTGTGCTGGGCAAGCTCAGAAATGCCAAGAACTTGTTTTTTGGGAGCATGGCCAAGACAATAGAATCTCCTGCTCATTTCCAAAGTTTGTTTATGCCTAAAAATTTACTGGTTAATAGTTTGCTCTTATCCAGAATGACTTTGGTCCCTGGTGGGCAACAGCAATCATATCATCATGTCCTGGCACCCCCAAGGTGCAACTCTGGGGCAGCTGCATAGAGGCTGGAGAGCAATTGGTTCAGTAGTGAGAGAAAGCACAACACACACAATTTAGTTACTTTTTAAGAAGTATCTGCCACCACCTCTTCCATGCAGTGGACTTAATTCCTGGAAAGAGTTAGTGGCAGAATGTAAAAAAAGACACTGAAATGGGAATTTTCCCTTTAAAGTTTTTCTTCAAGTAAGTAAATGCAAAAAACCATGGATGATGCTCTTCCTTTGTTTCTAGACACCTCATTAAAAATGGGAAATTTTTTCAGTGTTTAAAAAAGCTATCTTTTTCCCCCACAAGATAAAGCATGAGGTTATCTATTACCTGTAGCTATAATCAGGTTAATATTACAAATCTGTTTTTTCCCCTGCAATCCTATTTCTTTTTGCCCAAGTAATTAATTTTCTGTGACATCACATACTTCAAGGAAAAAACACAGGATGACTCTGCTGCAGCAGTACAGCAGAGCAGCAAAGAGATTTTTTTTTTTGTCTTGCTCTGCAGCATGAAACTGAAAATGCATTAGGGGTTAGTCAGCTTTCTTTAAACTGTGGCTATTAAAAAAATGTTTTCCCAACCCTTTTCCTGTGTCCTCTCACAAACAGACAGAAGTTCCTGTAGCCCTGCACCAATACAGCTGAAGCAAGGCAATGCAGGCAAGGTACAAGCCTCTCCTGAGTAGGCAGGTTTTGTGGGGAAGTCTCGATGTTGCCATCTCCAGTGAGGGACCTGGGTGCATGACATTATGGACAGATTATTCTAAAGCTGCTCCCTTCTGTCTTGTAATCTAGTTATTTCCTAACCCAGCACCACAGTTTATTACAATGAGCACAATTTCACATCTCTTTGAACATACTATTATTACTGAACATATTGAAATTATTTCCTGCTTGTGAAGGACTTGGACACAGAGGAACATGCAAGTGTTAAGTGTTACAGTCATCATCATTCACCTTTACTTATACAATTCTGTTTTATTTAGCCACTTGTGACCAAGGCATCTGTGTGTCTTTGACCAGTCTGCACACGGGTGAGGCTAGTGAGACCACAGGAATAGAGAAGTGGAGTCCTGAAATCTGCCTTGCTCCAGAAAGCTGAGAGAGAAGTTTGTTGGTAATGTAATAAGCAATTAGTTAGCAAGGAAGTAATAAATTACTGCAATTAAATATACTGTATTGACAACCCCAAATCTCCACTAAATTGTAAGTTGGATTGACTTAAAATAACATTGTTCTTTTATATTTTTCCTTTGGTAAACTTCATGCTTTCATGGCTTTCTTTATATGCAAGAGCTACAGATTTTTTTTTAGTAAAATCCCCGTTTAATAACATTTTTACCTTAGCATGTCAGAGCTCTAAGGAAATCAATGTTAAGACTGGACAATAAGGAATGATATATGCAATAAATTTTGAGATTAAACAAACACCACCAAAAACCTAAAATACAAAATATTCATTGCTTCTAGTCACATAAGCTGACAACAATTTTACCAGCATCTATGGGTAAAATCTCAACCTTGCAAACTCACAGAAGTCCATTGAAAATGTCACCGTGATCTCCAGTGGAGAGGGAGAACCAATACTTCAATTTAAGGAAGAGTGAATGTAGGTGCTGTTGTTTGCCCAGTCTAAATGACAGAAAACAGGATCATGTCTTGTTATAAACATAATTTGATTTTGTTTTGCTTTTTCCTTGGAAGAGTGGTGATGTGTCTGGCCGATGAACTGAAACTTAAGTCTGAACTTTAGATCTGACTTGGATTTAAGTGAAAGAAAAAGATGTCTGCATGAGATGAACAGATATATGCATTTTAGATGCATATACATCTATTTGTGTGAGGGCAAAATCGGCTCTACTTAAAATTGCATGCCATATGGTCTCTTTTTGCATGCCTGTGCTTCTGTTAAGGTGCATTTCTATGAAGTTTGCGTATTCAATCTTCAACTCCCAACGTCCAGCTCTGCAAACACCTATTCAAGTGAGTCACCACTGACTTCATGAAACAATTTTTCCATTGCAAATTTGCAAGTGAGCTGCTCTGTGGTAAAAAGACCTTAAAAGGCAGTGATAAGATATACTTCAGGAAAGAAATCTGAACTCAGCATGAGTAAAAGATCACTCATGAAAGGAAGGGCACTGACGCTTAAACCTTGAGTTGCCCAATTTCTTTTCAAAAAGTGGTCTCTAATGGGTTGTTGCAAAACTGAGTATCTTTTGTGCCCCCTTTCCTGTTCCTCCTCCATCACAGGAGATAAATCAAAGTTTTATGATTTAAAAATGTGGCCTAGGGTGGATATATTATACTGCAGGTCTTTCACCACGTTAGTACAATGTGAGAAAAGTGAATTCCACTCTGAGATAGGAGACTCCCCTGTCTGCAGATATGAGAAAACACAGGTCACAGGCTCTTTGAGTAACTCAGGGGCCCAAAAGTTCAGGGTATCTTCCAGTGCCTGTCTCCATGGTAAATCAGCTACTGTAGAAGGAACACATTTTTTTTTCTCCTCTTTAAATCTCTCTACTGATGCAATATTTCTGCAGTGTAGACACAGGCAGCTGCAGAGGCTGAAGGCTTTTATTTGTCCACTGAACAGATAACAGATTAACAGCAGCAATGAGCATTTATTCAGCCCACCTCACCAAGGAGACTAGAGTACGCCTTGTGGTGCCATGCTCCACACCACTTCTGCTACTGGTTCACGGGCCAGTGTCACTGAAGTTCGCAACAGATGATGCTATTAGTACAAACCACTACTATTTAATTTTTTTCTGCATGAAAGGGAATTACTTGTTTTGCTTACACAGTCCTGTGAAGAGCCATTAGGTGGTACTAACGGTACTTTTGACTGCTTGCATCAGTTCTAGATGGGATTTGAGTAAGGGCCTTGAAGGTAGAGGGCTTTCAAAAACCCCCTTGCTTGCCAATCCCCTGAGGAATAACAGCTATGTTGGTATCAACACACTGAAGATGTGTGATACCAGCCACAATGGCAGAGTAATAATTTATTCAAAGAGAAAAACACGTGAGGGTGAGCCGTGTAGTAAAGATGCAGAATTTCTCTTGTGAAGCCTTTTAAACGTTCTTACTCAACTACCTTGTCCAAGTAGCATTATTTAAAAACTTTAGGAGAGTGTTCTGTTCTGTCCAAAAATATCCCTCCCCCAAGAGGCATTTATCAATCCCCCATAATGTGAGGAAAAAAGATAATTGCCCAAAGTCTCTTTTTTCTTTTTGAAAATTGACAGAATTTTAGAAGTAAAATACAATCATATTCTTTACAAGTTGTCACCATTCTACACTTCTCACATTAACAGTCCTGTTTTTTTTTTTTTTTTCCAGTGCCAGTGGCCTGAATAGTAATGGTGTAGCACAAGCCAAGCTGTAACACACTACTTTATTCTGAGTAGGAGCCAGGGTAAAATGCTCATTCCTGTGTCTAAAAGAACTGGGGTTGTAATTTTAATATTTTAATTGCTTTGGTGCTTTTTTTTTTTCTGATAGAGAAAAAAATCCCACAGACAAGCAAAATACCCTTTCTGGTGTAAGAGGGTCCCAGATCCTTTTCCCTCTTTGCTTATGGCTTTTAAAGAGATCATTTCTGCAAGGAGCTAGGATTCAGCTTCCTATTTTTGGCACAGTGTCCACGCTTCTGACTTAGCATGCAAAGGGTTAGAGCTGAGAAAGCAGAGCTGAGTATTTCTATTACAAGGTATGTGAGCTGTGCATAGAGCCAAGCAGGCAAGAAGTGCAGAAGACTTGCAGTGCATAGGTATACACCCGGTTCTGCACAGTGGACATCAACCAGAAGGCTGCCTCTTTGGAAACATACTCCCTCCCTTTGGCATCCATTCAGGTAGGCAGAAACAATGCACAGCCCAAATGTTCCAAAGCATCCTCTGCTTTGCAGTCACAGAGACTCGTATATCGGCTGGTAAAGGCGATGACTGTTCCTAAAAGTTACTGGAGTTAGACATGGATTTACTTCCAATTAAGGACTTGGCCGAGATTCTTTTTTTTCTTTTTCAGTGCATTAACAGATGGCAAATATGCACTGAGCACAGACAAACTACTGGTTTTTGAGGGCAATGGTTGCTTGCAATGCTAATTTGGGGCTTTATGTTTATGCAAGCTAACCTGGAGGGACACATTTCAGAGCTAGGTTGAAGCAGCAGAAAGACTCAAGCAGCAAAATGCAAAATACCAGTAACCCACTTAAAGCTGGGGCGTGTGAATGCAAGGTTGGGTGTCTGCTCATTCTGATGAGATTCAGAAAATAAGGCAGGAGCAGATGTTAAGAGATCACAACTTCATGCATTTCCCTCATTCAGTCATGTGAAGATGAGGCCATTTGTGCAACTTTCATCACGGGAATGTATTTAGCTTTATGCTTTGTATTCAGGCTAGCTGACACTCCACTTCAAGCTGATATCCACATCTTCTCCTGGAAATGATGCCCATGTGAGAACATTTTAGAGCATTGTTTTGTGGTAGAACTCTACTAGTAACAAGCATCCAAAAGCAGAGGTTGAGAGATATTTACAAACCAGGTGTTGACAGATTGTTTTTATCTAGCAGTTCTTTTGATGAATACACCATGTCCATATCTGCAAATTGTGGTGACATATCCAACATTTCCCACAAAACTCTGTTAAAACTTGCTGCAGAATGGAACCTGGGATAATGATAAAATACCTACTGAGCAAGGTCGAACAGTTTCTACAGTTCAGACTGTGTAGTCACAGAATAGGAATAAAATAAAAAACAAAGGAAATAAGAGGTCTTCCTAGCAAGTCCTACCCACAAATACAGTGGACAGATGTGTGGCCCTGAGGGCAAAATTTATCCTGAAGACTACTGAAGTCACATAGTATGGTCTCCCCTGACACCCAGGAGCTCCCAGAAAATGTTTTGTACCTCACCTTCTATTTCCTAGTTCTTTCTCTTGCATTCTTTAAAGAATTGTGATATCCTTTGTTAGGCCTGATACCATGCTGTTCCTCCACATAAGACATTCTGGTGTGTTTTGGTCAGACCTACTGGTTGGGTTGGGGTTTTTTTAGTATTTCAGATTCATTTAAGAGTACCAAGAAGCTATTGTGAGTGAAAAATCACTTTGATCTCACCTGAAAATTCTGTACATGGAAGACTTTAAAACCATTCCAGTGGCTACAAAATGAACCATAATACAGTAGGCATTCAGCTATCTTTTTAATAAGTGTCCTTCAATTGGACAAAAACATAGCTAGCATATTTAACTTAGACATCTACAGGATACAACTACCTATGGGATACAACTCACTTAACCACTCTCTTCTAATATGATTTCCTGAGAAGTTAGCTGTATTTTGGTCAAATAATCCTGCAGCTAAGACTGACTTCTCTAAACATATTTGCCAGCTGGGACTCTATTAGGCTAGAGAACTGCTTCATGCAATTAGGACCCGTGAACACTAATGTCATACAAATAAATATATGTTGCTGTAGAATAGTTTTGATAAATAATTCACCACAGAGATTAAGTATAAACTATTCACTCATACTGTTGGTTGCTCTGCCTCTGGCCACAGAAGTGCTGTGATACTGCTCCTGCTCTTTGTTGACATGGCTGAGGACTTTTTAACGGAAGAGTGAAGAGAGAGTGTAGGGAGCTGACTGCTCTCAATTCCTGGGCATGTTCAGGATAAATTTATTCACACATTTTCTTCTGCTTCCTTTGTCTGTTTTTTCAGCTCATATTTATCATTACAGTTCCCTGGAAGTCAAAGGAATAATACTCATTCCTCTTTTAACTAAGCCTATGACTAGATAAAATTTTAGTCAGAACTGAAGAATAAGCTAGAAACCTTCAGTGTTGTTAATCCAGCATCTAAGGACCTTATTCCTCATAGATTCTGCTTCCTGATTCAGCACAATCTTTTGAGCATTTGTTTAAATCCCACTGACAGTAATAGCCCACAAGCACATACCAAATGCAAGCATCACAAGAAAATATTCTGCAGTTCTTGGAGTCCTTCTAACAGCAGAACCTTGAATGCAGCCAGCCCTAAAACTACAATTCAGTTTAGCACATCCTGAAAAGGCACAAATCTGAGAAATTTTTCTCTGAATGTGGTAATATTTGTTTTTGCTTTAAAGAACCAGCAGTTTTCAGATTATGGCTCTGGTATTTTACAATTTAAAGCCTCAAGACCAAGACAAAAACCAAGTTACTGATTAAAAGAAAAGCCATGGACATGGTGAAAGTTCAAATAAAACTATGAAAATGCTTAAATATCAACATCTCTTTAGAGCCTTTTAATGTCTTACCTTCTAGAGCTCAAGAAGACCAAAATAACATCTCCCTTGCTGTGAGCCAGTGGAGCTCATAGCCCCTAGCTGACAGTCTTTTCCCTTAGCTCTACAGGCTATGACCATCACATCCAGCCCTTAGTGAAATGAATGTTAAATCCACTGAAGAATATCAGAAATGATAATACACAAGAGAAAAAAGAAAATATCCCACACAACTTTCTAAAGCAGCTGAACCTGGAGAAGATAGTCAATGGGGGGTATTAAGTCAGTTTGAAACTGCAGATAACTGGCCATTGTTATTATTTTCTATTTGAACACTAAACAAAAAAAAAACAAACAAAACAACACCACAAAAACAAAAAAATCAAAAATATGTTTGCCATAAGTGGAATAAATTCCATTCTGTTCCACTGAGCTGCACATCTTTGCCCTGATTTCATACACAGGAAAGTGAGCAAAGTTTGGCCGGCAGATTTACTGGTATCTACTCACCACCCATTTCCCATCTGATAGCGTGTTTCTTTCTGGGCTGCCTCAGTTATACCGAAAAGCAACAGCTTTTGCCCTCTTGCACCCCAGAACATAGCAGGATCACCCCCTGACCCATCTCCTAGCAGCAGTGGCACAGCAGCAACCTCCTAAGAAGGGTGGGACACTAATAGTAAACAGATGCTGAGACAGAGTTGCTAACTACTTGCACAAAGTATATGTCAAAAAGGAAAATTCCTCTCTGGGAAGGTATGTCAGGTAAGCCTTGGTCATGTACATCTGGATTTCACTCCCCAAAGTAATGTTTGCTCGACAACGTTCACCTCCTGGTCTTCCAGATCTCAGCCTGACTGCCATGTACAGATCACTCTCTGTCCCTATGGACTTCAGGGACAGTGAAGAGCAATTGAGCCCAGCATGAAACAAAAGCCGTCATTCTGCAGGATCAAGCCCATCACAGGACGCCAGAGGACAGTTTTCCCTCTGACACATGTGAGGGGATGAGGTACTAACAGATCAGCACAACAAACTGGTGCCTGCAATGTTCACACATAAGCAATGTTTCAGAGGAAGCAAGAGTAATAATAAAAATAATAAATAATGAAAATAGAAACCTGGGTATGGTTTCTCTTAGATGCAAATTAAGATTTAAATATAAAAATGATAGGCTTCTGCTAATCCTTCTTAGGAAGTCATAAATTGTTAATCAGACCTTCGGCAGTGTTGTTTAATACCAACTTTAATAAAATAGCTGCCTGAAGCAGAAAGACAGTTGGGATCCTGACTCTAAAACTTTGGTAACCTCATCCACTTTTTTGTAGCCTGAGGCACTTACACTACCATTGATACCAACTCCTTTGAAATATGCTCATTTTTTAGGTTGCTAAATTATTAAACACCTTATTAGTTAAAAGATTAGATGGAAAAAAGTCATCTCTGTATGAGGGAAAATGGATTGGAAGAGGAAGGAAAAGTTGAGGGAATATTTACATAAAAGATACAGCTCTGTTGTTGATATACAGAGGTAATCCATAATCCATAATTCATTTAAGAAATGAGCCCTTCAAATTACATCACAATGCATGACAAATTGCTACTGTTGAGCTATTCTACAATAAACTACACAGATTCATTCCTGTCAGGATTAAATTTTGTTAAGAGAATAAAAATCCAATGTCACTACAAGGTTATTTTCTCTGTTGTTCTGTATGATTTGTCTATCACAAACCATGTCTCACACTTCTATCATGTACTTTAATTGGGGTAGAAAAAGTTCCCTTGTATGGGGTAACTGCAAAGTCTGCCAAATTAACTGTTTTGAAAAGGGGAAAGAAAGAAAGAAAAATATTCTCATTGTTCCTTAATACTACTGTCAGTCAGGTGAGCAGATCTTTAGACTAAAAAATAAGAAACAGTCATTTCCTGAAGTGTGATGCCTTTTCAGTGTATGTCCAGAGCAGCTTGTTAGCATGCTAATTGTTTTGTTTAATATGCAATATAGAGCATACTTACTACTTTGAAGTGCTTATTCATGATGTCATGGATATTAGTGTATATTTCTTAATTACACGACAGAACAATCTTTCCCCTTTTCAACCAACACTTTCTGCTGCTCTGATTGGTTTCTCTAACTAGCCAGAATAATCATTTTGCCACACAGAAGCAAAAAAAAGTAAACAATTTAAAAAGCCATTTTAATTTAATAACAAATTGGGAGCTGTACTTTGTGTTAAATTAGCACTGCAAGCCTCATACCAATTCAAGTCAAGGTTCCCTGTTCGTTACTGTTTAATTAATCCATCCTGCTTCCATCTAAATGAAAAGTTTTCTCTCTTCCCTATCATCTCTAATATCTCATTTCAGGCAGCACATCAAGTTAATCTTCTTGCATTAGCAACTTATTTCTAATGGTTCAGCTCAGTTATTTACAATAATTCATCCTATCCCAGCTTGCAGCTGAATCCTGCTTGGTCTCTTTGCTTCGTTCAGGCAGTTGGAGTCAACAGTAAAACAACAAATGCAGAGAGAGCCCCATGATGCACCATCTGAGGACAAAGACCTACTTCCTGAAGTATACTGAACTTTCGGCCTTCTGGTGTGCCTTGTCTTCCCAGAGGCAAGATGGCACTGAGAGACTTGGTTTAGAGATGGACTTGACAGTGCTGGGCTAACTGTTGAACTCGATGATCTTAGCAGTCTTTCCCAACCTCAAAAATTCTATGATTCTAACATGCATAGAGCTGAGCAAAAGATCTTATAAAACAACAGATGAGCATGAAACAGTCCCATGAAAGAAGAGAAACTTGCAAGGGAAGGAGAATATGGAACATTGGTTAGTACCTGAAAATATGTTCTCATTACCCTTTATACAACACATCCTGTAAATGAAGCTGGGATAACCATGAGATCTGCACTACCATCAGTAGTGTATATAAAAAACGTCAAACATTCCATTATGTCACCTTTGAAGGATGTGAAGAATGGGACTTGAAGTACTGCTGACCCCACCGTCCCTGCTGGAATTGCAGCTGGAAACGCAGCTGGAAACTGCCATAATCTGTTACTTTTTGTCATCACAGCAGCAAAGCACACTAACTTTGGGACTTAAGAAAAGACCTCTGGTGTTTTGGATTGCGCCAGCCTGACCTCAGTCAAACATTTACTGAAGCTGCAGTCACTGGTGTGCACTAGTCTATGCATTTGGCCTGCTCAGTTCAGCCTCCAGAATTAAGTTTTCTCGCTACTCCTGGCACCGGGATGCCTGCCCACGTTAGGATGCTTGTTGTTAACAATGCAACCTCCCTCAGCAGCACCACAACTCCAACAGCTCTGTCTGTAGTGAACCACAGCCTCTGGGATGTAACAGATACTTGCTAGGGTCAGGGCTCGAAATTGAATCTGCACCTGAGGTGCCTGCATCACATGAAGGCTGGTTTTAATGCCAGTTTGACAAATATAAATACTTCTGTAATAAACACAAAACATACTTAATATTAAGCGACCATTCCAAGTGAACAAAACCTGTGGTCCCTGAGTAATCACAATATATATTTTTCCTTGTCCAGGATTCAGGATGTTACTTCAGTTGGAAAGAAGGATGTGCAGTGTATTTTAACCTTCTAGATTTGCAGCAACCAGCTTCTGACCTCACATTTACCAGCCTGGTTGAAATTACAACCTGTTGCTAAGGCAAACTCTGTCATACATTAAAGTAACTCTGATATCAAGTAGCTTTGAGATATCTGACAAATGAATTACAGTGAATTACTGAGGACCTGCTTCAGAAATCCTGCTAAAGAGACCCTAACATGTTATGATAATACATTTCATTTAGTAACAATATAAATTATGTGCTGAGGAAAGTGGGAGCTTCTTTTTGTGCTGTTTTGTTGTGGGTTTTTTTCCCAAGAGGAAGGGAAGTCCTTCCAATAAATCAGAGTGCACACTTCTGTCTCTGATGGAAAATGGTGCTTTGAAAAAGCACCAAATTTCAAAACTGCTTGAGATTAGATTGTCTGCAGAATTGTGCTCATAGCCGTAAATATTAATAATTATGACACACGAGGCCAGCTTTTCCCCTCAGATGCTTATGCCCTGCTTCCTCTTAAGTGCCGATGACCTGAAAACACAGGTAGCAGAAGGAAGAATCTGAGCTAAGAACCGGTTTTAGAGATGCAAGACACAGTGACACTTGCACAAAGGAAGGATGCTCCCACTGTGTTCTAGCAGACCGAGCCAGCAAGCTAAAATCTCAGTCCAGTTCTATGCATCCCCTTTGCAACTGCCCCCAGCTGCTGATGGGAGCTGAAGGATAGCAGAAAATCCTTCTCCATGCTGTACAAATGACCCAGGTCTGTATCACTGAAGGAAATTCAATGGGAAATGATGATTATTCCTTGCACAGGTTTTTTTCCACCCCCATTTTGCCCAGTCTTCTATTGAGGGATACCAAGAATACAAATAGTTGGAGGTCATGTTGTGGTCACCATGGAAATAATTGCAAAGTTGTAAATGCTTCCTTACGGGATCCTGACGTCTTGATCCAGAACAGGACTTAAGTATTCAAACAGCCTTTTGGACTTTAGTGCAGTTTATTGGTGTGTTTAAAAGCAAAGTGCTCTGGGACCAGGTGTGATAAGTCAGAGAGAGAGAAGAACATGCTTTGTTTATAGCAGAAATAACTTGGTAATTATCAGCAGTGAGAAGGGAGATACCATAGCAGAGCATTCATATTATTTAGACTTAAATGGAGTTTAGATGAAATAGAGAGTTTTATAAAACTGGCTGGCACAGCATGAATTGCTTAAAGGGATGTGGCTGGTGGACTTAAAAGATGCTTCTGCATCTTTTTCCCTTTCAACCCTGACAGCTAAATTGAGCACCAATTTCACAAAAGAAATTTGCTCCCTGAAAGAGATTCTAACTCTATATATTCCTACTCTGTGATCTGCCAGAGCACTCTTTGCACTGTGAAAGTGAGGAAATAGGTTCTCTTGAATTCTTGTAGTGGTTGATCAGTTTGCCAGGCCAGCTTCAAAAGCATTAGGGCATAGTAGGTGGCACACAGTTCAGAATCTGGTACTGCTTCAACCTAAACTAGCCATATAATTTGTAAATTTAATGTGCCTTTTTTTGTGTCTACTTCTCCCTCTGTTTTATTTACACTAAGATCAGTATCCATGTCAGGGGTATTAGTGTACACCATGTCCTTATTCAAGTTACTTCCCTTTGACTCACCTTCATATCTGTGCACTAGGAATACTACTCCTTAGATGTTTACAAAGCAGGGGTGCTTTGAAATTAATTCATACGGGCATGGATGTGAACAAGAGATAGTGTGGTGTGACCTCTGCCTGCCCCAAACCACGGGCAGCAGCATACAGAATAGGCAGCCTTTTATGTGACTTTTTTTTTTATCCCCTTCTCTCCCACAGGCATAAGTAGGTGGAAATGCATGAGGCAGGGAATGTAAAGAAACTCGGTGGCCAGTCCAACTGGGCCAATGCAGATAGGAAGGTCATCACCACCTTGCTTGGGGACAGTTCAGATTACTTTCTTGCGGGAAGAATATATTCAGTCCTGTCCCAGATGGCTCTGGAGCTACCCAGCTTCCCCCTTCCCTTCCACACAAAACACAGCCGAACAAACTAGCAAAAAACATCCAGAAAATCCTTTAGGGAGAATGTCAAAGTGGTTGCAAGGAGTCCTTCAGAAAAATAATTGGCTTTCTTTTGGATGAAAAAAAAAGAGACCCAAATCTGACTTTTTTTCTCCCATCCATTCTTTGATCAGCTTCAACTACTTAAAGTGAGCAGGAAAGAGGCAGGAGGGTTGACTGAAAGCTGTACTTGCTGTAAGATCAGCATCCCTGTTATGCTATGGCTTCCAGCCTCCTTGTGTGACCTTGGGCAAGTCAGTCACCTCCATTGTTATTTGTGTCCCTCTGCCAGTCTTGCAGTGAGGCTGTGTGGTGAAAATATGGAATTATGGAATACTTGAACAGCTTTTGCAGGAAGGCCCCACGTCAAACAACTATTACTTGTCCTTTACCAGAAGGAACACTCTCGAATGTCCACAAAGCATCTTACAATGACTGTTTTTTCAGTTGGTTTTGGGTTTTGTGTTTTGGTATTTTTGATTTTTGGGTGTTTTTGTTGTTGTTGTTTTTTTGTTCTTTTTTTTTTTTGTTAGGCTACTATAAGCTATTTAATTTTCTTTTTATCCATGAAGATACTTTTGTCAAACAATGCCTGCCAGACTAATGACACCCTAAAGTTACAAACCATCAAGCACTCAAAGAATCAATTCAGTGAGGAAACAGAGTTCACCTGAATCCTTAGGGCAAAACTAAAAGCAACCATGCTTTTAATTATTTTTGTTATGGTATTGGATCTAGGGAGGATGAAGGAGGAGGACGCATGGATACCTTTCTAAGCAAGAGGGCTTTCCCTTGGGTGGGAGTGTCAGTACAGAGGCTGGCCCCTGTGCTGCATGGTGTCAGCACCCCAGCTGGGACCCACATGCACATGTGGTTCTTCCACCACCCCACAGCCTCTCATGCAGGTCTGGATTGCCATGACTTTCAAGAATGCTATGTAGAGTTATCATCAGAGGCAAGTATTTTCTTTGAATTTGATGTTACCTGCACAACAAAGCAGAGCTACATGCTAATGATCGTGTTGATTAAGCAGCCTTTGTGCTTATAGAAGCTATTAGCTGGGAATTGAAATGCACCAGATAGGGAGTAGGCGGCTGTGCTTTACACCAGACAGGCACGCACCTGCAGTACCTGGGGAAACTTCACTAGTGTTTAATTTCTGTGTTAATTTTCAATTCTTGCTGACCCTTCTCCGAGGTCCTCCTGTACTGGCTCTGCGATTAGATGCAGAAGTGGGAATGCTGGAAAGATACACTACCTATTATCTCACAGGCAGCTGTAAACATTACATCAAGATAATGAAATTAGTTTAGCTGGGAGGAATTACCGTACCCAGATAGTACAGGACCAATCTCATTCATAAAGTGCTCTCTTCTGTGCATTGCGGTGTGTCATTGTGGGAAGAGCTGAGGGGTTACAATGTATATTTATGTTGCAAATCAAATCCAATAGTCACATTCTGACTAGAATTAAGGCTTTTCTGACTATATATAAATATATATGCATATTCTGACCAGAAAGGCTAAATAATCCATAAAATATTTGCCCACAATGCCAAAATAAAGCTATTATTGAACAGGTTACTTAAAACATAGCCAGGCTGGCACTGTTCCTGAATGAGACCAGATGGGAATGTATATGCACTTTTGTCTATGTGCCTGGCAAAGAGGAGAATATGGAGAGGGTATCTTGTGGCTGGGTGTGGAGAAAAATAATGCAGTATCACTGTAATCTTGGATGTTTCAGCATGGTGCTGAAAGCATGGGGCAGCATGGTGCTCTGGTACCATCACAGTTAAGCAATCACTTCCTTGGTTAAGGTTTCTTTTTGGAGGTCCAACACCATAACTCATGAAGGATGCCATGCCAGATGAGCCCTTTCTATCCTGACATGGGTCACAGACTTCCCTCACACAAAAGATGCAGTTCCTCTTCTTCATCAGCATTGCACCTCCCTGCTGCTAAGAGGGTTGCAGGAGAAACTATCTTTTCTGGTTTGTTTCGGAAGAGGAAAATACTCGATGAATGGACTGCTGCACAAGACTGGATGTACCAACCAGTAACATTAATTCACACCACTCTATAAACGGTCCTGAACTACACTTATGCTAGTGTCTTCTGGGAATGCGCTTGTTAACAAACAAACAAAAGCATAAAACCAAATATTTACAGTCTTTGTTTGGGCCTTTCAGTGCCAAGTGCACAAATAAAAATAAATAAAGTGGAAGACAATGGTGGCAACCAGCCACACCTGGAGTAAGCACAGGATATGGTTATGGGTACAAGGAGTGATAACTCTGCCTGAAATGCAGACAGCAAGTCGCTGATGGATGATGAGAATTAGGACACACATCAGGGCCCTGAAGAAGCTCAGGAACCTGAGCCCGGATGGACTCCCAACAGATGTCAGTCACTGGGGAAGAGCAAAAAAGCAACTCTTAGGCTGAGATTTACAGCACAGAAAGCCCAACTGGATGTGAAGCACATCCAGTTTAAAAATGCTTTTATCCAACACTTTCCCCACCTAGCTCTACTGCAGTATCACTCGCAGCACAACCCAAGAGAGGATGACTCTTTCTGCTGATGTTTCACATTAATTATACATTCTTCAAAGGTGTTTTTAAAACTCAGACAGGGAGTAATAGTCTGCCCTGTACCTTTTGTAAAGCAACAAAGACAGGTAACAACTGGGTTTAATAGCACTAAACATTCCCTCTACATCTCCTCTCTCCCCACCCCAAACAAAACAACACAAGATGTCATAACACCTCTCTCCTCACATGACACAGGTTTTCCAAACCCCTTGGAAAGGACTGCCATGACTAAGCAAGCAGCACAAGCAAACCAGCTGCTACTGGATTTTTATCTCAACTAGAACGCATTTAAACTTGCGAATGGTGTTTTTACTGCAAGCTGAATCCTTCACAGAGTCAGCAGAAGAGATTGGCTCTTTGTGCCACAGAGCTCTTCACTTAAGGTACAGGATGGGGGACTCACTTGAAAGATTTATGTTGAAAAGGTCCTGAATTTGGTCCCACCATGGCAATCAGGATAATCCCAAATAAGTTTATCAGCCCTGTTTCGAAGAGTAGTGAACCCAAGTAACTATTTAGAAAAAAAGAAGAATAAGAAAACTGCAAATGACACAAAAACTTTGAAGAAATCGAAAGAGTTATTACAGCAAACTAGGTCTTCAAAGGGTTAATGAAGAACTCTCCCTAACACCTAGCTTCCAAGGCAAAGCCTTTCCGCACTCTTATGGTAATCAAAAGATACTGAAAACCAATTCTACTTTATTCTGGTATAATTGCGGCAGAGGCACTAGAGGAATTGCAACCATTATGTAAGATCAGGCACCATCACAGTAGGATCTGCTACTTCCAGTGGATTCTAACCATTCTTTTTTATAGATTTCAGCTACCTTTCATTTTAGTAATTAGCCACGATTTCTAATGAGATCCATAAGCAATTTCCTGCACATCTTGAGCCATAATGCTGCAAGATTGCACTAGAAAGGGAACATAATTTAAAACTAGTCAACAAAGGGCAGACAACACACTAAAAAGTTCAGTTAAGCAAGGGACAAAGACCACCATTTCGTGTAACAACAGATAAATGTCAATGCTCTCTAGATTTGCTTGACCACTACACAGAGCACAGGCATCCACTGCAAAACCCAGAGGTGGTTCCTTCCAAACTCCCCAAAACTACAGAATTCTATTGACAAGCAGCATATTGGTGTGCCGAAAACTTCTTCAGTCAAAGAAAAAAATTATGTAGCAGACCTAAGAGGACACTAGTTTGCAGTAAGGATCCTGCCCAGAGGAACCCAGTGTGTCCCTGAGTAGAGGGTTGCTCACTGAGAGAAAGATCTCAGTTGGTGAGAGCACAGGCAGATTCGTAACTTCTGTCAAGTTCGCATTAGTTTCAAGACCTTCAGCAGAAAGCAGCGGGGAAAAAAAACCGCCTCATTTTTTAATGTGCATGTGTTTTGCTTTGAAGGAAGTTTCTCAACTAAATATTATTGAAACAGCAGATGGCAAAATGCAAACTTTATGGAAGGGAATGCTGCCTTGAGCGGCAGGTTACCGTTTGCATGGAAGAGCTGTGCGAGGGAAGGAGAGAGGGAGAGAAGAGTCAGAAGTTAAGATGCGTATTTCTAGCTGAACAACTTGGTTAGAAAATGATGACTGTGTCTATAAATGTAATCTTTAAAGTGCTGGCATGGAGATATGCAAGAGCTGTGAACCGGTGTGAAAACTAAAATACCTAGAGGGACTAATAAGTCCCTACGGAGATCCCAGTTCCTTAAAGGGCTGCAAAGGATAATTGCAGAAAATTACAACAGGACTGAATCAATGCCATTTTCCCTGGGAAATACAGAAAAAAAAGTATTGCTGCCTCCGATTACGTTATTCTGAAAAGACTGGCTGCTTTCCTCTTCCCTCCCCCTGCTCAAAAGTCAACTGCAAGCCACTAGAAAAATGCCCAGAAAGATTATAGTGCAGCTGAAAGCCAGAAGCATATGAGATTATATATTTACTGGTGCTGTGTCAGATAGTATCTTAGAGGAGAGGAAAAAGGAATTCAGCCTTACAGTCTTTATTAGCATGTTTGGGCTGTTTAAAGGAGCTATCCAATTGTGTCATTGCTGGCAGGCCTTTAAAACTGTATATATCCATGATAAAGGAATCTACTTAATCTTGATCACAAGCCTCCAAGCCCTACCCGACTCTCCTGTGACATGCAAACTTATTGCCTTTAAACAAGAATTAAAAAAAGAGAAATGAATAGGGATGCACCATTACCCATAGCATTATATTGCTCAGGAACAGATGTTAATCAATTTTATGGAATGTTTTAAGTAACATGCAAGCACTTTTGCACAGAACTGTCTGCATAATAGATTTCAGCCCACCAAATATAGGAGATAAGACTTTATCTTGACTGGGAGAGTTACGTCTATTTTGATAAAAACCAAAGAGGTTGCATGTTCAAGCAATTTTACTCCCTTGGAATTATGTCATTTCCAGAGTGCTATTACATGCAGTCCTGTGACAAAAGCAAAAAGAAATAACCTTGCTCTTGATTGTAACATTCTCCTTGCATAAATGTTCATGTACACAGCTCATGAAGTACATAGATAGGATGTACATGTCCATCCTCAGAGATTCCTGAATAGACAAGAACTGTAGTCTATTCCAGCCGTGCTAGAACAGTAAATTTGGAGAAAGGACTGATCTTACTCTCTGTAAGTAGTTTGTGCTGCACAATCTCTCATGCACTACTAATAGAACTATAAAATCCCACATCACACACATGTACAAGGAAAAAGGTGCCTCATCTTCTCGATTTGTATAAAACTAGTAGCTATGCCATTGTGCTGGGAGTAATTTTGGTCATTAAACTTCTTGATCCTTGAATGTCATCAGCAGTTACTTAGGGGACCATCCACTCACACTTAAAAAGTACTGCATTTAACTCTCCATAAGATATGGATTATATTGCAGCAGTGACAAGACTCCTTTCCACTGCCACTGACCTCTACTGCTATTGCTAATCTCTTGACTCAACCTTTTGCATGAGAATATACACATGTACTGTGCATACTGGTTTCCGTGTGTGTGAGTTCAAGTACATGTTACATATGTATGAATATACAAATAGTTTAATCTAGCTGACATACAAAATATGTTACCAGCTCCTTAGAAACATTTACTACACGACCAAGTTCAGTGCTTGCTTTCTGCAATTATTGAACTTCTCTCTTGTAAAAATGCCTGTACGCCTACCTTCTTACTTCCACCACCTCCATCACTCTGCTACCCGTTCTTTTACCAAATGAAAGACTTTACATTTGTCAGTTCCTGTAACGTCCCCAGCTCTGCCAGCTCTGCCCCCTTCCTTTCGCGGAGGGAGCGCCTCATTTCAACTGTGCTCTACATTCAGTTCTGCACTTTGCCTCGCATTCTGCTCGTGATCCGAAGGGTTTTGCCCTGTATCCATGTCATAGCAACGAGGCAGTGTCAAGGAATCGAGACAGACTTTAAAAAAAAAATATTATTTTCTAGTTATTCATAATTTTCTTGTTGCTGTTGTTAATTATTACGATTCCTCTCTTCCGAGCACACACGACCCTTCCTCCCGGTCTCACCACCTCTCCTCGCCCGAAGCGCCTCGCTGGCGATGAGAATCCCCAGGAAAACGCCGCATCCCTTCTCCTGAGTTACCCCGCCGGCCGGCGCGGTGCCCGCACGCCGCGGAGCGCAGGGCAGGGCGCGGAGCCCCGAGGGGGTCACCCCGGCGCGGCGCTGCGGGGCACAGCCCTCCGCACGGCAGCTGCCAACTTCGCAAAATAAGTGCTGTCTTTCCTCACCCACCCCCCCACCCCAGCACCCCCTCCCCCTCGAATTAATTAGCATTCTCAATAAGCACGGCAAAAAGAAAAAGGGGAAGGAAATTAAAAAAAAAAAAAATTGAAAAAAAAAGGGAATAAGGCAGCTGGCTGGTGACGGCTGGAAGTTGCGCCTAGAGAGGTGCAGAGCCGCATCTCCTTACCGGCACGCAGGGACGACGGGGCCCGGCCGGCGGCTCCCCGGCCCCTCTGCCGCCGCTCAGCCTCCCCGCCTCGCACTGGGGCTCCCGCTCGGCCAGCAGCACTTTTTAACTCCGGCATGCAGGCAGCCCGAGCCGACGGGGCTCTCTATCTGATTGGTTTCCATTCACTGCTCC
>JAWWEE010000074.1:68787834-68819782 GCA_035221455.1 Xenops minutus
GCACCGCACCGCACCGCACCGCACCGCACCGCACCGCACCGCACCGCACCGCACCGCACCGCACCGCACCGCACCGCTGGCGCCGGCGCTGCGGCTGCCGGGCCCGCCGGGGCTGCCGCACTGGGGCCGGATCCTCGGGGCGGGCAGGGATTTGCGACTGAATGCGGTGGGAGGGCAGAGGGGGAGGGCTGTGCTGCGGAGCCCCCGTTTCCCCGCCGAGAGCCGCTCCGTGCTGGAGGTGGAGAGCAGCCAGCTTCTTCCCAGGCGTTTGGTAGTGATAGCTAAAGCAGAATAAAATCGCCGGAGGGGGGATAAAGAGGAGGGAGATGCGTGCTCCGCTGTTGTGAACTGTGTGTCTGTGCTGTGCGGCTTCTCATCCTTCCGAGCCGATCTTAAGTCCTTCGCTTGGCACCTGAGATGCTCTGCTGGTCTTTTCCCACACTTCCCAGGAACTTCCTGGACTTGTGAATCAAGAAATTTCGGTGAATTATTTATGGAGATGATACTTCGTGGGGGTGATCACACGTGGCGGTTTCTATATGAATGGGACGCAGCAGAGGAGGATTTTCCAGGTGCCTGCCTTTGCTTGGTCCCTCTCTTACCAGAGGTCTCCCTGCTCACGAGGTTATGACTAATCTTAATGCAGAACGAACTGAAATCTCAGCTTTTGCTGTGGGGCTCACGGAGCCCCTCTACACACATGCATATTGTACAGCCTCCCCTCCACCCCCGCGACCACCCTGAGTTTAGCCTGAAACAAGACTTTAGGGGTTTTTTAATCTAAATATTAAAAAAAAAAAAAAAACAAGATGAAAATTTCCTGCCAGTTTATTATTTACCTGACAGGAGTCCCCTCCAATTCAGCTGCACAGTGTCCCCTTAAGATTCATGATAAATGTTGCAAGAAGGGAAGCTTTCTGCCATTTGCCTCTCACATCTCCACAGTCTTGTGTTTGACCTTTATGGGTTTTTTCCCCCTTGCTAGTCAATCTAAAGTGATATTCTTTTTCTTGCTTTTTCCTTTCCTTCCCTTTCTCCTACCCAGCTTTCACAATTTTTGCTTGTTGTGTGTCTTATGGATGGGTCTGTGCTGGCTCTAAGCCACCTTTGTGTTCTGTTTCTGGACCATTTCAAAGCTTTTAGCATAATTTAAATACCCTGAGCACCAGGAATTCAGGTAGCAATCTTGCTGCCTGTGCTGTAATTTCTGCAGTGCTGCAGCACCATCTCCACAGCATGGCTGTTTTCCCTGAAACTGGTATTTGGCTTGTTGCAAAAAGTGGAATATGTAAAATTTCCTTAAGAAATGTTGTTCTTTAATGTTTGATCTTTGTGTACTTCCAAGCCTAATCAAAAAGAAAGGAGATTTAATCCATGAAACAGATAACAAGAAAGCTCTAAGTGATGTCCAGGTGTTAGAAAAACAGATTACTTATTGGTAGAATTGCCTTGTTAAGGTCTAGGACTTGACATGCCTCACTGATCTCAGACCTAGGGGGAAGTTAACAAAGCTTGTTACGTGCCACTGATAGTGGACCTGAAGAATGCAAAACTTACGGGCCACAAGGACATCTAGCCAAACTCCCAAGACATGGAAGAAACTAATAAAGCCAACTCAGCAATTGTGCTGAAATCAGCTCCAACTGGGTAAAAGGTAATTCTGGGAAAGGGAGATTGCGACCACCGACTCATGGACCACTGACCCAAGAAACACACTGACTCAAAAGAAAGAGTGAGCATGGGACTCATTGGTATGAGAAGCGAGAGAATCATTAATCAACAGAAGATGAAATATTAATAAGAGAACTATGTAACTTTTAGCCAATGAACACTAATTACTTTTTTTGTTGAAATGTGCAAATAGTAAAAAGTTTTCATAGTTGGTGTGCTTGATTTGTGGAATACCACTGAGCACCCAGGCTTGCGCAACTGAAAAAAATAATCAGTGCTTCTCTTGAGTGTGTAATTATTGACTTGTTGCACGCTGGGTAACGAATCAGATTTTTGTGGACAACAGGCTTCTTAAGGAAGCCTTCAAGCTATTCCCCACAGTCACTGTGTTGACAGAATCCTTCTTCAGCCTAACATCAGGCTTTTAGGGAACTCTGTATAATACTTAGAAAAGCCAAAGCAGTGAAAAGAGGCTGCATTCTACTTCACATATGTTTGTGAACTCTAGTTAAGCAAATCACCTGGAAAAGCCACTTAGGTACCACTGCTATTATCTGGCCATTTTAGTCTTTCCACAGCTGAGTTTTTCCAGCCTGCAGATCATTCTGGTTGCTCTTCTTTAAACTGCCCCTAGTTCCCTCATTATTTTTTTTTCCAGCAATGACAGGGCAGAAGCTCAGTGAGTATTCACAGAGTATTCCCATGGGAGCTTTCTGGATGCAGTCTGTCTCTCCTTTATGACAGACCACATTTGCAGGCTTTCATGTTCCCTACCATATTGCATTGTCAATATCTGATTCACTGCTCACTCTGACCCTGAGGTCTCCTTGGGCATTATTCATGCCTGAATGTGTCACATTCTGGTTAGCATTAATAAGGTTGCTTTTAATTTTTTTTTTAAATTTTATTCTATTTTTTTTTTATTATTAAATCCTCAGCCAGGGTGGGATTGTTTATGTCCAAGAAAGACTTCTCTATTTTTGTCAAAAAGGAAGAGTTAATGCAAGAATTGTTGTGTTCTCCAGAGCATGTATACAAGATTTTTATCTTCTAATTAATTATATGAATTTGTGATTGACAGTTTTAAGTCCATATCTCTGTGAAGAAAACTTCTTTTCATTTTTGAGGGACATTGTCAGGATGATGCTTTTCTTCATCAATCCTCTTCTATTGGCAGCTATAATGATATTTGAATTCACAGAGTAAATCACATCATTAGACCATGCAGGGTCCTGTACCTGATACATTAGTTGAGTAAAAGGCTCAGCTAGGATTGTAAAAATTGATCAAGATCAGCATTGGTTGAAAACAACTTCCCTGTCATGAGGTGGAGAATTTAAGAAGATTCGAAGAAGGACTGAATGTTTATGTGTCTAGCTAAGACTGTAAGATGAGAAAAGAGATAAAAATTGTTTTCAGCTCTTGAACCAATCTCATATTTGGAAATTAGGATGAGTACTCCAGATAAAACATACTGTCCCACACCTATTTTGTCTGTGTCTCTCTCTGAAGCAAGCATTCCCGCCCATGGACTGACACTGAATTAGCCAGAATGAAGATCCAAAGTGGCAACTTCTGCCTCTGCAGTCTCTGTGGAATGCCCAAACCCTGCAGACTGTTACTGAAATGTTCATGAATCTCAGTCACCAGCACAGAAACAAAGTACAGCATGAGCTAGGAATATATGATGGTATTATCAAAGCTATGCAGGAGAAATCCTATTTCCAAACAATAGAGGATGTCTATGTGGGATTTAAGGACTAAAAAAGCAGCTATGGCTCACTACCAAGCTTCAGTATCTATGAAACAATCTGAATGTCTTATTTTGTAACTCCATACTTCAGAGTTTTCCCAACCCTGCTTCTCTTCCAAACTTGAAGAGAGGTCTTACTCCGAATTTATAAAGGGGACATCTCAATCTAAGAGAATTTCTTTTCACTCTTTCTTCTTTTCATTTTAATTTTTTCCCCCAGGGGTGCGGAGCTTTGTTTTCTCAAGCTTGAATGCCACATCTTCCAAGTGTCTAAGCCCAGTTCTGTAAATCTGTGTGCAGTGATCAAGGATTAGCCAGGCAATTGTAGGGGCTGAGATGTCACAATTTACCATTCCTCAAAAAAATGTGCTTCTCATAGCACTGAAACATACCCCTTATATTTTCCTTGTCCTAGTCTGTTGCAAATACAAAAGAAACACGGTAGCACAAACCACTTTCCATCTTCTCCTCTCCATTCCCCCTGATCTGCTTGACTAGTGGTTTGCTACAATGCTAGAGTTTTTTGAGTGATGGTTTGCTAGATGGATCCCAGTGATTGCATGCAGCCCTGCATAGCATGTTTGTTCCCCTTCTCTGAATAGTTATGTTCTTTGTTGATATCTTTCTTCTCATGAGGTCTCCAAAATTGTAAAAAGGGATTATTACAACAAATCTGAATGCCTTGTTCTAATTTGAATTTGTTACATGTTTTGTCCTCTTCTAGAAGTGAGGAAGAAATGCAGGTGGTGGTTTGATTGGTTGCTTCATAAGTCACAGAAGGAACGACTCCGTTTCTGCCTATTCCATAGATAGTTTAAGGTGAAAGAGATTCCCATTGTGAGATACAAAAGAACAAAAAAGCAAAATTTGCATCAGAGCTTGCTGATTTTGTGGAAATATTAAGCAACCTGCCTGGTTTTTCTTCGCTTGTTGTCTGAACGTCTCAGCTGCCTCCCAAGTAGGGAACCTGGTACTGCAAATTCTTGCGGTTTCATGGCTTCTTAAATGTCTGCCTTTCCCTATTTCAGTGGTGAAAGTCAGGGAATGAAGGTAATTAGAAAATAGTAATAATAGTTTTGCTTTGTTGTTGAAATAGTTGTAATTATTCATTAATAGTGTAGCTCCGCTGAACAAACTGGACCTCATGTCTTCTTGTCTAGATCGAAGATGATAATTTATTTTCAAAAGTATTCTGGAAATTCAATTTTCCAGTCTACTACCATGCTAGATATTCCTCTGCTGCTCTGGGTACATCTGAACTGTTTCAAAGAAACAGTTTTTATTTGAGGAATAGCTACTAAGTCTGAGTTGAATAATCCTGACCATATCCTGGCCCTTCACAAGTTTTTCCTTTGGTGTCTCTAGTCCATGCCCCCTTTTTTTTTTTTTTTCTTTTTTTTTTTTTTTTCCTAGAGAAAGCAAAACAATCTCATTTTGAGTTAAACTCATACTGAAACAGATATTTTCAAAACTGTGATACACCTCTGAATTCTTTACCTGTCCTAATTCCAGTGGTATTAAAATATCACAAGACCAGCTGTTGTTATGTTTCTCGTGGAGTCATTACAGAATTGTGTTGTGAAAGTAGTTACAGAATTGTGTTGTGAAAGTAGTTACAGAATTTTGTTGTGAAAGTAACAAGCTAAAGGATGGCAGGTAAGTTTCATATACATCTAGTTTAGGTATGTACACCTGAACTGGACCCTTGTATTTCAGGGTTCACCCCTCACTCGATGCAAACTATAAGGAAACTGTGCTGTTAAAAATGATAGTAACAGCATCTTTCACCTTTTGCATTACCAATATGTCTGATTGATTATTCCTGACAGAAGCATAAAAATGCCAGCATATCAGATAAGATGGGTAAATAGCAGCTAATGCCTTGGGAGTTTCATTGCCTCAACAGGTATATGAAGTTATAATTGCTCTAATCAGCATTCCTACAAGCAGCTAGCACTTCAACTTGCCAAAAAAGCCTGAAAGGACAAAAATTTTTACTATTCAAAACACCATAGAGATCAACTAAATCTCAACCAGTATGGGCTTTAAAACCAAATCATTAGGATAAGTGAGGAGCTAACACACATCTGCATGCATGGGATAGCAGCAAATGGAAAATCAGATTCTATCCCTCTAGCTCAATAAGCATTGTACAATAAAATCAGTTCATGACCAAATTTCACTATAAGTCATCCAGCTACACTTAGACTCTGGATAACTTCCCTGTAACTGATAAGAAATATTATCAGTGATCATCTGATGCTGCTGTTGTAGGAGCTGTTAGTCGTGGGCACTGGTCAGAATCTAACCACGTTGCCACCTTCCACATGCAATGATATTGTAGAAAAATTAGAAGTCAATGCCATTTTTCATCTCTGTCAAAGTTTTGGGTGCTTTGGGAATATTTTATAGGATGCACATAAACATTTTTCAAGAAATCAAAAAAACACACCAAAACATTCTTTTAATTTATTGTGAAATCCGCAGAACTCTTCTCAAGATTGCATTTGTTGTCATACAGCTCCACTTTAGCCATGAAACCTATTATTTATTTGTGTGAAGCTAACATTCTTACCAGATCCCTGTCCATCTGTATCCATCGATTCTCTATTCTCTAAAGGCTCAGACTTTCTGTGTAAGTTACCATGGTTTAACCAGTTATTCCTCACTGCCTGAACCACAGTGACTATCTGTGTGTACTCTCAGATGGTAGAGAACACCATGTAATTTGATTTAGTCAATCCCTTTTCACTGTGGAGTGGGCTAAAGAGAATTATCTTCCATTTGTTCCTGGCTGGGAGTGCCTGTATGAACAGGTACTATGCTTCAGCTCATGTAGGCTACTCACTGTGCAGTAATAACTTGCTTGTGAGTCTGACATGAACATACTTAGTATTTTAATAACCTCTGGAGAATTGACTGTCTTTTCTACCTCTGCTTGCCCAGCACCTAGTACAATGGGAGAAAAAGCACTAAAGATGTCATGCAAATAATTAATACATCAAAAGCACACTGTATTTTTCAGTAGTGCACATACAGGCATGTCCATTTTCAGATTTCCTGGCCCAAAGGATGTCACCTAAATACAGCTGAAAGGCAAATACAAAAAAGGAAAATGAAGAGATGAATTGAGTTAAGATTCATGCAGCGGTTCAGTTTAGATCTGGGGATAAAACCCAGACCTGATTCCTGCTCCACTATAGCTCACACCAGTGTTTTATCCTCTTACTCACAGTGCCTGTTACAGCTGGTTCCTACCAAAGGTTTCAATCCAGGCATATCTTTCTCATTTCTCAGATAAGTATTGCTGAGAACCGCAGGTCACTCATTCCCCACAGCTGATCAGTTTCTCCTTCTCAGGATTAGAATTTAGTCCAGATCTTCATCTTTCCTGATAACAGTGTTGACACATCTCTGTCTGTTAGACTGGGTCATCTACACAATGAACAGTAGATAATTTTTGAGTAGTTTTCAAAAAAGTGATGCTTTGCTTTCCCCCATCTCCTTCACTTTTTGATTCATATAGTCCCAAGTATATTCCTTGCATGGTTGCAATGACACCAGAGCTGTAATCTGCAACATGTGCACAGCCCTCTCCCCCTGCCCCCTCGACACTAATGTTGCAAACGTACATTGCATTTTTCTTAAGAAAGCAGTTTAAGTCATTCCCCCCTCCTCTAGCTGTGGGCTAGTCACTCCTGCCTCTGCTTCAGCTCACCTCTCTCCAGAATTTTGTCATCAAAACCATCTATGGAATGGGCTGTAACCTGGTCCCAGAAAATAACATGGTTAAAAATTACCCTTATTTATTTTGTAACTTAGACCATTTGAGTCACCTGTTGTAGTGGCAAATCTGAAGGAATGGTGAACTACTGCGTCTCTGTGTACGAGCAGGAGAGTGGTGGTTAGGGAAGCTTTTTAAATTACTGTGTCACTTGAAAAAGTGTAGTGTCACATTACACATTAAGAGATACATTCCCTTTTCAGGAGAAATTATGTAGCAGCATAGTAATAAAAATGATGAAAAATCCCTAGGACATTTGTGAAAAATAGTGCTCTAGCTATATACAGAACTTGAAGTGAACTAGAGTTCCATATTAGCATTTACTTGAGCTAATGTCTGTCTTTCTACTTGACACTGTTACTGTCATCCCAAAAGAAACAAACACCCTTTCCACGACAGTCCTTTGTATGCTACTCGCCTTATTTAAGAATGTAGTTTGCCATTCCTGATGTTTGGCTGAGGGCACAGGTCTAGCAAAGTTCTTGATGAAATGTCACTTGGGCTGTTTTTTTTTTTTTTTTTTTTTAACCTTCCTTTTTCTGTTTGGAATTCCTCTCATCTGCTTCCTCACAAAAATCTTCATCTCAAGGGTGGAAATTGCAACTTCTTGTCTTTCTTTGAAGCCACCAGGTGAACGAGTCATTAGAGAGACCTCTTTGTGATCCCAGTTTTTGAAGTCCAGTGACCAGAACATTTTCATAGCTTTCTTGTTCCTACCTATTGTGGATGTAAAACTTTTCCTACTGTAGGAGAACAATTCTAATCTCAGTTTGCATCTTAAGAGGGCAGGGGTATTTTGAATTTAAGTGGATGTCTAAATTTCAAATGAAAGTGTGATTGAAGCTGAAAATGTTGAAATGCCTATGCAGTGTCTGTAAATACATATACTTTTCCTAGGAGGCTGCAACATTTTTAATATTTCCAGCTCATCTGCTTCCATGCTGGTTCCATGCATGCTAATTCTTCAGGGTTACTTACATGGTTGTCTAATCATCCTGCATTCTGCACCCCTAAGCCCTGACACTTTCAGGGAACTTGTAGAAACCACGAGACAAACCCTTGGCAGAATTTTGTATGACTCCCTTCAAATGGAGTTGCACAACTACTCTATGGCAAACTTTGGAAGTAAAGTCCTTAAGGATGAGCAATCTCACTACAGGTTGCTGTGAAATGCAAAGGAAATATTAAAACTGCATAATGCAGCTGGCTACTCAGCCTGGTATTTATATAATTTTGGGTCATTTTTCTTTAAATTAAGAAAAACATTCTCTCCTCTGTACAGGATTTCCAGTCAGAAAGAGAAGCAGCAACCTTTTATTTTGCATTTAATGAGAATATCCCCACTAGAAAAGAACATGTTGTCAGGACCTTTTTTATTTACTTTCTCAATTAGTAGCAAACTGTGATAGTAATTCACAAGAGAATTAACACACTGCCTTCTGCATTTCACTGTCTTCTTTTCCTGTAGCTATTTTAGGAACTGCAATGCTGTGGGATACACCTAGTTCCTGTTAATAGGTATGGTATGGAAAAGAATAAAGCTAAACATCTTCTAGTCAGTCCTCTTTCTAACCTCTTATTCAATTGGTCTTCTAGTAGGGTGGGAAACATTTTAGAAGGAATTAGAGTGATGCAGTTAAGGTTTTGTAGAAAAAGACCATCTTGTAGTTGAATGAAAATAAGTATATTAGCAAGGACCTATGATAATACAGGAGAAGACAGTAGCTGCTTTGGGATTCCTGTTGGAAATACTAGTTTATTGACCTAGGTTGTAGCTCTGCAAGTTAGTTAGAAGTAGACTGTACTTTGGGCACATCAGTAGTCCACTCAAGTCTGGAGTGTTTGTCTTAAGTCTTTGTTGAATCAGGGCTTGAGGTACGATGGTGATTAGCATGTACAGTAAGTCCCACCATAGACTATGAAGAGTTAAAAATTCCTGTTTACATGTTCTCCTTGAATTGGATGAAAAAATATTTCCCGAACTCATGGGTTTTGTTTCACACTTGAAATACTGTATAGCCTATTTGAATATTTTTGTAGTGCTTAACATTAGCATCTCTCACACAGTTTACATTACTTTGACTTATGGAGGTCCCACTGTGGAGGATTTGGAAAAACTAAAGTTCTGTATTAGTAAACCCATGACAGAAAAAGGAGGCAATTAACTCTTACTTTAAAACCTCTGAAGTGTAATTCTTGCAATTAATTCCTACAAGGTTCAGAGAATCTAGACTGGATTTGGTTTGTGGTAGATATTTACATTCTCTTTGGATCAGATATGTATTTATATATAAGAACAGTGATTTCAATAACGATCTTCTACTTGCAAATCAAATAGAACCTATGAGGTAGCTGATGTAAATTAGTGAACTATTGCTAAAAGTCCAGCTGAGTGTCTGATGCTATGGATAAAAAGAGGTTTCTTGGCATGTCTTTAACAACCAAAAAAATAAAAAAAGTTTTTAAGACTCTTTCTTGCTAGAATTAATTTCCTCTTTCATTTTCTCCCATATGAATAGTTATGTATTAGCTAAACACCACAGTAGAGAAAATGCCCAACAACTATTTGAAGGTGTCAAAACAGCCTAATGTAACACACACCCAATAGGAGCATAACCCACAGGAGCTATTGGGGTGGGGCTTTAGGAAAGAGCCATAATTTATAATTGGCCACTGTTCATCTGACAAAAAAGAGAGAAACTGTGAGTTCAAAAGGAACTTCAAAATGTGAACCTGTCAAAGCCTGCACATAGTATTTGCTTTGGATGGTGCATTAACATCTCTAGCAAAGCTTATGCTATTTTGAGTGATGGAGGTCCTACTGTGTAGGGCCGAGGAGAAAAAAATCAAGTTCTGCATTAGTAAGCATGTGACTGGAAAAAAAAAAAAGGCAGTTATCTCTTTCTTTGAGAGCTACAAAGTACAGTGATGGTAGCTTCTGACAAGAGTAAACTAGATGTGCACAGCTTAAAGGCAAGCTGAGGACATGCAGATGAAAAGTTCAGCCCTCTCTTCCTTTCCCCCTCCTTTCTTTACCCACCCTTGTGATCTCTTTGTTACAGTTTGAGAGAAAATCTGGGGCACTTGTTTCTTTTATTTCTTCCAGATTGTTATTTTATCCTCATTTTTGGTAGAGTGGTAATGATATCCAGTGGCTACTTAGATGAATCACTGATAGATATTCCTTAGGGATACTCCAGAAAAATGCATCCCAGCCAGGACTTATTTCCTAAGGCACAGCATGAATTTGAAACCTATACAGTCTGCCAACAGTAATCAGCTCCTGTCACTGGTCAGGTTTCCATTACTTTTTCCTTGGCACTCCAACCCTTATCCACCCACACCAGCAATTAAAGACTGCAATGAATCTCTTATGCGCATAAGGAGGCAAGAACACACACAGGACCCTTTCTTACCCATGCTTTTTATCTCCAGAATATTATGGTACCTTTATTCCTTTGCACTCACTAGCTTATACTGGCTTTGTTGGAATTTGCAAGATACTTCCATTTCTTTTCTTGGGTACTTTGGAAGAGAAAACCTGGCTAGACATTTCTCCTCTCTGAAATCTGCAAGGAGTAGAGGCATAATCAACAGAAAAAAAAAATAAATAAAAGAAGAAGGAAAAAAGGATCAGAAATATTACAGTGAAAAGACATGTGAGCTCTATTCAGGGATCCAAAATCTTGAAATGAAGTGACCTGTACAAAGGCTCCACATCTGTTAAGGAGGTGAAAACTGCTGCTATATTCAGTGATTGCTTCTGAAAGCACGAAGTAATCTCCCCAAAGTGCAGGTTGTGTCACAATATGACCCAAGAGCCTTGGAAGGTGTTTGTCCTGTTGCTTCGGAACCAGTCATCTGAACTTGAGCCATGCTGGTAATGACCGAGATTGGTTTGGAACTGGGAACTGATTGTTGCAGAAGCTGCTCCAGACACATTACAACATCTCCCTGTAAAATCTCTGATCTGCGGCATTACCTTTTATGGAAAAGTTACCCTTCCAGTACGGCTTTGGAATGGCATACGTATCAGCTCTCCCTCCTCAAGAAGGCCTTTCCAGTTGGCCTTCACTGACTGTGTCAGCTGCCAGGTAGAAAGTGATCCATCACTGCTTTCGCTCTCCTACATAGTGGGCAAATTTTAAAAGAAAAACACCATTAGAGCTGGGTGAAAATAATTTCCCAAGCTTGCAGGACAATGTATTTATTGCCATGGCAGTACTGAGAGCTCCTGCAGACAAACTGATGCGATGTTGAGCGAATGCTGCTGGCTTCCTTGCATGTGCGCATCCTGCTGCCACCGCAACCGCTGCTGGCACAGAGCTAGGGCACAGGGAGGGGGTGAGGCTACCTTCACACCAGCCTTGCCCAGCCTGTAATTCTGCACTCCTGAGCAGTGAATCTGTGCAGCTAGGTCACTGCACAACAGGCATCTGGCCTGGATCAAGAGCAGGCTCACAGTTGCTTTTTTTTGGTCATTGAACAGAGCATAGATTCACAGTAATGGATGATTGTGTGTTGGTACAGTGGCTGCATGTTGGCTGTAGGGCAATGAACAACTGCTGATACAGCCAACTAGTAAAAATTCACCTGTCAACATTGGCAAAGTGAATTAATACACTACATCCATGATGTATGATGAACTATGAAGCCAAATGTACTATATTGCCAAAGCACAGCCTTATTATTTGTGGGATTTTTGGTAAGAAGCACACAGCTTCTAGGGCTGCTGAGGCTGAGTAGGATGTAATTGCATGTTATGTTTGGGAAGGATGCTTGGGAAATGCTGAAGACTGCATTGCAGTTCACTGTCCCAACTCCCCCAGCTCTGCTGACACAGCTAGATGAGAGCTGAATCAGTGAGCTAGGTCACTAAAGTTATTTTGCTGTTACTTTTCAGGGTTACTTTTAACCCCAAGCATTTGAGTGATCTGGTTTACAGAGCAGTCAGATAAACAGTTGCTGTGGCTCGCCAGGGAGGGTAAGGCTGCAGTGTGAAGTGAGAGGCAGAACGGGTAACTATGTTGACCCATCCACTCTGTTTTGAGCTCTCTAGCAATCCCTCCATGTCAGAGTTGAAGTATATGGTGTGTATTTTGAAGCGCTGCTCCCAGAGGTATGAGAATCTTAGGAACAGCCACTTCTCACTGTAGTCTTCATCTTAAAATAGACAGAGCAGGCTAAAAGATGTTTGTTTGCAGTAAAACAAAAGCTCTAGATGGAGCAAATTAGTCTTATAGTTAATTTGTGATTCAGGCTCATCTCTGACTCTTCCAGTTTCTCGGCAATTAGAAGAGCACACAACTGCATGTAAACATTTAGCCTAGTCAGATTTAGACAACATTTAGACTTCGATGATAAACTTCTCTTGCTTTTCAGTGGTGTTTGGTTGCTAAACTCTTCTTTATTCCTTTAAAATCGACCCCAGGATTCTAGGTGGGGATTTTTCTCCCTTTCATTTTTTGACTGCTTTTTATATTAGAGGCATCAGGTAAATATTATATGATGCCCCCATTAGTTTTGCAATAACAGCTCCATATTATATTGGTACTTCTATAACAAAAAAAGTGCCACACACATAAAATTTTTATCAGATTCTAACTAACTAGTATATTTGCAGGGTGCCCTGTCATGATCAAAAACTTCTGTTATCATCTCTGTAGGAAAGCCCCAATGAGGTCACATTACATTACCCCCTGCTGGGGATTTTCTCTCTCATGTCTCCTGCTTGGGGCTAAAAAGATTGTAAACTGGGTGTTCAGTGTCCCACAGAATTAGCCAAAATCCCAGATTAGGAAGCAGCAATTTCTACTTATTTTAATCAATGTTGTACCAGTCTTGTTAATCATCTTTTCAACAAAAGAATTGTTTATCCCATTTTTGTTATTAGATCTCAAATTAGCATCTTCCAGGGGTGGCACAGAACCTAATTGGAATAATAAATGTACTCATATTAGCTGATGTGTTTTAACATCCTACAATTCAGATAGTGCATATGAATAGTACTTAATAAAAGTTTGTCTAATTGGACACACGCTAAAAAGATACATTTTTTTTCTTTAGATCTGACTCTAGTGATGTGATTTCTCATATTATGCTTCCCTCTGCCTTTCCAGGCCTTTATATTGCTGATGAGCAGAAGGGAGAGGAGGTAAGGTCACTTTTTCTGTATCACTGTCATCATCATGAAATGATGTAGTTGCAACAGAAATGATACTCTTCTTGTTTGTTCTCTCCTCTGAGACCATAGAGAAACTCTTCTGAATTTTAACAAAAGGTTCAAAGTATCTGTCTAGTATGTACAGAAAGGCCTCTGTCATCCTGTTTCCTCCTCTGTAATACTGAAAGTAGCTGCTGGAATCATAAGCCCAGCATGGTGGCAGTTGCCTCACACAGTCACACCGTTTATTTTGTTTGCATGGAGCTTTGAAGTTGCATCCTCATAGGCTTTTAATCAGGAGAAACTCATTGACTTCTTAGACTTCACTTTCAAACAGTGAGTTATCCAAGATGTGGGATCAAAGACACGGTGTGGGGCAGGCAAAAGCTGAAAAACAGAAATGTGAAATTTTCTAATGGGGCATTTGGATGACCAGAAAGTTGAGAAGTAGACAGACTTTCCTCTCGATTTTTTTGTCCTCCTACTGTGTAGGTGATAGGTATATTGCTATCCATCCATGCCCATGATTTCTTGTTGTCACCAACTAGAAGATGGTTTTGCATTGCCAGACACTCTTGTGTTCTTTGCTTTCTAATCACAGAAAAAAAAAACTTGTTATGACTACTTTGTAGTGAAGAACAAACTGGTTTTCTTCCTGTGTTTCCATATTACCTTACCTCATTCTTTTCAGAAATTTGTGCATTTTCTCGAACAGAGTCACTGATGAGGTGCAAATCCATCTCCCAAGTCCATATCCATTAATTCCTACTGATATTGTGTAAATGCCTTTAAATCTAGGAAAAAAACAAAAAACCAAAGCCAAAGTCAACCTCGCTTTGCAAAATAGTCACCATACTACCTTTATTTGCAGTTTTTATTGTAGTTTGAAAAGTTATCATTTGCATCAGTTATTACCAATCCCACTTTTGCAGATCAGGGCTCTGCCACACAGTGCACTTATGAGAGACTATTTGTACACTGTTTTGATTTTTCTTCTTTTAATTTCCAAACAAAATTCAAGTGTACCCATATATTTTTTCTGATATTGGTATAAATAAGTGAAAGAGTGGCTGATAGGTCAGGGAATCATGCTGCCATCCAGAGGGACCTTGACAAGCTGGAGAAATGGGCTGACAGAAATCTCATGATGTTCAACAAAGGGAAGTGTAAAGTCCTGGAGGAACATCCCCATGCACCAGTATATGCTGAGCACCATCCAGCTAGAGAGGAGTTTTGCAGAAAAAGACATAGAGGTTCTGATGAACACCAAGCTGAATATGATCCAGCAGCATGCCCTAGGAGATAATAAGGCTAATGTTATCCTGGGCTGCATTCAGCAAAGTATTGCCTGCAGGTGGAGGGATGTGATCCTTCCCCTTCATTCAGTGCTTGTGAGACCACGCCTGCAGTGCTGTATCCAGTTCTGGACTTCTCAGTACAAGAGGGACCTGGGCACATTGGAGATAGTCCAGTGAAGAGCCACAAAGACGATGAAGGTACTGGAGCATCTCCTCTATGAGGAAGGATGATAGCTGGGGCTGTTCAGCATAGAGAAGAGCAGCACTTGGAGCTCTATTTGGATAAATACTAGAATGGAGGTCTCAAAGAAGAGGAAGCCAGGCTCTTCTCCGTGGTGCCCAGTAACAGGACTAGTGGTAACAGACACAAACTGAAATATGGAAGTTGCCATCTGAATGTCAGGAAACACTTTTCCACTGTGAGAGTGACTGAGTACTAGTGCAGGTTGCTGATAGAGGATGTGGAGTCTCCGTCATTGGAAATACTCAAAAGTTGTCCTGGACAACTATGTTTAGGTGATCCTGCTTAAGCAGGAGACTTGGACCAGATGACCTGCAGAGGTTCCTTCCAGCCTCAACCATTCTATCATTATGTGATTCTTTGAATTGGTTATTCTCCTATTTAATCAGGCATGAACAATCTGTACTTTTGCAAATTAACTTATTCCAAAACATTGCTCCTGGAAGACTATCACCTAAGAAATGTTTCTGTCATTTCCCAAGACAATTCTGTGTCTTCACTCCTGCCCTGCCCCTGCATGCAAACCAAGTATATAACCAAGAGCGTTTCAATTCTGCAACACAGTTTTAATGAACATCAAGACTTTTCCAGTTCCATGGGCCATTAGTAGTTCCACCTCAGGCCATTACTAGCAGTCAAGGTGTATGACCGAAGCGTGAAGTTGCACATTAAAGCAGCAACATTTACGGTCAAGATTTTGCAGTTTTACATAGTCCTACAGGGCAGTGGATTGGCAACAAGGTTACCCAGGTCTCTTTCCAGCTGACAGTGCTGCAGCAAAGATTGCTCCACAGTAAGAATACAAACTGACTGTTCCTCCATGGTCAGAGTAGCATCTGCCCAAAGAGTGCAATGCAAAGCACTCCAGCAGATGCCATTCTCTTTCTGCTATTGCCTATTTACAGGAAATAGAGAAATGCTTCCCCTATTCCCCTGTCCCAGACTCTCCAAGGAATCAGGCTGTAGGCTGCCAGTTGGATTATACCGTAGAGTGAGCTGAACAATACAACTTTTTTTTTTTTTTAATACAGCTCTATAATTTCCAACCATAAATTTAATTGGAAATTTTAAGGATAAGAGACTGCTGAAAGTGAGGTGATTTAAAAGTTATTGACTGAGGTAAAAAGAACTGTGAGCTAAACAGGTATCTCAATTGCGAAAAGGAAAATTAATCTATCTATTTAATTATTTGCATGGGTAATATCATCATAATATCTGAGCACTTAAGAAATATTATGAATTTTCTTAGTTAACTGCAGCTTTGTCAGAAAAAGTTCATCTTCTGCTCTGAAGTAGGAGCAGTATTGAGCTCACTCAGGGGTGCAACACTTCTGCCACTGAACTATGTATGAATTTTGCCATCTGTGGGAATTGGCTGTTGCCTCCAACATTATGAGAGTATTAGGTGACAGCCATATTTCATTCTTCTTTTCAGCAGAGTCACTGCAACTGTGTCTTAGAGCCTCTTTGCTTATAGAATCAGCATCTGGTCTACAAAGGCTGGAATGTGGAGTGGTTGCTTTATGTTAGGTCACAGTCCTGTATGAAGAGACTTAAAGGCCAGGAGAAACCCTTGGCAGAGGGAGGTTGAGATTACATCTTTCCTGTGAGCAACTGAGAGTATGCAGGGACAGGAGACTGTGGACAATGGGGCAGGTAGATGGAACTGGGAAAATTTTGAAAAGGAGCAGGGACAAACACATTGTGAGGCCTTAGAGGTGGCAGAAAGAAACAAAATTCCTGGGGACCAGATGGCATAGTAGAGTATTTTGTGCATGTCTGATCAGATGGACTGAAAGCAAGCCTGGAGTCATGGAGCTCACTTTGTGGACACAGTGGGATGAAGATTGACCATAGCCCTTTTTTATTTCCTTCCTGCCACAACAATTCTTTTGGTAACTGTCCTTTCAGGTTCAAATCTATATTAAATTTCCTATATTTTAGAAAGTTTTTTGTCTTAGTTTATGTTCTAATCAAAATTAGGTTTAAATCTTAGAGAGCCTTTTGTTATTAAGGGGAGTTCTCACATTAAAGATATAGGTATAGCGCCTTGAAATCTCTTGCTGATATGCAAGCAGTTGAAAGGGAGAGGAAAAAAAGCAATGATGGTAGAGATGGAAGGATGCAGGGGGTAGTCTGGCAGCAACACTGCTATTGCATTTGCTATTGCAGGTGTGTGGATTTTGAATGTTTGCAGGAATGTTTAGTATAGAATGTTGCCATCTGAAATGAACTGAAAGCTGAATCTAAAGTAGGTAGGAAGCATGCTTTGCTGAAGCCTATTCAGGTTATCCTAGCTCATCATATGCAGGCTGGTCCATGAGTGCTGCAGTTGTTCATCTCAGTATCACCAAAAGATAATGGATGAGAGAGGATCAAAACATGTGGATTTATATTCAGATTTTATTCAGGACTTCATTCAGGACTTCTAGTATGAGAACCCCTAGTACTGCTGTATTGACTACATCTTATAAATTGCCATAAAAGGACTATTGTGGGTTGGAGACAATTGAGTGTGAATGAATAACCTGTATGTTACTGCATCAAGTTTATTATGTCTGGTATTCACACTAGTTGAGTGGAAACTTGATTAAGTATCTCCATACTGTACTGAAGCTATGGGTAAAGCTGCAATGTCAACTCATATCTGCAGCTCCCCTAATGGCAAGGAGAGGGACTTCAGTGGACCAAGTCCTTGTCATGCAGTGCACAGTGTCAGGACCCTCATTATTCACCATAATCTTTGGCATCTACAAAATTCAAAAGCTCCTACTTTCCATGATTTTTTTCTTTTAAATTTTATTAAGAGTAATTCAGATGTCTGTGTTTTGAATTGGTAACAAAGGCATCATAATGCTCCCTCGGATCTGGGAATCTTAACTCCAGTCTCTCAGCTGGTAAGTGTAGTCTCTTTGAAATAGACATGTGGACATTTCCCTCATCTAGAAGGAAGGTAGCCCATAAGCTTTGGAAGCAAACCTTGTTTCTTACAAGTGGGTGATTTGAGGTTGAAGAACTGTGTCTTATGATTACATCACAGGCTTTCAGTGATCCTTTCAGTAGTAGGATCTCATAACCCTGTTTTCTCTTTTCATCAAGCTCAGAGGAATTTAAGACTTTTCCAGCCTCTGTCCTTTTGTTCAGCTTGTCTAAATTTGGCCAATGAGTTCAAAAGTTATGTTAAGTACAAGCTCTTGGAGAGATGAATATCCATACAAACAGCAATATCACTTTGGAAAAGAGTTTTGAAAACAGTACCACACTAAAATAGAAAAGGCTGTCTTGGTTTGTGTGGTTTGTGGAGCATAGTAGTGGAGTTGCTTGAACATGTGATCTATCTCAGCAACAATTTAACTGAAGCATGATTTTACGAAATTTTATGGAGATAGAGGTAATTTATCTGTGATTGGTATGATAACTGAAGCATTTGTTTTAAATTTCCAGAAGTCATAATTCCTAGATATATAAATTCACCTGGCAGTCAGAATAGCTATTGGAAATCCCACCAAAGTCTTGTTTTTAATCTCATATCCAGGCAAGGAGCCAAACTGTTCAACAGTTTAGGCACTGAGCTTCCTGAGCTCAAGAATTGAGGCCGCGCTGGGTCCAAATAAGCAGTATGTTGCTGCTGTCATTTTATATGGTCAGTTTTAACTCTAAATTGCACTGTTCAATCCCCACAGCTGCTCATTTTAGTGGTACCAGTGCTGACTCAGCTACAGTGGGGATGAAATGGTCCTACCTTCATAATAGGGCAAGTTAACATGCATGCAGCGGGTGTGAAGCAGCTTAATCCACTCTATTTGACACTGTACACTATTAAGAAATGATGGGAACATCCCAGCCAAATCTAAGGAAAGAATCTAGCAAAAAGGCTCCCAAAGCCTCTTATGAGTGCTCTGAAATTGTACTTGTATCAATGAATGGCCTGGAGTGGTCTGTCCAAAGCTGACATGAAATGAATCTGACCTGATTTACGTGAATAATTTGAGTCATAACTTCTTCCAGCTGACGACTAAGGCTCTGGCAAGAATGATCACATCATAATTTATCAATGAAATGAGCTTCCAACATGCAGAGTCAGCAGGATGTTTTCCTTAGCTTGAGTAACAGATATTGTTACCTCTTGCTTGGTCAGAGGTGAGATACTGCTCTTTTGGCCTCATTAAGTTTATCGAAAAGCCTTTGGGTTATTTAATTAGAGTTTAAATAAAACTCAAGTGGAAATCCATTGCTGCTTTTGGACTTACTGTTTTTCTCACAGTTAGGTCTATTTCTGTGGAATGCAGTCATGCTCCCAGGTGTTCTTTCCAGGCTTTTTATATGGATAGCCATGAAGGAATTGACCAAAGCTAAACATAGGTTTTTGGTTTCGTCTATGTACTATGAGCTATCTATCTGCTTCTCTGTCTCTATAATTTTTGGTCAAGGCAAAATAAAACATTGTTTATTAGTTTTCTAGCATATTTTTGAAACTATTACCTCATTTGAGTCAGGATTTTTTGTTTGCACTGTTTTGGCATGATCTTGGTATAAATTTAGATGTTTCAAGTAAAGATGCCAACTTTTTATTAGCCTTTATGAAGATTTTTTTTTTTCTATTACTGGAGAGTATGCTATATTTCTGTCATAGAAGCATTTGCAATATCTTAGAATGCTGCAGTTGTCAGGGAAGCCAAATTATTTATTTAAGTAGTCCCTTATTCATCAGTGCTGAAAGTCAGAAGGGCCATGACCATCAGGAGCTTGGCTTCCCTGACTGCCTGGGAAACTCACTGCCCAAATAAGAGATATTCAAAATGTTTTTCTTGCAATCTGGCCTTGAATTTATCTGCTTTACTGCATCATTTGCAATTTTGGTTAACTAGTGATATGTTAGAAGATAATCTCTTCTCAGAGGCTGAAAAAAACCCCAAAGTGAAAAGGTTTTCTTTCTGCTAGTGGAATATGTAATTTTCCTTGTGTCTATGTGGTTGCTTGTCAGGACTTTGTTTGGCTTTATTTGGCTCCTATAGTCCAATAAATGTTCAAGCTGTTGATTTCTCCCTGACCAAGCAACCCTTTGTGATCCCAAACACACCCATTGGTACTGCAGAACCAAAAATGCAGAGTGATTGGAGCATTTCTTTTTACTTCAGTCCAGCATAAGAGCTAAAATGAGAATAATCTATTGTTATGAGTACTCTTCTTTTCAAGGCTTCCATATGCTGTTAAGCACCATATAAAGCCTAACCACTGGCAGTTGTAGAACATGCTCAGCAGATGAAAGGAAAACAATGGATGAATGGAAAAAACAAACCCAGTATTATAGATGACATTCAACTATACACTGTTGAGTTTTGTGGGAAGAGTTATTTTCTTGCATTCAGCATGCAAAATGCACAACCAGAAGAAACACTATTGTAAGCCACTTATTCTGACCTCATTAATCCTGCAGGCCACAGGATTTTCCTAACTGACTTATTAACCGAGTTTGCCAACCAACCAACCAACCAACCAACCAAAAACCCCAAACAAAAATCCCACCCCCCCCCCCCAAACAAACAGAAGCCAAAATACCCTCCCAACAACAATTAAAAAAAAGCAACCAAAACACTCAAAGAAACACACCCGAAGACATCCCATTCATAGTTAAATATTTCCAGTGATGGAGATTCTACCCTGTAGTATTTCTAACACTCTGGTGATTTATTATCCTTACTGTTAAAAAGGTCTGCCTTATGACTGGCTTGAATTTTGTGTAGTTCTGACTTTCAGACTTTGACTTTTATTCTGTTTTCATTTGCTAAGTTCAGATAATGAAGAGACATTTCTAAAGAGACCTCAGGTAATGCTCCCCTCCTTTGCTCAAATTGTACCTGCATCCCCTTGCCTTTAGGCATAAGAAATGTCACCACAGGGCATGTGTTTCAGTGAATTTAAGCATTGAAGCAGGTCTTCTCTTAACTTTTGTCAATTTATTATCATCCCCCCTCTAATGTGGACATCTAAACAGGATAGCATTCTGACTGTAGTCTCACACCATGCGAAATACTTATATCCTATACCTTAACCTCAGTTGGGGTTCTCTTGCTTATGTACCCAACAACAGCATGAAGAACTGAATTTGTTTAATAGAGGATTCTGACAGAATTGAATACTGGAAACTGTTAGTGGCTATTACACAGCTTGAATAGAGAAGCTAGACATTTCATGGCTTGTAAATACATGTGACCAGTGCCATGAAAAGCCTGTGTTTGCTTTTCAACATTCTTGGAATGTTTCTGTACGGGACTATGTCTTCACTTTCTAATTTACCACATGTTCGACTTTTCCTGAGCAATTCTTATACAGTTATGCATTTAAGTATGTTAATAATAGTTATACTAGATCAATTGCTTTGCAGAAGCTCACAGGTGTTCTTCCTGCTTCCCGCTCAGTGCCATTAATTACCAGGTCTGCTTCAATTTTGAGGTGTCTTACCCTTTCTACTCTTCAGGAACACTAACAATTCTAACATTATCTGTTCCTTATTTGTTTTGTAGCCTTGTCCCACAAGTCTTCATTTCTTTGGAATTTTCTCCTGCTTTGTCTCCATCTTACCAGCTTTAACCCGAAAGTGAGACATTAATTACTTAGACTTGGTAGTTTACTTTGTTAGTCCAAGCTTCTGTGTTTTGAAATAAAAGATGCAGGTGTAGAAAATGGCTCTTGTACATTTGAGCTTTATCAGCAGCCAGTCAACTCATCCACTCTCTGAGTTTGCTCAGCTCCAAGACAAGGAAGTGCGTGTTTTAAAGAAGAGAGTTTCTAGGGGTGACATCTTCTCTGCCCAGGGATATTTGAGTCCCTTTTCTTTTGAGGATGACCATAAGAGAAGCCCTGTCTCTTGCAGTAGGCATGAGGGCTTCATGGCATGTGGATCTCGATCTTTCTGCATCTAGAGAGCTCTGCAGTAGCACTTTGGGTAGGGACTTTTAGTGTCTCGGTGAAGAAGATTAGCGTGAAGGAAGTTAGGCAGGACAATTGCAATGCACCAATAACTTGCTCTTCTTCTACTGCTTTCCATTGCAAGTTTTACAAAATTTCTTTAAACTATTATGGTGCCTTTGGGGAGTTAAAAATTGTCCTGGAAATTTTTTTTTATTTTTTTTTTAGACATTTCTAGGACTTTCTCTTCCAGCTGAGCATAACAACAGCTTTTGTCTTCTTATTTTGGCATCTTCACTTCTTTCCCAGATGGAAGTGGGAAATATACTAGCAAATAAAACTGAAGAATAACAAGGACAAAAAGGGGAAAAAATAATAAAGCAAAGAGTCACAGAAGGTTCATATGTTGTGTTGTGTGTCTTCTTCCTGAGGTGGGTCTTGATCCTGCCAACTGTTCCCCTGTAAGAAAGTTTATGCCTCTGGGTGCTCCTGCTGAGTTCAAAGTTGCTCACATGAATAATTGATTGCAGGGTCTGGGACATAGTTTGAAATTCCTTTTTCAAGAAAAGTTCATTATCATCAGATCTCATCTTGTTGCAAACATTGCTAGGTTAGGGACAAGTAGGTTAAATGGATACAGCTTGTGTTGTTTTTGTTTGTTTGTTTGTTTTTGTTTTTTTTATTGCAGGAAGACCAAGCAACCGACAACCTGAAACAGTGAAATAATAATAATAGCAATAATAATAATAATAATAATAATAATAATAATGATGATGATGTCAGTGTCACTCTTTTGTTGGAGTAGGTTTTTATCAGAGTAGTGAGCTTTGAACAGCTTGTTCAATAAGAGTTCAAGTCCCAGGGGAAGAAGAAGAGCTCAGAAAAGCTTTACATTTTACAAATATTTCAGTGATATTATTCATAACATCATACACTACCCTAGTGTGTGCTTCAGAGTTCTGCCATTGTATATTCTGGCATATAATTTTCCAGAAGTCATGCATCTCCAAATTTATATTCAAGACAATCAGAGCAACATAGAGAAATTAGGTAATAATTGAAGTGGATTCTAGCTACTTCAGCACAAAGAGTCTTATTTGGCTGTATTGTTAGCAGTTACTGTACTGCATTGATACAAAACACCAACTCACAGTGAGAGAGAGAGAAAAAAAAAAGTGTGGAGTTGTAGAGGATGTGAGAAGGAAGAAAAGAACAAAGGACTTTTCTCCAGTCGAATGCAAATGGAAATGACCCTAAAGATTCTGGGAACACAGGCTTTCTCCTGACAATGAACATTTTCATGCAGTGAAATCCATTTTTGAGACTCATTAGCAAATGCTGTGATCTTGCTTATTTTCTATAGCAGTGTCTAGTTATTTCAAATTGTTTAGGAAACCTCTGATGTGAGAGCGAATCATGAGCTCTTCCAGGTATTTCTGTAATTGGTTATCATGCTTAATTAAAAATGTTTGAGTACAACTAGTTTGCTCTGAACTTGAATTTACCTGCCTCTCTGTTGCTGCTTAGTGTATGTGTTAGTTAAAAAAAAAGAAAAAAAAATAAATTAAACTTCCAAAATGCTTTTGTTCTAAAAGAGTTGAAGATTTACAGAGTGATGGATTAATTTCAGATGTACTATCAATAATGATTTAAAAACAAAAGAACCAGACTATCTGTCTATTGATCACCTATCCATCTCAAGGTCATCTGTCTCTGTCAGTGTTACCAGTCTGTTTTGGGTCTAATTACAGTTCCTTCTGCATGGCAACTTCTATTTGCCACTTACTGGTTAAGGTCTTGGGTGCTGGAAAAAGTGGTCCTGAAGCTCTTCTCAGTTACAGTGACATGTCATTTTTTCTCTGCTATGCATGCTAGGATGCATAATCCAGAAATTGGAAGACACAATAACACACAATACTTGTGGGAACTTCATAAAAACCCCCAGGTATCAAGATAGTGGTATGTTGAGAAAAAAGCCTTTATTTTGAACAGAAATGAGACACCTGGAAGAATGGTGGTGTCATTTGGTGTAGGCTCCTTGTTTTGCAAAACAAGTTGTTTCGCAGCCAAGAAACAAGCAAAGCACCAGGACGATAGAGAACACTTATGATGACACAAAATCATTGTTTATCACAGGCTGGAGCAAGTTGCTTGATCAAGTTTTTTATGTCCTTAATTGGTTGCAATATCCTTATTAACCAGATACAAAGACCCATTTGGGCTTTTCATCATATAGAGGGACAGTAGGTCAGGGGACTAGAATTTATGGGTTTTCACCTATATCATTAAAGTTCTGTAGTTTGTGATAAACTTATTCTAAAATAAAGAAAAAAACCATTTATTTTTCACTCAACTCTGTCAAGAGACTAAATACTGCTAATGAGGAGACCGTACCAAATGTTCCTTCTAAAACTTATTCCTGTTTAGTTCAGTCATAGCTTTAGGCATCATCACCTGTTCTGCTGAGCAGGGTAGTGTTGTGCCATAAGAGCTTTTCATTTTCATTTCTGTAGCACTGACTGGTAGGCAGAAAGGATCTCTAAAGAATGAATAAGATTTAATGACCCAATAGCACAAGTGTAGTTAACTTAATCCATAATACCTTGTAACACCTGCATCATCATAAGCACTTCTGTGTGCTTGGATGTCTTCTCATTAAATAAGTCATCTAACCAAGCTGTGTGTGTTTGGGTTGCAATTCGTTCCTCAAAATGATCTCCATGGAGCTGTTCCTCAGGAGAGAATGCTCTCCTGTATCTTCTCCTGAAAGCTTGTTTCAAGGGGCCAGACAATGAGGAACTGGTATTGTCCTACCAGGTTGCATTTCTGTTGCTTTCAGTAAGCTCCTGGACCTTATGTTCAGTTTCTTATTTTGGGGAAAGGATATACAAGAGTGTGTGAGGTCTAAGTTTGTCCTCTGTCCTACGTCAATTGCTATCTCTCTGTAGTGCTGAGACTTTCTGATGTAACCTCATAGGAAACTGACTGATTTCTAGCAAACAGTAATCTTCCACATTTACACATTTCCCAAGTTTATAAGAATTCAAATGTCAACTAAATCTAAGGAGACACTAAATGTTTTTCCTTTTGATAGTTGGTATTATATGAAAGGAATATGGGATTTCTGAACTAAAGGGAGAAAAGCCTGTTCTGGTTCAGGCAGGGTTTTTTTAATCATTGTCAGTGTGAAGTAGAGAGAAGAAACTGTTCACTTTTACATTTGATACTGATGTAGTGACACCAGTGTTCCTTGCTTGCAGACTAGAGAGAACCGTAAAACTTTTAAAAATCAAAACCTTAATTTAAGTCTTAGCTAAATGAAAATTTTCGTGTGTGCTTTTGAAGACTAAAAGGCAAGCTCTGAAGGCTTTTTCTCTCTGTAGCACAACTATCAGTTCTTGCTGTCCAAAGTATTCTCTATCAGCACTTCATTTAAGCCTCTGTGCTTCTGCTGGCACTAACATTTTTCATTAGATTTCCCAGCATTTGCACAGCACTGATTCACCTTCTTGGTGATAATAACAGTTAAAGGGGCTATCTGGGACTAGCTGCTGGCATTTTAATCTTGCTCAGAGCAGGCAAGAGTGAAAATCCTGTCACTGCCTGGCCTTTTCTTATCCTCCCTATGGTGAAGCTGTTCTGTTGGCTGTAGTGCTGAGGAAGTTTTGGGAAGCTACTCTTGTTGTGAAAGTCTGTTGGCCCTATGACAAAGGAAGAGACCTTCATTTGATAGGTTAAAATGTTTACAAGAGAACACAGGTGTATATATGAGGGAATAGTCAGACTGTGAAGTAGCCTGAACAGGGACAAAGGAGAGTTTCCTACTTATTTCAGCACAGAATGTATCTTCAAAGTCTGAACTTTGATATTTGTTTTGAGAGTTGAATAGATATTTAAATGAGATAATTTTACCCTGTGGATTTACTGGAGCATAAGCTAACTGTTCGGCACCTTTCTTATTAAAAATAAACCCCAGCAATTTCCATGGAGATAAAAAGAAAAAAAATCTACTTCAGAAGACTTGCATGAGGATACTTTGCTGAGATTAGTGAAGACTAAAGCACACAATGTGATAAGAATAGAATTGCTGGAGTCTGCTCTCTTCTCAGTGGGTGCCCATTCTCTTCTTTTCCTCAATATGCATACCCCCTATAAATGTTAATGGCAGCTATTCACGGACAAGAAGAATCCCAGGGACTCCATATACGCAACTCCCATTCACCATAATAAGTGGGGAGGTTTGATTCTCTTGGTGCCAGACTCAGGTCTCTCTTAGAACTTGTGTAAATAAGCTGTGGGGAGGGACACCCAAATAAGTTTCTACAGAGGAAGTGAAGCTGTGAATTTTCAGCGGCTCCATGGTAACATTTTGCATGTATACCCTTGTGCCATGGTAATTGTAAAGTAATCTGAGGTATTTCATCCTTCTGTGAAAGAAGAGAAAGTATAAAACACAATGCATTAATCATAAGTTTAAGAATGTGGAGAAAGGAGGTCGATGTACTGCAAATTTATACTTTATCTTGCCCTGCAAAATGCTCTTTTTGTCTACACACTGAGAAGAGACCCAGTCAGACTTAGATAAGGAACTGGGATGAAAGGAGGGTTTGGTGAAGGGAATGACTGTGTGATTGAGAGGCCCATTTTTTGAGAGTGTGAAGTTTCAGCAGCTCTTAGATATCAAAGTATGGTTACAGACTGTCTAATGACTGGAAAATAAGTGTACTGGTAGCATGAAAGCATTAAGATAAGTGATGTGGATGCTGTGATTGTATGATCTTGGAAAACTGAGTTTTTCAATTTGTCTTGCAATGAGAGGTGAGCCAGAAGTTCATGGATGCTGTCTGGAAAGGATGCTGACAGATAAAAACCATGGTGATCATAGCACCCTGGACAGTTGTGTGTAGCACGTCCCTTTGGCTGACCCTGAATACTAACACACTTAAGCTGTTGTTGGAAATTAATAGGAGTCAAATGCAGGGATCAGGTGAGGTGAGATCCCTCTGCCTGTGTGTGCAGAGTGCTCTGACACTGGATTTGATGGAGAAAACTCGACACATTAAGCATGGCTCTCGTTAGGAGAGAAGATGTCACAGTAGATACAACAGCAATTTGAGCAGCAGAGCACTGGGATATACTCCTAACTCTGCCAGGGCTTTGCTCCATTACCTCAGGCAAGTTGCTGAAAACTGTCATCGATTTTGGGTCCCTGGGTTTTTGAATGCCCAGCTCAAATAATCTGGGGTCTGACTTTCAGAGGTGCTTTGCTATTGCAGTTTTTATTGACCATGACTGATACCTGGGGCTCGGCACATCTGGCATATAAAGCTTAGCCAGCTCATCTAAGGTATTCTGAGTCCTCTCTAAAAATTTTGTCATGATCTTATAGTGTCTAAGCTTGTGGTACAAAATCAATTGTGATTGTGATGCCTGCCAAATACAGGTGTCCCAACATGAAAAATAAATAACATTAAATTCTTACATTGGAGATTCTATATGTGTAAAGTATTAATTTCTTTTTTACAGTCTAAGTATAAATTTGTTGTTTACATCTTTAAGTAATTTTTTCTACAAGAAAGACTATCTACTTAGGAACAGAATTTCATTTATTAAGTGTCTTGATGATGTCCTGTTACAGTCATAAATAACATTGCAAATAGCACTGGGAGGAGAAAAGGATGGGAAGCCAAATATCATTAATAATAGCTGAAATATTTTCAGTGTTAACAAATTATCAGCTGTATAAATTTTTAATTAATACGAGTATGAACCGGCACCAGTATTGATGTGTGCGAGTGAAGCATGGCAAGGCAAAGATTGGGGGAGGGAGGATAACTGAAAACATGCAGCTGTGAATGACAGGTCAGCATTTTCTGAACAAAATTCTGTGCCCATCACAACTTTGGGTGTAGCCCTTTATAATAGAAGAAAAATGCATCTTGGTGAGTTCAAATGAACCTTTTCAGAGGAAAAGTGAGTCTGTTTTGTTTGGGATTTTACTGCATTATTGATGAACTATCTGTTAATTGCAACACAAATAGGCATGTAAGAAGTTGGATGGGAATATAGAGAAAGAATAATAGATTGGTCACCTCAGGCTAGAGACCCAACAACTGGGTAGGTTACTGCAGTCTAAAGTGTTTCTTTCTCCTCCTTTCACTACATTTTAGCAGTTTCTAACAAGCTACTTGAAAAGCAAACCCAAGCTGGTTGATTCAGTTGCAGCCTATCATAATGATAGAGCCTAGAACAGTATTATTTACTTTAAATGAAACCCAAGTATTATAAAAATTTCAATAGCAACTTTAAATCTCCCTCTCCTGCCCAACTTGACAGTTTCAAAGTTTTCTTTTCCTATAACTTTTAAAGTGACTTTGATTTTAAAGCTCATATCTGTTCTCTGAATTATAGTGTGCAGCATTTCCCGTCATTTTTTGCATTCTTATACTGGGAATCCAGATAAACAACTTTTGTCTTTGGGTATCCTAAGAAAAAAGTGTGGTGTGTTATGTTTTGTCTGTTTTGGTTTTTTCTTTTTTTTTTTTTTTTTTTTTTTTTTATTAAAAGGGTTTGATGTAATAATAAGGAACACAAAACATTTTACGTATCTCAAATAACTGTTTCCCTCTTTTTTTTTTTTTTTCAAATTGGAAACTTTGGAAGGCATTTTTTATTTTCTTTCTGGAACATGTTCTTGCCTTTATGAGAAGTATCTAGTAGTAGAAAGATTTATTTTCTAAGTGTATGTATGATATAAATGAACCAATTACAGATTAAAAATATTAATACTAGAGTAACTTTCTAGTTTAGTAGATTATACCAGTTTTTCTATTCTATCATTAATAATCTAATGATTAAAGCTTTTTTCACTTTTCATTTGAGCAGATCAAAATGCTTTAAAGACATTAGCTAATTCTTCTGCTAATCCTGGGAGATTGGGCAGTGTTATGATAATCCTTTCACAGATGAATAAATTGAGATAAGAGGGAGGCTAAGTGACTTTTCAAAGTCACAGATATAATCAGTGGTGGAGTTAGATATATAACCTCGAAGTTCTGATAATTGTTTCTCTCTTACAGACTATATATATATATATACTTTTTTCTTTCCACATTGCTAATAATATACAGTGAAAAACTATTATCATCAGTTATGTTTATAATAATAATGCTTTTATTTATTTAGTGCCTCCCTGCCAAGACAGTCAGGGTGCTGCTCCAAAGACAATTAAAATGCAATTACTGTAATAAATAAACAACAATAATTAAAACATCATAAAATAAACAATATAAAAAGCAATGAAAACCACTAAGTAGCCAAAGTTAGTGCAATTCATAATGGATCTGAGTGACTAATTTGTAACAAATTGCATATTTAATGATTCTTTTTGTTTTGTGGAAAGAGTTTTTTATTGCAAGATTATAATTTTCCAGCTGCAGTTTTATATCCAGCCCTTGAATGGCAGGTTTTTTTGTTTGTTTGGGTCTTTTTTGTTGGTTTGTTGTTGATTTTAATATACAGCTATGTGCAGTTTTATAATGTTTCTAGATGATGACTTGTCAGCTAAATTACATGAATTTCATACACCAACTAGTTAAGTATTGCAGTTCACTGAATGGATTAGCTGTATGTCAATGTCTGGACTTCAAGCTGGTCAGTAATAATGACAGAGCACAGAGGTAGAGGTGAAAGTTAGACCTCTTTGATGTGGTTGATTCACCTTGACCTAGGAAATTCAAAGTGCATTTAAACTGAAAAACTAGTTGCTTGTTTTTCATATTGACCTCAGTACAGTTTGTCTTACACTCTACCACTCTAACTGCTGCAGCTTTTAGTGCATGTGTGTTTGATGACATGACTCAATTTTAGGCTCGAACAACCCTTTCCCATGTCTGTAGTTTAGCAGCAGTCACTGAACATTGCAATGATTTCTGTTTATTGTCATTTAGGAAGAGGCCAAGTTTTTTTAGCATTGGAATGGCTTTGGAGATGTGTGCTGGTTTAAAGGCAAACTGGCAGGAGAAATGAACCCAACACACAAAGAGATTACAAATCAGAGTTACAATTTAATAAAAAAAAGATTACAATAAAAACAATGATACAGAGAAAAAAAATTCATTTTGACTTACAAAAACAGATGTATAACCCTGCACCCTGGAGCATGAACAGAATGGAGTTTGTTAGCCACTGTGCTGAGCACCACGTGGTCCCCCTGAGTACAAAGTAAAAGGAAAGGAAAAAAACCTGTTGGTGAGGATGATGGTCACAGTGTGGTTGAGAGTGGCAGTCACAGTACTGTTGATGTTCTGCTCCTCCCCTGGATATGATGAGTGACACCCCAGAAGTCCTCAAATCCCAAGATTATATATGCTCAGATTCAGATGGGAGTGCCCAGTACCTCTCACAGGGTGAGAAGTTTCATGCTGAATGATTTACTCTTGTGAGTCCTGGGATAATCCTTGATGGCCCATTAGTAGACATGACGCCTCAGGCTGGGTGTGAAGGTGCTAATGACACCCCAGAGGGGAGTTATCACACCTGAGTCATGGGTGTGAAGGCAGGAAACTTTCCTATCTCACAGAGTTCTTAAGCACACCACTTGTAGCCTGAGGTGTCAGGTGTGCCCTGGGCAGCTGTTGCAAATGGTCCATTATTAACAGTTCATGAGAAATGACATAGAAGGTGTAGAATACACAGCCCTGGCCACACCCACACAGTGATAAACTGGTCCTGGCCACTATAACCAGGACAAAACGCTAGTTTGGATAAATGAGCTTGCTACAAAATTTTTGTTTAGACTGTGCTGAAGCAGTTTTAGGAGGCTCAAAGACTCCAAGGTTTGAAATTCACTATGATTATATAGTCATTGTGTCAGGCATGACATGCACCATCCTTTTGGCAGAATATTACAATACATCCTTGCTACAAAGGCGTGATGGCTGGGGATAGTGAGGAAGGCCTGGGCACATGGGAGGAAGACAAAACTGCACAGGCTCAAATGTAGGCATCACAGTAGGATGCCAATCTGTTGGGGCTGAGATAAGAAGGTGAGACAGAAGGGAGGACAGATGTGACTGAGAGAGGGAAGGAAACAGGTGAGTTTACAAGACCAAGGCAAAGAGGGTGGAGTTGGGAGGCCTCATGGAGAGCATATATGGTGCTAAGTGATGAAGAATGGTGAATAGTCTGGCAATGGGGAGGCTGGATATGGCACAGCAAGAGCAACAAGACTCTGAGTTTAGAAATCAGAGGGACATGACATCCAGTGAGATGAAGACTTGGTGTACAAGCAGATTGAGGGGGGGTGGTGAGAACTCAGTTGACTACTACTGTCATGGCAGCCAAGGGCAAGGAAGAGGCAAGATCAGGTGTCTGTGGATTGGTTTAATGAGAAAAAGCAAGCTTATGAGTAGTAGTACATCAGTCTGAGCTGCACTGGCACATTTCCTTTCTGAGCCAAATAGTTTATGAATACATCTGAGTAGATATCTTGATCCTTGAATGTCACTGCTCTGCTCTGGAACCATCTGCCAGAATGGGGTGTTGCATCCCACTTCAGCATCTGCCCACAAGGAGGAAAGCAATCTATTAATGCAAACAGCCACTCCATTAGCTCAGTGGCAAAGCCTCTGTGCTGGCAGTAAAGCTTTCAACTCTGCTGATGACCTGCATGTGTTTTAGGAAGATACCAAATAAGGAAATTTATGTCTGTGTATGTTTTATTGTCTTTTATTTTGTTTATTTATTTTTAGATAAATTTTGGAGGAGGCATACACAAAATTATACTATATTTCTTTTTAATTGAACCCATGTTTTTCAAACATTAGGAAGTATCAGGATTTAAACCTTTTATATGTGGGATAAGCATTTATATCAGTTCCGTGTTTATAAAATTAACATGGTAATACCCTGTGCATTTAGGTGTCCTTTGTATGACTCACTATAAAATCATGCTCTTATTTCATCTCTTCCTAATACCTTTATTCATTTCTATATCCCCTTTCATTCTGCACCAGCTCCACGTCAGATTAGTATCCTTTTTGTCCCTTCTTCACCTGCGACTCCTTGAGCGCTTCCATCAGCGCTGCCTCCGTACAATCCTAAACATCCACTGGTCTGATTACGTGTC
>JAWWEE010000074.1:68819882-68834972 GCA_035221455.1 Xenops minutus
CTTTGAGTACACACGCAGAATCAGCCTGGAGGAAAAAAGGCAACGCAGGAAGAACCGTGCCTTGCCAGTAGTGCCGAGAGAGACCTTCCACTGTGCCTTTTGTGACCGGACTTGCCTATCTCACATTGGCCTTTTTAGCCACCAACATGCTTGTAGCAAGCGTGGGTAGAGCCCTTGTAAATCTTCGTTCGCGAAGCCTAGCCATGATGTCCCTTCTTACCCATCTTCTGATTGGACCACTCTTTCCTTACGCTGCTTGGATGCCAGTAGGAGGGGCACCAACAGCACAGGAAAGATGATCCTGTATGTTTTTTATCACTCATGTCTGAATCAAACCAGTCATTACAGAGGAAAACCATACCTATGACCCTTGGCTTGAACACACTCCCTTGTTCTCTGCTTAGTAATACAGGCAGCACTTCCTTAAGCACAGGAGCTGTGAAAATCTCCAGCATATCCTCTGAAGACTCTTTGGGGAATTCAGCTGCTAAAACCAAAGCAGGCTATCGAAGATATGCACAAACAGCAGTTATTCAAAGGCTTTTAACTTGGCTACATTTGAACTAATTTTCACGTAGGGCAAAAGATACAGCCCTGATTCATTCCTCTCTCTCTCTTGACAAATTTCTCGTCTTTACCTAATGCTCAGTTTCAGGAGAGAATTCCAAAGAAAGAATTGTCATGAAGAGGATAATGCATTTTCTTATTAGCTTTTTTTCCTTGAAAGTGACTGTAAAGCATTGCCTGAAATTTTCCAGGAAAAGATATAAATAACTGCACAGATTATGGGCACATAAAATTTCTGCCAAACAAGTTAAATCAGGTAAAGTTAGGAAGCAGCTGAGTAGAGGGGCTCATAGGAGTGTATGCAACTAGAAAATGCTAATGAGTATAGTAAATGGTACCAGCTTGATCACCTGTTAGAGAAGTGCGAACATATCTCTATGGATCAGTGGAGTACAATGCAGGGATTTCCAAACTGAACCAAGCTACAAATTTCACCTAGCACTATGTGAATGAATCACTTCTGGTCCTGGGCTCAGTGGTGTATGTGTGTCGATGGTTTCAGCTACAAGCAGTGCCAGCCCAGTTGTGATGTGATGTACATGCTAACACAGAAAGTCAGATGGGACACATGGCAAAACTGAGAAATGAACTCAGTTTTCCTGAGTTCATTAACTATGGAAGCTAAATTGTCTCCCTCCTGAGCAGAGACTAGAACAGTATACTTGACACCATAGCAGATGAGCTTTCTTCTTAGAATCAATTCTTGTCCAGCTGATGTGAACTCCTAACCCCCTTGGTACATATATCTGCTCTTCTTCAGTGGAGCACTACAAAAGGGTTGTACCAAGGTGGGGGGAATAAAAGGTACCTCATGGACCTTGAACTGCTTTCACATATCTCTCAGCCCACCCAGAAGCAGTCCATGGGGAAATGCTAGCAAAGACTTGATGCCAAATACTCTGCCTTTGTACTGTGTCCTGTGAGGCAAGTAAGGCAAGCTCTGCAAGCTCATGCTGTAGGAACCCCAGGATCTTCCTTTAGTGTTGCCTTAATCTAATTTTCCTTTGTATTTAATAAAAATCTATGGGTCTTGGGGTTTTTTATTTCCTTTCAGGAAGCAACAGAGAAAAGATCTCCTATTTGATCCTGCTGATGTTCGCTTTCCGACACCTGCCATCAGCACTGCTTGGACATGTCCCTTTTATTTGCCATTCTCTTTCAAGTGTCTCAGTGACTTTGATATATTTCTGTCTCTGTCTGTAATGGCAACAGGATAGGGTGTTATTCTCAACCTGGACTTGTCGTGATGAGCCTTTTACTTTGTTAAAGTCACATTTCTTTTCAGGAACTGTAGCCTGAACTGGAGTTATTTTGTTTGGACTAAGAACAAGTGTACCAAGGACAGCAGTATAATGTACAAGTATCTATAAATGCAGCTTTGATTGGATTTTACCCAACCCCTTTAAAATTCATATATGATAATTAAAATAGTGAGTGAGTAGAGAGTATTGCATCCTCTTCAGTTTATTGCCCTCCTGTAAAATCTCAAAATAAGGATTGTAACCAGCAGAATTCAGCATTTATATTTCATGAGAGAAATGTCCTTGTGTAAATATTGGTTGCTTTAATGCATACACTTCCATCTCTTGAAAAACTCTCAACTCAAAAAGCAGCTGACAGCATTACATGTCTCTTTCTGGAGGCAGCAACGAAAATGTGCTGATAATTTGAGCCCTGGGAAGAAGTCTGTTCCCCTGTGAATTTCACCACAGTCACATTGCTTTGCCATTGTATTAGATCACCACTGCAGTACAAGAATAGCAGCTCTCTCCACATTCTAATAGTACCTCTCTGAGAGCACATCTTACTGTCAAAAAATCACCCATTCCCAAATGGCTGGAAATTAATGATGGCTCAACCCATCAGTGCTAGACTTATGCTAGTTACATAGTCCAGATCCTGAAAAGCTTTTTTGCAGGGAATGGCTCTGGGTAAACTCCTGCAGGCTTGCTTGGTCACTCTGAACCACCCTTTGTCTTTCCCTCCCATCATAATTGACCACCTGTGGCTGAAAGAATTCTTCCAGTTTACATCAGTCTTTGGAATTAGAGCTAGAGATTGCAAAATATATGAAATAGTATTTGTGTAGCGTTGATCATGAGAGGCAAGATTTTTCTTTCTTTCCCTGGAAACCCCTCAATCCTTTCCCTTATTTCTCCAGAATTTCTAAAATATGCAGAAAAGTTTCCTATCCCAGGTAGTGCTTCTGAAAAAGCATTAGAAACAGCTGCACAGATATTGCTCCATATAGTGCTGAGGGATTTTGACCTGGAGAGCAATATGTGGATGTTTTCCTTTCTTCTTCTAGTAAGGAATATGGATGGCTGAGGTCAGACACCAGGACCATCTGTTACTTAAGCAAAATTGAGGCCTGCATAAAATTTCTGTACCTCAGCTCAGTTCAGGATTTTTTGACAAAAATGATGATGAGGAAAATCTCATTACTGTTTTTTGTACGGTCCCACTCATCGCTTCCCACAAGTAAAACTCCAGCATCCAGACTCCTGTTCCTCTCCTTTAGGTAGTTCAGTCTTGGAACACGAACTTAGTTATCAGACTGAAAAAGCAATTTGATTATTGAATAGTTTACTGATTTTATTATTATTTACACTGAATGTTCAGAGAATTATTCCCATTCTTCTCCCATGTTTTAGACGCATCTTTGTAAAAACTTTTCTATAAATAGGTTTGTATGAATGGTAACACACTGAACACAGTTTATGGTGAAGAAGTGGTATTGTGGTACACATTTTTTATTTGATCCATTGCACTACAAAACGACAAATTCAACCCGATCTTTATGTGTTTCTGGAATTAAACTCTGAACCATAGTTTTTGCATAGTAATTATATTGCATGCAGTTTCTGGCATAGTTTGTTTGCGATGTGAATACATGGACTATATATTTAGGGTAATTTCATCACTTATTTATCTATTTATCCTATGATGCTAATGAATTATATGGTATCTGAATATCTTTTTTCCAACTTAGGAAAGATGTAGCATATGGTCAGCTCATAAGCCTTTGGAAATGACTCTTTGGCACCTGTCACAAAGTGATCTCAGATCTGTGTAAATGGTTCCTTCTCCTCTGGAGATTAAGTACCAGATGCTGTCCTTTGCAAATAAAACTCAAATAACAAGTTAGCTGAACACACTGACTGCTGTGATTGCAAGGGAACCTGAACTCTATTGTGCCTCTTTGACAATCAGAAATTCATCATGTGGACTATAATGAGATGAAGAAAACACTTGAGAAAGTCTTCTCTGAACCGATTTTCCAAAGCACAGTTTTGTCTGTATTCAAACAATATCTAAGCCTGTACTTAAAGGATTCTTTGCAAAAGTGGGTAAACCTTGTGGTTCAAAATAATGGAATTTCTCCCTTGTATTTTTGTGTCTTGATATTATACTAAATAAAGCAGGTTTTAAGAAAATTTTTAGCATCTTAATCTATATTTCCTCTAAACCCTGCAGACTGTATGTCTGATACTTATTTTTTTCCACTATAAGAAAATAAAGGTGAAAATTCTGAGAGCTTTCACTATGTCTGGTAAGAAAACAAATTATTTGGCTGCCTACAGTAATATTCATACTTCAGACATGCAAGTCAGCGAGTGTTTGGACTGTTGCTCTAGTGAGACCTGTACCAAGATGTTATGCTTTGACTTTTGAACTATTACTGTAAAAAGAACATTATACAGCTGGACTCCAGTCATATGCTGTGGAAATATGCTGCATGCTGACCTGCATTAGTGGGTAAGCTCATGCTTCTTGGCTGCCCTATGAACTTGCACCTTGCGCCTTCTGTCATCCTGTCATTCTATCAAACAGAAATATTCTTCAAGTGCAGGATGTCAAGAATTCAGGTCTATCAGGTATGTGAGACAGTTTTGGATATTTTAAATGATTAAATGATTATTTTCTTTTTTTTTTTTTTTTTTTTTTTTTTGCTACTCCTCATACTCATTTATTCTGTCTGTCCTTTTGAGAACAGCTTAAAGTGAGGAAGGTCCTGCCACGTGGGACAATACATCCAGCCCTGGCTGCCTTGTGCATTGACAGTCATTTTTTATCTCTGTCTTGAGCATCAACAAAAGACTGCTCCTGTCCTGTGGAGAAAACTTAGTGGAGGGTTGATTCCAGAGAAACAGGAATGCTGAAAGTAATATTCTCTGGAAGATACTACCTGAGAACTCTGTGGTTGAGGAAGAAAACATCAGATAAATAAGTAAAAATTAATGACAATGTAAATGCAGGAAATTTTACTGGGAAAATGAAAAGAAGTGTTGGGGAAAGGGTGATTGTGAGGAGGATCTTGGATGCAAGGAGGCATGGCAGAAATGCAGAGTTAAGTCTCAGGACTGGGCGTGTGTCCTGTTCCTTGATGTACTCACGAGCTATGCTTTATAACCACAGTCAGCATGACTTCTGTTACAGTGCCTTACTTTCCCCCTTAGTAATGTAGGGACAGAGGCTATTCCTTTTTTTATTTTTTTCCTGCAGGGCAGTGAAGCAGTTCAGATGGAGGATGTTATGTAAGTGTCATGTATAATCACTAATATATTATTACTAGACAAGGAGACAGGTCAAAAAAAAAAAGTGCTTGGTCTGCTTGCTAGCATCCTTGAAAAATGTCATTTGAGCTACAAAGAACTTGGCAGCAGTGCCAGAAAATAACCTGCACACTGGTTCCCATGTGGATTGTGCTAAGAGAGTATGTCCATCACACAGGAGGAAGGTGGGCCAAGTACTTATAGTGGGGCTGGATGTTCCTTGCCTTAGGCTATCCAAGACTTGAAGAGGCACTCCTGCCATGGCCTCTGACTGGTGCAGCAGAAGCTTTCAGGATTTGTCAGAGCCCCAGTACCAGTCACTGAAAATTTGCTCTGGGTTCTTTTTGAGCTTCTGCCCCACACTGTCCCCTTAAATTCTGGTTGTGGAGCAGTGGATCCAGAACAGTAATACTGAGGGAGGTCGTGCAATACTGTCTCCAGTAAGACCATGATTACCCAGTTGTCCATATGGCTTATACCAGGAGAAATGTAATTTCCAGGGACCAGGATTGTGAAAAGGTGATTGTAGCAGTTTTTTTCTCTGTTCATTGGTTTTACTGTAAATATTTTGTCTAACTACTGCTTTGACAAGGTGGTAAGTTTGATGCCCTGACTTCCCTGAGACTCAAACTCTCAGCCTTTGTTCACCCAGCAGTGTAATGCCCTGTTTTCTACCTCAAACCAGAGGAAGAAAGGGAGGTTTCAAAGGCTGGATTGAAATTGTGCCAACAGTGCAGTACACATAACATTTTGCACTGTGTTTTTGTACCATGCTAGGTAATAGTTATTGCTGCACGTGTCAGTGTGTCAATGAAGGGGAAGGAATGATCACAGACCAGCCTTTTAGTGGCAGCCAGTCAGTGATTACTAGCTGGGCTGCAGCATTACAGGTGTGTGGGAAAGTGCCTTGGCAGGAAACATGTGCAGTGCAGCACTGGATTCCTCTGTGCAAAAAGATGTGTAAATTGATACCAATGTGTCTATGCACCTTGTTAGTCAAGCAGAGCAAACTGGAGCATGAAGGCATAAAATCTGTGCATTTTATGTTCCAGTAAAACCCAATACAGACTATAATTTTCTCCTTGTCATTGTGCTCTGCAGGCAGCAAACATACTTTGCTCAAGTATCTGGATTTATCTATCTGTCACGTTGTTTTCTTGTATATACAGTTCACAAAGGACATTCTTTTGCAAAGTCCCTACCTACTGGTGGATCAAGGACACTAAGTAAACTGGCCTAGGTTAGTTTAGCATGCTCTCTCAACATGAGGAACAGTGAGCAGTATTGTGCTGAACTGGCTGGGAGCAGAGGGTGAGGAGGGAGCCTGAATCTAGATCACCACAGGGACTGTGGCTGCAGTCCCCAAGCAGGCTGGCCAGGATCCCCAGGGAGGTGTTCAGACAAGAAACTCCCAGTGAAACCTCTGCTGCAGTGGCTCCAGCTCCTCATTGTACCCCAGTCCAGTTCAGTTCCCACCTCAGGCTGTCATTAAAAAAATAGCCTTGGAATCGACTTTGGCTGCAGTACAGATAGCCTTCAGCATGAGGTTACGTTTGGTAACTTCAGTTATCTGAAAATTAGATGTCTAATCAGAGGAGTGTGTCAGACAGCCCATTAGTAGACAAACATTGAAGTCCAAAGTAAATAGGAAGAATCCCCCACTGGAGTTACCTCTCTCAGTTGACTGTAGAGGGATCTTAGGTTAGTTTCCTGAACAGTCAAAATTAGATGGGATTAATCTCACCCTTAGAGATGTGAAATTTCATCAGTATCAAAGAATTCTGCATCCCACATTTGTTGTAAAACTTGTCCTTAATATACGCATTGTAATTGCCTCCATGAACTGGAAATGCCTGAGCATATTTACAGCCACTTCCATGAAGAATTGTGCCCCCAGAATGTGATTACAGTAGCAAACAGAAGGCAACAAAAAAACATCCTCCTCCTGCTTACCTCATGGAACTATAAATTATATTAAAATGTTATGGGATTTTTTTTTGTTGTTGTATTTGATACATTTTGACTAGGTTGTAAATGATAGAGTTCTATCCTGAAAAATACAAGTTGTTTAATTTATCCTATGCTCCTAAATGTATTATTTGCTACTGGGACATAAAATTACTATTTTAAAAATGTCGTTAGTCCCAACCTCCACATATTATTATTTTTCCTAACTCAATTTTGTTTATTTGTGTAAAAAGCAAAACCAACTATGGTTCTCTCAGTCATACAAGCTTATATTAAACTTCAGAACTGAGAGGCTATTATAGATCGTGATTGCTTTTCAGAACTAAAGAACTGTATAAGATGTTGGTTATTTTTTTCCCTGAGGACTCTAATTAATTTTACAAATGTTCATGAAAACAGAAGAATGAGGAGACTATGTGTAAGTACTGGGACTTCCTATCCTTTTTCTTTCTGACTTTGAAACAGACTTCAATGAGTGAATGAACATTTCTTATCACTCCTGAATATTTTTTTTTTCCTAGTGCCTTTAAGATTAACATTTCTCTGCATTGTAGTGACATATTAAAGTATAAGACTTTCTAATGTATATGTCTGTGTGTCTGGAGTGTAAAATTGACATGGGGATGAGGTGAGATGAAGAAAAGGGGAGAGTGATGACATTTCAGCTTGTGTGAAGACTCTGAGCCAGTTTCTCAATTTAATGTTGGGCTCTGAGGTGGGGATGTGTAGAGTTTAAGAAAGCAGAGATCCTTTGTTACAGTTCAGACTAGAAAAAAAAATGTGGTTGTACAAAAATTTATAAGTAGAGTGGATGGAAGTCTTTATTTTAATATTAACCTTATTGGACTTTAAATATTACCCTTATTAAGACTTACTTTAATATTTAATATTTATTATTTTAATGCTTTTTACTACATTAGTTTATTATTTTTTCATTTATTATATTATTAAATGTATTATTTAATTATTTAATGTTATTAATATTATATTATTTAAATTTAAAGTATCTGAAAGGCAAACTGAAGTTTTAAGGATGAAATCGACTAGTTTTAAAGGACTTTAGTGGAATGTAATTAATAGCCTGCTGAAGGTAGGCTGCTTTGTGATGATAACTGTTTCATCCAGAAGTGAGGACAGACCTAGCTGCCTTTAATCTGTATAACTCCTCTTAATGCCAGCTCTAATGATCTTCAAAGGAAGGGCAAGAGAGAATGATAGACAGTGTGTCTTCACATTAACTCTCTCCATTGCAAATCTAGGCAAATTTACAATGAGGCTGCTTCTCAAATGTGGTACTATTCCCTTGTTCTCCCCAAATGTATTACCCTTTTTGCTTCTCTGAGGGCACAGGGATTTGCCTTGGGGCCTTTGTTTGCATAACACATTCCCTCTGTGTTTATTAACATACTGTTAAACTGTGTTCTCAGCATGAGCAGGCATCCTCTCCGGCCATCGCCTGGGTCTGCGCATACTCACAGCAGAGATAATCACTGGAACTGAGCTGACTTCTCACTTGGAATGTGACTCCACTCACAGCAAGAGAGCAAATAGGAAATGACTTGGGGTGAGTCTCACTAAGGCGGAAAAATGAATTAGACACACTCCTCGACAGAATCTGAAAACATTACATACAGCGAAGAGGGAAAAGGTTAGAGCGAGAGGTTGCTTACCATTCACACTTTGCAATTGAAATGCATTTATGGGAACATTATACCCCCTTATGATGTGAGGTTTGTCTTTCAATCGTGTTACCCAGAAAAGAACCCATTCATTGAGCAATCCCTTCATTCTTTATATACAGTTCAAGTTTTGAGAGAAGTAGGTTGGGTCAGGGGTAAATCTCAAGACTTTCCTGTGAAAAACTAAAAAGAAATAAATTTGGAAGTAAAATTGTGGAAATTGCTATGACCTTTGAGATGCCATCCTTTATAATATACAGTAAAAATATTGGGCTGCTCAGGCTTACATCAAGTTTACAGGAACATAAATTGCCACAATTGAGCTACAAGCTTTATGTTCTTCAATCACATCATTATTCTTTGGAATATTGGAAGGGGAGGTAGAAAATAGCAGATTTCCATCCATCTCAAAAAATAATAACAGTCTTACTGATTGCCTTCAGTATTTTGTTGCAGTATATTAGGTCATTTTTAACCCCCTTATTTTAAAGAAAATCTCTTTTAGAAAGCATCTGCTATTCAGGATAAATCATGACACTGACAATTTATCTGTCTGATAAGGTGAGCCTAGTACACCAGTTTATTTTTGTCTCAATAGTAACCCACAGAGGCACAGACAGTGGCGGTAAAGCTAGAGAAGCCCATAGAGCTATGGAATTATGTCAGTTTAAACCAGCTGAGGATCTGATCAAGACACCTCAATGTCATAAAACTAAAGCTAGCATTTACTTTAAAATAAAAATGAGGAAAGAAAGTTTAATAAGACAAAAAGAAAAATACATGTAGGAGTCAAACAGAAGTCGGAATGAAAATTGTAACAATGTTACAGAGCTTCTAGAGAGCCTGTAACAACCTTGCTGTCTTAACATAGTTACTGATTTAAAATAGACCAACCAACAACAGCATCACGTGAAGGAATGGTCATTGCCAATTAATTTTTAATGCTGTGCTACTGCAGATGAATGATGATGAGCATTTTTAATTTTGGTGGAGGGAGGGAAGAGTATAAAGGAAAAGGAAACTATGCAATTCGTGGTAATAAAAATCTTGAGACTATGCCTGATATGTTGCCAGTAAACCAAATTATGAGTACCAAAATCAAGTACTGCTAGAAATTCTTCATGTATGAGGTCTCTGCCCCCCTTAGGCATTTGATTTAAGTAAGGACTAAGTAGTACCGGCTGAGTTTCCCCAAATGCTTATGGGGATTCAATTTTTAATGAGCCAGAGAGCACAAAGGCTCCTCCTGTGAAGTGCAGGCTTGGGTTTGTGCTCCTTGCTGTGAGTAACTTGTTTTCTTCACCCTATTCAGTGAGATGCATTTGCTAATTCAATAAGAGAAAGGGAGTGCAAGATGCTAATAAATAATGTCTCATAGATAGCAAAAGATAATCCAAACAATAGAAACTGCAGAAGGAAAACATATGTTCCCTCAGGGAGAATTTATTGAAAGCTGAGGTGTAACAATAAGAAGCTACATTCACAAATCTCTACAGACAGCTTTGCACTGCTTCAGCAGTGCAGAGCATCTTAAATCCAGCTTAAATTTCCAGTGGAGTGTGCTTTTGTGTAACTGACTCCACTGGCTTCATAAGGCTTTCATAAGGTATATGACAAGGAGAGACTGTGGCCCAGGTGACCTGTTCCCTCATGCTTCATGCAAGCAGTTCTGAAGCTTCCCCTTGAGTTACCTTAAGCACAGTTCAGATGCAGCCCAGGAGTACAGCCCAAAATTTGTTATTGTTGTTGTCTGTGTTTTCTTGATGAGAAAAAGGAGAGAAGTGAAACTCCAAATAATTCAGCCATGCATAGAAAACAGGTTATGATATGAGCCAAGTTAGTTTCTGGTACCGATTTTCCTTTGACTATGTGTCTTTTCCTGAATAAGCATCTCTAAAGTGTTGCTCAAAGTAAACATCAGTCAGATTGTCTGAACAAATAAAGTTTGTGCTAAATAAAATCTTGAAACTGTAGAGTTTTCCCTAACTTCTTATGAAGAACTTTTGTCCTGTGTTACTACAGTGGCTAAATACTTTGTAGTCTTTAATATGTTTCTGTGCATGGCATTGCTGTGATATGACTATGGTAACACGTAACAAGTTGTGGCACTGTCTGTGGGTATAGAAGAAGGTCAGTAGAGATTAGAACTCTGATCAGACATGTTAGAACCAGCAGAATATTTAGGTGCTTTGAAGTAAGATGATGCATTGTCTTGCCTTTAGATGTTGAGTGCCTACAACACGAGAAATCTTTTGGGTATATATAACCTGTAAAAGGCACATGGTAAACAAGGCCCTTCTAATGGGATCAACTGCTCCCTGTGTATAGGCAGAAGTGATCTAATCACAGGTAGCAGCAAGAAGTACATGGGCAGGTATTGTGCCAGAAATGTCACAATGTTGCTGGAAAAGGACAAAAAAAAAAAAAAAAAAGTTAAAAAGAGAGAGGAATGGGTGGTGTTGAAGAATTCTCTTCCCAATTCTTAAGTTTGGTGGTTGTGGGTAGGAAGACAGAGATTTAACTTCTTTGCTGAAGATGATTCAAAGCCTCATCTCCCAGAAGACTGACTTAGCTACAAAAATCAAGTTGTTTGACTTTGGGGAATTACCTATTTCTTCTTTGAAAAATGTTTCATTGTTGTGGAGAGAGGGGGAAAAAAAGGAGTATGACACTAGCTAATTGATTAGGTGTGGGAGGCAATTTCTCTCTTTTATGGCTAATACAGTATACAGAAGCATTTTTATGAGTTAGACCTGGACTCCACATCTTCCTGCTCCTGGTTGAGCCACCGGATTATTTGTGAGGTGACCAGAGGAGGGGAAGAGAGACACTGCTCAGGATGCCAACTGAAGGTTTTAAATGTGTCTCTTATCTTATTCTTTCATAAAACTGAAGTTTGTTTTTTTTTTTTTTACCATACAGAAGCTTCTAGTGAAGTAGAGGCTTGAACCCAGTCCTCCAAGGTCTAGGTTGACAGTTTAACTACTACTTCTGGGTTTCCTATTTGAGTGTATTCACTCTTCCCTTTGTCAGTTGTTGATATAAGTGAACAAATATAGGGTTTCTCTAAATAGCAGATGGACTGCATGTGTTAGAGCTTTGTTCTGCACTATGTTTCTTTACAGCGATAAAATCTCAGACAAAGAATCACTGACCTTTCTTTTTGCAAAGTAACTCAGACTTGATAATACAGAAATGAGAAATTTTAAATCTGTAATATGATTAAACTAGATGTGATCAACTTTGGGTATCTTTACAGTCAGATGTCTTTGCTAAAGAGAAATCATAGCAAGAGGAGGGTATGTAGGGTGTGTACTTCTATCCGTTTCCACTGGGATATCTCTTACAAGGGGGCAAGTTGCCTCGCACAGGTTCAGTAAGGGCATCTTTTTCTGTGTATCATTACCAGCAATCATCCTATCTCAGATGTTACAGAGTTTGAAAGACAAGAGTTGTATTTTTTTAGAAAGAATAACTGTAGATAAACTGAGGTTAAAAAAAAAAAAAGGAGTAACATTTTTTGACACACATTTACCTTTGGAGTCTGCATGCTGTAAGAAACTCAATAACTCTTATAAGGGAAAAAAATCTCTTTAATTTCTCTTCATTTGCATTTGCAAGGTCCAGTGACTTTTTTTTTTTTTTTTTTTTTAATGAATCCGAAATGAACACTATTTGTTACTTGCTTAACAACGGCTATATCTACATTATGCATTGCTTGCTTCCCTGTGTATTTGTGCTACTTACCTGAATTTGCAGAGGTGACAAAAACTTATATTTTGGGAACTGTAGCTAAAGTGTGAGGAAGAGGTAAGGTGAAGGAAGAGAGGGAAAGAGTTGTTTTGTTTATTTTTTGGTTAAGCTTCTGGTGTTCCACTGAATAATTTAAAACTGCAGTTTCAGTATGAGAAGTAGCTGCAAAAAGACTCATTTTAAGGGTCTGTGTGTTATCACAATAATTTCTATATTGACTCTATGTACTACTCAAGCAAAATCGATGTGTACATACAATTTAAAATATTGATTAACCTTGTAACTATATCCTGGCATCTGAGGTTCAGACTGGTGGATTATTTTTCCTCTGTTATCACCAGCAGTAATGGTTCTGTAGATTAGCAGTTGATTCAAATATGCCAAATCCAGAACTATGTACAGCTGCAAGTGGCTAACTGAATTTGAACTCTGCAATATTTGTGACTATCTACACTGTTTTAGCTCAATTGCCTTGGTAGCACTATTATTTTTTTTTTTTTTTTTTAATTAAGTAGTAGAGCATTGCAACAAACAAATCAGAAAGCAGAAATGACCTCACTGAAAATGAGCAGATAAATGCTCAAATAATTTGGGAAAAGAAGTTCTAGGGTGTTGTGAGTCACTTCATTTTTTTTTTCTTTTGAAGGCATTTGCAATTAGATTATTTACAGATTAATTTGCATATGAAGTTCAGGCACCTGAAGGCCAGCTGCCAATATGGCCCTTCTAATTCAGGAATTCAGAATACTTCCTCTATCCAGTTCCAGTGTTTCTGCAGGAAACTGCTTCTTGTCTACAGCAGCATCTCTTCAATACGTCGGGAATTATTTCTAAATACATAGTGTGTTTTTTAGTTTGAGGTATGGTGATCTCTAAAACTTTAGTCATCATTATTTATTCTGAAGAAAAGTTGGGAGACCACTTTGATACTACGTTAACTCTTTTTTTAAGGAATTATGCTTGCCTGACAAGACCTCTATTCTGCCATTTGAAGGAGCACAAGAGAAGGTACTCACTTATGTTTTTTAATTCTGTTAATTGTACATTGTTTAAAAAAAAAACAAACAAAAAAAACCAACAGCCCTTGCATATTCAAAGGAGAACCAATAATGGTATCTTTAGTTAATAGGCTACATATGGAAATAGAAAAACAAAAAAGTAAGCTAAAAACTCCCTTGTGTGATAGTGTGATAAATAGCTAACCTATGTATAGCTATTATGTTAACCTATGTTAACCTATGTTTGCTATGTATAGCTAACACTATGTATGAATATAAAACGTTAATGTTAAATGATACCTGATTTGAACTTCACTATCTAGTTGTACAAAGTGATTTTCTTGGTTTTTCACGCTTGTCCCTAAACTGGGAGCTTCATTATTAAACATAGAACTCATCCTGTCAGTTATGTGCTCCTGACATTGACCGTAGTGGGAGGTCTGAATTCTCAAGTCCCAGTTCATCTAACATTCATATTGATCATGTGCAAGTGTTTGCTCAGCATAGAGTTTTGTGAAGTGTTCTTGAGGAGAAGAGCTCAAGTGTGCTTACCTCAAGGTCTCCTCTAGGTAAACTGGGAATGTCTGTCAGAGACAAGGCTGAGAGAAAAACAGCCTGGTCCTGGGCAGTAATTGTTCCTGGGCTGGTTCTTCTAAAGCCTCAGTCTCTCTTAATATTTCAGTGTAGATATAGCCTTTAACTCCCGAAAGACACTAGCCTTCAGTGCATTCCTGCACGAGGCTGAGGTGCGACTTTTATTCTTTTTTTCTATATTTTTTTTTTCTTCATTCTATTTGAGTGGAACAGTTCAGGCAGTCTCTGTGAACAGTGTTTTTTTTAACTCCTTTCTTCTATACTGCAAAATTATTAATGCTCCTTGTTATGCTTTCTCTAGACAACTAGTACGTGTCTAGCAATGTCTGGAGAATAGCTGTTCTTTATTCTAAATATTCATATCTGTTCTCAAAACAACTTCATATTTGTTTGTCAGTTTGCCATTTATTTTTCAGATAGTGGAAATGTCATTTTCTTTTCTAGCAGCCTGTTTACCTGCCCATGGTTTTGACACTCTTCACTGGCATGGCTTTTGGGTATTTGAGAATCTCCATGATGTACCTTAACAGTAAGGTCCTCTACCTTTGCAGCAGTGCTTTGCCACAATGCAGAAGCCCAGATAGATTTACCTCTATGCTGCCTGTTGATCTGTTTCTCTTGCTGTAGAGTCCCACAACCATTCACCACCAAACAAGTCAGTATAGAGATAGTGTTGTCTACTTTTCTCATTTAGCAATATCTGGAGCCAACTGGATGGCTTTTATTTTCACAAACTTACTTGATCTGCCTTTTACTTCAACAGTTTTTCATGTATGTTATATGGGACTCCATAGATTGGTTTTCCACTTCTGATTGTAATGGGTGGTAAGGGTAAAAGCCTAGAAATTGCTTATCAAATTCTAAAACTTGTAAAGATTTTCTTAAAGGTTTCCAAATGTTGGGCTTGTGAAGGTTTTATGTTCCATTTTTACTTACTTAAGCAAGTAGAAGTTAAACCACAATGTTATGCATGTC
>JAWWEE010000074.1:68835072-68863495 GCA_035221455.1 Xenops minutus
CTCCCCGGCCGTCCAGCGCGCTGCCTTGCTCTTTTGCCTTTAATAAAATTTTGGTGTTTCAAAATTTTATATTTGTAATCCCTTGACTATAACATGATGGTTTTCCAAAATATGATGGGACACATCAATAAACAGAGCATATTGATTCCCATTTTCTGTCAATTTATTACATATTGGGTCTTTTCAGCATGAGTCAGCTCTTTGGATGGTATCCAAAATACCTGCCTTCTGCTCAGTCCATGATCTCTAAGATTTTTGTGTGGTTTGGATTCCCCAGTCAGACCTGTCATATGATCAGTGCTAACAACTTACCCCTTGTAGTACTGGTTACACGGAAAAAGCCAAAAGCGAAGGTTAATGAGTCCTGACATTGAGTCCTGAAATTTGATGTAAATTAATAAAGGGAGCAGGTAAGGGAACAAGGAAATCAGTGCTGAGAACAAGAACGTCAACACTGTGACCAGCAACAGCAAGTAGTTACTTGCCAAGCAACAGCTAAACAGGTGTAACCACTGTGAATTCAGTCTAGCACATTCTGATAAAATATATAGTTATCTTGAGCCCCACGTGGTGTGCCTGAAAAGAACTGTTTTGAGTTGGCACCAGCTGGTCGGTTAGGTCCCCAAGCAGTGTCTTGTTCCCCCAGCTCCTCTGCAGTGGGATGGGGAAGGGAATTGGATAGGCAGAAAAAACCCTCTCATGGGTCAAGATAAAACCAGTTTAATAAGTGTGCATGTATATAAAAATAAACAAGTGATGCAAAAGCAGTTGCTCACCACCAACATATCAATACCTAGAGGGTCTCCAAGCAATGACAGCTTGGGAATATAGCTGAACATGACATTGTAAGGTATGGGATATCTCATTAGACAAACTGGATCAGCTGTCCTAGTTGCATCCCATCCAAACCTTTTAACAATCTCTGACCTAATTGCTGAGGAGGGCAAAGTAGGAAACAGAGAAGATCTTAATGCTGTGCAAGCACTTTTGAGTGATAGCTAAAGCACTAGTATATTATCAACACTGGTTTGGCACAGCACCATGCAAACTGCTATGAGGAAGGTTAAGTTCATCCCTGCCAGACACAGCGCTGACTAGTAATGTCTTGTAGAATAACTGCTCTTTATTCTAATCTGTTGTTTATTCTAATCTCTTTTCAAAATACCACCATCTCTTCTGACCACCTGTCTTTTGTTTTTCAAACTACCAAAATATTTATGGTAAACCTAAACTCCAGTATAACTGAACTTTTTTTCCTTTTTAGCAAGAAGCTGACAGCAGATCTGCATGATACATGTGGAAAAAATTTAGATCAAAACTATGCATTTATTGTATGACATGTGGTTAGAAGTTCCAGCTGCAGACTATGACTGTTGTGTGAAGTGCTGTACAAACATGGGATCAAAACAAGGCTTCTGCCATGAGAAGAGTCACCGTTTCCATACCAGAGTTGATGACAAAGCTGTCTGAATTCAAGCAAATAGTGAGACAACTTCAGTGTGATAGGCAGCAATTTCATCATCTCAGTTGTAGCACTGCTGTTAAGAAGCATTCCTCCAAAAAGAGGACAAATTTACCTACAGAGAGCAGCATTTTTTTTCTCTGGATTTGTGTAGGAGCAGGGATGGAGAACTCAGCTTTGCTCAGTGGTCAAGAGATGGCTTGATCCTGAATTGAATCCTTGATCTGAACTTGCAGAGAGAGAAAAAATTATTCCTTTCAAAGACATAAAGACATGATTTGCTTCTTGTGTGGTACTGAGTGTGCCTTGGCTTCCACGCCTTTCTCTGAGCAAGTGAGAACATGGGCACTTGACACCTCTCAGAAAGTTCTTAAATGTGACAGAATCGTGATCCTTCCAAAAAGTTAAAAGTCAGTGAGTGCTGTAGTAGAAGACTGAATTTCCCCTGTTGTCAAATTCTATTTAGAGCTTAGCAAAGCAAAACCCCTTCTTTACTGAGAATATGTAAATTACATATATAGTCTACTTTGTCCTTAAACACAATTTGCAAACTGGCATATGGGTTTATAAACCCCTAATTGATCACTTTGGAGGCAAGTCTCCTAATACAACACTGGAATGGAAATCAAACCCTTTTGGAGAGTGGCTTGTTTTGTACTGATAAGTGACTACTTATTTTTCTGTAGAAATATCTTTTGCCTTTAAATGGAAACATTTGAAATCCAAGAGTTATTTTCAGAAGGAAAAGACTCTTTCTTTTTTTTCTTTTTTTTTTTTTTTTAAATGCCATGTCAGATGATCTAGTGCCTCCAAAATATATAATTGCATGGTGCTTCTTTTCCTTGAATTCCTCTAATATTTTGTCTGTTACTAATATATTTTTAAAACTAAGATATAAATATTATCTCCCTGAACTTGACTGCAAATACTTATTGCCAGCTAAAAAGAAAGATATCAGACAAACAGGTGGTTTTTGATGGGCATTAAAAGCTTGGTTGTTCTTTCTCTTGTGAAATATTATGACATTCTTATAAAACTCCTTTTCCCTCTAATTCCAAAGCAACACTCCTGTTAATAATGTAATGCTGATGGCACCAGCCACATATATTCATGAGAGAAATGAGCTGGCCAAAGCAATATTCTTCTTGAGGGATTTGTCCAAGCAAATGTGCCCCTCACCCCTCTACACTAGAAGCTGATGAAGAGAAGAAACGTGATGATACCTTAATATGGTACACATGGTCTTTGGCTTTTTTCCCCTCTATAGATGAAATAAAAAAGAATTGATTTGTAAAGTAGGATAGCACACCTTGAATAGTGCTATGTAGATGTAGGAAAGGCTACTTTGTTAGAAGTGAGCTATTTATTAGAAGGGTTTTTGACATCCTGGGATTGGAAGTACGTGCAGCAATAAATGTGATAAATTAAAGAAGCATACTGTCTTGATCTCATCCTTGTGTGTGGATCTAGACAAGAGGATGCTCTGAGATGCCTTTCTACCTTTTCTCTGTTCTCTCCTATTAGTGGGAGTGTTCCAGGCCACTTTTCACCATGTCAGAAGTAGCTGTTTGTCTTTTGCACTTCACATTGTAAATGTGTAACTTGCTTTTAAGTGCTACTTTAACCTCACAGTGAACTATGGAGATAAGCCAACACTGCTGAATTGGAAAGAATGGAATTTGCAAAGGATCAGTTACTTCCCTTAGTCTACTGTTAACCTCTTACAATGGAATTCAGAAATGAGGCTGCTGCATGACACTTGTACTTCACAATATACTTGTAGGGGGTAAATAGACAGAAGGCCCTCTACAGCTGCACAGAGTTGCTGGGCTAAATTTCTGCTCTGCTAGCAGGCCCCAGCACTCAGTGCTGCCATATGTCCCACCAGGTGTGTGGGAACAGGGTGCCTGTGCAACAAGAGTGCAGGCCAGGTCTGCAGGTTCTTCAGCATCATTTACATAGGCTGTTATTCTGGAAACTGAGGAGGATTACTTGTGGGTGTTGGAGGGGAAGCTTGACATGACCCATGAGTGTGCATTTGTGTATCAGAAAGCCAACTGTATCCTGGGCTGCAGCAAAAGCAGTGTGGGAGGGGATTCTAGCCTTCTACTCTGCTCTTGTGGGACCCTACCTGGAGTACTGCATCTAGTTCTGGTGCCCCTAACATAAGGAGGACATGGAACTGTTGGAGGGAGTCCAGAGGAAGGCCATGAAGTAAGCTGGAGAGGGACCTTTTATGAGGGTATATAGTGATAGGGCAAGGGGAAATGGCTTTAAACTGAAGTAGGTTTAGATCAGTTATTAGGAAGAAATTCTTTGCTGTGAGGGCAATGAGATGCTGGAGCAGGTTGTTCAGAAAAGTTGTGGGTGCTCCATCCCTAGTGTTCAAAACCAGGTGGGATGGGGGCTTGAGCAACCTGGTTTACTGGAAGGTGTTGCTGCCCATGACATCACAGAACCATAGAATGATTTGTGTTGAAAGGAACCTTAAAGATCATCTAATTCCAACCGTTCTGTGTTTGCTTGGTTGCAGAGAGAGATGAAAGCTGAATAGGTATGGTAGACAGGAAGATTAGCCAAGAATTTCATTAGTGGGATGTGTTCAGGATCAAGCAAGAAGTGTCTGAGCTGCTTTGTGAGCTTAGAGGTTGAAGAGTGCCAGAAGAGCTGGTACAAGTAGAAGACAGGAGAGGATACAAGTGCCAATCGGAAATTTTCATAAAGGGAGAAGGCTTTTCTGCATGATCTTGTTCTTGAATAAAAAGAGAGGAAACAAAAACCAGAGGAAGGTGCAGATTAATGAGTGAAACACTTGTGTTGTGTATTGGTTGGGAAATGTGATGTTCCATGTGTTAGTTTGCTTGTGCAGTGCTTGGCACAGGTGTATTAAAGCTATCTGCTGGTGGCAAAAGAGCTTCTCAACTGTATTCATGAGGAACATCGATGGGTCTAAATAATACTATTGTCTGTGGTTTTAATCACCAATTTATGATAATTGTGCTTTGCTAGTTATTCGGGGAAACAGATATAAGTCCTGTGGTAATTTCATATATCTTAATGCAGACCTACCTAACATACAAACAGTGCTGAAAATTGTTGGTCTATTGAATTAATTGGAAGAAATCATCTTGCATCTCCTAATTCTCTCAGGGACCTTTGAAAAATCTCAACAGCACGTACTACAGCTGTTAGCTCTTCCACTAGTGTGTGGGGGGGCATTGAAGCATCTTCATGGGAAAATCTGATTAGCAATGTGGTTGCTTAATTAAGGACTGAATGATCTATTATTTTGGTTTTTTTGGCTTCTGAATTTTCTTTCTTTCTCTCTTTTTATTTTATTTTTTTAAAATATTTTTTTATATTTTTAGAGAGGGATGCCTTCAGTCTCAATCTTCAGATAGTGTGAATTGGTCTACAGATGTCCATACAACTGTGCTGGTTAATTTTCATTAGCAGAGACTCTAACTTCACAACTGCAAGAGCTCTGAGGCAGGAGTGGGGAAATACTGTTAGAAGTTTTGGGAGAAGGGTTAAGACTTGGTCCTAGATCACTGGATTCAGAGTTTTGTCATTTGACTTCAATCAGATCAGGATCAGGAGCCTTTAAACAGAGCATGAAGTTCTGAATAAGGGCATCCTGAACATGTAAGTTTTGCTCTGTAACTGAGGACAGTCAGGAGAAGTAGAAAGAGTTCTTCTGCAACATTGCATATTGATATCAATAATATAATTTTTTTTAAAAAACCCCAGAGATATTTGAAAGGATGTTCAGACCCTTTGCTTAGAAAATGAGAAAAAGGGAAATATACATTTTTGTCTGCTGATGTTGAACAGGATCAGTTGCTGTAATTGTGATAAATTCAGAAGCAGGAGCCTGAAATTATGGTTTACTTATTAATATTGTATATCTTTGGCACCCAAAGAAACCTATTGCATGGAGTACTGTATAAAAATATTTCTTTGCCCTGTACAGCTGTCACATTAAATAAAACTCTAAACCCCCCCAAAACCCCCATACCACCACCTCTCCCCTCACCCCCCAAATCCCCCAAAACCCCAAAGGAACAGAACCAAAAACCCAACAAACCCATCCAGCTTAGGAAAATAGAAATCTAAATCTTGGAATCTTTCTGCTTTTATAGTTGCTGCAGCAGGATAAAATTAATTTGTTACACTTATATCATTACTTGGTTGAAATAATTGGATTATTGATGACCTGCAGTCCTTTTAGGAGCTCAGCAGTGTGGTGAGGACTTCCTGGTACATGTGACCTCATCTTATTCTCTTTAGAGAGGAAGGAATGGAGGAATAGGGTAGAGAAGGGACAAAGTCCCTATCTGCTTCAAGGGACAGAAATATTTGCTCATTCAAGTAAAGCCAAAACGTGTATTTTGCCCATGAGCACTGCTTGTCCTCCTTGGGCTGCCCATGTTCTCCAGATGGGAAACTTGAAGTAATTTTGTGTGTGGTTCTCTACTTTTTAGGCACATTTTGTGGTTTCTAACTATTACTGTAGGGCCTTTGGAATCAAAATATTATATGAATGACTTTGTATTGATCACTGTGGTTGTGGCACTATATTAAGGTGTGAATATGTCCTCAAGAGTAAGAACTATTCACCTATCTTGCATTCTTGAAATGGATGTTGCCTCGTAGGCTTTATGGGAAATAAGGTTTGAGCTTAAGACTATTGACTGTAGGTAGAATCACTTCAGAGATAATGGTCATATTATTAGTGTAATAACAGAGGGAAAACTGGATAAAGAAAATGAGTGGGGACTTAATACTGTATTTAGTGAAGAGTAAGCAGAATCAAGTGGAGGCTTGACAATATTGGTGGACGATATTATTAAATTTGTAATGAGAAGTCTTAGAAAATATATTAGTTGACATGGCCAAGGACAGTCTCTGTAGAATTTGAAAGCAGAGGAGGGATCTTGGTGATTCTTGGAATAGCCAATATCAGTGTAGAGTTAGGGGACTGGGAAATGTTTTTTAAAATTAGAGAGGCCTGTAGAAAGGCCAGAAAATTGAACATGCAGGATTTTAATTACCAAGATATCGATTTATATAATAACTATGCACAAATTAAGAAAGGGTACATAGTGCAGGACTGCCTTCTTAAGCTGTTTGTGAGCTTGCACAGTCACATGCTCTCTTGGATTCAGCCTTGGGGAACTGAGCCAACTCTGGCAGATGAGGTGGGGAGGATCTATGGAGTACTGTGGTGTTGGGCTGGGAAGGATGAGGAGTGCTTAAGGAAGAAGGACAGAGGTTTGTTGGTTTGTTTTTTTGAGGTTAGTAAGGGGTAATTTTGAGGTAATATGTCCGAGGAATTTCTTCTGATTATGAAAACCTCCATCTGTACAACTGAAAATTAACTGTGTTTTCCTTAGAGACAATGTAATTAAAATGTGTCCTGGTAAAGTCTACATAGGCTAAGGGCTGATTGGGATAAAATCAGTATGAAATTAGCATAAAGAATTAAGCAGGTACTTTCTTAAACTGCAGTATAATCAGTGCAGTAAGGAGCAGTATAGGGTGAAACACAGACATGAAAAAGAATATAACATTAAATTTCTTTTCCATGTATCAAAAATTTTTTTTGCATGATATTTCTCCTTAAGCCGTTCTCTTTTCTAGATCACACTTTTGGAATTACAAATGTTTTGTCTTTAAAAGGACAGGTGAAGATGGTTATAAGAGGATATGTTGAGGATATGTAATGGAGTGTTATAGGTTGTGCTGTATAGTCTATGGATATCTTTTTTTTTTTTCATGAAAACCCTTTGCTTTTTTTTTCCTGACTTTTGCAGTGGTCCAGAGTAGATGTGTTGGAGGAGTGAGGTGAATTATAGAGAAACAGTCTTAGTTTTACTGCCCACTAGCAATAATAACTAGACAGGCTTGAAGCAAGGAAGAAAACCATGCCCTTCCAGCAGATAAACTATACTACTTCTTAAGGAGAATACAAAGAATTCCTACTCGCAACAGCTCCTGGAGGAAAGAAGTTACACTCTCAAGCACAAGAGAATAGTCATTGTATTGGTGGCATTTATTTGTGGGAGAGACAAAAATAAAATCATCACTTTTATCGCCGCCTATATTCATAGTGCAGTAAGGGCCAGAGAAAGCAGTTTCAAGAAAAATTAAGTGGATTAGAAAGAGTTAGGACAGAGCTCTTCAGTAACATTTTTATTATCTATTTTCCATAGTAAAAGAATGAAAATCAGCTTTATTTAGAGAATCTTTTTTCTTAAATTGCTGCAATAATCAGATAATTTGCAGTAAAGCAAAAGGCCTACTTCAAATATGCCACAGCTATTCAATATGACCAACGTATAAGCCCATGTTTAGTAAGAAGCAAAGTTAGAGTTATTGATGTCTTTGTTCTAGCATTTATTCATTTTTTTTAATAAATGCATTAGGTCTTCTGATCAGTGAAATGTTATGAATGGGAAAATGCAAGTCAGGAGCCATGTATTATATTTTAATAATACTATTTAGCTTAAAGTTGATTTTTGAGCAAAAGAAAATGGGGCTTTCTATGTAGTACCAATATTTATGAGGGAACATTAATATAAATCTCTTTTTAAGGAATGTACTTTGGTTGTATTTGTCAAATAACTTGGTCAATGTAAAAATGGTCTACCGAATGGTGGCTGTGGGGTGAGGTGGGGATCAGGGAGGAAGGCTTCCCTCTCAAGTGCTGAGGAAGATGTCATTTTAGTTCTGTCATCTGCTGAATGGATTTGAATTTGTATTTCTACATTTCCATAAAGTGTTCTCCTTGTGTTCCCATATGGCTCCTCTTACTCTCTGACCAAAGCTATTTCAATTTATATAGCATATTTTATCCTCTCATTGGATTGCTGCCTGAATCCTGGGAGTGTTTCCTCCTGTGAGAGTAGCTGGGCACTCTGCATAACCTTATACTCAAACCCCTCGTGTTTAACTCCTGTTCACAGGCATGTGGACAAAACACCTCACACTCCTGCTCTATGATGCAACTTTCTGCATTAATCTGGTCCCATGCACCCTCTGCACAGAAGGGTAGTGAAGTGTGTTTCTACAAATCCATTCATTCCTTCCTTCCAAAGAGGAACACCTCAGGCTGGGTCACCACCTGCCTCCTGTAAGCAGAGTTTAAAGAAAGTTGCAGAGGAGCAGGAGAGGATACTATACCCTGATATCTTTCTCTGCTTTTTTTGGCTGGCAGTAGTGACGTGCACCCTGTTTTCCTGAGCTCTTCATTTGTCTGTTGCTTCCACAGCAACCTGACAAGCACATGCTGTGGATGAGTTCAAGCTGGCCAAACTGAGCATCCTTTCTTTTTGTTGCCTAGGTATTATAAAATAAAACCTTAAAGGGGAGATGTTATTTCTTAGTGATCCTAATAGATCCTTCTTCCTCTGTATGCCTTCTGATTTCATAAGTGGCTGGAGTTTCCCCTCTAACCATTCCTAGCTTCCTATCTCCACACTTGCAAGTTTGTTATGTGCTTCCCTAGCTTCAATCCCGTGGTGGAGAGCAGATATGCTGGGGCTGCCCATCTGTAATGTGGGGCCACCTTCACTTACATCTCCAGTATCAGCTCCTCATTTCTTGAATCTGGGCTGCTGCTACTGAGGACTTTAATCTCTGAGCCCCATGGTGCCAGGTGGAGTTTTTTCAATCTCTCACTTCAGAAAATTGTGAAGGAACAGGGGAAATCACTTTGAGGGAGTGGATAGATCTTCAGGGCACGAATGCTAGAATCAAGGAGAGAAAAATATTTAATGGATATGGATAATCTTTTTAAGCTATTTCAGCCTATTTCAGCCCATCACTTATTCTTATTGCACAGTGAACATAGACCAGAATTAATACTTTGAATTTAGGATAGGATTGGCAATTTAAATCAGTTGAGAATCTGCTCTCTGTTTTATGACCAACAAAATGTTAGCCTGGTGCAGACACACTTGCTAAGCCCTTCATCTTTCAATGTGAAGTTCTTGCTGTGGCAGATAATGGCTGGAAGTTTTTGCTGGCTACTGTAAGTGGAAGGGAGGAGCTCTCCTGATCTTTTAAACTTAGTAGAGAATCACAGAAACATCAAGGCTCAAGGTTATGAAACCTTTCCAATATCAAACAGCCATGTAATTTTTTCCTTATTAAAGACATTTGCCTAATTTTTATGTAAATAGCCACAGCCTGGTGGCCACTCTAATCTAATGGCATTACTGCTGGCAAACAAGGGATTAAGAAGATAACTCTGTATTGAAATTAAAGCTGTAGGGCCTGATAGAGCTAGATTAGCATTAAATTCCATAGATATTGTATCCTTCTTGCCAGCTCCATTGTTCTTTAATCCAGTGCTCAAGGTTTTCTATAACTAAAAACTACTTATTTAATCCTTTTTTTCACACACTGTAACACAAACCTTGATGCTGAATAATCCACAGAGGTTTACACATTTGCTAGATCTCTGCTTCATTAAATTACCAAATTTTACTGGCAACAGAGTAGGGTGGCAAAATGTCAACATGGCTTTACAAAGCCAGCAGTTGCTCATTTCTAAAGATGAATATGATCTCTATTAATGCCTGTTTACTACATTTCAGCATTAACCTGCACAAAGTGATGGAAGGATGGGAGGAACTCCAGAGCAGATTTTCAAGTTCCAGTAACATGTATTTTTCTCAATCAACATTCTACTGAATTAAGAAACCCAGAGATATGGGTTTACAAGGGCATTGAGTCTGAACTCCATTGCTAGACATCTTGGGATTTGTTGGGTTTGCACTGTGTTAGTGATATCATATGGTCTTTGAGTGTTCATCAGTATTGTGATATTTAATACTGCAAACACATGCCAAAAGAAACAGAAGCCCTACATGAAACAGTGGAATCAAAGCTGCATATGTTTTCTAGTGGCTGATAAAATATCTTCCCCTAGCCATCTGAATATCTGATCTGTAGAGGCTAATCTCTGGAATTTGTGATCATGTTTCTGGTCACTAATCAGTGTTATATTTCATGTACATTGCTCTGGGACTTTCTTGGGTTGAGGAGGGGAACTTCCTGAACATAATATCAGTAGCAGTGCTGAAGATACTTGTATTTATTTAGGTTCATCCCTGAGGGATATTGATGCAATTCTAGCTTTAGACATAGATAATTTAAATTCTTGATACAAAATTTTTGCCATTTCTTTTTTTTTTTTCTTTTTTTAATCCAAAATGCCCCATAGTTCAAACTCATTCTTTCAGACAGGCTCTTAGTCATGTCGACAGGACTTTTGGTTGAGAAAGGAAAATAGACATTTGTCCTTAGGGCAAATAGCCACTACAGTGAATTCTACTAAACAAAGCTGCATGCTGGGAAGTACAAAAGGGAAGCATTATTAAGGAAACTGTTAAAACCAATATGAGACCTAACACCCCATGTTGGGACAAGATTTTTCTGTCAGTAGAATAACTAAAGGAAGTCTCATTGAGACTTCTCATTGAGAAGTACTGGAGACAAGAATTTAGTCACACTTCACTTGGATTCCTCAGGAATGTCTTTGTTTAGTTTAATACAACTGATTTCAGTTGTGATGAGGCAGAACACATACCTGAATGGAACAAAAGCAGTCTCAACAAAAACCTGAAACAGGATTTACATTTTATGGGGTTTGACCTTATGGCTCCTAGGAGGAATGAATCATGCTTCTGTGAGAAATGACCTAACCTGATTTGTTCTTTGGCTGGAACTGCAGAACTGGAAAGGAATGTTGTGGAGGCAGCACATAGGCTTTGAAGGTATTGTTTATTTGTTTTGGTTTTTTTTTAATATTATACACACACATGCACACACACACACACAAATATATAAACCCTATATGTGATTTTCTTTGAGCTTTGTTCTTGAACAATTTATTTCCATTTACCAGCACCCCAGTACTCTTGCTTGGTGAGAGCTACTAGGCTGACTTGCCATTTCCGAATACCAGAGTAAAAGTAAAGAGCAACATACAAGAGCTGAGGAAGTGCACAGAAAGCTGCTGTGCAAATTTGCATCAACTGTGCTGAGACATTTAAGTTCTGTAAACTGTATGTTGGTGAGATAAATAGCAGAAATGTGAACAATTTTATTAGGGTTAAAAAGGAGTTTCTACTAGAAGGTCAATTGTGTGAATAGATGCTCTCACTCTCAAGAAGATTAGTTTTAATAGTGGTGGATGATAAACTAGTAGTAATCTAGTGACTCACTCTATGTAAGACATGACACATACACAAAATGTAGCCATAATAAGGGACAGCACTGCAAGAAGGAAGGAATAGATTGTGACATAAATTATGTATATTCATCTTACCTTGAGAGGAGATATGAACTGGAAGACTTTTTGAAGTCCAAACTATTTCCATGTAAGTCTGTGAATTTCCACTATTTTCAGTGCTTTTTATGGGGAAGCGTAGAAAAGAAAACTTCTCTTTTTGACTGTGCACATCATGTTACTTTTGCTGAGGAAACCTAACAATTTCACTGGAGGTCAAATCTATTGTCTGTCATTGCTAGTACTTTATGAAGTTCTGAACATAAATAATGCTAGTGAGTTTACATGGGTTATTATCTGCTAAAAAATTCAATAGTAGAGTGAGTATCACAACTACATATACCGAAAATAATGTAACTTGAAAAAAGCAAGATAGACACAGTGGTGCACTTACCCAGTTCAGTGCGATCCAAATGCAAGGGTCCTATTATGGCACATTGCTCTGGTCATACCTTATTAAATACGGAAGATGGCTACTCAAGACTCTTATACTATCTGTGTGATCCCCTCTGTTTCCTGAGTGGATCCAATGTGAAGCCACTTGGGATTTCTTGCATTCTGTTTTTCTTTTCTATTTTTTTTTTTCAAATTGAGAGGATAGTTCACCAGAAAGTTGTACAGCGGTGCATGTAATAAGAAGGGAAATTGTCTTAAGCAAATTTAGTGTTTTAAATGTCAGTATAAAATATATTGATTTAAATGCTAGATTTTACATTCTTTCCAAGCAGCATGTGCTTGCACTCAGCGCTGTCCCATTCATGTCTAAAAGAAGCCATGGTCTCTGCATCAAAAAAAGTCTAAAGGGCTTTACAACGGAGACAGTGAATTTAGTATTGAGGATTCAGCCTTGCAAATAAAATTACTGGTAGTTTTGCTAGTTAGGATAAAAATTCATAAGAGAGATGAGTCTGTATGTTCCAAAGGCATAAACCAACCACTGACTGCCTGAAATTGGCAAGAGACTGCCCACAGTGTGGATAGCTCTGCCTAACTGCCCACTGGAAGCCTTTTATCCTTTCTTTGGAATCACTTAGTCCTGTTTACTTTCTGACTTGGAATAAAAGTCGGTAATGTTCATTGGTTTCATCTGCTTTTGCAACTTCAGTGTGGGAGTCATATCTGGTAAAACAATGACAGTGTGTTTTCAGAATATATCAGCTTATATATGTTTTGACTGTGGGGGCTGAGAAGTACCTTGAGTGATTAATACAAGATTGGACTGAGAGGTGTAAAAATAGTTAGAGCTGGGAATAGCCCTAACAAGCAGTTTCTGGGTATGGAGAGGCAGGGCACAAACCAAAAACGCATGTCAGGGGAGGGAGAGGTCAAGGACTCTTAGCATCTCTGTCTCATGTTTGCCCCCTCTGTTTTCATAGTAGTATGGGGTCTAGTAGTAAATCTGACCCTGATTAAGGGGTATTTGTTTAATCACATGGTCCTGGGAGTAGAAAAGACACAAAATTGGGAAACTTGGATCTGCTTCCTAATCTCATCATAGCCTGAGAAGATGAGTAATCAGCTCTAGGTCAAAATCAGCAGAACGGTAATTTTTCTTCCATTCTGGCTCTGTTCTAGGAGCTGATCATCAAAAGTGCAAAGAGTGGGGGTCACGTGTATGCTCCCTTATCCTCTGCCTTTTTTTTTTTTCATGGTCTGTGTTGGTTTGTAAGTGCTCCCTTTTGGGGGCTGCTCCTGTTATAGGGGAAGGCATCTGAAGTCCTTGGCCCCCACCTGTGTCTCCCTGCTTGGCAGAAGGCACGATCTTGCTCTAAAGGAGAGACTCATGTCCAGAGATAATTTTAACTCCCACCCTTTTATGCACTGCTTATTAAACTCTGTACAGCCGTCTGGTCCCTGTGGATTTGCATCTGCATAAAACAGTGTGAAGTAATATCAGATGAAGACAATTCTGGCTGGATTCTTGGGACTCATGCAAGGAAGGGACTCTAAAACAAATGATATCACAACAAAGAATAATACAAAATAAATACATGCTTGCTCTAATGTTTGTTTGTTTTTTTGTTTGTTTGTTTTGTAGATTTGGAATTTGCTGTGTGTTGTGTTTTTTTGTTGATTTGTTTTTTCTCTACCCCTATGAGAGATAAGGTAGTGGGCTGGCTGGATTTTTGGTCTGACATGATACCAACCATCCTCAGTAATGTTCTTAATGTTCAAAAAAATATTAGACTACAAAGAAAAAGAGTGTCTGTTTCAGCAATAACATTTTATAGCTGTGGTAATCAGCACTAGACAATTATTTTGTTGTTGTTGTTGTTTGTTAACAGATATACAAAATCTCAGAGACAATTTGACTTTATGTTTGTGATTGTAGGAGATGCTCCCCCTTTTTGGGGGTACAAGGGAATACATGGGGCCTGATTTCTCTTGTACTGCTTTGGACTAGAAAGAAAATTTTGCACATAAATCTAAAGTGAAGCTTTGTCCACTGGAAAGAAATTATGCATGTTTACAGCTGTCCAGGATTAAATTGGTGGGTTTATTTGCATATCTGAGGTTAAATACATGCACTACTGCCAAAGTCTGAGTTTGCTCCAGTTAATGTGTATATTTATGCATATTATGGCCTCTTAAGTAGATGTGTAGGGTGTGTATATCTATACTTTATAATGGTATATATACATTTCTACGATCACATATACACATCCTACATATGCATATACGTGCAAAGTGGTAGTTTTTCATTGACAAGTATGTGCAATGCCTAAAACCACATCCATAAATACAGGTATTTGACTGTTTTATCAGTCCTGCCACAGAACTTCTTTCCTGGGTGGGAGGAATAATGAGGGAGAAAAGGCTGCTATTCACAAAAAATGGATCACTGAAAAAAAGTTTCATAAAATGGGTTTTTACTCACTTTTCATTAAACTTCTGCCATTTTAAAATATACATATTTTTTCCCTGGAAAAAAGTGTATTTTTCCAAAAGTCCTTTCCAAGCTTCTTAAATGCTACTCTTTCTTATTCCACTCTTCAAAGAGCAGCAGCCACGCTATCCCTCTTTTCAACTTCAAACTGTGCTGCTGTGTCGGTCCAGCACAGCAAGAGTGCTTTGAACCTGAGAGAAGAATCTAGCTCCTTTTTTTGGAACCTTGAGAAGGACTTTTTTAGAGCTCTGAAATTAGCATTTCATTTTCACCCATTGCACCTTTCTTGACTTTTGTAAATGTAAACTAAATAATAATAATAAGCATATATTTACATATGTGGTTCCCTTAGGTCCAGCAGAAATACCCTTTGTTCATACTTTACTAGGTTTTTTGGATCCTGTTATTTGTACCTTTAGCCAGACATTGTGGTATCTATGAAACTTTTTACAGGCTGCTCACTTTGTGCGGGGCAAGTCTGAATTGACTTTGGTTTCCTCACAGGGGTAACTTTATTCTGCACAGAGTAAAAAGATTTGGTGAATGTCAAAGGAAGGAGCCAAAAGTCGTATTGATCTTGCTTGCTAGACAACCAGATCCTTGGTGTCTTTTATTCTTGGTGGCCAACCTTGACTGTAGCAGTGTGAGCTCTGAATGCCAGCAAGGCACCAGGCAATTTAAGCAAAGTTGAGCTCCACAGTTTCTGCCTGATCTGTGCTTGCACTTTGCCCCCAGTGATTGACAGTGAGGGATCGGTGGCTGTAATCTAGGTATACTCCTAAATGAGACCTTAATGGGGGTAAGTGCTGGAGTGGAAAACAGATGAAATGTGCTGCTGCTTTTCCTCTCACTATAAATAGCCAGGTCATCAGTACAAACTTTGTGGATGTCTGGCACCAGCATTTTGAACTGATTTTGGGGACACCACTGAGCACTCTGAAAAGCACTCTTTTTTCCTTTTTTGTTCTAGATATTTGCCTGTGCCAGCTCCACGTGAAATGTGGGACATGCTGCAGGTAATATCCAAGACACCATATTAGTGTCATGTATTTGAAATACTTGGTCTGGGTCTCAGCCCACAGAGAAGTCCTTGCACTGTCTCACCAGAAGGTGAACACTGGGCCCTGCAGTGAGTGGTTCTGGTTCTTTTAGTGGGGGGAAACCACTGCTGAGATCACATTTGTATCCTCTAAGAGTCTTAGACCCAGAACCACTCGTAGAGCAGAGGGAATGAGCTGCTGCTTTTTTGTGTGAGCACACTGAAATCAGACAGCCTAAATGGACATCTCTGTGATGTGTAAAAACATCTGTGGAAAAGAAAGATACTTAAAAATGATCTCACCAAGGGAATGTCTATAAATACAAAACCCTTAAGAAATAGAGAATTCTAAATAAGCAGCATCTGCATTTTCCTTGAAACTGTATCTTTTTATCTGCTTCTCCCAGCAATTAAATATTTCCTGGTCTATAAACACCTCCATGTTTACAACGCACTTCTTAGACAGTAACTTGTCCAAATATCCTGTGGTAAGGCAAAACCTTTCAAGTGTAAAGGATTTGTTAATGGAAATTGGTTCAATAAAGCTTCCCTTTCCACCATTGTCCCCCTCCCCACCAACACGTGCACAGGCTTGCTGCTTTTCCACAGTAATATGGATTTTGAGTTGTTGATAAATACAAGCAGGTTAACAACTAACATCAAAGGTTTACCAGATTAAAGTCAAAGGAAGATGAGATTTTCAAGGGCTTGAGTAAACAAAAAGGTTGAGATTCTCAATTATCTCTCTAATACAAAACTCAATAGGCTTAAATGAACAGAGGAGCAAACCTGTCCATTCTGCACGCTAACCGCCACACTACTGGGTTGCTTACTGTAAGTCAGTTAAAGGCTACATAAGGAATGAAAGATAAGGCAAATAGGTTTTCCTGTAGAGTGAGAGATCATTAAGAAAAAGTGACTGTTGTGTTTGATGTAGTGAGAGGTGGAGAAAAAACTAACTATAGCTTAATGGGCATAGCAGATTCTGAGACATATATGGCAATTATTAGTCATACTATTTGAATCTGAAAGGGCATCAGTTCAAAGGACTGCTTAGAAAGGCTCAGGCTGGAAAAGGGAAGCTATTAAATCAGCTCTGTGCCTCTGAGTGTGTGGCGAGTTTTTTTTCTCCCTTTTCTGAAAGTCTTAAGGTACTTATTGAGAAGAGCATGATGAAATTTTGCAAGTGTTGCGAGAAGGATAAGATTTGTATGTATTATTACGGTAGAGTTTTTTAGTTCTCTCTAAAAAAAGCCAAATTTACCTGCTGTTAATATGGTCAGATTGACAATAGAACACATGTACCACCTGCTTCTATGAGATTAAGATAGTTTAAATAAGACCACACAAAATGTGTTATAGATATTTATGAAGTGCATAATTTCTAATATTTTATCCACCGTTGTGCTGTCTCTGAGTAATACAAAGAGGAATTATATGAATTTAGAGATGAAGCAAAAAAAAGCCCACACACTGAATTTAACCCATCATCACATATTGCTCATACTTAAGTTGAAAACACAAAAGATGAAAATTGTAATTACATTTACAATTATTCATGAGGTGTAAAAGGTATAGATACTTTAAAAAAACCTCCAAACCTACTTCAGTTTGAGTTCTGAATTTTTTATCTAGTTTCTGTGACTGAGAGGGTAACTAGGAATTATTTTTATAATGAATCCTTCATACTTCTTTTGTTAGGAGTACCCAAGGACATCTTTTATTTCTGTCAAAAGAGTAAGTGCATGTTGGTTGCTAGCTTATTGTGCATACTCATACAATTCTTTAAAAGTATTTAAAGCCATTTACCATTCAAGACATGATGTTCTATTGATATAGAATAGTTACAGGTGAACAAGTGTAAGCAGCTAATATCGACTGCATTATCACAGACCATAAAGTGGTTATTGTGTTGTCTTGATTGTGCGTGAGGTCAGTGGAATTCAGTGCAAATTGAATGGGGAATGATTTAAGTACTAGGTATAAAAAAATTGCCAAGAAGCAAAAATCTCAAGTTTTTCCATTTCTAAGTGTCTCACATGTTACTAAGATATTTCACTTACCTGCTTAGACCTGCTTAGAGTTGTACTGAGTTTGGACTACAACTTTGCATTTTTTCTGCCCACATCCTCCCACCCCCCACCTTAAATTTTTAGAGATTTGTTTTGGTCATCATATTATTGCCAGTTTTCCCTGTTTGTTGAACATATTGAGGGATCTCATACCGCTGTAATGGAAATGACTTGATCTGTTCAGTGACTTGACATTATGTATTAGTTTATGTTACAGTTTTATCACTCTTATTTTTACTTAATGTTATCTTCTTTCACTGGTTTTAGTTGTTGTGAAAGGGTATAATTTTATAATTTTTATTTGGAAGTGGGGGAAGGGTTGGGGCTGAGACGGAGACCGTAGAATATTCTGAGTGCTAAGTAGTTAAAGTGGCAGCCTGCTACCATTTAAGTGTATGGGCTTTAATCCTGGAATTTCTTCCAGATTTTATAATAATTTTGTCCAAGTGATGTAAACAGGGTTTCATAATTATGTCCATGTGAGAGCACAAAACCTCAGACAGATGTACGCTGTGCAAAATGGAGCATGTAACGCAGCATGCCATCTTCTGAGATACTGCATAGAGTGTTAGATGTTTTCCAGCTTGCCCTGTCTACTGCCATGCTGCATATTATTATTAAATCAACTTTTCTATAGCTTTGTTTTCATTTGTACAGCAATATAATTTTTTGGTTTATTACCTTCACAGATTCTAACTTATAGCAACAGTTTACTATGAGCTGTGTTACATAGATCTCTGGCTGGTTTTGGAATTTTGGAGGTAATAAAACGTTTTCCTTTTCTTGATTCCCTACTTTACATCTTAAGAAAATGTGTGACTCTACAATTCATTGATTTCATAGCAGACTGCAGTATTATTTCCAGTTAGTTGAAATGCTCAGTGTTTCACCTGGAGGGCAGCTGTAGGGCTCATGAGAGTTGCAAGAACATGCTTTATACTCATCACAGGTAGTTAGAGGACATTATTGAACACCACAGCTTCTTGTCTTTTCATGTCTTTTTGTCTTTTACCTTGCTAATTTTGCACTGACCACTACTAAAGCTTTGTATGTAACAAAGGTAAAATGTGAGGTGTTATTTGGTTCATCTACTGTCCTAATAGTCTGCTTTACCAGGCTGTTCTCAGCCCTTTGCCATTATATAATTGTTGCTATGGTGAATTAGGAGAATGCTGGCTATTAACTTGATGCTGAATGAGGCATACTCTCATCTCAATGATTGGAGATTTACCCACATAACTCCCAATAATATGGAGGTATAGACTCTTGTTTCCTGTACAGGGAACTCCGTGGTTTGCAGCAGCCTTTGAAACAGCTGTTGAGAGATTCTGTGTCACTGTCATGCCAACCAAATGGAAGGGCTTTTATTTAATGAGGAAAAATAATTCAGAGATCTGCCTCCCTCATGGAAAAGGAGTTAAAAATAGCTTATTCTGTATTTTCCTGTTCATTAGGGTTCGATACAGTTACTAATGAGAATGAACTAAAATTACAAATTAAGCAGGTAAACTGGCTGCAATTTGGTTCCCATATGAGCTTACTCTTTCACATTTTCTGTTGTCAAATCAGTAAAATAAAGCCCCACTACCCTTTCTTCTATTTGTTGTATATCAGTCTGGAAAGTACTAAGAGTTTCATGTCAGTCATGTGCTAATGAAGGCAGTATGCAAGCAGTGAGCAAATGCGAGGACTCTTAACAATTTATGCAGCAAAACAATTCTTCAACATGTGCTCCTCCATTATGTGGAAGAGTGACTTAGTTATTTCTGTGTCTCTGTCCTTCACTTACTGCTGATCACAGGATTCTAGGTATGTTGAGGAGGAGACAACCAGATAAATTGAGGAGGATGGATGTTATGCCACTTTGTCAGAGAAAGAAATAATGAAGGGATAAAGTAGCTCAGTATTACCTTTTCAGTGAAGCCCTGCCTACATGGGGTAAAATATTAACAGGACTATAGAGCCCTCTTCTAATAGAAATGGATTTTGGGACTCTCTTCGAAATCTAATCTAAGTAGAAAGGACAGATTTTTTGTCCATGAAATTTTTGAAGTTTGGGCAATGTGATGGTGGAAGCTGCCTTCAGGATTTCTGTCTCAGAACCCAGACAAGGTCCTCTGCTAGATTTCTTAGTGCTCCTCTTCATGGAGGGAAAATCACAGCAATCTTCTCATTTTGCAAGAGAAGGGATGGCCTATCCTGAACAATAGAGACATTTTGTCTGTTGCAGTGGTCATAATGTCTGTTATAAACTGCACACTTCAAATGAGGAGAGTGATAAACTGTGTTTAATAATAATGACCCATATGCTTGAAAAGAAGTCACCAAGAAACAAAACAGAAGAGAAGATGGTGTCTGTCTCTGCACAAGTCAAGTGTGTAAAGGATGAGTCTTAATTAACTCTGGCAACATGACTGTTGCACAAGTTTACAGAAAGTGTAAGGAGCATCTGCCTGCCTTGTTCTATCTGACACAACAGATATCTTACATTGCAAAAGAGATGGTGCAGATGCTTTAACTTACAGAGCAGAGTCTGCCATTCAGACAGATGTCAGCCTTCAGAAAAAGAGAAACTTCAGACATGGCTTTTCTTATAATTGAAAAGCATTGTCAGCTTGGCAGCTTCTTGTATGTTTAAATGACAGATATTCATACTAGTTGAAAATGAACCCTGCTCAGCAGACATTGACAATGTTTTGTTACTTCCCCATTTCTCATTTCTAAAAGGCTAGTAGTTCATTTCTGTTCATTAGACTTGATAGAAATTAAGCACAGAAAATCAATTCCATCAGCCTCTTTTCATCTTGGGGCTGTCCCAGGTATTCTGCCTTGAAACTTCTTAGTAATGTCAGCTGTGGTATGTGAACGTGGTACTAAAAGGTGAAAGTAAAAAATCAAGTCTTGCCCAAGGAATGTATACATCATCTTTTGCCCATTTCTCTTGCTAAAATAGTATTCTTTTTAGTTATGCCTGTCCAGCATGTGGGAGCATTCACAGTAATGTAGGCAAAATTAATGTTAGAGTAGCCCTGAAAACATAAGCTGTTCAAACTGTGCTTCTCTCTAGTAGAATATACACTACAGAGGAATGTGCACAGTTACAATCAGCTGTCTTTCAGGGACAAATAAGCTGAAGTCTTTCCTTTTTTTTTTTTTTCCTCCTTCTTTCTTTTTGGCATCATCAAGCAAAGAAATGCTTCCTCCCACTCTATCTCTGCATTTACTTACCTATCACATCATCAGGTAGATTGCTCTTCCCATTATGCATGATTTTATGAATAATGCTTTAGAGCTACAGTCTGCTCAATAAGGAATCACTGCAAAGCATTATCTTGCTACTATGTATGAAATACGCTTTTATGCCAGTGTGAGAATTTGTTTCAGTTCTGAGTCCCATGCTATCTCAAGAGGCAGGGTCCTGCAGCATGGCTGTCTGATGAATGATGCTGCATGGAAATGCAAAACCAGACAAAGTATTTTTGTCAGATGAAGTTGAATTGTTTTGAGTTTCAATTAACAGCATTTTTTTCCCTGTCCTGGAATGCGTAGATCTGAATTTTATGAAGATAGATTTGAATTTTTACAGCATTTGAAAAGCCGAATTGTTTCACCTGCTGTCTAACATTGAGGATAAAAACATACTGATTTGCTGTCTGTGTTGTTGCTCATTGTGTAAATTTAGTAAAAAGCATTGCAAAGTTAATTGTCTTTAGTGGTGTAATTTAATTACATCAATTATATTAATGGCCTTTACTGCAAATTCTAAAGACTCTAAAGCCAGAACATTGTCTTCTTGCATGCCTATGTGTGTCCAGAAGACATCAAACTTGCAAATATTGATGACATTGTCTTAACAAAGCATTTACTAAGGTGCCTTTTTGTCAGGGCTCCTCCTCCTTGGATTCTAGAGAAAGAGGCCTTTTCCACCTCACTATTTAGCAAGTTCTGGACTAATTTGCAGATGATGTTGTATCTACATTCTGTTCCAATAAATTATATGAAATATGAAGAAACTGTATGTCAACAAATGTGTTTTATTTTGATTTTGAGAAAACAGTTGCAGTGAAAAATGTGTGCACTATGGAAAACTAGTTTTAAAAGCTAGACAGTGTTTGTCTATAGTGTCTTGCTGAATTGAAGGGGTCATGCTGTTGTCTAAAGGTGTAGCTACATCATTAGCAATAAACGAAAAGTTGGAGCTGACAGTAGGTAAGTGCAGCTGGAGTCTGAAAAGGGCGGTCCCTGAAAGAAGACAGTCTAAGAATCATCACACCTGAAGATAATGTATTAGATTCCCTTTTTAAGTGGTTGTTTCTAGAAAACCATTTTAATAATAAAACTGGCATCATGAAAGGTATTTTTCTGAGTGTTTTGCTGAGAACAGGAAGAGGAGAGCAATATTGCTACACATTATGGCAATACAAATGTGAGTATTGCCAACCTCAAGCTTCAAAAGCACAAGCCAAGCATCATGAAATCTTGACACTACATCAAGTATTTTCAGCTTTTTTAAAAATTCACACATGTTCTGTTCTTAACACTTCCTTTCTACAGAAAATTTTCACTTGACTGTAGGATCTGAGACTTTAGGAAAAATATCAAGACAAATTACAAATATTCTTTTGGGAACTGGTAGCGTTGTCTGTAATAGAACAGCAGTGACAGTAGCTAAATAAGTTATCTTGGTTAGTTACCTAATAGGTTGGTTTTCCTTTATTTTGGCTTTAACTCTTCTGTTAGGTCAGAAGCTAATATAAGAGAAAGGACTATTGCAGAACGCTTAATTCTGAAAAGTTCCTGGAAAATCTGAAAATTGTGTAATGTTGCATGGCAAAAATTTAGAAAGAGAAAGGATTAGGACTAGAAATCCTATTTCCAGCCTCTTGAAAAGTGCATTTAGTCTGGAAGGAATGTTTGAGATAATACTGTTTTGATTTCTGACATTTAGAAATCACAGACTCTACTTGGCCCCAGTCCTCAATTTCCACCTGCAGAACTCAATCAAAGGACTCTGCAAAGCACGGTAACTTTAATTTCTAAGTCTTATTGAACCATATTGAGAGTGCTTTAAAATCCAGCCTTTGGAAACAGCTGTGACAGAAAGAATGAAAAGAAAAAAAGGAAGTTCTTAGTATATGAAAGTATCCTGCTGCCTACTTTTAAATTTCCAGTTCCACTGGAGTTTTTATTAAAGTCAAGACAGATTATTTGGAAGAACATTGGCTAAAGATGTTGGTTTATATGTATATTTGTTTGTTGAACTAATTTGGTATCATCATAGTTTCCTTGAGTAAATAATTTTTGGTGGGTATATTCCCAGTTTTCTGAGATACAGTGGTAAGAAAAGCATTTCCTAGATAAAGCCCCTTGCAGTCCAAAGACTGGCTAAGCAGGCATTCCCAGATAAAATATAAACTTTCCTTGGGGAGCTTGTGTGTTACCTTAGATCATTATACATATTAGCTGTGTTTATAAATAATGCAAAGGAATTCAAAGGGATTCTTCAGCTATAATAACTTTTATACATGTGACAGGATGGATGTAGCCTTTCAAAGAACTTTTTGAAAATTGAAATAATGTCAGGACAGCGGGGGAGAGGATGAAATCCTGTTTTCAGAAAGGTTCATATGAGTTTTGCTTTTGGCTGTAGAATAATCAAGATTTTTCTCAAGAATTTCTGAAAAATCTCAATGTCACTTCTGCATCCACTCACACCCAATTAGTTCAAGTGTTTGAAAAGTGTAACAGGATTGCAGAATCATTAAGTTTGGAAAAGACATCCAAGGTCATTGAGTCCAGCCTTTGACTGAACACCGTCTTTTCAAGTAAACCATGGAATTAAGTGCAACATTCAGTTGCTTCTTGAGCACTTTCAGGAATGGTGACTTCAGCACATCCCTGGGCATTCCATTCCAATTGCTTCCAAACACAGAGTGTGGGAAAGATAGGTTTGGCACAGTCATGCGGATCATGTGACTTAACTGCAAGTTATCCTGCAGACTGCAATTTAACTGGAGGCTACTACTGAACTCATATGGAGAAGGATGAGGCCCATATTTTCCAGTACCTAATGATGCTATTAAACTTGCCTTACAAATGTAGCTGAACAAGGAATTTACATCTGGTTTTATGGCCTGTAGATAGGTGCTGTTATTTCATAGGTCTGTATTCTCTTATTATCCTGTATGGCCTGTAGATAGAAATAATACTCATTATTATGACCTTCATCAGCAGCCTGAGCTGCAGAGACTGTATAGTAATAGAGTTTAATATCTTAAAAGCCAAAGAAAGGTAAGTAGCAGAATAAAGACTCAGAACTTCATAAGAACACATTTCAACTTGACTCATGGAACTACTAGGAAAGATCCCAGAACTGTCTGCTTTGGACGCCAAAAGATTTTGAAAGTGTTGGAAGACTTTGAAGTAGCTTTCAAGGTAAGTTGAGAAAGCAAGGAAGGCTCCTATAGGCATGGTAGTAGCAACCAGAAGTACAAGGAAGGTGCAAGCCTGCTACTGAATGGCTTTACCATGTTAGGTAAAAAACGGCACAGAAAAGGCTGACATGTCTGATACTTTCTTTACATTGGTCTTAACAGCTAAAGCTAGCCCCAAGTCCCTGTGAAAGGAAGCAGTGACAAAGTAAATGACAAGCCACTAACAGTACAGGAGGGTCAAGTTACGAACCTTCTGTAAAAACTGGACACATACAAGTCTGTAAGATGTGACAGAATGACTGGAAAGAGCCAGGACAGATTTAGGAAGGGTAAACTGTGCTCCATTGTCTTGTATTATGAAACAACTTAGTCAAATGGTAGTATTTTAAACACCATTTACCATAATTTTATCGCGGTCTCCCACAATATCTTTGTTGACAGCTTGGTAAGACATATTTCAAATAAGTGCCACAAGCTGCATGGAGAACTGGCTAGGCTGCTGAGCTCAAAGTTGTCGTTGGCTAATGGCTCAAAGTCAAATTTGCAACTGTCCATGTGTGGAATTCCTCAGGGATCGGCACTGGGTTTGATAGCATTCAATATCTTTAGAAACAATCTGGATGAAAGGTTGGAATGCATTTATGCCACACTTGCTGATGATGCAAGACTGGGAAGAGAACTAGCATGTGAGGAGAAAAAGCCACCATGCTGAGAGATATTGAGAGGCTGAAAGGCTGGACCAACAAGATTTTAAAAGAGACAAATGTGAAGTTCTGCTCCTGCTCTGGAATAACGCCAAACGGCAGTGCATATAAGGGTCTGACTGTCTGGAGTGTAGTGCAGCTTACAAGGACCTGTGAGTCTCAGGAGACAGCAAGCTGGACAGGACCCAGCAGGGCAGCTTTGCAGCCCTGAAAGCAAACAGGCTATTGGTCTGCAGTACAATCAGATCAAGAGATGTGATTCTTTCGTGCTACTTGGTGCTGAATACACCACAGCAGGAATACTGCGTCCATTCCAAGAGAGATTGAAAAATTAAAGAGGGTTCAGTGGAGGTAACACCAAGAGGATCAGAGCATGAGATAACTTGATATATGAAGGAAGCATGAAAAAACTTGGTTTATTCAATCTAGAGAAGTGAAGGCTTTAGAACTAATCAGTTTTCCAATCTCTAAAAGGTATTTGTAGTTAAAATGGAACTATAAAAGTATGTAGTGACAGGATAAAGGCAACAGGAATGAATAGTGTCAGGACACCTCTGTCTGACTCTGAGGAGATAGGGAACCATGAGAACACACGTTTTGCATAGAGAACTTGTAGGATTCTGTTCACTGGACTTATTAGATACTCTACTTGACAGGTACCTGCATAACCTGATACAAGGCCCTGATTTCAACAGAAGGTTGTATTGGATAAATTTAAACTTTACATGAGAAGTTTCAGCATCACTCAAACCAGATGGATTGTGCACAGACACACACACAGACAAGCAAGAGCTGAATTTACTCTTAAGACTTTGGGATTACAGTCAAAGTAAATGCATAATACGGGTGTATTATTGTGCAAGCTATGCAAGACTGATATTAAGGCTTCTGAAAAGCTGGCTCAGGCCATTTCTAAGCTGGGCTGGCAAAGTTATCTGCTTTATAACAGCCAGCTTAACAGCTACTGTTTTCTTGCTATTTTTTTTTTATCAGTAATGATACTTAGAACTGTAATAAGAAGTAATAAAGAATCACCCATATCCAGCATTCTACAGGAAATTGAAGACTGTGGGATTTGATGTCGTTGGATTCCCTTGATGTCATTGTCTGAGAGACCCATGTTGTCATTATTGGAAGAGAAGAAACTAGTGAGAGATAAAAGCCATGGTGTTAATATCCACTAATGAAATGGCTTTAACAATCCAGTACAGAAAAGACTTTGAGGGACACAAAAGTTGTCCCAAAGAGATGAGTGGATCAGTGGCTGTCAGAGATGGTTATGACCTAAAAGTGTGGTTTATTTTTTTGACATGATGACAGGCACAATTTGTTACAGTGACTTTATCTTGTTCCTTGGGTGCTCAGAAGCAGTGAAAGTAAACCTTATTGCATAGTTTGTTTTGTATAGGAAGGAAATATCTTATTTTGAGTAGTTTGCAGTACTGCATAACCTGTGATGAAAGCAAATGTGGGTGGAAATTGTTTCACATAGTCTAGTAGTTCAGTAGTTGTGTCATTGAAGTGTAGTGGTGGGGTTTTTTTGTGTTTACTTCTTTTTTAAAGCCTACAGTTGAAACATTTATCTCTGCACAAGTGAGCAGAGTATATATCTTCAAATACAGTATCAATATGTCCTGACCCAAATGAAAGCTTAAGTCAATTTTTTGCTCAATCCTGTTACTGCACATTAGCTGTGAACAGGATTATTCTTTAGTCTGCCATTCAAACAGTTCAGAGAAAGAAAGAAAAAAAAGGAGAAAGAAATAAAGGAGAGGAAAGACAACAGATTCTGAATTTTCTGTCTGACAGATGATCAACAGGATGGTGACTGAAACTTCCCACACCATTAAGGACTACAGCTGCTTCTGATATGTATTAGAGAGTGGCCAGAAGACAAAACTAGAAAACAGCAAAAACATATCTGGGACATTTTTTTTCACCATTAGTGATAACTGAAATACTCATTAGGGTGTAATTGCAGCACTATATATGAAGACATCTAGAAAAACACTAGCACAGACGTCTCTTGCCCTGATGCTGACTTCTTGGGCTTGTGTGAAAGGGCTTTCCTAATTCTGTTCGTGATTATCTAGGCTGCTCCAGTAAGGAAGAATTCAGTGCTGTTGCATAGCAGTGGATCAATAGCTCTGGAGAGCAGAGACTCTCTGTCTCCCTGGAATGTCTTAAGTACTGGCCCTGGCAGACTAGATTTCCCTCTGATGTGTCAGTTTGCCTTTGTGTTCATCCTGAGATTTGCCTCCTGAAGGGTGAAGGCAGAGCTTAATCATCTTTAATTTTGATCTCTGAGTGACAATTAGAGCCAGTTGAAGCATTGGCCTTTGTGCTGGTGTAATAATAATTGAAGGCTCAGCACTACTCTACATCTGAGGCTCCATGTTAGGATGAGAGATGAACTTTTGGGGACACACCATATCCATTGTACTATGACCCAACTTGCTACATAGTCAGCAGTAAGATGAAAGGCTGTGGCGTGGCCTCTCTCATTTTTAGTGGTTGCATCTCATTTCCTCTCACGAAAACACAGTCACACACTCCGTGTCAGGGTTCCATGCAAAGACCACCCTCAGGCCACTGAAATGACACCATTCCTGCCTGGTACAAAGCTACCCTCTCCTGCCTTGCAATGATGTCAAGTGCATTTCTACTCTGAAACAAGAGTTTATTTTCTATTCAGGTCTTCAAAATATGATCTTGTTTATCAGTCTTCTCTTCCCATACTGAGGCTGAGGACTCGTAGGTATGCAAGCTGTACTTTTTGGTTCAATGATTAATTGCAAATGATTGATTCCCAATCCCTCTGTATGGCTCTGTAATTCACGGTAGCTGCAAAGCTCTCTGAAATATTTCACAGCATCCTTCTGTGTCTTTAAAGGGACGAGAGTCCAGCATACAGCAGAAAGAAGTAAAGCTCCTAACCACCAATTCTGTTTATTGAGTATATTTGACACTCATAAAATTTAACTTCTGACAAAAAAAAATTGAGTTTTCTTCAGCAGACAATGGGGTTTCCCCATCTCATTATTTCTTACTGCAGAAAGTTTATTTTATTTCTCCATTGTCTCCAGCACTGATCTCTTTTGTCATGATGTGCAGGATGGAAGTGAGCATCCTGATTTGTTCTGCTGAAGTAGCAGGGGAACTAAGCATCCTCATTCTGAAATGTATTATGCCTGACTTCTGCTTGGATGTTGGGAAAAAGGACATTGCACAAGGGCACTCTTCCCACCAGGATACTCCATAAGCAGCTTGGTGTAATTGCAGCTCTTGCATTTCCCTGAGAACAAAGGCTTTTAGCTTCTTCCCCAAATATTCAGTGAAAAGATAAATTTAAGGCAAGTTTTCTCACTGCATCAACTAAAGGAATTGTTTAGCTGTGGAAAAAGATTTGAACAGCTCTCTTGAAAATATCATGGCTAGGCCTCGTGATCGAAGATTTACAAGGGCTCTACCCACGCTTGCTACAAGCACGCTGGTGGCTAAAAAGGCCAATGCGAGATAGGCAAG
>JAWWEE010000074.1:68872342-68896673 GCA_035221455.1 Xenops minutus
TTTTAGCCACCAGCGTGCTTGTAGCAAGCGTGGGTAGAGCCCTTGTAAATCTTCGTTCACGAAGCCTAGCCATGATATGGTGATGATGAGTTAGTGGAGAGAACTGGCCATAAGCCTCACAAGGTTTTGCAAAAATGCTATTTAGCTATCGCTCAGTAATGCTGATCCTGAGATGTCGTTTCACCATTTTTCTGCTGGCTGCATCAGCAAGGCACTGGGACACTCACAATGAAAGTGTTTTAGCATATTTCTACTACTAGAATCTCCTTTTTATTCTGGTCAGGACAGAATAAAACTTACCTGAAAAATCCAAGAAGGGAACAGAAATGCTGACACTACAAATGCCCAGTTCAAAAAAATCTGATGCCCGTGCTACTTTTCATTCCCACAGGTTCTGAATACATCAGTCATATGCCCTTTAAGGACAGCTTGTGTCATTGCAAATGGTGTTACTGATGTCTTGTTGCACTATGCCAGTGTTTGTGTAGCATTTTGATCATTGATAGTATACCTGAACATTTGTTGTTTTCTTGTTATTTCTCATGCTTGCTTTTTTTCCCCATTGCTATTGGTAAAATATTTTAAATGGTTTCTGCTCTATATCCTTATTTGCTCTTGAATCAAAAATGAGCAGTGGTAAAAACAAAAGTCAGGGAATGTATTTAATTTTTTTTTTCAGTCAAGCTCAACACTTTTTATAAGATTTTTATCCAGCAGAGAAGGGTTACTGCTGCATAGATTATTGCATTACTTGTTAGCCTGGAAACAGAAAACACAATCTGTGAATAAAGGAATAAATTAATTTAAGTGCCACAGAGTGCAATAAATTTTATTTTAATTCTAAATGGAATTGTTGTCATTTAACCTTGTGTATGATTTGTATTCAGAAGTGTTATCATTGCACTGGTGTATCAATACTATAGTAGTATGGTTTTCTTTCCTTCTTTCATCAATCCAAGTATTTTGCCAATCTTTCACTTCCCTTTTTTTATTTCTTTTTTTTTTCTTTCCCCTCTTGGGGTAGGAGCAGTAACAGATTCTTTTCCTCTTTAAGTGACTGATCATTTCCTTTTTTGGAAACTACCATCCTGCAATGTACAACTCTCTGAAATTACCATGTTTTGAAGCAAATAATGAAATCCCCTAGAGAAATTTGAGTCTCCCTTTCATAGTGCTATAAAACTCCCCCTTCTCTTGGCTAGAAAATGGGAAGCCAGCCTATGAAACCTGATGTGTTTCCTTTTCTGAACCCTCTGCTAATTTACTAGCAAGTTGTATGTTCAAGACAGAATACATATTTTTTTGGAAAGCTTTACAGAGACTGATGGTTATTCAAAGCTGCTCAGAACTTTAGAACACTAGGAAATAGCCTGTCTGGGGCAGAGTTAGTAGGCAAGGGTTTACATAAGGCAACTTATCATTTACTATGCAGCTGTATTAAATGTGTCAATATTTCAAATAGTCCTGCAAGACAAGACCTACTGTGTCTACCAGAGTTCACTAAATAAATATTCATTATGTAAATATTGTAAAAATATTATAAATATAATTCTGCAAGAGTTAACTGTCAGCCAATTTAATTTCTGTTTTGATGAAATAAGTATTCTCTTCAACCAGTAACTGAAAAAATTGTGCAGATGGAAACTTTAGAAACTGGCTGACTGGCAGTGAAAAGATTATCACCACGAGTATTTAGTAAGACTAACTTTTCTCTGGTCTAAAAAAAAGATATTTGATACCTTTCCTTTTATTTCTTAATGTTAATCCTGGGGAATAAATGACTGCTGCCCATGGCAAGAAATAAGGAGCTATGAGCTCAGCTGGATGCAAAATGACGAAGAGCTGGTGAAGTCAGTAAAGTAGTACTGATTTAGACCAGTGGAGGTTATATAACTAAACTAAATCACTTAAATGAAATCAGCTACTTACAAGATCTTGCAGCTCCAGGTTTGAATATTCTTCAGAGATTATGGTAGTAATAGGTATTCACACTACCTAAAGATGCTTTCTTTTTAGACTAAAGGATTCAAGACCTAACTGATTAATTTTCTCTCAAAGGAAGCATCAGTGGCTAATGTGTAGAGGGGAAGATGATGGAGGCATACAGAAGAGGCCAAGGACATCTCCAAAAGGAATTTTAAGTGTTGTTACTAACAGATTTCTCTGGTAAGAAAAAATGGTAAGAATTTTTTCATTAAAAATCATATATTAGAAGAGAAGGAAGAGACAGAGCAACTGTTTAACTATCTGCTTTCACAAATGTGACCTGTGAAAGGGCCAGACCTCTGCTGTGTGTGATGTCTCACTCAAGCATCTCTGTCAGAGCCTGGAGCATCACTTTTCATTGAAGTGCATGCAGCAGGCAGGATGAAGAATCTTCTGTGAAATGCTTTTGTGTCCTCTTCTTCTTATATTTGTTTCTGTGGAAATTTAGAACATCTCACACCCTTTTCCATATTAACAGAATATGACTCCAGGAGAACACAGAAATCCAAACCCACTTATTCTTGTCTCAAAATCCTTCTCACTCCCCAGTTGTTTTATTGTTGTTGTTGTTTGTTTGTTTTGGTTTTGGTTTTGTTTTTGTTTTATTCCTAAGGAAGTCATAAGACAATCTCAGAAACACAGCACTGAAACATCATGTTATATTCTGATAGATCCCAGCACGTGCCATTTCCTCCTCCTTCACTTTAAAGATAATTTTGGAGGTTAAGGAACTTAAACATAATACTTTAAAATAATCACTAGAGATAACAGAAAAAAACCCTAAAATTAAGCATCTCCCCAGACTAGAAGGAAATGTTTGATCCTAGACTCACAGGCTCATTTAAATTCACTACTGTAAGTCCATCACTTTCAACTATTGATCTATGATAAGACATTTTTATTAATTTTTCTTTAGAAAAATTCACTAGCATTGAAGAAGATTCAGCAAGCAGGGGGGAAGAGCTCCTTAATTTGACTGATTAGGCCAATTTACTTAGGCTTTCCTAAAAAGTAAAAGGATGTACTCTAAGTCTTGGACTTCATCTCTGAAATGTTTAGGCACTCTCTGGCAATTAATCCATACTTTGCTTCCTCAGACTGACATATATCATGCAGTGCTCTTTACAAGAAACAGTTATATCTATGCATTTTGTTTTCTCACTCAGCTGTGAAAAATTCAATTAGCTAATGTTTCCCTTGTTCCCTTACTGCAACAAGGCATACTGCAATCATGAGCTGGTCTGAGGAGCAGTTTCTTGGTATCTCTTGCTTCTCTGGCCCCTGGGTGAGATGGGACAAAGTCTGGGTGGGGCCCAGCCTGAGATTTTCTGTTACTTTTATCCTCCTGTGCAGACTATGAGGATGGCAGCACATATGCACTGTCCAACATCTAGCAAGTATATCCTAGAGCAGTAAGGGTCGAGGAGGCGCACTGTTGGTTATCAAGGTAAAACCTGTATTCCGGTTTGGTTTTTTTTTAGCTGATCATACAGGAGACATAAGGCAAGGCCAAGATTTAGCTTATTGTATGCCATTTTTACAACCACAGCTTGTAAAAAGGTCTTTTTGTAACATTTCTCAATTACATTAGACTGCAGAGAGAGTCTTTCTTGAAAAAGTGTTGTAAAATCAGGGCAAAGTTGTTTTAAGACTGTCAACACATTAAGATACTAGAGTACATCAGGTTTTCTCTCCTCATGTAGTTTCAAGACAAAATTGAACACAGTTTGATGTTTTCATTAATTCATTACATAATTTCATTTTTTAAAAGTTGGTTTATTAGGGTTCAGATTTCTAAACTCTGGGATTCTCTCAGGTCACAGAATACTCCATACCATTCCTGAAGTTCTTGAAATTTGCTTGAGGTGTGTGGGTCATGCCACATATGCATTCTCTTATCTTTGTTTTTGTTACTAATATGATTGTTTTGATGAAAGTGCTACTTGGATGGTATTATGTGAAATTATTGCAGTCCTCTGTTCCTTGAACAACAGCATCAAATATCTGCTCTTGCAGATATTTGTAGGCAAGCAGTGCAATACATTTCAATGGAGTTTGCACTTCTTTCTCTCTTCCCACTGGTGACCCAAAGGCAGCAAGTTTCAAGGCATAATGTGTATTTATTATGGGAGGGTTTTTTTTTTCATAGCTTCTTATTTTGTTAGACAGAAGGGAAGGAAATAATTTGTTTGGATATGAAGAGTCAGTTGTGTCCTGAATATTACCACAGGGATTCTTATAATAATGTTTTATTGTAATTTTGCTTATTGTTGTTCATTTGTTGCAGTAACTGAGGTGCAGATGAAACACAGGAGGTAGATTTCAGTATAACCAATTTCTGCATATCTGGTTGTGAATTTTTGCAGCTCAAACTTTCTCTGTCACCCCAGTCACTGCTCCCAGCCCTTATCTTGTTCTTGTATCTTAAACCTTTGACATTTATCCATATCAGAGATGTCTGCAAATGTTACAGGTTTCCCACCATTAAAATACAAGGTAGTGATTGAAGTGAAAAATAAGGGGTTAGGAAGATGGTAGTTGCACTTTTACTTTATTTGGTGTCTTTTTTTTTTTTTTTAATACCTTTTCAAATCATACCTAGTAGTCTCTTGAATGACTGTTCTTCACAAATTGCTTGCCCAGATATATAATTTGTGGAGAAAATAATAAGAATTAGGAACACTGAATAATTTATCATAAAAAGTGAAATTTGTCAAATAAATTATTCAGTGATATTATCTGACAACTGTAACTGTGGGGCTTAATTAATGAATGCATGCAAAGCACTTTAATCTTCACTTTATGAAATGTTTTAGTTGACAAAGTTGTATTCAGGAACAGTGTTCTGAATCTATGAGGTCTGAGAGATTCAAGAGATCCCTTCCAGTAAAGTAAAAAATTGTCTGCAATACATTGTAGCGATTGTCAGCTCTTGGAAGCACCTGGCATATGGTGATCTTCTATTTCTCGATTACAAAGAAAAGCCTTAAAGCTATCAGATACCAGATGACTGATAATATTCTTGATGGATATGGTTTTGTTTGTGTCTACTAAGTAGAGGCAATTTGGTCAGGAAGGCGTTGGATTTTTCTTGAGTGTCTGCGGATGGGTTTCCTTTATCCCCCAGCCCTGTTTCATTGCACACTGCTCACATCCTGAGCAGATTACAATTTACTACATTTCTTCACTCTCATTTTCCCTCTAGTTGGTGTAGATACATTACAATTCATGTACATCCTCTTCAAAACAAATCCTGTAGCTTCTATTCCCCTGAAAGAAGCACAAGATAACTTGTCTGCAGAGTTCTCTGAATTCAACCAAAATTCTCAGAAGATTGTCTCAGAATTTTCATGGTGTTTTTAGACCAAACTCTTAAATAGCTTTCTCTTCACATGGAATTTTGCTCCTTGTCCACACTTGCATTAATTGTTCCATTTGGTGGAGGCCCCAGAGAAGAAATCAAATCCTTAACTTATATGGATTTTAGTTGTTTCCAACATATTCAATACAAAAGTCTCAACAGTTCAGAATCATTACAGAATTCTAGGGCTAGGCTGTTTGCCATTGCATATTATTCAACCAGATAAAGCTTGAAAACTGATTCTAATTCATGTGGCTTCCTTCCTGAACTGTGGTCAGTTCTCCTAGAAATGCTAAAATAAGTTATGTTTCTATGACTTTACTAGCAAGGTTTTTAGTTAGGTGTTTTTTCTCTGCAAAATGTGTCACTTGCTTCTGAATCTGCATATATATGCAATGCAAAAATTACTTTGGCAATCACAGATTTTAATTAACAGAAGAATAAGCAGGCGCATAAGAACTCTGAAACATCTTCATCCATTAGCAGCTATTGTTCTGATTCCATCAATAACTTAGATGATGTTTTGAAAGTCTGGAACACTTTGCCAAAGTTGTGTTGCTTATTTTTTTTGTTTTTCCTTTTTTTTTTTTTTTTATTTGCATTCATTATGCCAACTTATCTTGACAGTGCCAGAGAAATAATCACCTTTTTACTTTTTTTATTTCCTCAGGGAAATAGTGAGGCTGGAGTAATATCAATTGCACAGAAGATTGCTTTGTGCAGAAACTTTTCTCTTGCTAAACAAGATAATATTTACATTAATATGGTTCCCAGTTAATTATGAATATATATGACCCCCAAATGGTCATTTGGCTTAAATGCAAAAAAATATACCTGTGCTCTAGAAAAGAAGCCTAGTATCTGTTTTTCTTATAAAGTATGGGGTCAGAGCTTTTGGAAATAGCTAGAGCCCATACATCTATCCAAAAGAGTGTGAATACTGTTTTGTGTATGTTTTCAGCTTGCACAAATCAGATAAGTGTATAAGGTAGCACTTGTCCTTATCAAACTGACCTTAGTTTGAACTTTATTTGAAGAAACTAAGAGCTCTTGGGACAGACTTCTTCTCCCCAAAGTCCCTTCCCTCTTCCTCTCCAAAGAGAATAAAAATGCAGCCTGAAGTCAGGAAAACTTTGATTTTTGGTGGCCATGTCCAGTCAAGGTACTCTAGCACCAATGGCTTGGTCCATAAAAGAAAGACTGGAACAGCCTACAACTTTTCTGCTTAGGAGGGTTCAGCCCATCACACAGGGTTGGGAGAGTCTATTTGCTTTACCAGTGAAATAGCATGGTGCTGTTTTCATCGATAGAAAAAGAAATAGAAGGGTTATGTAGAGTGATTTAAAACAAACAAAACACAACAAAAACCCTCAAACCCCTATACAATCTATTAATAACAGAAAACATAGCAGATCAGAAACAAACATATGGATTAATCTCATTAAGGGGAAGCAGACTGCTTGAAGCCCCTTTGTTCTCATTTCTTCTTCTTTCCTCTGCTTCTATATTATCCTTGTCTTTTTCACTGATTTCCTTGCACTTTCTTTCTGCTTCTGGACTAGCTTTTGAAGATGGTTGGCAGAACAGAGGCTTTATCTGTTAGAAGTCATGTGGTTGCTTTATCTGTAATAATATATGATAGATGAAGTGATAATGTACAATATATCTTTAACATGGCAAATGAGAGCTGTGAAAAATTTGAAAACTTAGCTAGATAAATGGCTTTCTGGAATTACACAAAATAACTGGTTCATTCCTAATTTAAAACTTGGTGTATGATGCATTAAAATTTAAAGTGTTCTAAACCTATATGTTTTTAACAGGAGAGACTGATAAGTCACCAAAGAATGATATTCAAATCCTTCTTAGCTCTCAGTTACCTGCAGTGAGAAGAAATATGTATTTTATTGTTATATCAATTCCTTCTAACATAATTGATAGTCTTCTTTTTTCACATATAAAGTGCTACAGAAGATATTAAGACCAGACCTCACTGATTTCTTAAGTGTTTATGTGAAGCAGAGAGTAAGATTACATATTTTGAAGGTATTCTATAAATGTAAATTGTAACTGACACAAATCAACAGGAACTAGATTATCTAATCAGTTCTCAGTTCATAACTTCCCTCTAAATTTAACTGAAGTGGTAGAGACTATTTTTTTTCTGGAGCTTGAACGAGGTGTCATTTTCAATCCACACTTCTTTTTGTTTATGTATTTTTGAATGTCTCATATAATCTCTTCTTCTGTCAGTGCTGAACTGGAAGTTGGTGTTAAAGGTCTAGCAGACTGTTCTGGGTAATTCAATCATTGCCCGATATGATAACAGTCTCATGGCTTATCTGTTTTGATGGTCATTTTCAGTTGCAGGGCTGAGTACAATAGGAAATAGAGTGAGACACATGATATATTTTATACCAGCTGTGAAAGAATAAAGACCTTCAGCTTTGGGAAGGATTTTAGCAACTGCATATTAATGAAGCCATAGCACATAATTGTGGGCTTAGTTTTATGCCAAACGTGGTGAATTGGTGAATTGAGGCTTTAGTCTCCTTGACCTTCACATGATATAATCTGGTCAGCCATAATCAAATCACAAAACTCTTGATAATTTCAACCCCCTTTTAGACACTTCTCTTGTTTCAATTAGCAATCCATTACAACTGAAAAGTAAGCCAGGGGAAAAGATGTGTTTAGCTCCTTCCTGGGTCTCAGAAGCTTGCTGCTGAATATGTTACTTTAATAAAACCCATGGGAAACTCGGAAGCCTTGGATTTGTTCTGTTGTTATTAAAATAATGTTTTAGTAGAGTGCATAACTTGATTTTTTTTTTCTGTTTGCCATTTGATCAAGTAAACTTGATCACATTCAACTGCCTTTTGCCTGCAAAGCTGCTTCACCCCTTTAAATAATAATTTAATTTTTTTTCTTTTTTTTTTTTTTTTTTTTTTTTTTTTTTACAGAGAACACTGGATTCTTTTTTGAATTTGAAATCAAGGACTAAGCAAAATAGGGAGCTTACATTGCTGGACCTGATTTCCATTGATATTATGGTGTATGGACATTAATCAAATTTTGTAATGGAACCATGTAGTTGATGTGAACAAAGTCAAGGTCCAGTCTTAAGGTCCTTTGCTCTTACAGAGGACAGTAGAAGGACATAGTACAAATGAAGATCAGGTCCTCATGATACATTTTTGTCTGAAATAACTATACTAGAAATAGCAGAATATTGTCTGGAGGGAGTAGTTTGACCTACTGTGGCATCAGTATGCAGGGAACATGACTCCAAACAGCTGGACAATCATAAAAGTTTTACAAATCAAAAAGATTTTATAATGAAGGGTCAGGACAAAGTGGCAATTTGCTGTATATTTAAGCAGTAATTGCTCAAATCACTATGTTGGCTCTTTTGCTACTATTTACTGGAAGTGTTACAAGACAGAAAAAACATTTGAGAATAAGTTAATCTAGGAGTCACCCATATTTTATATTTTTATTTTATATTTTTTACTCTGAACACCCCAAAATGAGGCACATCCAACGGATTTCTTCATTAAGTTCCTAACAAAAAGCAATACTTGACTGTTAGTATTAATGTCTCTCCTAAAAAGATGAGTGCTAGTCAGATTCTTGAGTGTCAGCTCACCCCTGCTCCTGTTATTGTGGCTTAGGGCATTATGAGTGGGAAAATTCCATAAGAAGATGATCTCTCTCATGTTTTTCTATTGAGACATCAAAATTTACATCACACATGCAAAAAGTCCCAGGGTTAATGACTGCCTCTAGGGAGCCTTGACTTGCAAATGTGTTTATCCTGTGGTTTTTTGGTCCTGCTGCCAATATTTAGGCTTTGTGACAATATACCTCCATTGTAGTTGTTTTCCCAGGATTTCCCTGTCTTGGTTAGCTCTACTGTCAATTCCCATACCTCTCTAGCATTTGTCTTTTCAATATAGCTAGCTATTTCCTAGTCATTCTTAGTTTCCCAAATACTCAACCCAAACAACTTCCATCTGATTTAATTTCCCATTCCCCGTGTTTCTTTTGGAACAGATTTTGCCCATTTTTGCAAACTCTATTTCATGAATGCTACCGGTGGTGCAAACACTTGGGTAAATCTCACACACATATTTCTACCTTCATCCTCTGAGTCTGTATGGTGGAGTAAAGTTAATTGAAAGATTGTGAACAGATCTAATGAAAATGCATTTCATGAAAACAATTCCTTTTCAAGGGAATTTCAATTGAATGAAATATCCCCATTTATAACATGATCTTTTAACTTGTACCCTGAATTTAGGTACGCACAAAATAAAATACACAATTTTTGAAATTTTCTTTTTAAAGTACAAGTGAACCAGGCATCCCAATTTGCATGAGGAACATAGGCTCTCTTGTTTTGGAAGCAAAGGTTCATATGTGGTAAAATATGGGTACAAATTAAAAGTGCACCTTTTAACACTGGAATCCAGAATGCTCTGTTTTCAAACATAAAGCACAGAAAATAATCTTGTGAAGTGACATTCAAAAGAAAGGTTGGTTACAAGAAAGGATCCTGATGGGATGCATAAAATAATTACTAATTTTAACACACGATGTATCACTGTATCAGAGAGGAACAAAAGGAGATTCAATGAATTTGGAAAGAAACAAGTTTAAAACCAATAAAACGAATTTCCCTTTAGTGTAATGACTAACTGGCATACTTAAGTCATTACCACAAGATACAGTATCAGAAATAAACATTTCTGTGAATAAGAAGAACAGTTCTATTAGACTATATAGATAATTTATGTGGGCTACAAACTCTCATGATTCAGGACATAAACCACCTATTAAATAACACAGTTTGGCAAGACGTATCCCCTAAGGGCAGAGTAATTTTATATGGTGCTCCTCATACTTTGCTGAGACACATTTTGAGGAACTACTAAGTCTTGAAGAAAAGGTACCAAATTAAGTGGAACAATGATATAATTAAGCATGGCAATTCTTTTGCTAAAACATACTGAGCATGAGCTTTCATAGAACGTATTCAATATAATCTTTAGATTATGATGAATATAAAAGAAACTTTGAAGTTTTTCTCTTAATGTTCCTTCTTTTTTTTTTAAAAAAAAAAGAAATGTAAAATATAGTTTGATACCCAGCCCTCTACTCCAATATTCATAGTTTCCTATCTGATGTATTGATTCCCTTCAGATAGCCATGATAGTTTCCAATATTAAACTATGTGTCTCTTTGCACTTCCTTTTCCTTACTTAACTTCACACCCTGAATATAAAGTAACGCTCAAGGCAACTGCTTGTGGTTTGTCCTGTCAGTTCCTAAATGGGAAAACATGTGATGTGGCAAACTTCTTGTCCTACTTATCTTAATTCAAAACGTTTTACCCTTTTAATCCTACAGGGACATTTTGCAGAAACTTCACACCTTCATGTCACTTTCTGTTTAGTTTCAAGGTTGCCAGAGTTGCAATTAATCGACATCTGGACTTTCATTTGAGACAATGTCACTTCCTGAGAATGTTTTTGGATGACATGAAGTTATCTCTTAGGCTCTGCTGTTTAATTAGAGATTCCAATTAATTATTCTTCATGTCCCTTCATATTTCTTATCCTCTGAAGAGAAAAGTCCACCTTACCCTAAGAGTTCATAAGAGAATTTTGTCAGTATTTGCTGCCTTCTTCCAACTAAGTAAAAAACTGGCCAAGATGAAGTAAACTGCTATCAATATCATCTGTTTGTTTTTCACAATGTGAGAGGATTTCATTACAGAAAACAATGTAGAGGATTTGGATTGTCTTATTTTATACATATAGGTAAACCAAGTTCTTAGAAAAAGCTAGATGAAGGAAAAGATGTGGTCTTGAAAGTAGACCAAAATCTAGGACCAGGATTCTCCTATGCTGGTGTTACCTTTGCTACTCTATCACTTTCTGACTCTTTAATTCATCGTGGTTTTGACTCAACTCAGGAAACACTTGTTTATTCTTGCCTCAGTTCACAATTTGTTAGTGGGATCATTGGATAAAAGGTACTGCATAGTCAGAGGTAGTAAAGAGTCTTTCAGGTCTTTTCCTGTCTATCTGTCAAAAGAATGGAAGGAGTAAAGGTAGAGATTTGAACTTCTACCACTTGATGTTAATGAAAGAATAGCAAAAAATGGTAGGACCCAGATGCTCATATGTAGTTCATCCCCATACTTTAGAGTGAAATCAGCCATAAGTATGTCTCTTACAGTGGGTGATTATGTAAATTGCTTTCAAAGTGCTACAATCATGGATGTCCCTCAGGTCTCATGGGCATACTACTCCAGGGCCGCCTTTGTCCTACTGGTTCTTTTAGTGGCTCACCAATATCTTCATTGTTGCTATTCAGACTCCATAGCTCTTATGCGAGCTGTGATTATAAAAAGCAATTAATATCTTTCCTCTTTGCTTTTGGCCTTTCCACAGTTGAAGCCTATTCTGATATCTCCTCTTCTCCTTGTCTCCTCACTCCTGTAAGGCTTTCAATTTGTGTTCTTTAACCTCACAGTGTCAATTCTTCCTGAGTAATGTTTTCTATATAATTTTTGTTTCAATCTTCTCGAGTGTTTTTGACAGATCTGATTCTTTCTAGCTGTATAGTCCCCAAAGAGGACATAGTTTACTGGCTGAAATGAATGAAAGGACCACAGGGTTAGCTAAATATCACATACACTAGAAAATAATTCCAACATGCACTTTGGTTGCAAGAAAGGTTCTTATTTTACAAGGACTTTTTGGCTAGTGTGGTGATCTCCTGCAGCCACTCAATTTTTATTGGAAGGAAAAATTTGCAGCTAGCTCTTCCCCAACTTGTATTTCTGTAGTGGTCCCCCCACTTAGTTTCATTTTTTTAGATAATTTCTTATGCTTGAGAGAATCATTTAGGACTATAATTCTGGTCTCTGCTACAGACACTGCCCCTGGTAGATTATTCATTTGTAAGTGAAACAGGCATGCTCTCTGTACCCTCATTCTGGTGGGTAATAAAAATGTTCCATAGAATCAGAATAAGGGCAGACCACTTCTTCACCATGCCTGATATATCCTTGTATTTTGACAATTTCCTAGCAGCTAGAGTTCTCTTACAGTTGTTCTACTAAACTTTATGCATTGTCTCACATATTTTCCTAGCTTGGTTTTGGGGATGTCACATAAAACTATGTCAAAAACCTAAAGATGTCAATGTATGACACCTACTGCTTCTCTTTATTTACATAGTTACCCATTATATAACAAAATGAGTTTTTGGTTTTTTTTATTTTTAATGTAACGCATTCTTGACAAATCCATGTTGGTCATCACCTGTTCCCTTCTCATCTCTCAGCAGTTTTAGGATTCTTTTCATGCCTGGGTCGAGACCAGGTGCTGGTTTCAGGTGGCTCCAGCGGCCCCGGCGCAGGGCATGGCTGAATCCCTCAGCCCCAGGCAGGCGGGAGAGAGCCCGAGAAAAGCCTGGGTAAGGGAGGGCAAAACACTGCCTCGCAGCCAGGGCTGAGTGAGGGCAACCGGGGCAGAAACAGCCCTGTGAGCCCTGAGGGCAGAGTGGGAGGAGAGGAGGAAAGGCTCCAGAGCCCCAGTAAGGATGCCTCTTCAGTCTTTGGAGAGACCTCAGTCAGGCGTGAAAGGGATGAAGCTGAGCATGGGAAAAGTGGTGGAGAGCAGGGGGATGATGGTGTGTCTATTTTGTCTTTGTTTCTCAATGTCTGAATCTTTTTAAATTGTCAATAAATTCAATTAATTTTTTCTGAGCTGAGTCAGTTTTGCCCATGCTGGTAACTGGTAAGTGATCTTGTCTTTGTCTTGACTCATGAGACTTCCTATCATATTTTCTTCCTCTGCTCTCTTGAAGAGGGGAAGTGAGATAGTGGCTGCATGGCCAAGGCCAATGCATTGCGATGGTCTGCAGATATGTTGGTTCTTTGTTCTTAGATTTTTTTCAAGATTTGCATTTTGTCTGACTATTCCATAATTTCTTTGTTCATTTTCCCTAGTCTTCACTTTTCTTTTCTGTAAAGATATCTAGCATGTTTACTTTTTTTTCTGTATTCTAGTACCTTCCTTCCTCCTATCCCCCAGATACTCAGAAGTAAGTATTAAGTGTCCTGAAATTTTTATTTTCAAAGTGTTCTAGGACAGACTTCAGTTTATTTGAAAACATCTGATTTGCACCAAGATTCATAACTTTAGATCTCCCCTTAGGCTAAGTTAACATTTGACTAATTTCCTTCCTGGTACTGTGATAGTTATATTAAAGGTCCTTCTGGAGACTTAGACTCTCATCCAGTGCTTTTACTGTAAACCAGTTCAGAACCATGGGAGGTAGATGGGCAGACTACTTTTTGAAATTTCAATACACTTCATTTATCAATGCTGAATATCTGAAAGACTTGATGCTCACTTTCCACAGTTGATAGAAAAAAAAATCTTATCATGAAGACTGGAAATTTAAGTTCTAAATTGCTTCTTAGCTTTGTGTGTTATTTGAGAGTCTGAGCTAAAGGGATAGAATCTGACATCTGTATGTATATTTTTTTGTCATCCATACACTTGTCGTTGACTTCATAAATAGCTAGCCAAAGGGTGATGAAGAAGTCAATATGTTCTGCCAGTGCTACTGAGAGATATCCATGAGCATAGGGATAGTTCATCACCTAAGCCTTTTTCTGTTCCACCTTTTTTTCCTTCAAAGCAACAAAAAAACAGCTGTAAATGAATAGCAGGATCTAGATGTTTGTATAAATTAGGAGAACATTATCTCTTTGTTTCTTACAGCATTTTGATCCATGAAGAGCAAGAAAGAGTATAGCTGCAGGTTGCAAGAATATCTTGATATGTCTGTACTGAGCAAAGTAAACTGTTTTTGCTAGTGAAATCATCATGTATTCCATGTGTATGCAGCGTAAGTTAATATCTATGGCATTGTTGAAGATTGCAAAACAACAGCTCCTGATTGAAACTGTGTAGCCTGATAACTCTGTTCCACTTGGGTTAAACAAGATCAAATCCTCTCCTTTGTGGAAACCTTCAAAAAGATTTTTTGCAAATCAGACCTTGGTGTCTCAAAGGGCCTGGGTCTCCAAGACTCATCTGACAGGCACTGAGGTGGAAGATGAATTTACTTTTTGCTTTGTGTCAAGCCCTGCACAGAAGGTTTAGAACTAAGCAATGACACTTCTGGGGGAGAAGGAAGGTTTTTACATATTAGTTATCAATAAGCAGTGCTTATTGACAACAATAATACCAGACAGACAAAACAATACCAGACTCTGTTATTCTTATGAAAGACCACTCAAAAGACTGAATTTGGGCTGCTTGATTTTGGCCCAAATGATAACTTTGTCTATAGCTGTGCATGTCAGCACAGAATCTACATAAATATATAAAACATAAACATACAGTAAAAACATTAGTCAGATAGAAAGAACAGATGAGCCAGAGCAAGCACAGTGTGAAGCTATTTCAGCAAGGCAAATTTAAAGTAAACACTGAAACAAATGAGGTGGCAGACAACAGTACGAATGTTAATGAACCAAAAGCAATACAGCAGAAAACTATTAAATGCAGTTTTGGTGCATGAACAATATATTGCTTTAAAAGGTGCTTTCCTCTATTGGTGAATTGTAAAGATGTATAATTTAATGCAATATTTATGAAAAGTTCAGTTGAAATATCTCATTGCTCATCAGTGCTACAGGACTGTACTTGAGATAACTATGGAAATCTGTATATTTTGAGTTAGAATTTCAGGAATCATTCAGATTAATTTAGAAAACCACTATATTGGAATCATCAAGATGCATTGTGAATTTTCCTGAGGTTTTGCACTGTTATTATTTCAGTGCTCTGGTAATAACATCAGGATCTTAAACTGGAAGTGAAAAGCATTGTTAATTTCATAAGAGACGGCAGTCAGAGTGCCTTCAACTGGAGTAATTTCTTTGCAGGACTGACAGATTGTCAAGCCATTAGGAGAATTTCAGAGTCCACAATGCTCCCAGTACTTCCTCTATGAGTATCTCACAACCTTGGCTCTTCTGGACCTCCTTCCTTCCTGCCTGGGTTTGGGTCACAGTTGAAATATCTGAAAATGAGCTACTTCGCAGGGCAGAAACCCCTGTATAAGCAGACTGGGTACAGCTGAGCAAAGTTAAAAAGAGGTGGACTGCTTTATTTCTGGTGACCCAATACATTTGTGAAGCATTTACAGCAATCTAATTCTATGTCATCACTTGCATATTTTACTTGACACCCAATTTGCTTTGGAAATAGCACCATTGTGTCATAAAAGTGATGTATGTACCTCTTTTGGACATCTTCCTATTTTTATGTTCATGAAACTTGAAAGAAGTTGAAATTCATGCACTTCTAGCTTTCAGTTATCCCCATTTAATGTGTTAATCAGAAACTAAATAAAATAAGCTGGATCTCAAAGCGTGAAAACCAATTCAGACATGTACAGCACAAATTATGAACCTGCAATATATGCATCAGGTTTGCAGAACTTAGGCATTAAATAATTGCTTTATCTCATCAGATTTCAGGGGAATAGGTGATATTCTCTTAGTAAAATTAAACTAGTGACATCTGGGGAAGAAATACTGTCCAAAATTATATAGTTCCAGCATAAAATCTTGAAGCAAAAGCAAACCCTTTTATTATTGCTTCTTGCAACCTGGCCAACAATATTGCTCAGGAAAACAGAAGCTGCCACCCATCTGAGATACTATGAAAAGGATTTTGGCATATGCAAGGGCTACTCTACCTTCCCTGTGATATTTCACTACAGGTGAGCAATGCAAATCAAATGCAAAGCAGATTGTTGTGGTGCTTAACACTATTTCTAAGGTGGTCATGGTCAACTCCAGCCTTGAGAGGTGATGTCCAGAGAAAGTGGCACTTTGCATCACATTTGCATTTATTGTGGGCATTTTTTAATAAAAAAGCAAGACACCAAGCAGTAGAGAATCAGGATTCATCCTCCGAGCTCTGTCATGTGATCCAGCATGGCTCTTGTGTCACAACAGCTGTGCATCTTTCAGTCCTACAGCAGCAGATTTTCTTACAGTTTGCTTAAGACAAGCTGTCTCTGATGGCTGCTTCTTGTCTTGTTTTGGTGAAAATCCATCTGTCACCTACTTAGAAGATGGAGACATGGAGGAAAGGGTGACAGAAATGGGAAAACATAGCTAAGACATGAGATAACTAACACTGTTTATAGAATAAACTGTGCAGACAAAAATGGGTTATTTGAAAATACTAATAATTGTCTTTTATGTTAATTTTTCATACAGTCAAAACATAATTTCTTCAAGAAAGTTTTATGTTTAAAAACATGAGTTAGAAGATGTTGTATTTGAAACCTCTCTCTTAGCAGGTATCATGACCTGCAATCCAAATAAATATTTGAGACTACTTGGATTCCACAGGTGTTATATAAAACCAAATGCTGTTTTTTTTCAGCCTCTGACTTCAGGGAAAACGATTTGTCATTATGCAAACAAATATACATGGATATAAGTACACTCCTTGGTTTAAAGCTGCTATGAATTCTGTTGCATTTCTTTTACTTAGATTAGAAATTCCTGGTGTAATCTTTAACTCTTATCCAAAACCTACAGTGAATTTTATAGAATTAAAAGATAAACTGAAGCTGTCCCCAATAATTTTCCCTTTCTGAAAGCATCTTTGGGGTTGTTCTGATTCATAAAATTGTCATTACAAAACAGTACTATCTGAGAGTCGCACCCTGTAACTCCTGTGTTTCTAAAGACTTTACTCTTGGTACACTAATTGATTCAGACTCAGAGCATGACAATAAACAAAGTGTACCTCCTGACTGGGTAAAAACAGAGCCAAAATGCCCAGTAACTTTTCTTTCAAAAGAAAAATAGTTCTGTTGATTTTGAGCATACGGTACTTTAAAGATGAATAATCCTAAAAAATCAAAGAACTTTCTCTCACTTTCTTTTATGCAGTTTTAATATCTGTCCCTAATTGGTAGTTTTTGGTTGTCTTTTTATTTGTTGAAAATTAAAGTCACATAGCTTGAAATCACCTACATTAATCATGGTGTCTAGAAAATGTAATTGTCTGAATAAATAAGGGTTGTTTTATGATACCACTAAAAACTTGTATGACATTATTTGCATGTTATTCTCTGAACCTAATTTGCTGAAGGTTTTAGATATAGATTCAGTGCTTTGGTTTTTCAGACAATTTATTATTCAATATCTACCATACAATAGGAATTCTCAAAACTCTGTTAAAATGGTAAAACAGACCAAATCCTCAAACTTGCATCAAAGCCAGAATAAAACAATTTGGCCAAGAGAAGATGGGAGAAATTATATTAATTTCAGCTGCAAGTTTATGGCCAGACTGCAGGATGAGAGAGGAATAAATTGGTGGCTGTTTGATCTCAGTCTGCTCTAGAGAGCAAGGAATATTGAGCGCTACATGTGTATTGACCTGTTATATGTGGGACATTGTTGTGGTTTTTGTAGGGCTTTAGACATGTGGAAAAGAGAGGGACTAGTCTGTTTCATCTGCCTTGCTGCCTTCTTATTGCCCTGCTTCAGAGCAGATTATGTGTTCTGATCCTTCTCTGTGGGTACATAAACATTGCATTTCAGCATAATTTAGTGGATACTGTACAGAAGAAAATATCTAATTTAATGAAAACAAGCACAAAACATTACTGGCATTTAATAGGCAGAATGAGGAGAATTCGATTAACTGAGACAACTGGCTGTAGTATAACTGTTCTTGTCTCAGTGTCATTTCTTGCCACAGATATGAGTGCCAGAAATGACAAATTGATGTGGCACAATAAGAAACCACTCCCACTCTAAAAGAGCTATGATCAGTTCTTTTATATTTGCAGAAGAACACTTCCTACCAACAAGCTGGATAACTACACTGTGTCAGACCCAGCCGTTTGTTCCGTGCATCTGTCAAGTGCTAGTGTGGCTCACTCATAAAGCAGGGACCATTCAGTCTGGCATGGAGGAGCCTATGTGCTTTCCAAGGATGAGCACTAAGACAATGAACAAAGGTGTTGTACCCGATAATGTCAAGACCTTCCTGACAAATCACAGGCTAGGATAGGGCTGAAGCAACAGCTGTAGCATAGGCTTTCTAATATGGTTACTTTGATAACATCTATACTAATAGTTAATAGAAATGCCTATGGAAATAAAGTATTGTTCCACAACAGAGGTATTCTTCCTAAATAGACTAGAAGAAGGGTGCCACATTGTTTATGCCTACATAAGCCCAGATTTGAGGATCAGTGCTACATATAACTAATATGCAGATACAGTTGTAGTATCTCTGAGTTGTTGTATCTTTCCACAAAGAAATGAAGCAATGACAAAATGCTCTTTCTGCCTGTGGGGGGATGTTGCTAATGTCAGAATACTCTGGCAGGCAGTAATTTTGTGCTTGTTCTTTGTGTTAATGAGCATCTTTTTTGCTGTAACTCCAGATCTACATTTCCAGAAAGGCCACCTGAGGTGATCTTGACCTACAGGTGAAGGAGCTCTCAAAAGCTGCCCATGTCATCATATGCCTTTCACTCTGTATGTCTGCAAATCTCCAGGTCACGCTAGGAGCATCACCTGATTATTTTCTATTAAGAACATGTGTATGGACTGTTGCATGCATGCTCTAATTTGTATGTGAAGTACATATATCTAAGTAACCTAACTTAGATAGTTATAGAATAGACTTAGTTAAGTCCACTCTATAGTATAATAGAAGGACCTTCATAACCTCAGAATTATAAAAATATGTAAAAGCATATGCTCTTCAAGTTAAACAAAAAAACTTTCAGGCATTTTTGAAGGCTTTCATAGGAATGACTTGAGACACATTTCAGCCACTATATTGTACATATCAGACATGATCGGTTGTCATCACTGTCACAGCTGAGGAATCCGGAAGGGTAAAAGCAGACAGAAAAGAAGTCAGAATGTAACAATTGCAGCAAATTGTCAACAACTTATGCAAAAAATAGATTAAGGGCTACCACAGATGTGTGTGACATGCTGAAACGAGCGAAAAAATCACTGCAGTGACCTAAAATGAATACGTTATTCTATTTTACTATTCTAAATGGCTTTGTGAAGCAATGCTCAAAATTTTAGCATAACCTGGTCACAAACATCATTGATTTCAAAATGTGAAAAATGAGATCATTAGTCTCTTGGAAGCTGTGGAGGAAATGTACAACAGAGTTACAGACCTTTATGTAAATGTTTCTGAAAACCTGTTCTCTCCTAAATTTGGGTGTGTGGGGTTTAATTATGAGTAGGATCAAAGACATCTTGAAAGGAGCTATTCCTGTTTTATGTGTATGCAACTCCATCTACATTAATTATATCTCAAGATCACAGAAGTTGCTTACTAGCAATAATGATAGTGATGCAAATTATATTGTGGCATTCGTAGGCTGTTTCACTGCCAACAGAGGAGAATGGATTACCTTTCTCTGTGGCATTTAATTAGGGAATATAACCTTCCAGACCCTCTTTTGTGGCAAAAAAATATAGAACTTTCTCAATTAAAAAAAAACTTGTTGTCAAAACATTGCAGTCATATTCACAATGGGACTCTAATGCAAATATATTGGGGTTAAGTTCTCTGCTTTTGAATATCAGCATTATTGTGTCAGCTTCAATGAAGGATGTGTACTAGTGAATTTGGTCTTCATGTGAGGAGCATTTTAAGGATTGTCAGATTTCCCAATGATTTCACTGATTTTTTGTTGTTGTTGTCGTAAGTAAGTAATAGAACTGCTTATTTCTCTTCTGGGTGACATTCCATTCTGCTTGCATTTCCAAAAGGTTCTGGGAAAATCTGTTCCAAAATTTTCAGTTTTTTGACCAGTTTTTAAATTTTTTTTAAAAGTATTTCCAATAAGTTTTGTGAGTTCTGTCCCATTTCTGTAATTTCCTTTTTCCTAAAATTATGTTATGTTTTTGAAAGTTGTTTAATATTGGGGCAACATTTTCTGTTTCCGAGGTTTAAAATGATTCTTATTAATATATATTACGGTCCTGATCAGAAGCAATCATTCACCTTAGCTATAAAGAACAATATATTTCCTTAAGGGAAGTTAATTTTTTTTTTGGGGGGGGGGGAGGGGAAGAAACTTGGTGACTAGAACGTTTGCGTTGTATTTTGCAAGGTTAGTTGTCTCATGTGTGCTTTTCCAAATGCAGATAAAGAAGATTTTGTGGAAAGAAAAGGTGCACAAATGCTTAGACAGACTGTACTTTGAACGTGAAGGAAGATAAAAATCTCAGTAGGTAGGAGACCTATACAGTGAAAGGATAACTATGAGTAAAAGGAGAAAATGGTCATCTTTTCCCATGCCTTCTTCTTATCCCAGAGGGAGAAGGATCTACTTGCCTTTGTCACACAGTGGGATTGATAATGCAAAGGACAAATATTCTTCTCTACCATTATGTCTTTATAGGTCTCTTCCTGCTGTGCTTAAGCAGCACAAACTCCCACGGAGTTTTTCTTTGTAAGGACAAAATAATCAGTCTCTGACAGGGTAGAATCAAGGGACAGGTAGGGTAGCATTTACTCACACCTCCTGGCACACATATGGATCTTCTGCCAAGCAAATAAGTAAAGGTACATTTCTTAAGTCTGTAGCAGGTAGTATATAGAGGTAGTCAATGGGTTAGTAGATGGTGCCTGATGCAAATCTGATGAGAATAACTCAGTTTAAAAGATATTTACTGTCTTCCAAGAAGTGTGTAGACAAACAAAAGCAAATCACAGGAAATGCATGTAGAATTGCAAGGCTGGCAATTGTTTAGAGGGGGGGAAAAAAAGCCCAAACATATGCAAAACTATCAGACTCTTCTGAGTGCAGTGCAGTTTGGCAAGAAAGAAAAGAAGATAATGACCTTGGTTACAGAACAAGAGAAATCAGAAACTTGCACTGAAAATGTAATAACATCATAATACTAGTTAATATTATTAGAGTATTATTATAGAAGAATGTGATAAGACATAACAGCCATAGGTCACATCAATAATTTTCCATCCACACAGATCTTGTTTGAATGTAGAAGGGTTGCATATCCACATACCCAGGTTGAGCTTGGTTTACAACCAGTCAGAGCTGATGATAAGTAAGTAGGAGGGTGAAGAAAGAAAAGAAGTAAAAGCCCATCTGCAGTTATGTACTAACACATTAACCTCATCACACATCTGCCCAATGGTATACTGAGGAAATGTATTTGCATGCGCTCAGGTGAACTTTTTTGAAGAGGACCCAAATTCTGAATTAATGTGAAGATACTCTGAATTGTCTTCTCATTTGCCTCAAAGAAAATATCTGACAAAGCAGACATCAAATGAAGAGTTATTTGATCATTAATATTGCAAAATAATTCATTGCTAGTTCAACAATATTTAGGGCTAGTGAAAAAAATCTTTGTACTAGCTGTACCTTGGGAGGAAAGAACTAGGGCAACTGTTTTCTAAAATTGTCTATCATTTGTAATAGACCATGATATTAAAAAAGCATTTGAAGAGCTCAGGTGAGGAAATGTTTTATTTCTGTTTTGATTTAGCCTCAATACCTTCTATGTGGATTCGATTTTTTTTCCTACAAACATTTGTTTTTCTTCCTGATTTCATCCCTATTGTAAAAGAATACCAAAAGTTGTCGTTTCAAATACATGTGTATCCATGTTCAAATAAAGTAAAACATGGAAACCTGCTAACTGAAGAGGCAAATGTTTGTCAGTGAACATGTATAGGTTTTAATTATGAAGTTCTGAAATCTGATACACAGAGTTGAACCTAGGGTCTGTCAGAAACCAGGTGAATTTGGAAACTGCAAATGAAAACAATACCTTTAAAAAAAATCTGCCTAGGACTGGCACTATTCCATTAAAAATGCTGCTTGTTGAGTTTCCAAGATTTAGAGTTTTTATATTACTTTGTTAAAACCTTGGATTACCCACCACCCCAGTTCCTTGCCTTCTTCATGGGAGCTTCAAATAGGCTTAGTAGCTGGACCTCATACTAGAAGTGGAATTATTTGATTCATTTTAGTCTTTTTTGCAAAGGGATTAATATTTTGTGTTTTGATTGGGCCTTATTAAAACTAACATGACAGGGAGGCTTTTGCTGACCCTTTGTGCAGATGTGAATTTTGCCCTAGAGGTAGACACAGGAAAATACTAATTTCTGTAACACATTTGTTTTTCTGGTCTGCGAGGACTTCCAAGGTGCTGAACCTTCAGACAATTTGCTCCTATTCCCTCACAACAGTTTAGGAAGCATGTGCATTAGAAAAAAAGGACTTCATAGCACTATTTTTTTCCTTTATGGATGTTAATATGACTGAAGACATTTTTGTGAGCTAGTTATATTTTAAGGTGCACTAGGTGCTCTGTTGCCTCTTTTACGCATCCACTGTTCATTTTAATATTTTCTAAGAGCATCTGTAATATGTGATAGGTGTTAATGTCACTTATAAAATTAAATTAACTAGGATGTTCTGAAATTGTCTTTAAAGGTCAAATTGTAATAATCTTATACAGAGTAGTGCTTTTACTCAGAGGTAGGTCTAAATAAATCGATAGCACTATAGATGAAATAAGGTTAGATACATAAAAGCACTTTGACACCACATACCCTCCAAAATGTACTTATCAGTGCCCAATTTAACAGATTTAGATTCTCAGAATCCTTGTTCATTTCCTGAAAATTTTGAGACATGAAAAATTTACCTTCTAAAATATCTGCTTAAATTTTCCGTCAGTATGATTTCACAGTAACATAGAGATTTACTTCTGAGTGGTCAAAAGACTGGATGGTATGTAATATATGTGTATCGGATTTCCTTTATTTCCCTAGCTACTACTGTTCTACTATAAACTACTTGTTCCTCTACTTGTATCACAAAACTGTATCCCAAAAATATCTGGAGCAGAGAAAAGTGCTCCAGTCATCAGCCCCATGAGTACTCTGAACTATGGCCTTCTCAGTCTTTCCTATTAGCTGTTGTGTTTGACATAAGCCTTTAAACTTGCTCGAAGCAAGGACTGAAACTTTAATACTGCTCTCCAGAGGCAATAACTGTAATCTGTGCTGCTGTATTTCACTTATCTGTTTGTATAACTCCTTTTTAGGCAAAGTAGAAACTATCAGTAGAAGGATTGAAAAAGACCCACACCAACACATCTGAGAGTTCAGACCTCTCAGCTGACAGATGTATACACAAGAAGAATCAGTAGGAAATTTTGGAACTTGTTGCTTCTTTACTCCAAGGAGTCACTACAACAATTCAAAGTACTAGATGTTGTACGGTTGCTGTAGAAATGGAGTGATCCACCGTACAAACCACACACATTGTGACTGAAACCCAAAAATATGGTGTTTAGCAGGTCCAGGTAATATAACATTAGATGTCTATTTTTGATTGTAGTCTTAACAGTGTTTTCTCAGATCACTCTACTGGTTTCCATTGTGTCCTTTCTTCAGTGCTTAATTCTTCCCAAGAATTGTGTTGAAAGAGATTTGGCTTATTGATGGGAAACCTCTAGGAAAGAGTAGTCCTTAGAATTTGGCTGATATTGCAGACTTCTGGGAGCAGCACAGATAGCATCAGTAAAGAAATACCCAAACTAGGTATGACTGGATTAGCACACCTCCTAGAAACCATAAAGATGCACTGTTGACTGTAGTATGTCCTAGTAAAAACCAAGACAAGTAAGACAGGCTGAAAAGACAGAAGGGTACCAAACCAAGAGGGTTAACCAAAGTTTAACATTCAGGAATCTTCTCCATGGACACCCGCTTGCCGTGGGGGAGAAGCTTGCATGCCCTTATGAGGTTGCGAGCTGTGCTGGTGGTGGTTCATGCCTCCGGTAGGGTCTCCCATGCTAGTCAGGTCTCAACTGAAGGGTCAGACAAA
>JAWWEE010000074.1:68900927-68938559 GCA_035221455.1 Xenops minutus
GTTTGTGTTTTTTTTTCCTTTTTATTTTTTTTTTTTTTTTTTAATAAAATTTGAGGAACATTCACACATAGTAATATACTGGATTGATAGGGAATGGCCCTTCTTTGCTTGGTGCAACTGCAGTTACCTTTTTGTAAAAGCAGAGTAGATCTTTTTTATGAAAGAAAACTCAGCAATAAAGCATCTGTAGTTTCCTATAGCCACATATGTAACCTTGGGGTTTTAAAAAGAGTCAAATTTTAGTTAAAAGAATCATCTACCTTTAACCAAAATAATTTTACTTTGCAGACAAAATGTGGACCAGGCCAAATGACTTGTACTAGCAGTTAGGTTATAGCAAGTAGACAAAGTATCCACAAATCTGCTTTTGCAGCCATGTAAACAACTAAATCTCAGACTTTGAGCAGACTGAAAACCTACCCACAGAGAGTCACCAATGCCCAGCTGACAAGCAGTAGACTCTGCTGCAACTCAATAATGGTTCTTATTGTGGTGGAGCAGTAAGACCCATCAGAATACTCAGGGTTTGGATGCCCTTTTTTTTTATTTTTTTAATTTTTTTTTTTAAAGTTCTGCATTTTCCATGTTCATAAGTAGATTTTACAATATTTGAAAAATGTTGTTTTGTTCTTTATAAGAATATTATGACTGTACCTTTAGCTGTGCCTTCCCAAGGTCAAAAACATACTGGCCAGGGACAGCATATTTTTACTCTATTTTAGGGAAATACTAGGGTTTCTTCAATTGCAGTTCCACACTATTGTTTAAGTGGCCCACAGCATAGAGGACTGCATTTAACTCATATTTCTCCTCCTTGACAAGACAATTTGTCTACAGACTAACCTCACTGAGACTGGGATATTGACTGTGGTGGGGTTTTGTACCTAAATGGCAAAATAAACATCCAATCAATAATATGTTTTCTGAGCAAACCACAGAGTGTTACACTAATTTTAGCAGAGTCATCAGAACAGTAGCAGTAACAATTTTTTACAGGATTAAAATTGCTTAATTGCAATTTAATGAACATTTGACAAACACATGTTATTATGGACTATACGGGGGTGGGGGGGGGAGGGAAATCTTTAGTAATGAAGAGGAAAGAGGGATTGGAAAAAGGACAACCTAAACCTAATATTTTTTTACTAGATTCCTGGGTTTACTTAACTGCTTTTCCAGCTGCATAAAATTGATGTATTTCCCTTTCAGGGAAAGGTAATATTTGCGATACAGAAGGCAATTTTCAAGCTGTCTGTGAGGAACTCTGGCCTCCTATTAAGATATCTAAGCAAAACATCTTGCTTTGTATACACTGTGCTGTACAGCACTTCTCTCTGTCTCCGTGGTCATCTGGGGGTCATTGTACTGGTGGTTTACTTGAATGCATTCCTGCAGCCTGGATTCTGCTTTAAACTAAGACAGATGTTAATGAGCTGTTACTGACTTCACCAGCAAGAGATAGCAAGACGATTTTTCCCTCTTTTTCTGAGTAGAAATGGCAAATAAGAGATTTTGGGAGATTCAGTTGCTGAAAGAAATGGAAAGGGTGGAGATATATATGGTATATTTCTATGTAAAATGGGAATATTGACAGAAGAAAATCAGCTAGCCTTGATGATATTTGAATCAGGCAAGTACATAAATTGACCCATTGTGAGTTTCTCTGTTCATTTGGAAATTCAAACATGTATCTACATTCCCCAGAAAGACTACACTTTTGTAATGCATCAAAGCATTGTTCCATGCAAGGCTGAACTCACTGCTGTCTAAAAAACAGATAGATCAAAATTTTGGGTAGCCTTAGCTTGTTTCACTATTTGTAAAAATGAGAAAAAAATGCAAATAAACTCAAAAGCACAACTTTTATGCTAATTTATCGGAGTATTTAAGTGCCAAGTTGTTAAATATCAGTTCTCTCAGGTATTATGAAAATTTTCTCTTGCTTGTTCAGTTTGAGGTGGAAATATTGTCTATGTATCTTCATATCCAATATTGAGTTTACTGCTGTTTGAGGGCTTTGGAATCTCAGAGGCACAAACCAGACCTTCTGAAGTGCAGTAACTTTAGTAATATTCATGCACTTTACTAGCTATAAACTAGAATCTACTCTTGCTGTTCTCTTTTCTTTTCACTTTTATGTTTTTAATCGCATTTTCCACTCCTGCCACTTCAGGTAATATGACTCATGTTTCATCTGTTAGATGTGAACAAAATATTTGCTTTTTTATTGTTATGCAGATCATTGATATTCTGCCATATCTCCACTGATAGTTCAGAAGACATTAGGGGACTGAATATAAGATAAACTAACATTTACTTTACATGAGCTCCCCATGAAGACAATCAATTGGGCAGCGAATGAGAAATTGTTTGTTAGTCTGCAGCAGTCTTAGAAATAAATATACTGATTCTTTTAAAAGGTTATAAACATTGCATGTATAACTCTTAGTGCAAAAACCTTTAAACAATTGACAATTGCAAGAGTATTTTTTCTTTCCACCTGTTGTAAATGTTCATGTGGTCTGGAATATTAGGATATTAGTGAGGAATCTCACCTGAATATCATAGAACTTCGACTTGCCACCTTTAAAATTGGATACAATGGGAAAATATAAAAATTGTGGATACTTTTCTTTTCCAAATACTAAAGTGCAGACATTCCACTGGAACTAGAACGTTGTGTATTCAATCTTATGTCTGTAGTGTGTATTGGGAGCATGAATGGTTGGGATAAAAGCAGATTAAATAGTTGCATAGTTAGTAAACACCTTTCATATTGCAGGTTGAATGAGGGAGAGGGGTTTGCTTGGGATAAAACAATATCATGTAATTAAAGATATTTTCAGGGAAGAACATAGTGAAGGTTGAAAAGGTGAGCTTAATTCTGCCATTTTCTAACTCCTAAGTATTTGATTTTAGAATCCTAATACAGTTTTTTTTTAATATGGAACACAAGAGTTCTCATGGCAGCTACTTTCTCTAGTGTTTGTTTCAAAACTAAAAAAAAAAAAATGTTCAATTTCTCCTCACAGGTATCATTTTAGCTAAGCCTTTTGTTTTGTGTCTTGGCAATACAGATATTAAATTTGAGAGACCTAAACTTCCATTAATATTCCAAGTGTAGCTGTAGTAACTGAGGGTATGAAAGAAATATGATGAGTTTATCTGTTAGAGGTTCTGATGCAGCTTCTGCTCTCTAGGAATTAACTTATTGTTGGCAAGAAAAATGAATTAGAAATTCATGTTTGATCTGTAGCCAGTAATTTCCAAATCTTACACAATTTGTGTAAATATCTGTGTGAATGAGTGTGGAAGACACACATGGAACAGAGAAACTGATTTGTTTTCTGACTTAATTAAAAAGCTCCAAGCTAACAGATTAAAAAAAAAACCCAAAAAAACCTCTTAGATTTCTCTCTGGAAGGATAAAGAATTACTCCCAAAATAGAATTTCTATTACAACCTCCATACTAAATGTTACCTCTGTATTTCAGGAGAATGTCTGGTGCCAGATATTGAAAGGAAGGTGTAGTCTCATAGCAGACAGTTAAATGATCATTTTGCCAAAAGAGAATTTTTTTTTTTTAATTGGCAATGGTAAATAGCTGATTCATGTCCAGAAACATGAAGGAGCTATATTCCATATTATTTTATGCTGGCATAGCTGTCAGTGATCTTAACCCCATTTTTTCAGGTAGCGGAGGTCTGGGGAATCTCATACATTAGAAAAAATATATGGATATGAGCAATAAGGAACATAATGTGATGATGCTTGAGGGGATTTTTATGAGGCCGGCCTGGAGCTAATAAGTGTTTTCATACCAAACTGATTCTTGCAGAACTTTCATGCCCATTTACTCAGGCTGTGTTCTGTGCAACGAGGGTGAGGGAACATGAGATAAAACAGAGTGGAGTAGCCAGTCCAAGACTTTGTTGGGCTTTATGGGTCCAGCTTTTGTTCTAGCCACAGTTGGCAGTTAGCAGAATTGATGGCTTCCTGAGGATCCCACTTCCTCTGCTCTAGGATAGAGCAGGTTGGTACTGAATCATCCAGGCCAGGTCCAAATGCCCTTTGCTCTTATGGCTCTCTGCTTCAGCTTCGAGGTGTGATAAATGCCCAGACACGGCCACTGTAATTGTCTGGCAACCTGTCATCCACAGACAAGTGACATTTGTCCTGAGTTTTCCAGCATGTTCCTGAATGTCCATAATTTCCTGCTATGAGTGAACAGAAATGCAATTGGAATTAGGTTCTCTGTCATGGTAAACTGTATTAAAAAGCACCAACCTACTCTGCAAAAGTGTCCAGTGAATTCCATGTATGTCTTTTCCTGAGCTGGTGATATTGAACCCACATGGAAAGAAAAACAACCATACACAGGGAAATCATTAACTTTTGATGTGTAGCTGGACAGATCCAAGCCCAGCTCTGTGGGCTGGCTGCCTTTTTACTCTGTTCAGTGTGAACACTAGAGACTTATTTCTTCCCCTGTTCCTCCTCACATGCAGGACTCAGAGTAGGATAGCTTTTATTTGTACAGATAAACTGCAACACTAAGAAATCAAATGATTCACTAATTTCAGTGGCAGTAAGCCTTATTTTCTTATCCTTTAATCTAGCTATCCTACCTTCTTCCCTGTCCTACTCTCTTTCTGATGGTACGAGGAGCCTACTCTTATTCCCAATTTCCTTAAAACAATAAAGTATAGCATCACCTACCTGCCTGTGACATCTTGAGCTCACTGGACTTGATGTAGATACGACAAGATATCCATAAGCTCCCCATTGTATTACAAAAGGCAAAACACAATACAGGGCAAATATGCTTCCTTCCAAAAACTGCTATCACAAGGAGAGCAGTTATCAAAATCTAGGACATAATATGTTGCCTTAGTCTCACTCACTCACTTTTGCTTCTGTGTCTTTGAAAGCTTTTCTTCCCCATGTTTTTTCCCATGCAAATACCTTCCCCTATAGTCATGACAAGTAAAGGAAAGTCTATGTCTAAAACAAATAAACAATTAATATTAATCAAATATTTATGAGCATGCTTTATGAATATTTATGAAGAATGTCAGTAAGATGTAAGATAAGAATCAGTTATAAGCTCTTTGTGTAAAAGTAAGAATATACTGTAACTGTTAATTCTGTGGCTACTATGATTAAGCACCTTTACAGCTGAGTGAACCTTTCAAATTTTTTATTTGCTTGGCGGTAGGCTGACTGAAATAAATTGTAAGTCTGGCAAAATGTTTTGGCCGAGAGCAAACTAGAAATCTCATTTCAAAATATCAGAAAAAAATTTGGTGTTTTGTTTTTAAATTTCCAAATCAGGTTTTTACATCAGATATACCAAAGTGTAATTAAAAAAAAAAAAAAAAAAAAAAAAAGAGCATTCGATTCTTTCCAGAGACACAATAAAATTAGTTTTTAGTTGATACAGAATGCATATTCCTGAATTTTTTTTTTTACTAGTCTAACCAAAAATTCATACTGAAATTGAATCTAGTTCTCCAAATTATAATATTTTATATAAAGCTCCATTGGTGATATAGTATGACTTTTGTATTTCTGTGTGAAAAGGAGGATTTATTTTTCTCTTGTCTTTGCACTTCAAGATGCACCAAGAGTTCTTGATTACAGCAGGTCAACTTTTAATGGCTGTAGGCTAGCCTGGTTAAATCCAGGATTGAATTCAATGGTATGTTTTTAATACTAAATTTACTTCAGCAAGAAACAGATTCTTCCTGTCTTGGATGATATTAATTGAGACGGGATGTCTTTCTGAAACTATGCTTATGGTTATGCAGCAGTTATGGGTGGAATACAAATTCTTTTGCCAATGATATGTGGGAGGTCAGTCTAGATGAATGTGTGTGGTTTCTTTTTTTTTTTCCTCTGATGTTAAAATCTAGGACCAAGAACAATTTGATTTTTGATCTAAAATATCTTTTTTTTTCTCTCACTAGATAGCAAAACTCTCTATCAAGGACAGCTGATTTTATAATTTATCTCTATCAATCTGAAATACAATTAGTTTACGAAGATGATCACATTGATGATGATCACACACAGTGATAACAGTGTTTGGTCACAAGTTTAAGTGCCCAGTTCCAGAATACTTTCTGAGGTGGGTATTGTTATGTGTCAAGTCACTTCAATGCAATTGATGGTGCTGTTTATGAACCTGAAGCAAAGATCCTTAGTAACTGTGCAAAGACAACTACTGAATTTATGGAACTTCAGGTCATACCACAAATGAATTATCATCAGGTATTAGAAACCTGGACCCAGGTGGGTTACTTCAGGTCCTTCCGTCTTTGGCAGTGTGCTAGCGTACACCAGCACTGCTGGGGGCGTCAGTGCTGCATGTGCAGTGTGAACCGGCAGTGGACAAAACCTGCTGGAGTCCTGAGACTTGCTGCCTTTGTGGGTCACATGGGGCAGAAGGAACCTGTCTTTGCACTGGGACATGCCACAGTGCTCAGGAAGGACACACCACAATGCTTAGGAGGGACACGCCACAGTGGTCAGGAGGGTCACGAGCTGTCTAGTCTACCCGGATCTTTCCTTGGGATAGAACTGGAAGGACAGAGGAAGGAACATATACTGGACTGACGAGACACTTTGAGGGTAACAACAAGAGGCACACTCCAGGTTGGGGTATGACGGAATGACCATTAAAATGGTGCTGGTTTATATAAGGGCAGCATGGAACTTTCTGGAAAGGGGGTTGAACTTGGGAGGAGCATGCAAATCATCCTCCATGAAAAGAAAGATAGGGGAGGATCACAACCATAAAGGGTATATCACAAGGGTGGAGATAACCATATAAGGAAAGGCTCCACAGTGGCAAAATCTGACCAATCAAGGGGCGGGGACAACATGAGGGAGAAAACCAAACTCCATTTTGTATAGTATGCAATAATGATATTACACTTTACAACTGTGAATTCATAACCTAGGAAACCCGTAACAACGTGATATACGGCAATAAACTTTGTCTTATATGAAACAGCTCTTGCTTGTAGCTCTCCATCTTGACACTCAGTCTTGTCAAGCAGTTTCGTAGTCTTTCTTCCATTTGGCGTAATTTCATACTCCAACACTGGACCAGACATGGATCCCAGGCACAGTCAGATGAGAAGGTGCTGGGAGCTTTTCATGGAAATCATTGTTTCTTGGTGTGCTTGGGAGTTAAGAGTGGAACCTCATCTCCAGCCCAGCCTCAAGGAGGCACTTGAAATGCCAGTGACTTCTGTTTCCTCTGAATGCCTGTGGTCCACATAGAGGTGGTGATTTGAGAGCTGCTCTCAGCAGCTAATGACTGGGGAGGGAAAGCAGTGGAGGTTGCACCCACCCCTGACCCTGCCACATCCTTCCTTGCTCTGCTATTTGCACGGGGCTGTCCAGACTTAGTTCTGTGGACTGGGGAGCTTCTGCCCAGCCACATAATGGTATGTTCTGCTTGGAAAGTCAGCTCCTTGTAACCATAAACACTCTATTTGGATAAGCAGCACAAGGACAGTTAATGGTTTTGGAGCTGTATTAACAACTGATTAATTTTTTTTTAGTGTCTTCTATATTAGCTTTGTTTTTCTTCACTAATTGCTAAGGAGCTACCATTCATCAGCTGTCTCATAGCCTGCACAGCTCACCACTTAATTGGGACGTTGATTCACTCATATGGTCCAAACTGAGATGAAGAAAAGTATCTTGGTAGATGTATACTCATTATATAGCATGTGAGCAGTACTTGTATATGTCAAAAACTGCTCTCTGCTGTCCTCAGAAAATGGTCTCAAACACTAATAAAAAGTTTTCTTGTTACCTTTCAACATCAGTTCAAAGAAGTCGTTGGTGTCTGCATAAAAATAAGTTTTGCTGCAGAGTGATTGAATTTTAATAATCCCTTAGATTTTAGGACTTCAGTTCCAGTTTATTCCTGTCTTACTTTCTTTCTACCTCCCTCTTTCAGCACTTTCCCCCTTAATCTCTTTCTCAGTAGGAGAAAACCTGCCTCTAGGGTACAAGTAGGAGGAGCAGAGAGCATGAAGGATCAAGCTAAATTAGGATGTCTTGAAACACAGAGGGTCACAACCCCACATTTTTCTGAGAGCAGATTTCCTGCTATTGACTCTGTAACACTAAGGAGGATTCAAACTGATTTAATTTTCAAGCCCCCCTGCCCACTCTCCCCCCTACATTTTTCTTTTTCTCTCTAGACAACAGATGTCAATGTCTTTTTAAGTTGCTGATGATTAACTGCAAACACTGCACTGTTAAAAACTCCCAGTCACATTTTTCAAAACCTTCAGAAATGTAACTGATAAAGTGCACACCACTGCAATGAACATGAGCTTATTGCAGGTTTTTTGAAGTGGGATACTTATTTTTCCCCTTTTCCTTCCTGCCTTGTTTCAAATACATTTAAATTCCTTCTAAAATATATGCACTCATTTATTAGAGTAACATATGCAAAGATTTATCAAAATACTGGGATTTTGTTTGCTTGTTTGTTTTCTGGGAGGAGGAGTGTAGTCACTTTTGTGTGAATATGCAGCACAATGAGCTTTGAAGGAATAGCTTTTTTTATGAGGCTGAGATCTATCCTTGCTACTAATTTAACTTACTCTGACCAAGGGCATAAATTTTTCGTAGTACATCTACTCAAGCCTTGCCAAGGTGGTATATCCTCACATATGTGAAAGGGATAATAGAAATATGAAAAGAGAGTTAACCCTGCTTTTTTCTGACTCTGCTGTTTTCTGAATATTTCCTTATATTGAATCTTTTCTATTGCTGGAGCTTTATTTCTTTATTAAGAAGGAAGAAAAAATAAAGATCCCAAAGGAAGTATAATAATTTATTTCCTTGCAATGCACAAGCGCTGTGTATTACAAAGAATATACATGGGGATGATCTGATGCAAATTATATACAATCTTTTTTGCACATTTTTTAAATATTAGTGTGAAAAATACAGTTTTCAGGGGAAGTGGGTAGTTTTTTTTTTTTTTTTTTTTTTTTTTTTTTTTTTTTTTTTTTTTTTTTTTTACTTATTCCATTGTGTCAATAACCTCCTCTCCTTTGCTTTTCTTGTTTGTTTTGGTGTATTTTATGTCTGCTTGTTTCCTAAATTTTATTTATTTATTTATTTATTTATTTTATTTGCTGTCTTGTGTTTTTTAACCTTCCTGCACAGCAGATAAAGAAGGATTGCTGCTACCTGCTAAGGTAACAGCAATTATATTTCCTCCCCTGTTTGATTCAGAAATTATCTAAATGTTGGAACTGCCAGAAATCTCCTGAGAAGACTGTCATTAGGCCTGTGGCAGATCAGTTAGAGTCAATGAAAAGAAATACAAGTGTAGCAATCTGTTGCAAGAGGTGAGGGACTGTGGTTAATGCTACTGTAAAAGGCTGGAAAAATCAGCTAGAGCGTGATCTGTCTAAACTGAGATTTTAGTCTGGTATATTCTTTAAACTTGAGCTTAATATTATGTACATGTTCAAGTCAGCAAGCTCACTTGCACAGCGTACGAAGAAAGGCATTTGCACAGAGCTTTGCAGGTGGGTGTTGTGGCAATGTGAAGTCTTCACAGCTGTTTGGTTTTGGGTTTTTTTCCTCCCCTGTCTGCAGTGCTGGTAAGATTTGACTGGCATGTGCTTCTTAAAGAGCTATCAGAAATAGCTATCATTATTGTCTAGGTAAGAGTACTGACTTTTTAAAGCTACAGTTGGACTGATTAGCTGAGCCTTCCTTGTGGGCAGATGAACTAAACTTCCACCCCCCAGTACAGTGCCCTGGTATCTCACTGCTAACTAATGGTCTGAGAAATTCCCGTGACTGTTGTTGGGTATTTTTAAGGAGAATATTGAAAGCTGTGGGACCACACCTGTGGATCACTTCTGAAGCCAGAGACATTTAATCTAAAAGTATCCACCAAGGTACCTGCAGGGCTGCTGCTGCTCCTGCCCACTCTTACTCCCCAGCATTCCCTTACATGGCTCAAGACACAAAAAAGTATCAGTGGGATGAGGACATTAATGTGGTAGAAAACTAAAAACGTGCTCAAGAGAAGGCAGAGCTTTGAGCAGGGGAGGGGGAATAACAACCTCTGAGTGCTCTGTTGCTACTTCAGCAGCAGGTTCTGAGTTTTAAGCTGCTTCTAGGGTTTTCACGTGATTCTTGTTTTATGGAGGTTTTTTTGTTTAGTACCCGAAATGCTTTAGTAATAACACTTTAGTCTCATTTTTACAAAGGCAAGTAATTTAAAACATATTGCTGAGGCCAGTAACTGTTGTTAAAAAGCTACTGCCTCCATGGAAATGGGAAAAGAGAATAATAATTTTAGGAAATTTTTAGTGAGTTAATTAGCAAATGTATATTTGTAACACACAGAAGGAGGTATATATAATCAGTTTGTTCTTCTTTTCTTGACATCTCTTTGCCAATACTCACTTTTTAGAGTGGAAAGACACTCTGAGGGAAAAAAAAAAGACATACAAGAATATTTTTAAAGAGAGCTTAAAAGAACAAAATATTAGTGTTGGGGTTTTTGTTTGTTTTATTTTTTTTTTTTTTAATGAAAAATAATCCCACTGTAGCAGTGATTAGCCTCCTAAGGACGTATACTATTAAGCTGTCTTCATGCTTCTTGGGTGACCAAAAGGGAAGGTACTGTACTTTCATCCTCTTACCTAATGCAACAGATCCAAGGTATGCATCAGTCAGTTATTAATGCACACCATGTTAAGGCTTAATGCTATTGTACTTGTTCTCTTTCAAGCTCCAGGCTGATTGTACAAGAAAATGCTGCAGAACAGCCTTGGGAGCAAAAGTCACGGTTAGGGATTATGTTCAAGCATTGAAGAAACTGTAAAAACTCTTTTGTTGTTTTCCTGTTTTTTTGTTAATAGAGGACTGCTTTATTGGTTACTTTCAAGTAAATTTCTCAGTCATCTTTAGAAAAGCTGTTTTCAGCCACCTACATGTCTCAGAAGGAAAAATAAACTAGGCTGAATTTTACCTGCTTTTCATATATCACTGTGATGTCAAAGCAGCTGTTTATTCCTTAATGTGCCCTTCATTTTTCTATTGAAACAGCTTAATGCAATGTATTGGTTTTGTTGTTTTTTTTTTCTTCTTTTTTTTTCTAGAAGTTTGAAGCTTCCTAACAGCAAATAGTTCACTTCTGAATAAAGCATAGAAAGGCATCTCTGATGGTTTCATTATCTTGTACATCAAGACTGGGCATTAAGCACATTAAGTCAGTGCTTCCAAAATGAAGGGAGGAGAGCAGAAACCTCCCCATGTAAAGAGGGGGATGGAAGGGATATTTTCCATGACATCACCAAGAGAAATGAAAAAGAGTAGAGTGAGAAAAAAGAGCTCACTAAAACTGAAATATTTCAAATTATTTTATCCATTATAAAATGTGTCTTGTTTGGAAAAAGGCTGTGTTTGTTAAAGACCATTTCCCCCACTCTTTCAACCAGCTCTAGAAAAGAGCTTGTCCACTCTGGTGTATGTGTGTGAAAACGCAAAGGCTTCTGGTTTGAACTTTAGAATTCATTTGGGCACAGAAGAGAGGTTGGATAAGGAACAGGGTATTTGTTGTTCCTGACACAGTGGTTGGTCCATCTCCTGTTTGGCATAGAAATAGACTGAGAGAATGCATAAAAGCACATTACTGGGCACCTCTGTGGTGTCTGGCCAGGAGCCCATTTACTAGCCATACACAAGGACTGTCGCTGAATAGAAATGGGGAACTTGGGAAGCTCCTCTGCTGGGCAGGGAGCTCTGTGGTACTGACCTTCCCTCTTCCTTCTCTTGAACCAGACTGAAGGTATGGCAGTTCTGTCACACCTGGCCTCTATTCATTGTGTTTTAACCAGCTGTCTCTTCCAAAAAGTGGAGGTAGAGCAATAAGGAGAAAAAAAAAAAAGATTTGTAAAATAAAGAGCTCAGGCTGTTCTGTCTGTACCGCCCTGGGTAATACAGCCCTGGCTGTATCTCTAGAAGGGAGTCTAAACAAACCTGGTGTGGTATCAGGCATAGTTTTATGCCAGTCCTTATGACTCTTCATGTTATTGTTATCATGCTATACTTATATCTTAAGAGTAAGTAAATTTAATCCTCTCAGAAATACCAGCTACCTTAACTAAAATCAAGCTGCAAACATGCTTTAAATCTGGACCCCTGCAGATGCTTCTCTCTGATCATTACTTCACAACAACTTCTGGGAAAAAAAGCAGAATTATGCTCTAATAGATTAGAAATAAAGAGAAAAAAATGGCCCTGCTGCTGTATTTATACTTCATACAATATGTTTTTAATATGTTAAACATTAAAGAAAATAGATCAGGAGCCTATGTTGATAGATTCACCTGTGGGGAGTTGAAATATGAGTATTAATTCATCTTTTGAGGTTTAGAGCTTAGGATGCTAGTTGAATATTTGCCTTTCCCCCACCTCCACTCATTTCTATAAAAGCACAGTTTTGTGATTACAGGAAGGCCTTAGGAAGGAGTTGTGTGTGTGTGTGTGTGTGTGTGTGTGTGTGTACTTTTTTCAGAAACATAACACTGATGAGTACTTCTGTTTGCCCAAGTGAAACTAGATTCAAGGAACAAATATCTGCTACACATCTCTCCCGTGGGATGAATAACTTATACCAGCATTTCTATATAAATGTTAATAATGTGTCTGATGTGATGACTATTAAGCAATTTTTGTGCTGTACCACAGACCTCAACCACAAAAATCTGCTAAATGAAATCTTATCTGTCATCTTCTTTTCCAGGTTGCAATTATTATTATTTACTTCTTTTGGCTATGAAGTGACAAAAAAGGTTGAGACTTTTTGAACTATGGTGAACATCTCTATTTCATAGTTTCATAATTCATGAACTCCTTGTCTGATTTACTGCAAATTTGGTAGAAAAATCCTATCTCAGCTTGTGACCTAGACTGCAAATCTTGAGGCCAATATGATTTGTGAATCTGGAAATTAGAACTGGGGATAGGAGCCAAATTTTATCTTATAATGAAAATCCACATTGTAGCCTTAACTAAGGGGACTCTTGCTGTTCCTTAATATATCCTTCCCAACCCTTCATGCTTTAGAATACAGGCATATGAAGAACAAATATTTCTTTTGGTATCCTGTGCTTATTTAAAGATCCTCAAGTGAAATAAAGTGACAGAGCTACCCAGACGTCAGTACATCTGATTTATACTATCCTCACTGTGCACTCAGTGTTAAAGAATACTGTATGGCCATGACGCGCTACCACTCTGTTTTGCAGAAATCTCATCTTTACAGAAAACAGAATACCTTTAAAAAGGGAAAACTGTCAGTATGACCTAACCTGTTGCTTGTGCAAAGCCATGTGAAAGCCCTTGCTGGAAGTGCTTTTCTTTTACTTTCTGTTGAAGCAGACCTGCAGTAGGGAAGTTCATGTGGAGGGGTGCATCATGAATCTTTCCACCGTTCCATAGTAAATGGGTTCTTCCTTGCTGGGTTACAACCATTTTGTTTAAATCTTGGAGTTAATATTTTGTCATTTTATCTGCCTTTCTTGAGTATGTTAGCTTCCACTTTAACACAGTGGCTTTTATAAGTGAGATGAATAGTTGTCATCTTGGTTGTGTCCTGAGGCATCTTCCAAATATAATTATAAAATGTGAATGTAATGGCTTTCTTTTTTTTTTTTTTCTGCACCAGGTCTGTAGAATGATTATTTCAGCACAGAATACTGTATCAGTTTATTATAATGTCAGGTGCCAGTCTTTTGACTGAGACCTGGAACCACTTATTTTTCTAATAAGATATTGTACACTATTTGCAGTTTCAGTATTCTCAGTGTTAGCAATGAATGAAAAACACAATCAAGGCAAGAGTGTTTCAATATGTCAAACTCATTCTAGTCATTATCAGAATATGGTGAGATGGAGAAGGACAATTTCACCCTGGAGAAATCACTGTAACCTATATACAGCATAGAATTAAGTTATAAAGAGCAAGTGGATGTACATATTTGGTTTCTAGATAGATGATAAATGTTTTCTGCTTTTCCACCTGTCCAGAAGTGAAATGTTTTACCAGTGAGTGGTGTTCTACTGCTATTCCAATACAGCTTTACTACATGTTTTTTTATTCACATAAAACTAAAGTCCTTTATGGAATTCAAAAGTTTTCCCCGTATATGTAGATTTATTAGAAGCTTAATTGATCTTTTTTTCTCATATTTTTTTTCTTTCACTTCCCCCCCCCCCTCCCCCCCCCCCCAGCAACCTGTCATTGGTGGGGTTCCACAGGGCTCCATCTTAGACCGTGTGCTCTTCAACACCTTCATAAATGGATGTGGAAGTGAAAGGGATACTGAGCAAATTTGCGGACCACACTTGGAGGAGTTGTTGACTCCCTCGAAGGCAGGGAGGCCCTGAAGAAAGACTTCACAAATTAGAGGACTGTGTAATCACCAACCATATGAAGTTCAAGAAGGGAAAAGTGCCAAATTCTGCACCTGGTGTGGGCAACCCCAGATGTTTGTACAGACTGGGGAATGAGATGCTGGAAAGCTGTGCCATGGAAAGGGACCTGGGGGTCCTGATTGACAGCAGTTGAATAAGAGCCAGCAGTGCCCTGGCAGCCAGGAGGACCAACCGTGTCCTGGGGGGCATCAGGCACAGCATCTCCAGCTGGTCAAGGGAGGGGATTGTCCCGCTCTGCTCTGCACTGGGACAGCCTCACCTTGAATATTGCGTGCAGTTTTGGGCACCACAATATAGGAAAGATATTAAAATATTAGAGAGTGTCCAAATGAGGGCAGCAAAGGTGGTAAAGTGCCTTGAGGAGAAGCCGTATGAAGAGTGGCTGAGGTCACTTGGTCTGTTCAGCCTGGAGAAGAGGAGACTGAGCGGAGACCTCACTGCAGTCTACAGCTTCCTCATGAGGGGAAGAAGAGGTGAAGGCACTGATCTCTTCTCTGTGGTGATCAGTGATAGGACCCGAGGGAATGGCCTGAAGTTGTGTCAGGGCAGGTTTAGACTGGATATTAGAAAATGTTCTTCACCCAGAGGATGCTTGAGCACTGGAACAGGCTCCCCATGGCAGTGGTCACAGCACCAAGCCTGTTTAAGTTCAAGAAGCATTTGAACAATACTATCAGACACATGGTGTAACTCTTGGGAATGATCCTGTGCAGAGCCAGGAGTTGGACTTGATGATCCTTCTGGGTGCTTTCCAACTCAGCATATTCTGTGATTCTGTGGTTATTGATCATGGAAGACTGCTTCCAGAAGTTTCAGAGGAATCAAAGGGAGTTAGGCACCTAAATCCTGTTTATTTTCAGTGAGAATGAGGCATTGATCTCTATAATATGTTTTGAAAGTAGGAGTTTCTCTCATTATTTAATTCAAAATGAGAATTATAGTAATGAGAATATCCAAACTTACTAAGAAAATAATCCTTTGACAGGGCAACTCATATGAAGGGAGCTAGTCGTGGCAGGAACAATATTTCATCCATTTCACTTTGGTGTTCAGACCTGCATATAGCTAACAAGTAAATCCACCTGGTGAAAAATCATTGTCCTAAAATTAAACCAACCACTAAAGGATGCATGAAGAAGAGACTTAAAATAGATTGTTTCATCTTTTCCCTCACATAAAAAATACCTGTTCAGTTTGTTTTCCCTGTCAAGAGGTGGAGGGAATGGTTTGTTTTCTACACTGCAAAGAGCCTTCTTCACAGGAAATGCCTACATCTAAGATGTTTTATTTTCAAAGACTTATTTAAGTTTCCCTATTGTTCATTTTTCAGGAGTGTGCCTGGTTCCTTAAGTGGCACAGTAAAAGCCTCTGTGTTGACAGGAAGCCTTTTCCAAAGGTTAATTATTTTATGAGAAAAGAAATTACTCTTATATTGCCTGTTAACCTTTGTTTTTTCTTTTTTTTTACCTTTTCTTTCTTTTTCCTTTTTTTTTTTTTTTTTTTTAATTGCTTCCTTCATTTATATAACTGCTAGGAAATCACAAGTGTTTTTTTCACTTACTAATTTAGCTTATCTTTTAAATATTTTTCTCAAATCTGAACCTTATCTTGTTAATCTTGTTTGTTCTAGAGTGAATAGATTAAATTCCTTTAACTGTCCACTTTATTAAATTCCTGGTAAAATTGATTAATCTAACAAAATCAGACAAGTAGGAAATTTAATTGCTTAAAAGTGCATAACCCATTGCTACTGCTGACTTTCTCATAAATGTGTGTTACAGTTATGAAAGATAATGAAAATTAAAATTGTTTTCTTTTAATTAGAATTCCATCATAAGCATTTTTCACTGCCAAAATAATTAAGTTTTCAAATTATATAGTTTTATTTAAAAATACTAACTATTCAAGGTCCTTATTTTCTCCCCAGAAAAGGAATATCTGATTTTGTTTCAATGTAAATTCCTTCCATTTTCACCAGCCTTGGTAAAGTGAAGAAACACGCTGATTCTTGTTATAGAGGTGAGAGATGGAGGCCAGGTGACATTAAAGAAGCTGTTCCCTCTACCTCCTTGATGCTATGGCAGGTGTTTCCTTAGGATCCAGCCAGCCTGAAATTAAGATGTAGCTTCTCTCAGTGGCTGCTGAAATAGACTTTTGGGGCACCTGTAGCCTCTGAAATGGGGGTCCCAGTTTCCCTGGGTTTGACACCTAAGCAGAATAAATATCCACGTTGTCCAAGATGGCACACAAAGTCTGTAGCTGATCTAAAGAAAATACTTGCATGGATTTGTTCATCAGGGTTTTTGTGGCACTCCAGTCTGGTGTGACATTGGCAGTTCTCAGTAGTTTTTCTAGAAGGCTGCAATTATGAGCTTTTAAGAACATTAGTCACACCCCATTATAAAGAGTTGGAAAGGACCTCTAGGTACCTGACCAGCATTCTGAAGGCAGCCATTTTACCAGTTTCAAAGTGTATTCTACCCCTTGTTTTATACCAAACCAAGTACATATTGGGATCGGACTTTAGGGAGCTGAGTTGAGATACGATTAAGGAGACTCTCAATGTATACCTTGGTACTGAAGCTCTTTATTTGACTCATGTTGATCCTGTTAAAAGGAAACACTTGTCATCAGCTTTATTAATCCAAGCGTTTAGTGCTCCACACTCCACCATCTTTTCTACAACTATCAGGCACAGGTTATTTTTATCGCTGTTGTACAGCAGAATTCCTGGTCAACATTATGTACAATCAAGGGCTAATCTTCTGCTGTCCATAAAAGTGGACCTCCACTGAAAACCAGGCCTTGTTGCAGATTTAGGTTACAGGGATTTTTATATGCTTTGCATTTTCTGCTCTTTGTGCTGTGTTGCAGTGGCAGTGTTTCATTGGCTTTTATTCTACTATTCTATGCCCAAGTGTATTTTAAATAATACTTTTTTCCTTTTTCTTTTTTTTTTTTTGTTTGTTCTGCTTTTATTATTTTTATACTCTTCCTGTTGCTAATGACGAGAGAAACTTTCTGGATAATTAAATGAGTTTTCATAAGATGACAGTTCTGGAATGGTAAGAGATGTAGATGAACTTTGACCAAAAGAAATGGAAAAAAGGTTACAGCTCTGAAACTGTTTGATTTATGTGCTAGTTATGAGTTAAAAGCCATTATCATTAGCTAGATATTATTAATAACTAAGGAGAGATTCTAGGTCTTGGTGTTATAAAGGATGAGGCTGAAGGCTGAATGACTTTGAACACCACAGAATAATTTTAACTGAATTTTCTGAGAGAAAATTTTGTTTGATTCTAAGGTAAAATGCTCCATGAAATACATGGTTTACACTGTGTAAACCTCAAATTAAGATATTAAGTACAATTCACTCAGTAATGAATGAATGAAGTAAAATGCATACAGTGTGCCTAACTTTGAGTGTTTAACCCTTGAATATAATCAAATGAGATTATAGGACTTTTAACTGACTTTTGACATCAGAGTATTTTTTATGTAGTGATGGAATGTAAAAACTGTAGAGAGGGTATTCATGGATGTGTTCAATTGCTTAAGATGAAATTTACCTGGGTTTTTGTGAACTCATTTAAGAACAGATACTGCTTAGAGAGTTTTCCTTCTTATTTCAGTTACTTTCAAGTTACAGTGGAGTTGTGATAGTGTTACATCTTCTTAAAAGAAAAAGAATAACAATATAAGATGGTGAAGAGTTTGACAACTTCCTTCAGTCTTAGGTTTTGAAAAATCTTCTCATCTTAATCCCCAAACTAAGCATTCTTTCTCCTACACACCTCATTTTTCTGCATGTGCAGATTCCTTGCAAATTGTGTCTGTCCATTCCAAGTTTGGGTACGACTTACCTGTTTTCTCTCTCTCCCCTAGAAAAATATTCTTAGGACGTGTACTGTCACACACTTTTTCAACAACCATTTGTGTGACTACACTTGCCAAAATCTTCATGATTAGTAGCCCCACTCCCTGTGTTGTGTCTTCATCTGTTTTTATCTCCCAGCTGATAGCCTAATTGCTCACATTTGCTATTGCAATCTACCCTTAAACACAATGCAAAAGCACTTCACAAAAATCACCCCTAACAAGAAAGGACAGAGTAGATCTTTATTCTGTGGGACCATATGCCTCTTGGAGAAAAGATAACGGTCGCGATTGTTTTTTGAAAGATCCAGTGCTTTCAGAAACCTGTTAGAGAAGAAGAACCCAAATGCCCAACTCATTCCTCTTTTTCTGATTTTGTTCTCAGAGAAAAAGGTTTCAATACACCTGTCTGAGACAACACAGTATTTTCTAAGGGATCAGGTCTCATAAAAATACAGTAACAGCTGTCAGAAAACTGAGTTTACTACTCAGTAGAATGCTGTGCAGTTCAGTACATAATTAGCAACATATTTCCCATCTGAGAAAGAGAGGTGAATAAAACAGGTTGCTACATTTTCTAAAGGGCTTCAACTCAGCTTGTGATATTCTGCTTACAGTTTTGCACAAGCAGTCATTCTGGACAGGATTTTTCTGCTTGTCTTAATTTGTGCCTGGGAATTGCAGCTATTAGTTACTTCTTTTGAGCCCTCTTCATATGATCCAGTTTGGGCTTTTTGCAAATAAAATCAGCCTTGTGTATCTGAAAGCATTTTTTCTATCTAACTCTCAGACTAATGTGCTATACTTGAGTGATGTGGAAAGGCTCAGCAACGCTTAACTCTGGTTAGAGTTGATGAACACCCAGGATTTACCCTGACTATGGGCATTGGCTGCAGATGCTCACAAAGTTTTAGAAACCTGGGTTGTACTCTGCAAAACTCCTTAGTTAGAAGTGTTCTCATGATAATATTGCTTAGTAAGAAGTCAGAGAAAAACAGTTGTTTTTAATATTTCTGCAGTGTAAAGTAGCTTGTAAGGCACCGTGCCTATCATTTATTCTATTCAATACCTTGTGAAAATGTCCAGATAAATGCATCTTCATTTTTGTCTGCTCAGCTCACTCCAGTCTAAGCAAGTTCTTGGGCTACAGGTTGCAAAGGATGAGTAACACAATAGAGATGGAGAGGGTTTTTGAGCTACAAATTTCATAGATCTTCCCATGTCGCAGCATGTTGGTGCATCACAGACAAGGTCTCTGGAAGTTATTTCCTTGTTTTCCACAAAGTTCACCAGAACCGGGGGTTCTTCGTTAGCTTTTTCCCAAGGCGGGAACAAAGAAAGGCTAATAGTTTGACAGGAGGAGTGTACTCCCCAGAGATCCAGTGACTGGCCCAACAGACCTCCTCAGAAAGAAATTACAGTGATTTTCCCTCAGGTTTTCATCAAGTCTAACAAAAGGATTATCTGTAATATGCAATGTGTGGGGTTTTCTTTATTTTTGCACCTGGATTTTGTTTGATTTGATTTCTTTTTTCTTTTCTGTTGGGATAGATTTTCTCTTCCAGCTCTGCAGAGACAGCCAGGTAGGAGCCCTGAAGGCCAGAACAAAAAGTTCAAGGGAGGTACTGGGGGCCAAATTCTCCCCTGAGCTGAGCTATGCCTAACTCCATTGAACTCAGTCATAACAGCATGAGAAATCAGGCAGGCAAGAAGCTGGCTCTTAGTAATGCTACTGATTCCTACTAGCTCTTATCTTTGCTAAATCTTTATGGCACCATAGGAAAGCTCGTTTCATCCTCTTTTCAACTGAGCCCCTGATGTAGCCATTTTTCAATGGCACTTATACAGCTACAGGAGTGTGTGGGGTCTGCAGGGCTTTTTGGCTGTTGAAAAGGGATTGCTACACGGTTAGAGCCTTGCCTTGGGGAGAGCAGTGGCCTTTCCTTACTGCCAACACTGAACTAAGGTTGTCCAGGGTATTTTGGAAAGTGCTTTCTGGACTTTTCTGCTTTAAAATAACTCTCAGTCTTTCTGTCTGTAGCCTTGTTTGATTTCTGGGAAATGACCTGTTTTATTTGCTCTATGGCAGGCTCCCCTCGGTTCCTCTTCTCCCCAGTCAGAAGGACTCCTGTGTGCCTTCCATTGCCCATGATTTGCTCTGAGCATTTGCGTTTTTGCCTGCTTTTTTGATCACTCCAGTTAGGCCAAAGTTACCAGACCTCTAGAGAACACACATACATAACAAAGGCCATTTGAGGAGAGTGAGTGCATCACTGGACACACAACTCTAACACCTGGAAAAGCACTCTTGCTGTCATTCTTCTGCATTGTCTCATTTTGCCTCAGTCTGGCCTTGTGGCCCATGCTCTATACCTTAACCTGGCCTGCTGTCCCTTCAACCTTATTTAGAAGCTTGACTAAGTTGGAAAAGGAAATTGGAAGGCATGTTTTTAGCATTTACTGTTGTTTCTGACAGCTACTAACACCATATTACATCATTGCCCAACTTGTTTTCCCTTCTCTACCATTAAACAGTGGAAAATTAAATAAATCAGGGGAGGTAGTGCGGGCACAGAGAACTTAAACAGATTATGTAGTCACCTATGAAATTTTAGAATATTGCCACATCAGAGAAAAGGTCTCTGACTAGAATAAGGTGTCTAGTTTTAGATACTGTACTTGCAGAAAAAGGTGGTTCAATGGGAGAGTCTCCAGATACTGAAGGGCATGTTGTGTGATCAAGGGCAGAACATATGTGAGTAGTTCATTCAAAGGAAGGACTGGAATGGAAACCATGTGCTTGTATGACACAAGACATGGAAAAAGGATTGATATAAACAGAAAGGGAATAAACTGTTCTCTGTGCCAAATGTGTCAGAAATAAGACATTTGTTTTCAGCAAGAGAGATTAAAATTATGTATCAATCAAAGCTTATAAATGGTCAGGATATTTAAGCATTAGAAAAACTGGATTGAGGCTCAGATCTTCACTGGTGGTCTTTAGGAGTGGTTTAGACAAATGTTTGGTGGTAAAGAAATAGTTTCTAATTGATTTTGTCTTGGGGTAGGATGGTGGGGTAGAGGACTGCATGAAGTGTATTTCAGCCTATTTTACACCATTTTTCTTGCTCAGAGTGGAAGATGGTGTTGAGACAGGCTATTTGCATCCAGGGAAACTGCTTTTATTCCAAGACTTATGAAATGTTAGTTGTCCCTCAATTTCTCAACATGCAAATAATGAACTCTAATTTGCAGGTAGCACATATACAGTGTGTTATGTAGAGAACAGTGTTTCAGAATAATACAGTGAAAGATGAATAGTTTTCTACGCCAGTAAGCTTCATACTCTGCTTGTTTCACTGCTGGCATCACATTCCAACTTTGAACTGCTGAGGTCTACATAAATTCAGGTTATCCATACAACCATGCAGAAAATCTCCAAGATGAGTTCTTTATTAATATTAAGAAAGTGACAGTCTGATAACTTAATGATCTGGGCCATAATTCGAATCCATTGAAAGTTGACTGTAAGCACCCCTGGGAACAGAGATCAAACATGACCTTAACTTATAGATGTATGAATTTAATCATCTTGTAATATTTCTGACACTTACTGTTGTCACACAAACAGGTCAGATTAGCAGCATCTTGTGCATACTCTAGGTTCTTTTTGGTGTAGTCTTTCATTTCTTTAAATAGCTGCTCTTTCCACTGTTTTTGATTTCCTACATTAAAGAACTTAGAGGACCCTCTTAACAATGTTAAGGCTCCCACAATGTCAATGTATTTCAGATGTATTATGGTACTTATATAAGAACTCTTCTTGTTATTCTCTTATAAAAAGATGATTTCTGATTATAGATATCATGTAGCCTTGACACTAAGCGGGTAGGCAGTACCCAGTCTTATATTCAAATACAGTCAGTTCTCCAGCCCTGTATTCAAGTACAAAGAACATAACGTGCCTCTTTCTCTCCATCATAGCATTTGTTATTTATTTCATGGTCCCTGTCTACTATGGACTTTCATCTATTTGATATGCTGTTCTTTTTTCTAGTGAAGTTATATCTAACCTCGCTGCTTTCCCCTACCAGTTCATTGATTTAAATTATTTTTATCAAGACAATAATATTACTTTCTCTATTTTTTAATTTTTTTTTTCCTATCAGGTTGGAAGATAGCTTTCAATGCTCATTGCGTTTCTTCATTGATAATCTTTTTTCCATTTACTTGCAGAGCAAAGAAGTGGGAAAAATAAAAATAAGAAGCAGATCCTACTCATCATTTTAGAAGTGAGGACTATTTCCTCTTCAATAAAAAAAGGGCTGAGAATTATGAAATATGAAGTTTATAGACACTGAATGCATCCCAGTTTTTTGAAAACTGTGTATTATTTTGCTTTTTTTTTTTTTTTTGAGTTGTTTCTTTGCCATCCTGCTTAAACTGGTAGAAGATGTTAGCAAAAGGGGATAAATGACTACTTTTAAGAGCTATGACATTATCACATTGTGTTCTATGAGAAGCCAGCATAATCTAATAAATCACAAGTGGAAGACAATTTCTTCAATTAAAAATAATACAATAAATTAAAACCAAACCCTTCTCCACAAGCTGTTTGAGACAGTTCAGGAGAACAGTGTAAATGGTAATTTCAGTCAATGTAAACATGTAATTTAATTTAATTATGATTTTTCTCTGCCTGCAAACACCTCATAACCTACACATTTCAACCAATACTTTCACTAGGTTACACACAGTGATTTAAATTTATTATAGAGCCTCTCTTTTTATAGATACTTAAGAATGGAAGCAATATGAGTTTTGAAGGTTGTGTAGTACAGAATGATATTAAAATATTTTACTGTTTCTTAACCATAGGAAATTTTCAGCCTTCCAGACTGAAATTGCTGTACTTCTCTTAGAAAAAGTCTTCCTAAGTTTTAAAATTTTGCTCAAGTCAAAAGTTCAGTACCTTGGAGAATTGTACCTTCAGTACAATTTGGAGAAATATATTCCCTCCCTCCATTTCTTGGGATACTAAATGGTGTCTCAAATTGCTGAGGAGCAATGTGGCAGGGTATTGTCACCCTTGCCACACAGTCGTTTGCAAAGAATATGTCTTCTGTGTCTGGTTTGCAAAGAGAATCAGGAAAAAGTAAAATCACTCTGTGTGTACTTCAGCAGACTTCAGGGAACATTAAGCCAAATCTCACTGTAAGTTGACATCACCTCAGTGAAGAAATCCAGTTTCATGTTACTGTCAATAGATATTGTAACATGCTTGATGTCATCTGCTTCCATGGAACAGAGGCTTTTACTTGCCTTTCTCCCCATCATAGAATTTGCTATTTATTCCCTGCATCCTGGCTGCTACAGACCTTTATCTACATGATATGCTGTTTCTATGGCATATTAGGTTAAACCCAACCCGTTGTATTTTAGCATACTTGCTGTCAGCATCCTAGCACAATAGGAGACTTCGCTTGTATAAGTTTTTATATGCATGCATGCACAGACAAGCACAAGTAAGTAATACAGCACAGGGTATGCATAGTGCACCTGTCAAATATATAAACACAGTGAATACAGCTATCTGAAAGAGATAGTGTCAATCAGATCTATGAGAAGGGGGGAGTATTGTAGTAGATGGCATATCTGCTGAAAGCAGGCAATTTTAATTATCTAAGATAGTTTGAAGCTATGAATAATTTATTACCCATAGAAGTCTTTTTTTAAGGCTTCTAATCCTGGTGATCCTCTGATATTCAGATCACAGTCCCTGATGCTTCCCTATTTGAACTGTTACTCTGGAGGCACTGGATGGAAACTGCATGCTTCTCTCTAGCTAGTCATCATAGATTGAGTTGTTTTGACAGCCCAGCATGAGACTGTAATAGTCCAGCTAAAGATCTGAAAAATACAACACACAGTGGAAAATAAAACATTTCCTTGGACAGTGAAAAGCACCCTGAACAACAACACATCCATCGTAAATAAAGGAACGTTTGAGGATTGGCTTTGGTTGATTGGGGCAGCCCATACAATGCAGCTGCGAACACAGCAGTGTTTTCCTATAGGTTGATAACAATTAAGATGAAAAATACTCTTACAGTACACTGGTTAGGAGTTCAGTCACACCATTGCTCTGTTTGAACTCTTTTGAAGGCTCCAGTTTGTGTGCTTCCTGCAGATTTGACAGAATTTAGCAGTTAATTTCTCCCCTCCTAAAAGCCTGTTTCTCTCTAGGCTGCCCATGCTGACTGGGACAGGATTGCAGTGTTGGCATGGCTTGAAAGCACAGACAACTGCTCTCACATACACTTAATCCACTTCAGTTTTTTCTTTTTTTCCTCTTTTACCAGTTCCTAAGCAGCAAAGGAGCTGGGAAGAATAAATAAAATTGATGAGCAAGTTCTTGGAGGAAGAGGTGGGAAGTGAAAGACAAGGAAGCATACAAAAGCTGGGAAATGTGCGTGGTGTGTGGAGCACGTGTGTGTCATAAAGGTGACAGTATGGATGGGGATAAAGAGTAGCTGAGGAAGCAGAGAAGAGGCTGACTTTATTAGAGTGGTTAAAAATAGGGCCACTCTAGAGCTGCTGAGGTGTCTTTTACACTCATCTTTTAACTTCACAATGGAGGACCAGGGGCTCCATTGAGCAATGCACTCAAGCAAAAGCCTAAAACTAGTGAATACATTGGGATCTTAATGAACCATATCTGCTGATGCATATGAGAGAATAGGATTTTCCATCTATATGCATCTTTTAGAGGTGATGGATCTAGAAGTCTCGAAGTAGTTGTTCAGACATGGAGTTTGAGAGCTTAAAGGAAACAAGCATTGTGTGGAGGGGGGATTGAGGAAATCCAACAGTCTGTGAGATTCACGATTCTCAAGCACTGGAACAGGCTGCCTAGGGAAATGGTGGAGTCACCATCCGTGGTTAGAGGTATTTAAAAGATGTGTAGATATGGCACTCAGGGACATGGTTTAGTGGTGGACTTGGCAGTGCTGGGTTAATGGCTGGACTTTATTAAAGGTCTTTTCCAACCTGAATTATTCTATGATTCTCTGCCCTGAGCCTGCAGCCCAGCCACAAACAGACTCAGGAAATGGGAAATGTCTTACATAAACTGAGCAGTTCCTAGGTCAGAAGCAAGCACGGCATAAAGCTAGCTAACAATAGGCAGAGGATGATAATACATGAAGCTGAGGTGAAGATGCTACATAATGGAACACACTCTAGTACTCCTTTTCTTGTTAGATATGTTCTGTCCTCTGTTAACTGTACCACTTTATTGTCTAACATGTATTGTAAAATGTGCAGGATTTGCAAAGTGACTGACACAAATTTGCTGTAGGAACTCTAATTGCTGAATTGTTTTATTTTTGCATATTGTATTTCTCTAAAGCAGTAACACGGTGTTGCTGAATTGTGTGGATTACGTGTATGCAAAAAAGACACAGAGGAATATATGTACATAAACAACCCTACCTGCACAATCCTGGTGAGCATTTTGCTGAATTTCCAGTCTATAATCTGACTTCAGTGCCAGCTTTGCCACCAAATTATTTCAGAATGAGTTGTAGAGAAAAGCCTCTTGAAGCAGTGAAACAGCAGGTGGCCTGCTTAGTTTGTTGTGGTGTCACCTTATGAATAACTCAATTGATCTCCATATGCTGCCTTTCACTCTTGCTCACAGCAACACTACCTTAAACACTGAGCACTCCGGCATCTGATAGCAAAGGTTTTATTCACATAAAAAAATGACACACTGGAAAGGAAACATGTTTCACTGCAGACATTACTTTGTCATCCAAATCCATTTTCAGTGCCAAAAGCTGATGCAAAACTCACATACTGGAGCAGTGAAAAATGAAAATTGCATGAGTTGTTTTGCAATGATATATTAAAATAGGCTCTAAGATCACATAACAGGTGTCTGGTAGAAAAATTGAAATTCACCTATACCAAATGTTTTGCTCCCGTTAGTGGTTTGTTAAGTTTCTGAGGCTAATCTTTTAGCCCTGGAAAGTAAGCCTGGAAGTTTGTATGTGGTGGATGCCCAAGTAGTGCCCCTGTCCACCCACATACAGCAAACTGTCAGTCAGGTATTAAAAGAGTATGATCTTATATTACCTGTACTCTGGAGAGTGATCTAGGTTTCAAACCTAATGCTCATAGGAACAAGCATGTCAGCATGTCATAGTGATGCTAGCATGTTCTGGTCTCAGTGTCTAGCATCAACCAGTGCAGTAGCAGCCTTTTCTGAGTGATATGTTTTCCTTTCCTTCAGTGCAGTGCCACACTAGTGTACCCCCACTCGCTCCAGTTCAGAGCTAATATGGCCATCACTCACTTTAGTGTAGCCTAGACCTGGTGTACTAAGGTGGCTTTGTATCAGGGAAACAACATAACTAGAAAGATTAGACAAAGAAGGCTGTATATCCTGCTCTGAGAGGCAAGGACCCAAGGACAGCATATAATCCTATGTCTTACTTTTAGTCATCACATGACTATGGAACAGGATCATCATAAAAACTTCAAAAAAGGGGAGGTGTGGATTTATATTTACTAGGTTTGAGATACTTAGATACTCAGCTTAGACATTTGATCATCTTAATCTGCCTAGTTAGTCAGACAAGAAAGAAATTTCCTGAAGAATGTAGCTGAAGTTTCTGTCTGAAATGGTTATGTGGAGGGGCCTTTCACTTTTACTGCTGTCAAAGTTGTCTGAATACTGTCCACTGTCATGGGGTGATCCCTCCAGACTGTATCCAGCAGTGACTGCAAACAGCATGGTAGTCCAACAGTGTGAAGAGACTTTCAAGTCACAGGCATGGGAAGTAACTGTATATCAGGAGGTAAGGACATAGCACAGTGAAACTGGAATAATGATTTGTTAATTCATAGCACTGTGCGCATGTGGTTGTCCCCAGCACTTGGATGATAGTTCACACCCAACAAAACTAAATATATGTGGACATTGTTTTTGCAGATATCATGGTGCTCTGTGGTATCAGTGATGATTCTGGGCTGCCAGTGCATGGTAGTGGAAAATGCCTGTTGGTTGCACAGGACAGGAAAGGAAGTCTTTGAAACAGATCCTATTAAAGATGTGAACTTTTTCATGATGTTTCCCTGTTAGCTAGTTTATTCAAGAGTCTTGTCTAACATCTGATTTACTCATCATATTTATCTTCTCACCAGTTCAGCCTTAGCAACATAGTATGTAAGAGCACTGATATAATGGATATAAAAATAATTGTCTCAGTCAAGTCTAGTAATCAAATTTCTTAAATAACTAATTTTGAATCTCTCTATGTCTATACTTTTGAGTTTATGCTATAGCTTCTCATTGAGAAAGCCTCTCCAGTGAAGTCTCCTTTAGTGAATGAAGGAGGATTTCTGCTCTGCTGTCATTCATATGTTACCCTGTTGATTTAAATTAATTCCAGGTACACTTAAAACACCAAATTAAGTAGGAAATATGTGGCTTTAAGATGAACAGTCATCATTATCTCATTTTAATGAGCTTGCTTCTGTTTAGCCTTTAAAATAATCTTTTTATGTTATTTTTGTCTAGCTATGAAATGGCTGAGTGGTGCACCGAGACAATACTGTCCAGTTATTGCTACATATTGCATCTCAGTCTGATTTGCTGATGGATATGAAAGTTGACAGTTTTTAAAGGGAAGGCAATATATATATTTAATGGACCTTATATATTTTAGTTTTAGCACATACTTTGCTTTCATGGCATTTTCTGTATTTATGCTGTGATTTTTTTGTTTCATCTAAAATACCGATATTGGTCTGCAGCTCAGCTATGAGTCATGGGGGAAAAAATATCTATTTTCAGAAGTAAATGTTCTCTAGTAGTAGTAAGATATGCTACAGACTATATAATAACATTATGAGAGAAATTCTGAATATGCATTCAGTTGTTGAGTTGAGGATACTCAGCATGCATGCTCTTTTTTTTAGCACTGTGCTATATTTTGCTTATATTATCCCCAGACTCTTTCCAGTCCAGCCTACCTTAATAAGTCAAATGTTAGGATTATTGTACTGTGTTCTCTGAGGAATCATCTTTCTAGTTTGAATACATACAAGATTACATTCAGAAAAATGATCTAGGTATGGAAATGTCTTTAAGAGATCTCATCAATTTCATAACTGTATATTTCTATACTTATATCTCTACTAGAAAACAATATTTTCAATGACCCTTACAGAATAAATACTATAAGTATACTGAAAATCACAAACAGTATTACAAAAAATAGCTAATGAAGGATAGAATATTAACAATAAAAAGTCAATTTACTCCAAATAACTTAGTGCTTGGCTCCTGGATTCAGAAAAGACACATCAAGGACAACTGCTCTATCTTGATGTAGCTGTCTTTTGCATAGCCAATGTACATGAGTAACAGTAATTTCACTTAATCTGAGAGATGAAGGCCAGTTGTGAAGAGTGACAAATGTTGCTAATGCTTCCCTTCAGACTCTGTAGACACTTTAAAACTTGTCTAAGGCACCTTTGTAACTCCTCTTAGAAATACCACTAGCAGTTGTGCTGAATTAATACAATGGTTGAGAGCACATATTTTCCTGGCCAGTCTCAGCAGTTTTGTTTTCTTTTTTTCCTTTTTTTTTTTTTTTTTTTTTTTTTTTTAATGTTAGCTACCTAGGATTAATTTATGTCTTGCTTTTACACATTCAGTTGACAAAATTGAGTTGTTTGCCTGTTTCTTCTCAAGCGGTTTATTTTTCTTTATTTTCCATATCCAATCAGTCACAGCTTCAGTCAGTTATTGCAGTTAATAGTAAAGTGCAGGAAAAATCCTACAAAACTAAGGCAACACATTAACAATTTCATGAACAGAAAAGAACTTTAGATTCTAGGTATTTTGACTTTACTATCTATTTGGGCAGAGGGGATTGGGGGTGGGTGAAGAAAAAAAAAGATCTCAAAATTATCAGATTCTCTAACAGCTGTTAATCCTTTAATTTGCCAAAACAGATGTGTTGTTAATCTCCCCATGGGAATATGTTACTCCATATTACTGGAGGTATTTCAAAGTCTCAGTGAAACAGAAAATTATGATGTTGAAATCTTTCCAGACTTCACTCTCTCATTGTCCTGCTGCCACAACCCTGCACCTTTTTCAAGAGTAATCAGAGTAACAGTAGACACTGATAGCCTGAGGCTATTTGTCCCCGTATAATGCCCATCTTGTTCTGGGCTTGACTCAAATCCAAAGAAATGCGTACTGTTATTTCCTTTCTTGCTTTAACCTCAGATTCAGTTAAGGTTGCTGCAAGTTCAGTGTTAGTTCTCCCATCACTTCAGTCAGCTAAAAGACCCAGATTTGTCATTTGTGTGAGCTGGGATCACAGTTCAGAGGCTCATTGTCTCTTTCCCCCTCAGTGCCCAACTAATGAGCTGCGCACCTTTATGTTTGCATATAATTTTGCACTTAGCCTGGCAAGCAGCTTCCATTCTAATACACTATTTTTTCTCTACCTTTAGCTTTGTCTTGGAAAATTAGATAGTGAAAGCACTGAAGCACAAGCTTAAATATGTCTCTATGGAGGAAAGCACTCAGACGTGCTTAAATGTAAATATGTGCTTAGATCCTATCATTAAGTCAAAGAGACTCAAGTGCATGCTTCAAGATAAGCATATGCTTACATCCTTTCTGAATAGTGATGTTTACCTGAATTAGCACCTTAACTTGGCCAAAAAATTACCACAATTCCTATGAAAGAAAGGAAATGTTTCTGCAAAGTCCAAAAACACGATGTCAAGAGGTTTTGAGCTACAGATCATTTAAAAATATGCTGGTCTGAAATTTGAATTTCTGTCTTAGCATTTTTTTCATCTGTCTAACATAAAAATGATTTGGTAGCACTCCAGATTTTGAGATTGGTCATTTACAAGGCTACAGTTAATGCCTTGAAATGTTATAATGAAGGATAAGTAAGTTTCTAGAAAAGCTCTAAAATCTGATTTTCCTGTTTAATACCCATTGCTGACTCTTAAAGATCATGTATGAACTCAGGGTGGAGGCACAGCCTGTCTGTCATATGGCTGTCAGGAATTGCTCACACAGTTTACCTGGTGCTGCTCATTGATAGAGGCATATGACTGGACTGGACAAAGCTCTTAGCAGATCACATATATCATATTCTCAGTTCCCAGTCAATTATAACTCCTTCAAAATAAATTATTAGCTATATTTGTAGCAAATAGATGGTGATGAGGTTACGAGCACATTAGTGTAGATATCTGGGCACAGGTCCAATTCATATGGCTCTATGCTGTTCGTATTTATGTTGTTTAATACTCCTACTAACTTTTAGCCATGTCAAAAGAGTGTTTTTACTTTGGCACGGCATTTGATGAAGATCAAAATAATGGTCTATAGGAGTCAGTATGTTGACTTCTGTTAATGTTTAGTATTAGAAGTACTTGACAGATCCTTTTACAGTTAAAAAAAAAGATTACTTTGAATTGAACAGATTAGAGCAATGTGTTCATGGCAAATAACTGTTTTGTTTTTGAGGCATCTGTGTGCGAGAATTCAAGGACATATGTAGCCTTCCTTGCTATGTCTTCCCTAGGGAATTAAATGATTCTATGAAGTTCTGGACTAGTCACCCCAACTGTAATAGAAAGCTTTGCTTTCTAGGTAAGGAAACTCTCTTAGCCTCCAGAATCAGGTAGCTACATGTAAATTGCATCTTATGGAAGGTCCTTGCCTGCATTTAGTTCACAAACTGTAACTGGGCATTGTTTAGGAAAGTCTTAATTAACATGGTCAAAGGTGTTCCAGGCACTGCTCAAACTGTTGCAGCACAGACAATTGTGCTTCAGTAACTGAAGGTACTGCCTAGCAGCGTTTTGTTTGCTAGCAGGTTTGTAGCCAATAAAAGAGAAGGTGATTTACATAGTCAGTGGGCCTTCTTTTGTTTTAAGGTTGCCTTGTATGGCAAATGAACATCTGGGTCTGAACCTCTAAGTTCAGACTGCAGTGACTGATTTTCAGTCTTCTCAACCCCAAATGACTGGGCTTCAGAGAACATCTCTCATTTTCTCTTGATTCTCGTTCATCTGCATACCCAGCATTTTTTCTGTGACTGAACCTCTAAGAGAGGAACAGGGTAAGGCAGCTTCCCATTCCGCTGAAGGCATTCAACACTGATGAGCGTATTCCTGACACTGGAGGACCCACAGAAAGACAGAGGTTTGGATCACAGGTGGTGGAATAATATGGTAATGCAATTGCAAAGCTGAGCTGAAGAGTTAGAACTTGAACCTGAACTCTCCCAGGAAATCAGGAATACTGCTGCTTTGCTAATTCAGAGAACTTATATGAGAAGTTCATTAATATATGAGAGGTGTTTAGACAAAACTGGTGAGTGGCAATGTGAAGTCAATGCCTCTATCTGTAGCAGCTTGTGAACTGATTTACAGTCTCTCCTATAGTGTTTTCACTGTCTTAAAAGATGTTTTTTTTTTCTTTTAGAGAGATACCATCAGCAGGAGCCTCGGAAATGTCATCTGTAATTAAAAATGTAATTTTCAAAGGCATTTTGCAGTGTATTCACATGGTAAATGGTTTCCTACCCTCTGAACTTTCAGCCTGCTGAGTTGAGCTGAAGAGTTAGACATATTCTCAAAATCCTTACATTCTCTCACAAGTGTAACAAGGCACTTGTCAGCTGAACAACTTGGCAATGAAGAGTTCAGCTAATGGTGAAGATCTTGAAAACATAAACAAGGAGTTTATTTGTTCACCAGAGTTTTCATTCCTGTCAAATTCCTTACTGAAAATTCCATTATGCTCTATTTTAATATTTTAGTCCTTTGTTTCTTCTCTCACTCCCTTTTTTACTTAAGGCATGACTTTCTTGTTTCATTATCCAAATGAAAACACAATCCTATTAACCTCTAGTCCCATCTAAATCTGTCTTTTCCCTGGTCTCTGATAACCTAGATCTATTGGACAGTTTATTATATTTTAGATGGTTTCCCTTGTCTGGTATCTGAGCACCTATCAAGCTAAAATAATTTTTTCCTCATGACATCTCTGTGTGGAAAGGAAGTGTTATTATTAAATATTCATTAAACAAGAGAGAGGTTGATTCCATAGCCCAGCGATTAGTACAGTCACCAGGTTTCTGGTAGCCTCAAGTCACTCTTCTGTCATTACTCGTGCCACGTAATTGAGCATTTAAGGGAACTGTTTTACTCAAAGAGAATACCTTGATTTGAGCCCTGCTGTGGGATGTGGAGGATCTCAGGTCCAGTTTCTACCCCACACTGGGGTTTGAAACCTGATTTAGGACATCTCATTTAGGGCTAAATCCTTACCTTTTCTCTCTGTACTCCCAGCTGCCTGCTTGTGCATTCGGTAAAGCTCTGCTCCTTGTTGCTGGCCTATCCTAGCTCTGCTGCACAGACTAATAGATGACAAGTTTTAGAATGTTCTTCTGACCATTGTAAGAATCCCTTTGAAAAGCTGAGCCAAAACCCTGAGCTGCTTATGTGTTGTTGGGTGGCGTCAATGGTTAGGTGGATTTGGCAATGCAGACTGGCAGCAATACAGAGTTTTACGAGATTAGCTGGGAGCTAAGCAATGGTTTTGAGGCCTGCCAGGGATTTACATGATAGATGGAGGTGCCTGCTACCTTGGAAGAGCAAAGTAGTTCTATCAGGCCAAATCTCTTACCTATCCTGGAGATTTATCTCATGGATGAATTGTACAGAGAAAGGGAGTTGAAAGTTGGGGGAAGAAGGACATCAATGCAGTGCATTGCAACTTGTAGTAGCTGTTAAAGACCGTCAGGATAGTGCAATTAACAAATGAAAATTAAGGAAGGTGAGAGGAGAGCTTGTATTTAACAAGAGCTACTGACTGTTACCATTAAGATTACTTGTTTATTGTTACTCCTTTCTGTGACTGTTGTTTGTCGTTTTAGACTTTACATTCTAGAGCAAATATTGTCTTCCCGTGCTTAGAAAATATGACACTGCGATGTAAACGATTTTTTGTAAAACACAGACCATACAACCCTGCCCTGTCTTTAGTTTTTAATGTGAAAAGTTAACTAATACTCAAACCTTAGACATATTTGAGCAATCCCTTTTTTATAAAACTGTTACCAAGATTGTATGAGGCTATTCTCACATCTAGTAGAGAACTTGGTATAGTAGACAACTTCTTATGTGTGAAGCTGAGACTTAGTGTGGGAAGAAAGCCCTAGGACTGTGACCCTGCAGCGTGCTGCAGGTGTAAAGTTGTACATGAAGTCATTGGCACTGCCCACACATACTGGAATGTTCACTGAAAGACTTACAGCATTACTGGAATCTAAAAGGCAAGGTCCTTCAGAAATTTAGTATCCTGAGTTTTTCATAAACATGTGTTTGATTGTCCTCTGAAATGGTGCAGTTCTTCATGTTCACATTAATCACAGATTTTGCAAAGTGATTCAGGTTTGCTCTGTGACTGTTAATCACTAGGAGGTACCACTGGACAGGAGTGTTGCGACCCATCAGTCAATGAACAACCTAAGTTCATTAATGTTCTATGTTAATCTACTAAGAATAAACACCAACTACCATATTGTTTACTACTTCAAAAGGTCTGAAAGATAGCAAGTCAAACCATTTTATTTGCTCTTTTTTTTTTTTTTTTTGATAGACTCCTTCTATTCTCCAGAGTAGTTCTGCATGAGAATGCACCCTCAAGTATTGCACTTACGAGCAATGAATCAGCCCTATTTTATGCCAGTGAGTATTCTAGGTGTCCCACTTCCACTAGCAATAAACTATTTTAAAGGAAACATTGACAGACAATTTTGCCTCAGAAAATACCTTTCTTTCATATTAATGTGTCTAATTATGCTTATTTCCCAAAAGATTAGAGAGAAAAATAATGAGGGGAGGGAGGGAATGTCTATATTATACTGTATTGTTTTCTCTTAATTACAACATTCTAATTTTTCTTTTTGAAATTACTTCTCATTTTAAATGAGAATGTAGAATGGGGGGGAAAAAAAATCCTGTCAGAATTTTCTTTGGGAGAGAATTCTGCAATGCTTGGAGGTCTTTTCCTTGTCCAGATGAATCTAATTTTTAAAATCTAGAAATCCTCTCCAAAATGGATTTTAATTCTCTGTGCAGTTCCTGTTAGCAGTACGCAATTGCCTAAGCTCATGAAAGGCACAAGAAGAATCAGTATTTACTGGTTGCATCTCAGACACTTCTGCCCCTCTATAACTGGCAATGACAGAGCTCTGTTTCCCCTTCATCTGTAATTTTTCTTCCCTCTCTGCCCAGCTCCTTTACCTGCTGCCTACATTTTCGCTTTATAAACTGTTCTTGTAAATTGCTAGCGCTACAGCAACAAAGCTAAAAAAAATGATGTAGTAAATGTAAGAGCTGGCTAAGAAAAGGGATCAAAAAGGAAAATTATGCCATATATTTAACAATTGTCAGTGCAGTTTTAAAGAGCACTGAGATTGATTTAGATTTTGCATTGTTTTTTGCACTTCAGTGTTTCATTCTGTATTTGCATCAATTTGTCAGAGAGAGGAATTGGTTCCAGTCTTTCTCCTAGTCTATTTCCTAATAACGACTACTGAAGAGGGCCTTTGAGGGCTTATCTTACCTCCTGTAATACCTTATATTTGATGCTTCAGAGATCGTGAAATTATTAAAAATTCAGCCTAGTCTTGTTGATTCAATGGCACCCTCTGGCAAGCTGACTAAAGTGCTAGGGAAATATTTTATTAATTTTAAGTGAACCTGCAATTAATTTAATGTGTAGAAGCCTTTTTTTACTGAGTGAGAACCCAGAGGCTGTACCAGATAGTTTTTCCATAGACCTTTTTGATTTGAGATATCTTAGTTGAATCTCTGTAACACCTTTTTCCAGGAGAAACTACTCTGTCTCCAAGTAACCTTGACTCTAGGTATCCATAGCTGCCCTCATTTGGAAACACTTGCAAAGCATTTGGAAGTTTCCCATCAAGCAAAGAATCCTTCATGATGACTAGGCTCAATGGCTGGGTTGAACTGCTTGATCTTCATGATATTCAGTATCAATGCATTTACTGCTCAGCAGGAGTGCTCTAATTCCAGTGTAGATAGACTACAATAAACTTCTAGAGGAGAAAGTAATATACTGACTTTTAAAAACTGTATTGATGTTTAAAATCTCATAACTGCAAGGCATTTAGCAGTGTTTGAACAATGAGATTGCTTAATCGACTGATTGTACTGAAACGTGTATTTCTATAGATCTCTCATTCACATTTCAGCTTTAGCAACAGTAAAGCCAGTTGACTTTTATTCATGCAAAGCTCATTTAATACTCTAATCTAATGACCACTGCATTCCACTAGGAAGTGGGTTTTTAATTCTGATATTTTCTTGGGTTTTTTTCCCCCACTAAATAACCAAAAAATAAATAAAAAAAGAGGTCTGTGCTAGAAGATGAAAGTTTGAATTGAATTTACAAAGTATGGACACTTAATTCATCAAGTATCAAATATCAAAACCTGTGTAAAGAGGCTTTTCCTCTGTAGATTTGAAGCCTGTCCCAACCTACAACATAAGGAATTGAATCTGTCCTGTATTGTTTCACATCAGTGAGCTCAAAATTTTCCTGAGAGAGCAAGAAAATTTTAATAAAACTAAATATAATTGCATAATTCTTGTTGGTTTGTCAACTCTTCAATTGAAAACACATTTATATCATGGTCCAAAGAAGCTTAGTTTTGTAATGGTTGTCTTTCTTCATAGTCTATGCTGGGGTATTTTCATTATTTTTTATTTTTTAAATCTGAACCTCTTGTCTGAGCAGCTCTTGACTCTCTCTTTAATTTCAGTAAAGACACTCTTAGGACACTATACAAATTTGTCAGCAATATAGTGTCACTAAAATGCTTCGGCATTAATCATGCAGTCATTGTCTTAGGTTGGTTTGGATCTAAAAATAATGAGAAGGTGAGAGCTGTGGTTTTAGTGGCCCTTTGGTGTTGCAGCAAATTTCAGCCTGGCATATTTCCCCTTCTAGGTCACATCCCTCCTTTAAAAACGTCCTTATCACTGCCATTTTGGGAAATTTTTGAACATCTCTGCACAGCATGCCTGTCACTGCAGCACTTTGCTTGAAGCATTAATTCCCTGAAGAACAGTCAATGATAAATTTGTGCATTTGATATGGGAAAAGATGAACGAGAGGGAAGGAGATGAGGAAAAGGAGAGAGGCTGTTTTGCTCTGTGAAAATACAGAAATTATGTCTGAGTATTGGTTCATATCCTTTACATCTTGAGGGTGTCATCCTACATCAACACAAAGGTTTGTTTACAGCAGTTTTCCTCAAAGCATGGCTGTCTTTAAACAGATACCTGCGGCAGAGAAATAGGAAACTGGAATAGTCTCAGTGGAAGGAAAGGACTGATTAGTTGTACTGAGAGGGGTTCTTGCCTCATGGACATGAAAAAATAGCTGTGTTGGTTTCCCAACCAGCTTATTGACCCCAGCTTAGCAGTTTACTGGAGGGGAAGCTGAACGGGTAGTCCTTGACCCAAGACTGAGTGGCTGTAACTGGAACAACAGCTTCCCCTCCTTGCTGGGCTAACATACCAACCTCCCGAGGCTCAGGCCATCCTGGGAAGAAAAGCACAGCCCTTCCAGCATGGCTAGGCTTGTACAACTTGTGCTGAGGTAACAAACTGTGCCTTGCAGAGAAATAGATGAGTGAGAGGCATCGTCTAGTGGTACTGTGTAAGTGTACACCTCTGAATGCTCTAGCTCATTAGTCTATCTTAACAACAACAACTGGCAATGTCTTTGGAGCTGAGCCTCCCTTGAAAACAAGTGGTAGTCTTACATGTCTTTCCAAGCTTAGCAGAAGCTGAAAATGGTTTCTGCTGTGACCTGTCGCAGTCCGTCAGGTAAAAAGGAACAGTCCACACTCGGCGAGAGTGAAACAGGAGTGGAACATTTATTAAGGGAGTACAGGACTTATAAAGGGTTTGGGGTGGAAGCTGCTAGAATAAGCACGGAGCATGACAAATAAGGGAGAAACAGGGTAGAGCTAGAACAAATATGGGGAAACAGGGGGTGGCTAGCCCTATATGGTAATTCTGCTGCGTACCACAGACTAGCCAATAGGAAAATAGGAACAGGGCTACCAATGGGGAAACGGTATCTAGGGATAAAG
>JAWWEE010000074.1:68938659-69030905 GCA_035221455.1 Xenops minutus
GTAAGTGTCCTTCTCATTTTGATGACAACTCCATCCACTCGTGAAAGTCCTTGTATTCGCTGGACTCCCCTCCTACAGTGACCTTCACTTCAGCTTTTCCTTTGCCCAACACCTTTTGCATATTTCACCATTTCATTCTGCAGCACTCCAAGCTCCTAGCACATGGTGCAGGGAACCATGAGCTGCTTGGGCACAGAGCAAGTTGAGGGACAGAAGAGCTGATCCATGTAGATCATGTGTGTTCATCTGATCCCATATAGTACTCACGTATCTTTCACAAGGGATACATCTTCCACTAATTTTATACATTTGCTTTCAAATCCAGTGCTTGTAGATATCACTTCTGTTTACTTGTCACAATGGTCTCTATTTCTGTCTGGGTGTCCTTGAAAAGCTAAAACTGGGAATTAACTGCTGTGGCTTCTCATGGTACACTTTTCCCAAGATGGTTCTGCCAGGAAAAAACTGTTTATCCTTCATTTGATGTAGAAATGCTGTGAAATGTAGGTTCTTCAGTTTCTCTTGATTGTAAGTGCAGATAGTTTGTTGAGTGTGAGGTACTGGATCTGCTAAAACTCAACTAAAAGTATGCTTTCCCATGAGAGGAATATCTGGAGGGTAACTCATTACCTGACTGGGAGCTGAAGGGCTAGTGATCCTTGGGGAGAACAGGACAGAATAATGGAGAATTTTTCTGAGATAGGCAAGCTGAAAAGATATGTTTCATTCAAAGAAAAAAAAAATAAATTATTCTCAGCTTTATATGGATATGTGATATTTCTTTTTTTTATAGCCTACCTATCCAGACTACATACTATCTTGAATGCATTTCTTTTTCTGCATTGTTTTTGCACAATAAATACTCTTTTAGTGAAGACTTGAATCTCCGACCTGAATAAACAAGAGCCACTAAGTCATGTTGCCTTCACTTTTAAATATTGCTTAAAAAATAAGAGGCACCTGTCTTTACATCTTGTTATTGTAATCTGGACATCAAAACCTGTCTGAACTGTTTTCTAAGATTTGCTAGAAAACTGCACTTCTAAAGGAGCCTAGGATTTCTGTCACTCCTCTGCAGAGTAAACCTTGTCCCAGTTGCAATACATATCAATCTCACTATGTATAGCAAAGTGATGTTTCTTTATATTAGACAGAGAAAAAGTGCAAGGGAGTTGTAGATCTTGTTCTAAAAGTTTTAAAACATGTCCATATTTTCTACATATCATGTTTACTATTTAAACCTGCTCCACTGCTCATCAGCAATAAGTTTTACACATGAATATCAAATATGGCCAGATATTCAGCCAGTAAATGATGTAACTTTTTTGATTTCCAAAGAACTATGCTGACCAATACAGTGTTGCCTGCATAGTAAAATCTAAAGCCCCTTGTCTTAGTATAATCTCAAACCTCATGTCTTGATTCCTGTATGAAAAATAAAATGCAAAGTGTAGCACTTTACTCAAGAAGTGTCCTAAACCATTAGGAGAAGCAGAGTCAGGGATGCTGAACAGCTTATGCAAAACAAAAATGTGAAATACAATTCCAAAATACCCCGGAAGGAATGGGGGAAAGGAAATGCTCTCAGCTGCTCTTCTCTAAAACAAAAATGTCTGAGGAGGGCTGGAGCACTCAGGACTTCACATAGCCCTGGTGACGGACAGGGCATACTCTCAATCAGTGTTCATATGGGTGTAGGGTGTATTTTTTGCCTTCTGCTACTGGCATTGACCTATTCATTCTGCCTTTGACTAGGCAATGAAATGATGGTCATTGAAAACTACATCCATCATGTAACAATGCTGTCTACTTGAACAAGCAGCAGGATAAAATAAAATTCTCTTTTAGAATGGATTTTTTTATATGAACCAGTAGAAACTGGGGGAAAGTGAGGGGATGGGAAGGGCTGTGGAATACTCAAGCTCCATCTGTTTAACTGTGTGTGTATATCTGTATATGCATCTAGGAATTTATTCTGTCATTCTTCAGGTTGGGTTTGTTTTTTTTTTTCCCACTAAGGGGAAAGAACCTTCCAAAGTATCTTCCTTGTTATGAAGACCAACTTCTGCCATGTCAGTTCAAGAGCTGGAGATCTGTGCAAATAGAAGGGACTGAGAGAAAAATACTTTGCATTTTAGGAGTGAGAAACAGTGTACTGTCCTGTAACTTAGCCTGCTAAAGTGACTAACCATAATTACTTCAGTGAATCACACAAGCTTTTAGGGTCCTTGCTTTTTAAAAAGCTCAATCTCTATGAATAAGCATGGCTTTTGCTGTGTTTTCTGGGTCAGCTTTAGGTGTTGAGCCATTGGTGCATTCTCAGTACTTTTCCCATAAAAGCCAGGAAATTACATGGCCCCTGGGCCACCCTTCTGAACCACAAATTAATTCATGCAGTGGAGGGAGGTAGGAGAAATAGGGTAGAAGATAGTGATATGGGCACTGCCTTTGGCAAAAACATCTCCAGTAGTTTTGATGTGCATTTTCCTCAACAGGACTGATTTTTTTCTCTTGCTGAATTTATTCTATTGTTATAGCTCTTTCAAATTAAAAGAAGAGAGAAAAAAAATGAAGCCTTTGATTAATATCTGATTTGATTTAAGCTTTGTCAGTGATGGATGCATTTAAATATTCCTGTCAGGGTGAACAAGAGTGAGGTATTTCTATTAGGAGCACAGCATGCAGCCTTCCAACGAAACACAAACCTTGCATCTTGAGTTTTGGAGCTGTTCAACCAACAATAAGACTGGACATGGAAGTTTCCATCATCTGGGAACTGTAAAATGAAGTAAAAGCAGAAAGAAAATGTTCAACCTCTGACAAACCAAGATCATATACATTGGGGATATTACAGTATCCTTCTCCTACCTAATGTTACTACCTTTTTTTCCTCATGATAAGAAAAAAAAAAAATCAAACTTAAAATATTTCAGAGGTAGACTCCTGGATATGGCTTTTTGCAATTTATGTACTGTGAACAGTACTCCGGGTCTATAGGTAGAGAAAACTGAAACAATTACTCTGAAGACAAAATCTCTGACAAAAACTGAAGTCAACTGGGTTGTACCAGTGAACTCAACCTGAAGACCTGGGCTAAGACATAATTGGACATTTAAAAATCTATCTTTTTACCTAAAGCAGATTTTCCTTTCCTTTTGTTTTTGTTTCTTTTGCCTCCTCATAGTACTTTTTTTTTTTTTTTTTTTAGGCTTCACAGTAGTTGCTCACCATAAATACAAATCAACTGTTTGTCCATTCCCAATTTACTCATCCACACACCAGGACAGCAAGTTAATTGCAAAAGTTCCCTGTGGGGAACAGTGGACTTAAATATGCCTGGTGTATATTGTTTAGGCAGCAGAGTGAAGAAAGGCACAAGTCCTGAAGAAAGGCACAAGAGTGGAGCTGGGAATGAAAATGGATATAAAAACAATTCTTCCTGTCACAGGACAATTGACTTTGTAAATAATTGCCTTGTCCCTCTGGAAGTCTCAAGGGTAGGAAGGAATTTAAACACTGTATTTTTCTCTAGGGCAAGATCCACACAGGGATTTTGGAGTTCTGGTGCTTTTAGTGGAAGTCACAGTCACTTAGGGGTGACTCATAAGTGATCTTTACCTCCTAAAATGCCTTTCAAGGGTCCCAGATCCAAACCCTTTATTCTCATAAATTCTTGCAGTTGCTCCAGCCTTGGAAGTATCTGAAGAACATAAAAGCCAAAATTCCTGCCAGTAAAATTGACATTTTGTCTGCAGCCTGTGCATAAGTGTTTTGGTCTTGATATCGCTGAGTGGCCTGGCAATTTACTCAGGCCTCTTTACCTGATTAGTGTCTTGTCATCTCAAAAGCACAGGGCTTTGATTTCATAGACACTCTCAAAACCAGGCTGTGCATAAAACAGAACAAAAGCATCATGTCCTTTTTAGACAATGGCATGCTAAGTAGCAGCGTCCACTTTAAGTCCCAAACCTTTAGCTTCTCCCAGCACCAGTGGAGATTTGAACCCAGCAGAAGAATCCTGCTAGTACAAGCATAATGCTATAAAAGCAAAACTCCCAATCTGTCCCACAAACATCCTTTGGTGTGGTATGGGGTAATAACTTTGTCTGTTGAACTTGAGATATTACCAGCCCTGGTGGCTGGGACACTTGGCACTACAGGGGAGAGTTTTCCCAGTTTCTGCGCTGGGGACTTTTATATTAAGCACTCAGTGCAGCAAGGCGTGGAGAGTCATGGCTTCTCTTGCTTTCTCACTTCCTTTCTGTAACATACTAGTTCTAGTCATCCCATGCAAGGGATGAGACTCTCACGTTCTTGTACACGTTGAATGGTCTGTGTTCTAGCAGGTAGGGCTCTGTGGAGAAGATGGGTGGTCCAATATCTTCAGCCAGAGTGTGGATGGTAGCTCTGTCCTTCATCTTCTGGTCACCAGCTGTGAAGCAGCTGGGATGTAGTAATCATGTTCAGATCCTCACTTAAGCTTAGTACGAGAGATGAATCTTACTGTAGGTGTGAGTAGCAGAGTCTGAGTATTGGGATGCTCTTGATGTATTCGATTTATATCTTTCTGCAGACACATACAAGTCTGTCTCAATAATAAATTAGATAGTTTTGAACTGTAGCTAGATTTAGGTGGAAAATAAATTGGTATTTTCAAGATTTCTCTTCTCACTTTGAAGGCCTAAAGTGATGCTTGGTAGCAGATGTCATTTCATGAATCTTTCCTTTACACTTCCCAAATTGTTGTCCTGAACATGAGATATATCTTGTTTCTATAATGCTGAGATATGAAGTAATGATTATTTACTGTCTTATTGGTATGAAAACAGTGGGAGGTGGGTCCTCATTTTTCTAGGCAACAGTCTGTAAGGTAACTGCCACCAATGCTGATGGTAGAGGAGAGTTTGTTAACTGTTATCAAAGTCCTAATGGCACAACCTGTCAATAGAGAGGATACAGGAAAGTAGTGGTGAGACTAACCAGTCAGTTTCTAAACAAATCAAGGATTTGCTTTAAGAGACAGTATGAAGGCCTGTATCTGTTTTAAAAAAAAGCCATTTGGAATCTGTGTTTGTGTGATTACCTTTGCAACCACAGGGGTGTAACATCTAAGATGTTACATAAGAAGACTCCATTATGTACCTGGCAGTCTCTAGCACCAAATATCAACAGGCTTTCAATAAAACTACTGAAGTTTAAAACATGCAAGGCCAAAACTCTTCTTCTTTGCACTTAGTGGTTTCCTATCCACTTCCCATTACTTTGCATCAGAATCAGAACATCGCAACAGTAACTTACTCCCTGCATCAGGCTGCTGAGATTCTGACTTACAGAGCTAGCAGGGAATTACCTACTGTGCAGGGCAACCTGCAATGAAGGAAAGTTCCACCACTTTTTGCTCTATCCCACAGCTGAGCTGCTCTGTGAGGGCACCTCTCAGACTGTCTGTGACAACAGCAGGCATTCTGCTTGCCCCGTGTGCCTATTCCAGGAATGAGAATAATAGTAGCATCAGAACTTTTATGATAAGGTGGAAAGTGAGGGTGGTGGAGAGATTTAGCTGCTGAAATTATTGAAGAGTCTCTTCCTGTATGTTTCGTTTCTTGTCTGTAATCAATGGAAAGTGACATTTCTGTGGCTCATCAGCACTCTGTGAAGATAGGCAGACTCAATGGCTGTGCTCAGTCAGACTGGTAATAAGACAGAAATACCTAAGATATCTAGAGTGTTGCATCACTGAATACATTTGGCCTCTTCTATTGATCATGATATAATCTGACATTTTTAACTTGTCTTCATAAGTTGTACAAGGAACACTTTTTAAAAAGAATATTATATTGGTCAGTTACAGATTTTCTTAGTGCTTTCCTTTGTTCAAATTTTAAACAGACTCTGAAATTATCAAGAGGAATCAATGCTGCTCTGCAACAGCTATGACTGCCCGTACACAGTACCCTTTTCCCTTCCCCCCCAACCTTCCCCCCCCCTTTTTATTCCGATTTAATATGAATTTACATGACAAATTGTAATGGTGCATTGCAAGCTGTTATAGCCTGTTGGGTAAATGATTAACATTTCAAATACATTTATAATTTAATTTCTAAATACTTACTCAAAGGACTATAATGGCTGTATTCTAATTTACCTTAAATTCAATCCAATTTTTGAAACATTTATTAATTCCTTTTATTCCTGATTTAGAAGTATAGCATGCCAATTAGAAACAGATAAAAAAGCTTATTTATGCCAAACTATTTCATCCTATCAGGTAAATAAAACATTGTAAAAAAAAAATCTCTGATTATGTGTAGTGCAATAAGCATGCTTACAATTACATATTTCTGTAGTAAACCATAATATTTAGCACACTCTCAGCTGGATTCATCTCTCATGTGCTTCAACTGTGTATTTATATTCTTTTATGCAAGGAAAAACTTTCTCAGATATTTCTACCTTAGCTTCTCACAGGCTTTCTAGTGACATAGGGCAGCTATAACTTGTGATACAAGACTGGTAAGGAAGTGTGTTGAACTGCCAATTCTGACTGCTCTGGCAAAAAAATTTCTCGCTACAGCTTGCATGGACTTTTTCACATCTTCCATTCAGATAAAAAGCTCCCAACATATTAAATAATGTAGATTTCTTGGTTTTGGTAGCATCCAAAAGACCCGGCCACCAGTCAGATTTCCATATATTGGGTTTTCTTCCCCCCCTTACAGCAAAAGAGAGGGATAAATGGTTCTTTGTTTTCACCAAAGATAGAGGGCTTTAAATCACACTTGTATTCTGCTAAGCCAACAGTTGGGAAACTGGAGAACTCTTCTTCTATTGGTTAATTTACAGAAGCTCCATTAGATGGTCCAGTGAACTTACACATGCCTGGGAATGGTCCTGTTCTAATTTCCAGCAATCAAACTTCAACAGTAAGTTAAAGACATCTCTATTTCTACACCCAGGGTGCATGCTTTGCTATGATCTAGGGAGAGTTCTGCTTATGACTCCAGGATTAGGACTCCATTTTTACTAAAGTCAGGAGAAGAAATTGTTGCAGCCTTTCCTTAGCACAGTGATTCTCGGCAAATGCTACCTTTTCAGTGTGAGCTAAGCCATGAAAACTAAGGTATATCTACTCTGTCATAGGATTTTATTGCATATTAAGGCTTACATTGAGAAAGTAAATGTACACTCATAGAAGAGGCATGATCGTCTCCAGAGAAAGGAAGGGGCATGTTTAGATAAATGATTTTGACTGCTAGCTGTAGTAACCAAGAAGGCAAAAAGAAATCTCTGTGGTTTTGACCAGATGTATCAGAGGGTTCTCCAATGACTCCATATGACCATCTAACCAACCAATATCTTTTACTATGACATGCTGTAGGATAGCAACCAAGTGGAAACATGCATTGTTGTGGCAGTACAGGAATATGAAGTAATGCAGAAACATTGGGTAACCCTGTGGCCCAAATCAACTCAACCAGAATCCATTAATTGGTTTAATTTTTGTCTATCCAACTATTGATTGTACTGCTTGTGTAAGAACAGCAGTGACAGCAACAGTGCTGAGAGTCTGAACAGAATTATTAAAAGACACTGCTTGGCAAAATGAATGGATGTGTGATAGAAAGGACTTAAAACAATAAATCTTTGACATCACTAATTCAGTCTTTGTGAAATGACTAACTGATTGCCAGAGACTTTTAATGTCAAAACATCAGATTGTGCAGGTGCCTGAGAATAAGCATGCATTGTAATACTGGTGTCTTTTATTTTTTCCAGGCAGTGTAGAAACTCTTTCAAGTGTTACAAAAGGGGATCTATGATATGAAAAATGGGGATAACACAGACTACAGCTCAAAAGGAGAATGCTAATGTGTTATTATGAGAATGATGATATACTCACTGTGCATTCGTGGTGCTGTGGTTTTCTATATCCAGGTAGATGACTAATTTATCTCTCTAACACATGACCTATATCAATGGCACAACAGCTTACTGGCCACTGAGGTTGCTTCATAAAGGCACACAAATCAGTTTTCAGGAGTCTGAGGTCTGGAAGCTACTTAGCAGTGGATGCCTTCACTTTTGTATTGCAGATTCTCTGGAGCATGAGGGCATGAGAGAGAGAGTGAGTTTGCCACCTCCTGGTTTTCCACTGGCATCATAAGGTTTGCAGATATGGTTCAACTACCTGTAAGTAAAGCCTTGTTGGAAGGCAGAAGCAATGAGGTGAGTAAAGCACATACTTGTGCCTAATTTCATTCTATACATGTAGAAAAGTAAGTTCATGTGGCTGCCTTCGTGATTCAGAGTGTGGGTAAAGAGCAAAGAGGAACAGACAGAAAATTTGAACCAATCAGAGTCACTGTGCACAGCCAGGGCAGCCCAAGTGGCACAAAGCAAAACTGAAACCTCCCAGTGACAGACAGCTTTATCCTGCAGGCAGGGCAGTAGGACTGATCTACAGGGCACTTTGTCATGGCTCTGAGATCACTGCCACCCTGGCTGCTGGCCAGGCACATGTATTGCTGGCCTGCCTGAATGGTGCCTCCTCCAGCTCTGCCCATGGCTCAGGAGCCCCTGTGCTACCCAGCCTGAGGTCACTGGTCCTGGTCTCTATCCCCACGTGCTCAGGCAGCAGGGTACCCTAACAGGAAGGGCACTGCCGGTGGTGTGGTGCCCCTTAGCTGATCACTTTTACTGCTCCTGCTGCTCCTTGGCACATCTACCAGTGCAGTCTCATACTCAAGCAACAGTACGACTTGCACGTGGATGATACATCAAATCTGGCTGGTGCAGACTGTGGGGGCAAAGATCTTAGGACTATAAACTATGTGCCAATAGATGCTACAACACTGAGACTATCAGACCTCAAGACCTCAGGTGCCTATAAGGTATTCAATAGTCCTGTAGAAACAGAGGCTTGCAAAAGGCAGAAGACAAATGAGTTGAAAGCTAATTTCCAGCTTTTGTTAGGCTATAAACAGGGGAATAAAAACAATCACGTTACTGTACAATGTGCCTTTGTCCTTAACACTCTGTACCACTGCATAAGAAACATGTACTGTGGTCTTTGAGATGGATTCTTTGCACTAGACATTAATGAATTTCTGTGCAGGCTTAGTTCTAGAGGCTGCCAGAGAATTATAAACGGGTGTGGGGAAGTCCAAGAAAGCATAGGGCAAGAGAGAAGTAATTTAGGAAAGTGAGAGATGGTAGTTAGCTTTCCAAAGAGGGCCTACATCAAGCAGAGAAAGACAGAATAGTAAGGTACAATATAGTGAATAGCAGTAGTAAAGCTAACAGGATACTTTATGGGCATACTTGCACTTTTCCCTCTGCCAGCTTTCATTGCTTCTTAATTGACAGACTGAAGAACACAAGCCTGTCTGTTTCTGTAGGACCATGGAGGGTCTACTTGCATCCGGATTTACGACAAGCATTTTGAGGAAAACTGCCAGCTGCATTCCTCAGAGTCAGAGAAGACGAGCAGAGCAAAGAGACAAAGGCAAGCTCACAGTTGACAGAGTGTCTCTCTGGACATCAGTTAGCAATGCCAGTGCAGTCTTGATTGGGCTTTAATTGTCAGTCTTTAAAGGACTCTTTTGTAACAGTGGGAAAACCACAAGACAGATCTCTGTCTCTTCCCTTACATACTGTTGTAGCAGAGGCGAAGGAAGGATCATATTCTTTCTTTTTTTGGAAGCTTCTTATCACATTCCAGAAAAGACTGGCAGAAGAGACATAGGCACTTCCCTTCTCAATACCATCGTTGTTGCATCAGATCCTACTGCAGTAAGGATCATCTCTCTTGACCCTTACTCAGTTTAAAGACTGTAAGCAAAGGCTGATATTCCTTTCCTAGCAAAAGGAAGTCCCATGTGGTTAGAGTACATTTTAGTGTACAAACCATAGTTATGGCACTAATGACTGACTGCAGCACATTGTTTTTGCAAGAGGCTTGAAAGGTTTTGCACTGTATTTAGCATGCACAGTTGCCATGTAGAACAGTGCTAGTGCTATTTTCATTTTTCTGCTTTGGAAGTGTGGCTTTACAATTGTCAATATAGAAAGAAAATAAATGCTTCACTGCAAGTTATAGTTCACATTTTGCCTAACATCCTCTATATAAGATACATTTGTGTAAAAAAGAAATAAAATCAAATGTTGTGATCACTTCAAGAGAAATGTATAGTACTTATACATTACATTAATAACAATTTATTTAAGGAAATATACAGGAAAAAATTTCTGTCACTTGGTATGAGCTCTTTGCTCAGATGTTTTATTATCCACTCCTTCCACTGTACGTACATAAGCCTTGCTGATTAGCAACAGCTGTCTCTTGTTGCATTTGCACAGTTATGGCAGTGTGTTAGGCTAGACCCACACATTACAGATTCTGCCAAAAGCCAGGTAGTTAAAGGGTAAAAAAGAGGGCAAAACATATGTCTTTTTTTTTTTTTTAATGTCACAATACATAAAAGAAAAAAATCTTTGTTAAAGAAGAAAATAAACATGAAAATAAGAATTAAGACTGTGTTTAAAATGCAGGATTTAATGTGCCTAAGAGTTATTACTGAAACTCATGCTGAAATCAATAGCAAGATTTAGCCCTAACTATCTGTGGCATTCATGTTTGTTCAGATGCTGAAGTGGAGCTGTGCCTATTGCAAATTGTTCCTTTTATGCTCTGAAATCCAAGAAGATAAACTCTGACACAGAATAATATATTAATGTATCTTTCTTCCGTTGTTGGGGGGCTTCAAAGCAACACTATACTGCACTGTCTAATCTTGAAATCCTTGTTTTAATGAAAGCTGTTTTGCCCTTTCAAAGATGTGCTCTTTTTCAAAGAACAGAAAAGAACCACAATCATGATCTTATGCATATACATACACAAATATGTGTGTATGTGTATGTTTATATATATATATATGAAGCATTGATATGATGACAAACATACAGTTTTAATCCTTTTTAACTTAGTTTTCATTACATAAAAACTTCAATCTCATGATAATAAGTGTCATCTCTTTTCTTTGCAAGATGAAACCTCACCATTTTACAGTGCTGAATTCCATTCTGGCAATTGCTTGTCATTTTGAGAAAATGAGCTTTTTTACCTAACTTACTGTTTAAAATGTGGTAACTAGTGTGAAGTCCCTGTCTCAGATGTGGTAAGCCTGACAATTAGGTTCTGATCCATTATGTGGAAAGGTTGATGGAGAAAAGGTGAACTTTTCTTGGTCTCCATCTGCAAAAGCTGAACTCTTACATCTTGACAGAGTGATTTTACAGACATACTGTCAACCCAGAGAGAAGAGCTGACCATGTTCTTGTAGCACATGTGCATGGCACTTAGGAGGACATTGGAGCCCAAAAGGTAATAAATGGCACCATTAATTAGAGAACATATAACATGATTTTCTGTCAAATGTTACTTTAGCATTTAGAAACAGGGATGGCAATCTCAGGTCAGATGGATAGTCTGTTTTGTCTAGTTACCCAGAGAAAGCTCAAAAATTCAGTGAAACAAAAAAAAAAAATACCTGTTTCTGGAGAAATTCCTCAAAATCTTAGGACGTTTTGCACTTACATTTTCTCCTATTCCTTCCAAAATCCTCTGTGCATGCTGGCTCCAGTTGTCTTCCTGAAGGTAGACTCAAGTACCCCCTGTGGACAGGACTGACAAAGGTGACAGACTGAGCTGGCATGCATCCTGGAGTTGAGTACTGGGGGTCTCCTTCAGTGTGGCAGGTTCTAGGAACCCAAGTATGGCCAGCAGATTTGATATGAATAAACATTTTCAAATGGGCTGTTGAAAGGCAATGGAGTCATCTGCAAAGTAGTCATGTACATGGGACATGGCTGGAGGGGAGGATGTGCTGGGCTCACAGATGCTCCAGGCTCTACTGTTTCATCTTATTGAAACTGCAAGCATTGCCATTATCTGTGGGAATGTATAATCCTTTCCTGTATCTCAATTTATTTTTGGGCTCCCTTGGCAATAAGTTCTACAGGTTATTTATGTACCTTGATATCTGTGATACATTTATGGTATATTCCTGAACCTGTCATGTGGTTCCTCTTTTAAGGAGGACTAATAAGAAACCTTCATTCTTTTCTCCTACCTTATTTATATATATATATATATATTTAATACACTGATCTAATCCTTTCTGTAAGACTCTTCCAGTCTATTGAATTCAATTCCAGACTCCCAATTGCATAAATTTTGTGAACTTTAAGGAAAGATTGAGTAGAGAATATTGTGAATAAAGGCTGCATATCAACCTAAGACACCTACATCAGTTTTTGTAAAACTGAACAGGAACATTAAGGATGTGTAATATGTTTCATCTCTTTTTTTTTTTTTTTTCTTCTCCACCTCCACTAAGAAGAACTTTGGGAGGAATGAGAATCATTGAACAGCCAAAACCACCAAACACTGTTACAGCTCAGGATATCACCTGCTGCCTGTGAAATTCTCTCTCAAAGAAGTTTAATTTCTGAATCACCAGCTGGGGAGAAGCCAAAGTGATAGAATCTAGCAGCAATGTTTAACTAAAATATCTCTTTCTGTTCAAACAGTGAGAAATGACAGCATTTATGTACTTAATATAGTCTGAAACACATATACTAACCAAAAAGTGACATTTTATTAAGAATGAATAAGCAAATAAATTTTTAAAGAAGTGTTTTTTTCTCAGGATGGACTGATTTCAGGATCAGAATTGAGCTTTATGCCTCACTTTGCCCATGATCTGGTTAGCTTCTTAGGCTCTGTTGTTTCACATTTCTGTGCCTCAGTTCTTCAGTTTACCCTTCTCAAGCTGGCAGTGTGTGCTGTGGCAAGGTGAGGCAGCTTTCAGATGTGTGGGTATATATAGAGTTTGACATTTAGCACTACCATAAAACAGTGTATATATTGTCTGGATGGTCTGAACAATTCCAAAACTTCAGGTGTTGAGTTTCATGCTAGCAAATCAATGGGTTTTCTGTAAACTTCTTAATTGTTTTCAGGTTCTTTTTTCTTCTGGGTTCCAAGACTTTAAGGTTTGTTTGCATTGCTTGGTCCTCTTCTCTTGAATTGTGAAAACTGGAAAAATTCTTAAGAAAATCTGGTATACTCAGATTGGGTTAAGGGTGTAACATAAACCCCATATATTGTAATAAGGTTGTGAGAGTTTTGCAAACGGTGAATACAATCAAAATCACACCAAACAGCAGGAATTAAGAGTTGGGGCATTAGGAGAACAATTATGAACACACACTTGCTTCTCAGATGATTTACCTACACTTAAAACTTATCACAAGGAAGGGAATTAGGATTAGTTGAAATTTTCACAGTGATTTTAAGAAAAGTGCTATTTAACTTGCAGTCTTTATTATTTCATTATGAAGTCCTCCAAATCTCATCTAGTTTGAGACTTCATTACAAACTCAAAATTCAACCCAGTTTCAGTGAAAGGTTTATGTACCTTTCAAGTGCTATTAGGTAATTTGCAGTTAGCAAACAATAGAAACTTCGTTAAGAATATGATGCAAATCCAATTAAGACTAAATCACAAGGAGTTGTGATTTGTAAGATATTTAGGTTGCTCTTTTGTGTGGGTGTCTTTTGAATGCACTTGGCTAAACTAAATCTCTCCTTCATATTTCTCATTAAAAAAGAAATTTCAACAAATATGTTTTGGAAACAGAAAAAAAATAAAAAAGAAGAAATAAAATATGCTCCCCAGGGCCCTGAAGTTGCCAAGTAAAACAGAGGCATTCTTGCTAGTTCAGCTTTTCTTGCAGGTTCTTCTAGCAGCTGGTAGGATCTCTGTATGAGACAGGCCAGCCTGGCTGAGGGCACTGTCTGAAGCCACGGGTTCACATTCTTCACATCACCCTTGACTCACTCAGTTCTTGTCACAACTAATTCTGTTTTTTTTGCCTTTTTTTTTTTTTTTTTTAAGACTTCAGTGTTGCCACTTCCCTCATCCCATTGCAAAAAAAGGAAGAAAAAAAAAGGGATTAAAAGAGAAGAAAAACCTCTGTCAGCTAAAATATCTGAGTTTTGTAGACTTTGAGGCCAGAATAGACCATTTGGAGAGCTGGTCTGATCTATTGTATAACACAGGCCAAAAAAGATTCCATAAGTAATTTCTGCATTAGACCTATTATTTTTGCTGAACTGCAGCATGCTTTCCACTCTCATTTCTGTTGGCTTTTCCTAATCATTATAAGAAATGCTTTTATACTAATAATGTTATTTATAGAGGTTGTAAATCATTAGTATTTAGAAGGATTTAAAATATAGTGCCAGTTTTGAACAATTTATGGTCTAACCTTTCTTTGCTGTGTTGTCTGACATTCTCTGGATTCTTTTCTGCAGTGTAGTACTTTTTATTTAATGAATAACATTTGGCAACAGACTGTCTCTCTTTTTCCTCATTTTTCTTGCTTTTTTCCCCTTTTCCGAACCTGTCTGAACTCATCTAGTGAGTCTTTTTTTTTTTTTTTTTTTTTTTTTTTGAGAGGTAACTTGTTTCAGATTTTTTTTTTCTTCTTTTTAATATATCTGTATGTATTTGTGCTATTTATAATCTGTTTATCTCTTCCTTAACTTTTCAAATTATCCTTTGCCTTTTAATAAGATTCACCTGGGACAGCCAGCCGAACAACTTAGAGCTTTTTCACTGAAAAAGAGAAGAAAAGCATAACATTAACTCTCTAGGCAGATTTCCTGGAGCTTGTCCAGTTCTAGCCTAAATTATCTTCATGAGACTGTTGTTAGCAGTTGCACTGTTGCATTATGTATGATTCCTGACTGCTTCTAGTATGAATAAACCACACAGTGTTTGGTTAGAGGTTTTCAATTTTATGCTAAGCTATACAATTTGTTGGTGTTATTTAGGTTAATATGCTATTATTTTGCATATTTATAGCTCTCCCATTACATTTTTATTAATAATGATGTCATGTCTGGTAGCAAGGATCAATAAGATTTCTAGTGTGTAATGTTTACATATTTATATTATTACAGTATAATAAGTCTCTCAGGCAGCTTCCCGCATTGGAATCACTTTGTAGATGTGTCTTTCAGGTAATTGCATGCCTACAGTGGCTGCTTGAAGAGCAGTGATACACTCTGCTGAGATGAGATCTAGCTAGCCACTATTGTATAGGTATCAGAACAGGCAATCTTTCTTCAGTGTCTGCATCAGAAGATAAATGCTGATGTATTACATTCATTTCCACTTCTCTTTTACCTATTGTACTGATTTTGCCCTTCCTCAAGTGGTATTTTCTTTAGCATAACTCTGAAGAGCATTTCTGCACTCTCTCAGAGTTATCCCTTCAAGAGAAATATATTGAGCTTGTAGATGTGTACAGCATTTATTGAAGGAAAAACTTTTTTTCCCTCCATATAAAATTTACCATTCTACTCCCTACATGCTTTATTCACTTCCCTTTGCACTGGTGGAATTAGTGTTATACCCTGCAGACCAGCAGCAATGCCAAGAATTAATGTTAGCATGTAAACCACTTGCCTGATCCTTTTGCACACCAGAAGGCTCATCTGTGACTCTGACCCAGCAGCTGAAGTAAGGGGGTACACACTGACAGCTGGCTGTTTTGGCTGAGACCCTTTGGGCAAAAAGGTTTGTTTGACAGTCTTCCACTATGCTGCTGATTCTTGCTAATAATAGTGATCACTGCAGTGTGAATGAGTATCACTGACTAATAAGATAGAGCTAGATTGCATGCTGTTAATTCTTTAATGCATGCAAGAAGCACTCGTCTCGCCTGTTCATCTGTCTCTATGTTTCTGCAGGAGCACTGGAATGTGCAGTGCTGCATCGAAGTGTGCAGAGACTTTTCTGTGGTGCTGTCTAGCTGAAGGTGGGTGGAAGAATATGAAGTCATCTCTTCTTCAATGGTTGTCTACCCTGCCCTTTCCCCACAGGCAAATCCTGACCCTTCTGACCCAAACTAGAGCTTCCCAAATGAGACTACAGCAGGTATGCTCTTTTAAGTTGTGGAGAGGATACACACTGGTACGCTGTAAAATCTGGGCAGTGTCAAAAGTTCACACAATGAAGTGACTGGTGTTGCCAAATCAAGTGTCAGAAAGTGGCAGGGTATCACAGGAAGCAGAGTGAGATTATAAAAAAACCCAAAACAGACCACTCGAATATGACTGAAACAGGGAAAATGGAAATAAGTTTTTATTTAATATAGCAGATTATGAATCAAGTCAATAAGAATAACATTTCACAAATTGTCACTCCTATATTTCCTCCAAAGGCACCATGCTGGTTTACAACAGGGTCCTGTTCCTCTGTGAAAATACTCCAGTTTTAGGATGTTTTCTTCCTGTCAAGGGAAGAAACGTTATATGGGATGTTCTTACTCAGACTCCAGACTAAGGGTGAAAAGCTGGAGCATGGGCAATTTTTCTATCCAGATAGACCCTTTTCTATTCACTCACCATTCTTTAAATGTGTCCCTTTACTGCTTTTAAAATTACTGTCTCATGAATTGAAAATTATGAGAATAAAAAATAGTAATTTTTTCCCCTTTATGATTTTAAACATGGAGTGTTAGCAGTCTCTAGACTTTTCCCTGCTGCTGAAAATTGCTTTTTCCTTTCTTTAATAAACATAGAAACTAATCCGTCTTTAAGAAAGACATATCATAACACAGCAAAGACTGAATTTGGTTCTGTGATCTGGCCCATGGTGAACACTGATTGACACAAATGCAGATCAAAAAACTTCCACCACCAGCAAAACTCTATCAAGAATTGTATCTGCAGATACAGATGCCTCCTGGAACAATAACCTGAGCATACACATACATCTGGTCTCTCTCTCTTCTACCCTTTTTCATCATAAAAGTCATTCTCTAATCAGAGCCATGCCTTCTTGCAGGGACTTGCAGGAAGCCAGTGGTACAGAAAATCTCCAAAAGGTTTGGGTGTATATCCTTATCTAGCAAATGCCAGTTCAGTGTCTGAGGTTATTTTTCAATTTTGATTTAAATAAAATCAAATTTTCACAATGATTTTGACATATGTATCTCTAGGGGGAAAACCAGAACACAAATAAACTAGTACTATAGGTGCTTTTTTATGATGAATTAGTAATCAGTCAAAAACTAGTGACTAATTCCTGCAAAGATATAGAAAACACTGGAACGTGGACTTGTATAGAGGTGTCTATTGACATGCACAAACTGAGTTTGGGTCTAAGTTTAATTTCTCCCTTTCATTCCTGAAAAAGACAATGCAGGTTGTAGTCATCTAGTTTGCTTTTTTCCAGCTGTGTTGACATCTGCTGGTCCCCAGGCTTTAGGCTAGGCCTTTGACTCTTCCCCATGGCACTTCAAAATGAACACAGTTTTTTTGGTTTGGTGCAGACACTGAATTTCCATTATTTATTACTAAAAATGAGGTTTGTGTTTATGGCATGGTTTAGCTGCAGTTCCCCACCAATGTCATTTCAGGATGTCGTGCACATACTGCTTATGGAATGCTGTGGTATTCTTCAGGTTAGAAATATGTAAAAACAGGCTACAAATGTTTAGGTCCATTTCACACTGATGAGGAGCAAAGCAGTTTATAATTTTTCTCTTCACCTTTCTGCTTTCAAGTACCGTACTGCTGATTTATTTTTCTGTTGTTAGTGTGATTCAGGTAGCACAGCACCTAGTATTCATTCCAGCATCCCAAATATAAGGATCTTTATAGAGCAGCAGGTCACATTTGAATCTTTGTGACTCTGGTCTTGAGTTTTAGCCTAATTAGAACTAACAAAGCTGTATCTATTTGCACTTTTCCTGAAGTTACCAATTCCATAAGTTGTGTAACTAAATTTGTAGCACTAAAGTCATGTGAACAATTTGAATAGTGTTCTAACCATGTGTATGTTTGAAGTCTCCATTTAAGCATCTCCAATACATATTCCTGTTTTGACTAGTATGCTCCACTCACAGAAAACCTACATGTAAGCAGCCATAACATACTTGGATAAAAATAATACATAGTGTTTTGCATTCAGGTGGTCAAAGAGAAGGCAAAAAGCCTTAGATTGTGCCTGGAGATGAAAACCCCTGCCCTCTGCATTCTCTACAGTTCAGCAGTATATTTGCAATGTTCAGGAGATGTACACAAGTGAGCACAGGAATCAGAGGCTCATACAGAGCCAGTTTCTTATTCTGATGAGGCCAAATGTCTTTCTTCTGTATTGAGACACGCAGACTTGCTATAAAACCAGCAGATATTGATTCTGTTATTTTGTTTACGGACCATAAGAGAAGCTTATGAAAATGTCTAGTTCTGATCACCAAAATATGAAATACTCTCTTTATTCTAATTTTGGCCTCATTCACACACTTTTAATCTGCCTATATCTTCATTCATATGGAAATATTTCTCCTTGTATTGCCATAGAGTGAAATTCAAAATACAAAAGATGTCTAGAATACTGTTTGAAAACTCATGCACAGGAACATACTTACACAAATTCCTACTGGTTTTAACATCCATAGTATAATTCCACAGATAATAAAATAGGTACCTTAGTATCAAAAATTCAGTTTACATATCTGATTCTCCTATTTTTTACATCAGATCTATTTTGCTTTATCTCAGTGACTGATGTAACAGAAATTGAAATCCCATCAGTCAAACTGACTGGAAAGCCATTGTAGCACCTGTGTGTTAGAATTAGGAACAAAAGTACCATGACATTTTTTTGTGTGAGCAATTGGATGACTGACCTTTTAAAAATGTGAGTCTCAGGTTAGCCCATCACCTTTATCCTGCTTGTGAGACAGAGGTTACTGTTAAAGTATATTTATGAATGTCTTGAAATACTCACTTTTCTCATCCTTCTTACTGTTGCCAAACTGTGCTCTACTCGACTGTCCATCACAGTCACTGCAGGCTTGTGTCAAAGTGCAACTTTGGGACTTGTGTTCCCAAAGGCTCATCCTCTTGGTCCTCCAGGGCTATACTGGAAAGGATACTCTGCAGTCTGACTACAGTGTTAAGACAGTTTACTGGTGTCTCATTAATCCTAATTAAGTCCCCCCTAGTAATTATTTTTACTCTGTGACATAGGGGTAAAATGATAAATTTGTTTTCAATTTTGTTTGTCCTGGCTTAGCCTACTCCTCTAACTCTTGATTCTAAGATGGTCTTCTTCAAAATGTTACTTTGGAACCTACAACAATAATACAAATAGTTGGTTATTTTTTAATACTATATACACATGAATACATATATAGGCATATCCATATATTCACTATATCTATTGCACATAAAACATATGTAATTGCTGATTCAAGCTGTTATTTGCTGCATGGCCAAGAATTTGTTTAACAGCACAAAATCTAGACTGATATAATTTAATTCTGCTGTTTCAGAAACACTTCAAGATTATAATTCCTAATATCCTTTTTTTCTCTTTTGAAGGTGGTGTGCAGTGAGGTGGGATGTGTTATTACACTCTGCAATGAAATGAAATGCCTCCTCATTTAGTCAGATTAACATAACTGGGGTCCCAGTATTTCACATATTTAACAAAAATAAGACTCATGAAGTTCAGAGGTTTTTTTTATTATTTTTTTTTTATTTTAATGAGACCCATTTCTATTAAACTACCTTTCTGATTTTAGAGAAAGACAGTTTCTGATGGATGGCACAGTGGTGTATGCTTGAAAAATCCTGAATGGGTGCTGAACTCTTCCCTCACCTTTCTCGATCACCAGAAAACAAATTGGAAAAGGGGAAATAGCAAGGTCAGGTCAGGTGAGTGCATACTTAAACATTTCATAGGGTGCAGGGTGCAGAGCAGTGATCTGCTTTCATGTTCCATTAGTTCAGAGACAGCTGTCATTTATCTTTTGATGGAAGCTCGAGGTTGAAATACTTGACGCAACATATCAAGCCTAATATGGAAAGAACATAGCAATGTGAGCCTAGTTCTGTAAAAAGTGAGTTACTGTGTAAAGAGGTCTCATAATTCCCCTACTGACATTTAACAGAGAACTTTGGCCACATTTCTGCAAATACAAATAGCCCAGCTATTGTTAAAAAAAAAAAAAAAAAAAAAAAAAAAAAAAGAAGAAGAAGAAGAAGAAAAGTCCAAGGATTGAAAGGGGACTTAACCACATAATTTCTATTAGAGACTATATGAATTCCTTGAATAAATCCTTGTGAAGCTTCTTAGATGCTTAAGAGCTATATGCCCATAAATCAGTCTTAAAGAGAGCTTTTGAAATACATGTAGGGAGGCAAAAAAGTTAAATAAATTTGTGGGGAAGGACTGCTTTTTGCCTCTGGAAAAACTAACTGCAAGATGACAACTCAGGCATACCTGATTCTTTAGTTGTCAAAGTATTAGCATCTGCAAGTCAATTTGGTGGGAAATATCATTAAAAAGATAAAAGAGAGCAAAACCAAAAACAATTTCAGTAAAGACTGACTCAATAGCACTGTAGATCCAAGAAATAAAAGTGCTTTCTGCAAAAACCAAAGTGTGTGGTGGGAGGGGGGTGATAGCAAGATGCAAAAACAGACCTCTAAAAATCATATTTAATACAAGAAACTACATCATATGCAACAGAAATAGCAGAGAAAATCAGCACAGCATGCTGCTCACTCAGGAAAGATCTTACATATGGCAAGGAGTTTAGAAGCAAATCAGCTGATGCTTATACAAATGTCTCTCTTACCCTAGCGAACACAGGCCAAAGCATCACCCTGTGTTTCATGGAGGAAAGCTCCAGATACTGTCTGGTCTGATCTGATTTTGGGAACCACAACTCTAAATTTAAAGACTGACCCTTTGTTCCCAGTAATCTGCAGTAATAGAGAGAATAGACAAGTCCAGATTTTCAATGGTCACATTTAGGCCAATAATTATTGGTCCTAGCTCCTCCTGCTCATGACTCACACTCACAGTTTGTCTAGCCTCATGTAGGATATCTATTCTAGTCATGTCATCTTGGTGAAGATCTGAATTTGATTTCATAATTTCTATCTCCTGAACTGGAAAGTTCTCAAGGTCCAGATACTTTTATTCAGTCCTACCTCTGGCAGGAGAGCAAGAACAGCAGAAATTGCTGATATACTTCCAGTTCAGCTTCTCATGACTTCTAAAAAATTACTCTACCACAGCAGAAAAAGTTCCATGCTTGTCATTGCCTAAATGTTGTTGTGTGATTTTTTTTTAACTTTGCTTGAGTGTAACCATTTTTGAGTCTGAAGAAAATAGAAGTAAACCATTGTTCACTTGATAAAGAAAAAGAATTTTAAAATAATTTAAGGTATTTTCCTGCCAAGCAAGAAAGAAATGAGGGCTGAAAACAAAAGAAAAGCTCTGTATCAAGAATTGGCTTTGACTGCAATAGAGAGAAGTGGTTTTAATTGGTTTGAGATGCCTATCTTTTTTTTTTCCCCTCCTTTTTCCTAAATCTCATATTGAGAATTAATAGTTTGGTTGGCTTTCTGAGAAATTCTTCTCCTTTGTGTTTTGTTGAGGGTTTTTCAAAAGTATTTTGAAAAACATTGTTTCAAAATACTAAGGACATCCAAAGCTGTGGGAAAATCTGCTGTGATTCTTGTAAGATTTCAAGGAGGTCTAAGAGAGCTTTGTTATACCTGTGGGGGAAAAAACCACCTGTATGATTTGATATCACATTATTTGAGGAATGTGTCTTACTGGATTGTTTTGATGTTGCTCAATGAAATGCAATGTTACTTAGAGTAAGCCAAATTAGTGAATCTGCTCACAACAGATATTTTCCTTCAGCTACAAAAACTCCTGTATCCTGATTTTATGAGTCATTTTCTGATAGGAAAATACTGGAAGATTCTGAGAGGGAGGAGAAGGACAAGGAGCCTCCTTTTCTCTGGGCTCTGCACCTCAGATGTAAATGCTATTATGCTACCCACACAAAAGAAAGGAATATGTGTTTGCATATTTCAGAGAGACACAGGCAGCACCCTAAATGCCTGATGGCCCTCAAGCAGCTGCTGTCAGAGGTGTTTGGCATTTTTTGGCATGGTCTGCTCAGCGATTTTGAGTTCACTTGTAATATGTGTCTGCAAAACAAACTTGGCTTTGCTTTAGACATTGCTCCAGTTACAGAGTCACTGTTGCAGTTTGAAGTGCTGAGCCAACCTGGTGTTTTAATTCAAATTTCATCTGAGCTTTCTTTGATCCTTCTGTTCTTAAGAAAAATAATCACCATCTTTAGGGTTTCTCTACACTTTTTGAGAATTTAGATCAAGGCTAGGGAGACAACAGTTTTCTTGAATGAAAATGAAAGCAAAAAAGGTGACAAATGTAGATTTTCTTGGAACAATCTTAAGCCCTTTATGTTGGTTAAGGTCATGATATATGAAGTAATGCAATATAGAGTTCTCCATACTATTGTATGTATTCATTGGATCTTAGTCTCACTGCTTAGAAGAAAACAGAAGCTTCCCACCTCCCTTGTGAGTGGGAAGAGACTGCAGTGAGTAGGAAGTTACCAAGTGTTAACAGCCAAGCTGATGCAGAGGAGGTGGTGCGCATCCCACATTGTAAGGCTGGAGCATATTGTGGCCTTCCTGTTCTGGGGGAGAAGTAATTCCTCCACGACTGTGTTTGTTGGATAGTAACAAGACCTTTACCTAGAGGTGTAATATGTTCCTTAGGACTTCTGCTAAATTCAGTTAGAGAGAGGTTGTTGGTTTTTTTCTCATGGTTTTTCTGTCACAAGCAACAAATAATGATCAGATTTACCTCTAGACTATGGCTTTTACAAGATTTTTATACTTACCTCTGGTGAAACAGGACTGACACAACACAGGATATATGCAATAACTTTGAAATGTTTATAATCAAATTAGATTGGGCAGGGGGGCATGACCTTGACCTCCCCTTCCCCACACATCTCTATTTTTCTCACTTCAAGAGCAGTTATTTTTATTTCAGACTTTTCGTGTTTGAGGAAACCACTAATTTATATAGGGAATGCTCAGAGGCTTAGCATAGTCATTCTCCTAGTAACATGACTGTCTCCATTAGCATAATTTTTCCCTTACAGATTACATGATTCATATTCTTATAATTTTTTAGGAATCACAATTCCCTACTTTATTATATTTGTCTTTTTAGGAGAATTGTTCTAATTTTTTTAATCATTCCTTATTTTTCAATTTAACTTTCAGATGTGACATGGGAAATTTAGTTTCTTTTTGAATAACTTCCCCTAGCTGAGTCTGTGATCTGAGCCACTGTAAGATATGTGAGGAAAAAGTAGAATTGAAGCCTATGGTTCTCAGAAGCTGATTTTTCTGTCACGTTTACCTTTCATTTTTGGTTCCTATGAGATAGAGTTGCATTTGAATCTTTACTCTCTATGCTCTTACTGTTTTCTTCTAGTTGTTAAAGGATTCTATCACCCCTTCCTGACTGAATCAGGAAATACCTATTGTTCTAGTTTCGAATTCTGTAATGTGGGTGAGGGCATATAAACCTAAACAGAAGCTGACTGAACCATTTAGCAGAGAGCAGTTTCCTGTATCCAAGTGCCTACATGTAGAAACCCAACAGGGCTTAGCTGACACAAACTATGACAGGAAAAGAAGTCCATACTTTAGAAATTTTATATATATATATAATATTTTTTAAAATTATTTGAGGTTGATTTCTCCAAACAAAGTGTCTTGACTTGCATGCCATTGAAAATCTTATGTCCCAAGAAACCAATTCAACAATATGTTTCTGTTTCCTCCACACAGGACTAGTTAATTAAAGAAGGAGAAAGGAGATGGTGGAAATGCAAAGCTGCAGTATTTCTTTCATTACTTCTTATCCCAGGAAAATAATGCCCCATCTTTTATATTTCACATGAAAAATGCTATTATGCTTGCACATTACTGTGTGTTGCTCTTGTTTTTACATGGACAGAGATATGACAGAGCTTTTGTTCTCCCTGTTAGACTAGTGAGTGTTTTCTGACAGTTTCCTGGTTGGGAGAAGGGGCTAGGAGCTGTATGGCACCTGTATTCCTCTGTTCAGTGTGACTCTGCAAGTGTGTTTTTTTGGTCAGAATCACAAGCTGATTTGATCATGGTCTGGACTGTCCTCTGCTTGACCTCGGGAAGTCCTCGTTAATACTCAGTGCTGCTGAATGATTGCCAACACTAAATTACAAGAAGAGAATGAAAATTCATGATGTCTAACTTCAGGTGTCTAATTTAGGCTGGAAATATATACCCCATAGAAAGGAATTTCTTCATCTGGAACTCTGAATTAACTAGAAGAAGTAGACTTACATGGAGTGTCTACTCTTGTTTCCCAAAGCAATCAATACATCTGCCTCAAATGTTGAAAGTGCAAAAAGCTCCACTGAGGTCAATGAATCATCACTCCCTCTTAACCATTGCACAATTCCCTGTGTCCCTTGGTCCAACATGTCCAAAAACCAAAAAGACACCTACAAGGACAAGAAGCGTTTTTTATCAGAAAGGTTGATGTTTATTTCATCTCAGTGTGGAAAATTGCTGTATAGATGCCTTTGAAGAGTTGGGCTTGGAGCTTCAAACTGTTTCATCATCCAGCTATTTGCGTATTTTTTTTTTCAGAACTTTTTAAAGTCTGTGAATGTATAATTTATGATGCTTCCCTCTGTCTTGTGACAATGAATGTCAATAGCTTTCTTGAAACAGAAGGTTATCCTTTAAGAAGAATCCAACTGAAGAGCTCTTTTAAACTGTAGTAATTCTCCATTCTACTTTCAGGATCTGCAAACTTAAGGACTTCCTGGACTTAAATGGATTTTCCTCTTAGTGATATTTTGGTGAAATACAGTCCTAGTGAACCTTCTGATCTCTCTTTGAGTCCTTGAAGTTTCTTACCATATGAGCTACTTCCTCCTGGCAATACAATTTTACTGAGTCTGGCTACTATTCTTACCCATCAGAGGTAAACACAGTTCATATAATGCAGATGAGGTAATAATGCATTTCTTTCCGTCACCTATCATTCTGTAGGATCTTTCCAGTCTCATTAGAAGGCCCTTCCTGTGTAAAAAATGCATGTGAGAATGTCCTTAAATTGGGACATTCATAGTTTTAAAAATATTGCATTAGGAATAAGGTGACTATTATTACTCTGTGAGAAATTGCTCAAAGTTATGGCCCTGTTAAATTTTTTCAATTACCTAAGCTTAATCAAGGTTGGGAATGTAGTCCTTCTGAGGCCCCTTCTACTGACAGTTGAAAAGAAACACAGTTAGATAATGATGTAGTCCACCTAAAGTCTGGGGTTACATCACTGTCTCTGTATTGATGATAAGAGAGAATACAGTTGTTTCAATTAAGTGAGATGACTCTAGGCCTGGGTATTGGGAACAGAATAAAAAATTGCTGAAGAGCTAATACCCATCACTGACTTGTACTGCTTCTCAGAAAAGACATTCAAAATCTCTATGTTTGTTTCTTCTCTAATTTTTTTTAATCACTTTTGGTTTTGTGTTTTTTTTAAATAAGCTCGGCAGGTCAGTGGATTATGCATTATTCTCTTGATGAAAAAAAAGGAAATAAATATTTACTGCATTATTTATCTTTCTTTACTGTTATATAGATGTTCAGGACCAGATATATTTTTATTTTCAAATGTTCTTTATGTTGAAGAGAATATTAGGAGTGGAGTGCCTCACAGGATCAAAGAATAATTTAGGTTGGACTAGAGGTCACCTATCCTAAATGATTTCTCTAAGCAACTCCAGTCAGATCAGGTGCTCAGGGCAATGACTCAGAAAGTTTTGAACATCTCCCAGGATTGAAATTACGCAGCCTCTCTGCGCAACCTGTTCACCCTCTTGATAATTTTTTTTATCCTTCTTATACCAAATTGCAATTTCCTGTGTTCCAACTTATGTCCATTGCCCTTTATCATGCCCACAGAAGTTGTGGTTGCGCCATCACTGGTAGTGTTCAAGACCAGGTTGAACGTGGCTGTGACCAACCTGAACCAATAAAAGATGTTCTTGCCCATGCCGTGGGGTGTTTGAACTAGATGATCTTTAAAGGTCCCTTCCAACCCTTCCACACCATTTTGTGATTCTGTGATGCTATGATTATTCCTCTGTGCACTTCTGAGAAGAGCCTTGTTTAGTCTTCTCTACCACAACTTGTAACATTGCCGTACATGGAAATTAAGGCATCTCCCTAGCCTTCCCTTCTTCAAAATGGAAAAACCCAGCTCTCCTAGGCTCTCTTTGTACACTGTGGGCTTAAGCCTCCAACCACTTTGGTGGTCCTCTGATGGACTTGTTCCAGGTCTGTGAACAAGTGTCTGTCTTGTACTGTGGAGCTCAAAACTGGACACAGTAAACTGGTACCCCCAGATCCTTTTCTGCAAGGTTTCTTTCCATCTGGTTGGACATCTGTCTGTACTGGTGCATGTCCCTTTTCCCAGCTTGCCTATATCTCTTTGAGTAGCAGCCTGTTCATTCAGGAATTGACTGCTTTGATCTTGTCCAGAAATTTGTTGTTGAGTGTATTCTGACCCATCAGCCAATGTCCTTAATAAAGACACTTCGTGCTGGAGCTTGTATGAAACTCAAGACACCACTAGGAACTGACTGCCAGTGGGACTTCATACTGCTTTGTACCATACTTCAAACCCAATGATCCAGCCAACTTTCCATCTATTCTTTTGTCCACTTCCCCAGTCACTTCCTAGGCTAATCTACCCAGAAAAAATTTTTTTGCAGTGGGAAGGGAAGGTGTCTGTTTTGGTAGTTCAAAAATTTTATGTACAATCAAAAATTTTATTTTCCCACTATTTCATGCAAAGGTTTTTTATTAAATAAAAATCATCATATGTAATGTTCTTCTTTTGGATTATTATTATTTTTGATGCAAAGAGCCCATATAAATATAGATATGGTTTAATATTTTATGGAAATCCTCAAAAGGAACTGGATAAAGAGAAAAACTACATGGGTTAAAGCTTCTTTTAGTTTATACAATTTTGTGGTTTTGTTTTTCTTTTTTTTTTTTTTTTTTTTTTTTTTTTTTTTTTTTTTTTCTTCACACTTCTCTTGTAATAACATGTGCCATCTCCAGGGTGAAATGTATTTGAGAACATTGGATGAAAAGCACTCAGTAGCCCCAGTGACCTCTTCCAGCATGATGAGGAAAATGTTGAGTTTTTCCTATATTATTCTAATATTTCTTTCACAGACAGAGAGAAAAAAAATAATTGGATTCCTGAAAGGTTGCTTCTGTTCTCATAAACTGAAAATCTCTTATTTCTTTTCTGTGACAAGTGCACTTTAAAGAACAAGAGACCATGAGCTACTTTTCTATCCATTTAGCTGTGAATAAGTCCCATGACAAATGAGTACCCTAGGGAGGCTCTGGAGTTAGTCACCAGAACCCCCTCTGTGACTTCCCTGATGACTTCACTTTTATTTTTGCATATCAGGACTATAGAGCCAGACTGGCTGAGTAAAACACACAACAAATCCTTTATTCCTCTTACATACTGAGACAAGGTGTGCTATGACTGTTACATATGACATATGATTTCCTTATGGCAATGGTGAGCTGCTTCCTTAGACTCCAGGCCTCTTAACTTCACAGGGGAAATAACACCTTTTCGGTCAGTGAAGCAAATTCGTAAAATGCAACCTACATCTAAGTAAGTGCTTGCAGCTTTGGGGCCTGACTCTGTGATATTTGCGAGGAAGCACTTATTGACAAAAGTACAATGCATTTGATACCTGTCTGGGTCAAGGCTAAGAAGTGTTGTTGGTTGAGTACATTGAGTACATGTGCACAGAAAAATATGTATTGTTGCATGCATGTTGATCATAAGCTAACAAACAGAGAATCACATTTTAATGAGCAAAATAGAGATTGCTGTACTGAAACAAGTTACATGTCCTTGTTCTGTGTCCATGTCTTATGTACACTAATACTGATGCCTTGGAGGAAAGAAAAATTAAGCTTGCAGAACAATTATACCATATATTGATCCAGAGAAACCTCCCCTTGTAGTGACCACTATGTAGCTAGATTATGTCCTGAAGCATGGGGGATTAAATCCTGAAAGCTGAATTTAATCTTAAAAATGTGGATTTGTGTACTATGCATCTTTGCTGCATTTATATAGCCTTCTTGCATCCTGTAATCTTCCTCAATGTTGCAACACACTGCTAATGAAAAATGCGGTGGGAGCAGAAGGAGGAGAGAGAATGCATATTCACATCACTTACCTTCTAACTGGGTAATGGAGCTGTATCAATGAAGAAGTTTACTTCCCTGGGCTCCCTCTACTGCTAATGGAGACAAATGCATTCCTCCAGAGGGGAACTCGAGGTGGAAGCACCGTTTTGCTGCTCTGACTCTTTCCAGAGTGGAGTTGTCTTTTCTTTCTCTGCTCATTTCACAACCAACACAGAAACATTAACGTGTTGCCTGAAGCTGTCACTCCCCCAGGTGACAATCGCTTCCACAATGCAATATCCTTTCCCAGTTTCTCATGTGTGTGTGCAAGAAACAGGGCTGGTTTGAATTTTTTCACTATCCACAAAGGGCTTTTGAAGGATGAGGAGTAAGGGTAGCAAGAAGAGTTAAATGCTAAGAAACAACAACTGGAAGTGAAGACTTGTGTCTATTTGACTTTCCTGCTTACATTGCAACTTTGTTTTCCAGCTTTCAATAACAATCCCATATGGTTGTGGCTGAATCATCTCATGCTACTTTTACTGACTTTTTAATATCTAACAAAATGCTTTGAATCAATATAGCCAATAAGGTGTCTCAGTGACGTTGTATAAAGTAATGAATGATTAAATAAACCTTGAGCTAAAAATGGATTTTTGAAAGATTTTTAATTTTATCCCCTTTCTGTAGCTAGATTTGTGCTGTTACTTAGTGCAGCCAGTGGCTGTTTAAAAGTGTGGTGCATGTAAGCCCCTGTTTACAGTGATAGCTGGGCCCACACAAGCCTAGCTTTGTGTGTTGTCTCTGTGTGATTAATTATAATGCAGAGCGTTTCCACATAGAACTTTATGGATAAACCTGGATGGTTGTATACCTGCCTTAAGGTGTTGAAAATGACTGCAGAAAATGTTATGTAACGGCCTTGTGAAGCCACAGTATTTTGATTAATTTTAATAGTCAGATGTAGAGGGATTGCTAAAAATGAGCTAAGTCCAGAAATAAAGTAAGCCCATCTCAGGCACAAGCCACCATTTAACATGACTTATCTATATGATCACATAATCATTGGTGCTAATCTCAGCTTCTGCCTTAAGCAAAAGTAGATCTGTCAGCATTTTTCCAGGGGAAGTAGTCCTTGAAGAATTTATACATCCCTAAGGGTGAAACTATTACAAGTTCATCAATGGGTTGCTCATAGCTGCTTGTATTAAGACTAATGAAATGTGAAAACCTAGGCTGCAATTCTTGGGGGTATTGCAGGAAGATGAGGACCTCAAAGAACATAAAAGGTTGTGTGGTTCCCAACAGCTTTCCACATTACGCTTATTTATGTGTTTACTCCTTCAACACAGTTGCATCCTCTTCATCCATTCAGGGAAATTTGTTTGTTCTAGAGAAGGTAAAAACCAACCCTACTTGGTCATTTGGAAATGCTTTTGTCGTGAACTGCAACCCATCAGCTAAATTGGAACCTTGATAATAAACTTTGTCTTTCTGGGTAGCCTGCTGCTCAGTTTCAAGCAATGCCATCTTGCTTACGCTAAACTACTTAGGAAATCCAGTGTTTGATCACCTGGTTTTCTGTTTCTTGATGTGTCATACTTCAGGAGTGGGTGTAGAGAAGCCCAGAGAACCAAGAAAACACCATATTTCTTTGAATGTCTGTTCTTGCAGCATGCAATGATCTTTAATCCTTTTTCTGAACTTCAGAGCCTTCTGCTTATATCACCTTTCCCACTCCTGATGCCCTTCTGGAGTCACTTGCCTAACCAGCCAGCTTCCTCACCCTTTCCACAGGACCAGAATCCCCAAGACTGTGTGTGTCATTGGCAAAGGTTCCAATTCCCCTCAGCATACAAGGGGAATCTCTCCAGTACCAAGCTTAGTCCAAGGTCAAAAGCCACACGACAAGAACAGAGTCACAGTAACTATGGTGCCTTATGTCAGCAGTAATTGGATTCCAACCACCATTTCACCCTGTATTTCTGTGCTTTCAAATCTCTCTAGGTCAGTTTGGATGGCATTATCTGCAAAAATGACTACAAATGGCAGAATTTTTGTATTTCTGATTGAACTGTAAGTAGATTAAACTAATCAGAAACATCCTGAGAAACATGGAGAAATATTTATTTTCAAAGATACACATTAAAGTTCTGCTCTATAGAGAATTTTATGACTCATTCAAAGAGATTTTCTTTTCCCTCACACAATGCTTCATTCTCTAACTTCCAAGTTGTCTGCCACCTTCTTTTTTTCAGAAAATTTTCCCTTCTGAATTGCCATTAGGTTTCTCAACAATAGCAGCAGCAGAATCTAGTAGTGCTGGTGGAATTTTGCAGAAACACAGAATTCTGTCTGAACATTCACATTTCTGTGTTGTGTTCAATTTTTTTGAATGAAGTGTAAAGAAAAAGTAGAAAATTATTTTCTTAAAAATTGCTTTATAATTTGGAATCTTACCACCATTACTGTTGCCTGTTATACAGGAAAGAGTAGTTTTGGGCAAAGACCTGTAAAGAATGTTGCTCTGTTAACAGAAGATTTCTTTTCTTCTTGTATTCCTGCATTGTATTGCAGTGTTTGCTCCTACAAATATAAATTCAAAGCTGTAGGACTACTTTCAAATATAATACTCCAGCACAGTAAGTGTCTATGAGAAACTTTCTACTGGTGAAAAGAGGTGAAGAATGAGTACCATTTACCAAATTCAGTAGAGGGATTCAGTGATGGAGCAAAGTTCAGAAATTTTCACCTTCTAACTCTAATAACTGTGTTCATGCCACACCTTTGTCTTCAGATATGATAATAGTAATGCTTATTTTCCCCCCATTTTTCCTTTGAGTAGCTGCCAAGAATCTTACTTCGCAGTCTGGGGACAGCAGAGTCTGTGTTCTGCAATTAAAAGTTAGGGAGTTTTTAATGAGAGCTCCAAGGCTGATTCACAGTTCAAAGTTATGCAGAAGGTTTCCTTTTCTTTCTTTCTTTTATTTTTTTTTTAATCAAAAGCAGATCATTCATTTTTATCTCAGACAAAAATATGGTAAAGGCTAATTCATTGGGTGGGGAGAAGGAATGTAGGGAGTTACTGATGGATTTTAACTAAAAAAAATTAGAGGTCTAGTATTTTATTTCATTTCAGAAATGTAATAAATCTTATAAAAGGTCTTTCACAATTTCTCCTTGAAGATATTGCAATGTGATAATGATGCCATGCCCTTGCAGCCAATTTCTTGATTTGTTCAGGTTATTCCAATAATATCTACATTTCATGGGACAGTACTTACATTCAAATCTTCCCTGAGATTTGTCATGCCCTGTTTTCATCATGTTTTCTCCTGTGTCACCTTCAAGGGCACGAAAATTTGTAGGAATAAACAGGAGTTGAAATCCCCAGTGAAAGAAGCTTGCCTCAGCCCTGTAGGGAACTGAGTTCCTTCTCTCCCACTGATGTCATTAGCACTCCAGGATACTCAGCATTTTGGGGACGATGCTCAGGACCTAACAGAATTAGGATGTAATTGCCAATTTCAAGCCTGTGTGCAGAACTGTGTCTCAGGTGAGGAGATGGGAAGGAAGTAACCAGATGGTTACAGAAAGTCGTACACAAACATCACCAGTTGCTTTTTGTAGAAGTATATATCCCTTTGGAGAGGAACTTTTAATTTCTAAAGACTCCTACCCCATAATAATATAGTGAAAAAGAAGCACAACTATCCTCCCAGAAGCACTTAGTCTCTCTAGTCAGTGTTTGATTCCTAAAAATGGAAAGGAGTACAGAGAATAAAAATGGCTATGTTTAATCAGATTAAATGGATACCTTATTAGTTATTCCACAGAATCTGAATCTTTCACAGACTGAAAGAATGGACCTCTAGCATAGCTCAGGAAAAACTGAGAGTTTATTGCTGAGATCAGGGCTAATGGGGGAATTTTAGAGGATAAAGACAGGTCTGGGACTGACACAAGAGACTAAGAAGACAATGATTGGATATTATAGTGTAACGCATCCCCTTATAAGTCATAAATACTGTAGGGTCTGCCTTTAGAGACAGGGACAGTTGCATTGAGAACAGTTTCTGTTTGCTAATTAACCAGCCAGGTCAGACCATAGACTGGCAAGATGCTTGAAATATCCTTTAAAAAGACACCAAATTTACAGAAAAATATGTTACAACTGCAATACTCAGTTTGTGAGGATGAAGGATAAGTGTGTAAGTATGAAAGGCTATGAAAGTGAACAAACAGTTCCCTGAAGGGTTGGTTTTTTTTCTGAGTGTTTTGTTTGTTTTTCAGAATCTTTAAGAATATTTTATATTCAAAAGCAAAACTATTTCTGGGCATTCAGGATTTCCTCATTGCCTTAAACAAACTTCTAAATCTACCATGCTTTCAAGATAGCAATAGAGTATAGGAGGTTGGAGTATGTAGTTAATTGGCATTTTCCATTTGGAATTGTGTAATGAATGTGATAACTTTGTGACATCTTCAATGTCAGTCCTCATTAAAACTATGCTGTGGCCCACCTGTAACACTGATGTCTGTTCACAGCCACAGCCACAGCTCTCACTGGCATCACTCTGAGCATCACTGCATATTTGAGCATAACCTTACCCTATATGTGCATAGAGAATGCAAGTATATTTTTGAGCTGTATGTCCAACAGGAAGTAATTGCATGGTTTGACATGAGAATGTGACAAGAGTTACAACAAGCAAGAAAAGATCTTAAGTAGAACCCCTGTAATTTTTTTCCATTCTTATCTTGCAGGCTGATTTCCCTTCTGTTCCTCATAAACTGTGCTCCGTGCAAAATTGCCATTATAAGATCGGAGGGACACAATACCCTACAGACAACAACCCTCCTTCACAGCTGGTCCCTATCCCAAAAGGAAAAAGGATTGCTATTGTGATCTCTTCATGAGCTTTCTACTGCAGGAGTGCTGGGGGACAGGCCCCACTCCAGCCTCTAGGAACAAACACTGAGGGTGGGTGGGAAGCTGAGCCACTGCACATACTTGAACCACACTCACTTGATGCAGGTGCTATAGAAGATGGTATTTAAAAGTAACCTATGGCTAAAGTTAGCAAATGGAATTTCCTGGCACTTGACTGCTTGTCAAAAATTCCCTCTGGTGGGCATTTGTTCAGAGACAGAGCTAGTCCTTCTCAACTAGGCCATGTTATACATCCCAAAATTAGCATATTTCTATTAAAATATATGTTATTTCGTTCAATTATGACATTTTGCTTCATTCTTAGCCTGAAGCCATATTTGAGATATCACCCCAACACTCCATAATTATAAAGATATACCCTATACATTGCACTGAAAAATTGTAAGACTTGAAAAGCATACAGACTACTCAGGCATTCTATTCTTTGAATACAGTATAGAGAATAATTATGGTTTCTCGTATTCTCTGAGTAATTAATTTGAAGAATTTAATTATATTTTTCATATTAATTATTAATGTATTATTCACCCAGCATAGTCAGTTCATAATTCATAAATGTATTAGTCAAGTAATTTAGTTGATGAATTTCATAGTTTTGAATAAGTTATTCATGTTTTTTTTCTAACTATTCACTCAACTCTAGGAGTATCTGTTGACTTGAATTTCAGCTGTAGTATGGAAACTTCCCTTTTCAGATTATTTTCTATGTTTATATCAAATATTGTGAACATTTGATATTAAATCCAAAAGCTAGTAAAATGCTGCCCAGCCCTTTAATGTGCTTTTATGTAAGGTTAATTTACAAATAAATGGTAGTTTAATCTTATAACAAGTTCAAATTTGTGACCTTTACACCTCCTTTCATTTAAAATTCAGTTTTCTTACAGAATGTCCTCATAAACTAAGGGGCTTATTTGCTACACTTCCACCTCATTTAAACTTATATAGAATCCAGTCCTCATATTTACTATCTCATTGATGCTAGAATTACACCGATGATGACGTATCAATTTATCAGTCTATGAGTTTTTTGTCATTAGTTTTATGCTCAGATAATTCTGTTTATATCTGGAAACTTCTACCCATGATAGAAGAGAACAGAACTAAGGTTTCTTCATTATGTTGTCAGTTCAGCAGGACAATTTAGCTTAGCCTAAACAACAAGCATACAAGTGGCCTAGAAAATTTCCAGGGAAAATAATGTGATCACACTGAGAACAGCACCTCTGGAAGTATATCAAGTAACAATTTTGTTCTGGCAGAGAAACAACATGCAGGATCTTTTATCAAATCATTTAATATCTAGATTTAGTGATTGTATAATTTAACTGGGGTCTATAATACCGGTAGAAAACCAGAAAAAAATGTATATATATGTGTGTGTAGTTTTATAGTTTTTTGTGGGTTGTTTGCTTTTTTTTTTTTATTTCCTCCATACAGAAAGTGGCTTGTGTGTGAATATACAGTCAATTCTGGGAAATAACTGAGCAAGTGAAAAGCCCTGAGTGAAATATACTTTATTCATAATGTTTCTGGGTCCATTATTCTTCCAAATACAGTATTTTCTATTAATTATTTTTATTAACAATAGCATCTTTTTTTTTTTTCCTAAGAAATGCTAGTCCTGTATTCTAAAAAAAGTTGCAATAATTTTAATTGCAGTGAAATGGTACTTGGAAAGGTTTTAATAGTAACACGGCACTGTAGAAGTGATCTTTGGAATGCAATGCATAGTTTGAAACTTTCCTCCCTGTACAAACCTCAGAGAGGTTTCTTTTTAAGAGCTCTAAAAATAATATTGCCATTTTTTTCAAAAGAACCCTGTATTTAGATTACATTTATTCCAAGTTCTCTGCATATTAATGTTATCACATTTACCATTTGTGCATTCATGTTTCATACAACTTCAGTGCCTATGTTAAACCTCAAACACATATGCCAAACCTTTTATGATTTCCAAATCCATTATTATAATACAACATTCTAAAGGAAAAATCTCCAGCTACAGGTTGCTTCTTTCAGGGAGGAAAGTGATTGTGTTTTGGGTTGTTACCTTGCTAGCAGGCCATCCATATGGTGCTAAATCTCGTAAACTAACTATAACTAGGTATAAAATTCATAGGGAAAAATGTAATTTATCACAAGTGCACAGCTGGTGTATGCTTCTAAGTGGTTGTTTCCTAATCTGATATGAACCTGTTCACAGCCCTGGTATGTTATTGAGCTATAAAATCAATAATAAATACCATGCATGATTCCTTGAGAGATTAACCATTTATTCCAGCTGTGAAGAACAAATGAAGGTTAAAGCAAAGTATCTGCTTTAAGAAAGGTGTACATGTGTGTGCACATGAAATGAAACAAAGTAAGCCTCTTATAGATTAATTGATATTAACCGTAATAACAACATAGGGTGACTTGTTTGTTTTAATTATGTTTGTATTTTAAAGTAAGTGATTTTCAAGCTCAGATTTATAAGCAGTTTGTTTTCTCTGTGCTCCCTAAACTACTTCATATGTGATTTGCATTTTTTCTTTCCCCCAAATGTTTCACAATTTCTTTGCTCTTTTCTTTAATTGCAACGAATATCTTAGGGAGAACTGCCTGGGGCAGACTGAGCATAAAAACTGAAAGCTGCAATGGTAAAAAACACAGTGAGCAAAATTGTCATGCCCTTTCTTCCTGGCTCACAGCTGTAAAAGCTGTGGATGTTTTAATGTGTGCATGTGCAATGGGAAGGAAGTGAGAGATCAGAGTCGTGGTGAGCAGCAATAAGGGTGAGAAATGAGGGGGAGGACAGAAAGAGGGGAGCGAACTGACTCTGGGTGGGCAGAGGGGCACGTCGGGGGGTGGGAGGAGAGGGGGGAGTGTGTCCAAGGGATCTTGCTGGGCATTGTGGGAGAGATGCAGGCTGTGTGTGTTGCATGTCAGGCTGTGAAAAGCAGGACAGGCATGAGTGGAACTGCCACAAAATTTCATGGTATTCCTAGGGATTGACTGGGCTGGCAGTCTCTAAAAAATGTAAAGTTTTAAGCAAAATACAGCTGTTAGCCTTAGATGTAGTAGAACCAAACTGAAAGCAGTGATTTCAAAGTGGGAAAAAACTCCTGTGTCAAAATCTTTGCTGGTTTATGTGCAAAGATATCTGATATAATCTTACCACCAAGGCTGTCTGTCTAACTGTGTAGAAGTAAAAAAAGATGCTAGTACAATTTTAATAAAATTAAGCATTCCTTCTGTGATCTTCAGATTTTTTCAACCCCTGTATTTCAGTGCTTAGCCACTTGTACCCGTTGGACTTCCTCCTTTATCTATGAGTTAGTTGTGATTCATCTTTTTGCATTGTATGTAGTTTGTAAATATTTCACAATGAAAGACACTTGTGGTGATTTTACTTCAGCCTAATTCCATCAACTTCAGAAGTTCTGCTCCTAGGTTCGCTGAAACAACATCAGAATTTGACCTCACAACACTCCAGTGAGAACGTTATTATTTATACTTATTTTGTAAAAGAATACTTTGAAGCACCGGGTTTAAGTGACTTTCCTGAAGGCACAAAACTTCTCAGTGCCATAGCAGACTTGAATGAATGAATCCAGATACCAATATCCTTGTTCTAAATGACAGATGAACTCTGGATTGTGCTCACATGATAAAAATCTACTAACACCCATGGACTTATAAAACCAATTGAAGTCAGAGAAGAACCTGGTATCTGCCTACTTTCCATGATGAGAAAGGCAGTGCTAAACTGTTTCTTTTTCTGTAGGTGTGTCCGGTGCTTAGGGGATAGGAAAAATCCTCTTTGGAAAGGTGAGTTCTTCAGGTTTGGAGACCGTCCTGTAACAGAAAGTGAATTTTTACCCTCTAACCTCTGTGGAAAGTTAGAAAAACCAACAACAAAACAAAAACAACAACAAAAACCCCAACAAACCAAACAAAAAACCTCAAGAAAAGCAAAAAAAAGAAAAAAAAGAGATCTCTCAAAGAAAATATATGCCAATTTTAATTTAATATTTTTCTACTTTTGCTCTATTTGTAATTTAATGTTTTAATTATAAAGGTTTATTAGAACATTTTAATTGCTTATTCATCAATCTGAGACACTCAGTGGAACTGCTTCACTGGGAGCATTGCAGTAAAATTGCAACACACAGGAGACAGATCAAGCTTGTAACACTGGCAGTCTCATGGGTGCTAAAATATCTTCAAAGTCAACACTTTTTCTGCTGGGCAATAAGAGAGAAGACAGCAAGTGACTTCAGTCCTCTGCTATTTTTATCGCCTCTGTGGTTGTGTATATACTTTTTTTGGTGTAGTCTGCTTTATCAGTCATGAAGATAACTGAGCTCAGCCCCAGCCTTGGTGGCATTATCTCAGGCTATCATATTGATACACTGTACACAGGAATGCTGTATAACTGTTCTGAGTGGTGGTCAGCAGAGAGAGCACAATGGAGGTAATGCCATGTCTGAGTTTTATGCTGCTGATTCCCTTTACAGATGTAATGTCACAAGTTTGATGCACTTTAAAGATTATGCTGGATTTTTGGAACTGTTTTGCAGTAAGAAATTTGATGCAGCGGATACTGAGAATAGCTGACAGAGAAATTATTTGATGTTCCTTTTAAGCCTCTGGAAAGTCTGTTCTCAGACTGTAATTTCCTGGAATTTATTATTCACAATTATTCACTGTATTTTGTTTTGGCAAATCTTTTTAACTCTGTTTTGATCATGCACAGTCTTCCATGAATAATCATCATTTCAGACTGGAGCTGTTGTGATAGGTCAAAAAAGAGATATGGCACTGTCATGCTTGTGACTGCAAATGGAAGAAATAACTTCTAGTGCAGCATTTGCAAGTGTGGATATAAAATTTGGCACCTGTAAATATTCATGTACATACACTTGCAACTATGCTCTGGGCTTGATCCAAAGCCACTAGAGGTAACCGAAAGAATGAATATTCATGGTGGTAAAACTTAATTCCCAAATGGTTCACTGAAAGTAAATGGAGATAGAAAGCAATATAGGAAAAATGCTTTTATGCCACTAAATTTGTAGAGGAAGAAAGGCCCTAGTTATTACACACAAATACTAGTTGGGTGTCTTTACTTATATGTCAATGAAATAGCACATGTGCACACATATACTATTACAGTCTCCCTTTAAAGACTTTCCTTTCAAAACACAGAAACTCTGCTCCTTAATAAAGAGAAGTAAGGAAAAACCTGGAATTCCAAAATTCGAAACTTGTCCAGCAGCAAGGAAGCACTTTCTTTTTCCTTTTGCTCTGTATAAGAAGAAACTCAAAATGTTGGAAAGTGTTATTTGACTTAGTACATTTTCCCCCAAAGTTCAATGCATAATACAAGCAGGAGTTAGCAGCTTTCATTTTCTCTTGGGAAGTACACCCAATCTCCCACATATGTGAAATTATGTACATTTCAGTCCTCTAAACTGAGCAACAGAGCAGAGCAACACAACCAAAGAAGAGTGCATCTTTGGGTTTGGGTTAGCTGTTACTATTTTGCTAATTTCAAATTATTTTTTCTCTTTAACAGAAAGGTTGAAAAATCATTTTCAGAGTTAAATGATCTTGGATGGGTCTGAATGGGCAAATTCAAAGCTAGAATGCAGTAATTTCTATGTAAGGCAGAGGCTGAATTTGGGAGATGTTGTTTGACTCTGACATAGGTTTTGCTTGACTTGTGGTCACCCAATGGCATGTAGCCAACTTCATGCAACACTGCTGTGGTGCAGCCTTCAGGTGTCAGCATCCCAAGCTACCTGTAAGTTGAGCTCAGTTCTTTCATGAGAAAATGGGATGTGGGATTGGAATATCACTCATACTAGACCATAAAGCTTTATACTATACAAAAGTCTGTCACTCCTGTGGTTAGATCAGTAAGAAGTTTTATGTTTATACTGCTATATATCCTTGTAATTTGCACAATATCAAGCTGAATGGTGGGATTAACATGTTTGCATTTGCATCTCTAGCAAAACATCACCAGGTACAGTCAGGAGAATCTGTGATTCTGTAGTCCAAACCAAATACAGACTCTATTTTCAGCTGGTGTAAATGTCCCATTTACAAAGAGCTGTGTTGGAATGAGCTTTTCTTTATAGACTGCTTATAGCATGAAAAAGAATTACAGGGCACCATTATGTATCATTTGCTTTCACCAAAAGGTACAAAAGTTCTTAATGGCATGCTTGTATGTACAGGGATTGTTTGTCTGATGCAAAAGAAGAGACTGAGCACCAAATACATCAACAAATTTCATTAGAAAAGTGAGCAACCTCCTGCTGTAAGGAAAAGAAGCACCTATGAATGAGGAAAAATATATACATAAAACTAATTCTTCTGCCAATGGGCAGCACAGAACACTCAGCACAGAGTGTTTAGTCTATAAGTCAGACTTGATAACCCTGAGCTTTGCATCTGATCTACCCTGTTTCAACTTCTAGACACGAAGAATAATGTCCAAATATTGCCACTGAATTAGATAGTTGTGATTAGACAGTGACAGTAGCTCTGAAAGTTTGGAGCAAGTCTCCTCATTTGCACTCCAATTGTAGGGCTCTGGAAGTGGACTTTTGGAAAGAGGACTTTTCGTTTGTCACTGTCTCCACCACTAACTTTAAAAACTGTGACAGAATTTGTTTCTCAAATATTTTGGTGGTTTCTCTTCCAATAGGTGTTGTTTTGCCTTGACAAATCTGAAGGTCAACACTGGGCAGGTGTGAAGCTGCAAGAGGAATAATTGCTGTAACTGACAGCAAGGAAAGCAGCTCTTCAGTATGGATCCCAAGTAAAAAGAAGTGTCTTGTATAAACCATGGAAAATTGCATTGAACTCTAAATAATGTGCAATGAATTTTTTGTTCTCTCAAATTCCCTGAATATTGAAGTGAGAGGAAGATCTACCTGGTATTTCTAGTCTTCATTCTAGTTCAGAAATGCCTTTCATCTCAAATTGCTACAAAATTTTGCAATTTTTTTCAAGATGCATTTCCAAATCATTTCACCTCAAAAATATCCAAGTAGTCCCATGACTTACATCATTTTGTTAAGAGTAGACAATTTCTTTTAGACTTATTCTGACTTTTCTATAATCAGCTATGAATAAGGTTCTTGTTGAATGTGATAAATGTTTATAAAATCACAAACCAAAAGAGTCGCTTAAACAAGGCTCTTTGACCTTGTAAAAATGAAGTATTTCAAAACTTCTGTGTAAAAAAATAAATTGTTTATCTGTATATTCCAGAAAATGTTTGATGTAATTGAATCAACATTGTACCATGGAAAACTGTTCTATCTGTAAAAATAGCAAATCAGCTTTAAAAAAGCCCTTAAATGAAAAAGTGGTTGTACAATATTTTCAGAGGGCCTGAGAGATATCAAACTATATCACTGAAGCTGGTGGAAATTCTGTCAATTACTATATCATGACTACTGTTCTACCCTGTACTTATGAAAATTCAACATTATCTATTTGATGGCCCAGAAAACAGCATATATATGTGCATATAGATAACATAGTCAACTGAGGATGCTGTACACCAAAGTGCAGCAGCTGAGATTGTGGATTTTGCAGTCCAAATGCATAAATGAAGACTCAGTATTTGTATTTTTAGTCCATCATGATAAACTATAAACTAAGTATGATGAGCAATGCCCCTTTATATCTAGTTTGGATGCACAGTGGGTGGATCAAAATGAGATAGTGATTTCATTTGGATTTCTGCCCTTATGTCCACAGGACTTCAGTTTTGGCATTGCTTGCCTTTGCTGCAAAGTTCATTTCTGTTTCAGCATCTGTTCATGGACAGCAGTCTGCTTATGCATCTTGTATGGTGCATCTATTGTTGTTTCATCACTATGTATGTTTGTTTGCTGCTCCTGCTTGCTTTCTGCAATAGCTATGCTCTTTCTCCTCATGTCTACAGTGCCAAACTCATATCTACATGTACTCAGGACTCTGCCTCCAGCATTTAATTTGTTCTGGAAAGGAATGGTTTTCATTTTGGTTCTAAATTAATCTCCTTCTCACACAGATCTGTTGTGATAATCCTACTTTTTCTACTGTAATGTATTTAAATTACAAATGCAGAAACAAGACAATAAGGTAAGAAGAAAGGTCAAAGGCAATAAAATAAATTAATTTTCTATCATTTTAAGATCTTTTTTAAAATCTACTTCTGGTGAAAGGTAGGTGTGGGAGGGGATGTTTTGTGTTTCCTATTTAATATCCAGTCATTTGGCATTTGTAAGTATTTGTAAAGCTTCTCACAAGGATTCAGATGCATATCACAAATCCTACTGATATTAATAAGAATTACGTAATCAATTCTTTGCACAAATATTTGAAAACGTAAGCAGAAAATACCTATTTTTTCAGTGTAATTTTCTCTCTTTATTACTCTTTTTGATGTTTTTTGGTTTTTTTTACTTGTCCCTTTAGTTATTAGAAATCATCTCCTACAACTTGTAGATCAGTATCACAGAAATAAGCCTTTTTTGTAACAAACTTTCTGTAAACTGCTCCAAGACAACTTTAAAGTCTTTCTCCTTTTTTTTTTTTACTATAGAAGCTGTTTATTACTACAAGGTTCTATGGTGTTGAACAGATAAGCTTTCATCCAGCACTAAGTGCTTTAAGTGAACCTGTGGCTTCAAGCACACCTGTGGCTTCAAGTGCATCCTGAGGTTAGCTCCAAGAGATGATAGAAGTGCACCAACCATGACCATCTCTTTCAATAGCCCCTGCCAACAAAGGACATAACAAATCAGTGTCAGAGATCACACTATAAACCAAAGCAATAGCCTCTTGGGTTAAAAGATACTTAGGCATGCAAAGGATGGTGTTCAGATAAAACTGCTGATGCTATTTGCATTAAAATGCTGGAACGTTGTGGCAACATATATGATAGTAAACTGGATAGTGCTAGGACTTATTTTCTTGTTGCCAAGTTAGCTGACACAGTCTGGACCCCTTTCTATTACTAAGTTCTCTTATCTTCAAGGCAGCCTGCTAACAACTAGGCTACCAACTGGGGACAAGTGGAGAACAAGTTGTGGGATGATGGATAGGGTTAAATCTAGAGGACATTCAGAATCCCAAGGTCCCATCGCTGAAGCCAACAACCATGTTGAAACCCCTCTCCAGGTGCCACCCCCTTCCCACGAAGTACACCAATCAGAAATAAAAGGTAGTTCTGACTACAGCCACTCAAACTCCACCTAAACATGAAGAAAGTAGTATAAAAGTAAGTTGGAGATAGGGGCAAAGTGGGAGAAGACCTCCACTGAAGCCATTGGGGTCAGTTGACGGGCTGAGTCCATCTTCCTCTTCCCCCAGAGGGATGCCTTTGGTGAGAAATATACTCTATGCATATTAAATGATGCTTTTAGGACTATAGCTCTTGTTTCTGTTTGCCCTATAGCATATTAGTAGATTGCTTTGTATTTGAGTTTGTGCTTGCTTAATAGATGTATCAATAGATTGCTTTAAAACGTATTTTTGCAGTAGACATTATCACTGACAACCTTCAAACCTTATTAATCTGTCACAATTTGTATTACTAAAGAGTGTTATTCTGTAAACTGTTTAAGTGAGGCCTTGCAGTTGCTGGCAGTGGAAAACCCGTTGACAGGACCCATTGAGGGGGCTTCACTCTGTTGAGCCCCTGCTAAAAGGGTGGTTGAAGTATCTTCCAACCTTGTGAATCTGTTGGTGAAAGGTGTCATTACAAGACACTGACAGTCAGACATCAGGGTCTTGACTTTCCTGCGGGTACCAACAGGCAAAAATCTAAATTCCCCACCTTTCACGTGACACAAGTCCTTGACTGGTGTTTGCTCTCAAAATTTGCCCAAGAAATATTTGGGAAAAGCCTCTTTTTCTGAGCCAAAACTATGCTAATGACTGGTCAATTATGAACAGAATATGAACAGTGAAATCCTTAAAAGCACCACTTAGTTTATTAGTATATATGTTCGTCATATCCGTAAAAAAAAGATCAGTTTTCAGGGAATAAGGTGTTTCTTAGCATAAGCTCTGCATTCCAAAAGTCACCTTTTACAGTCAGCTTCCTCTTTATATGGTGTCTTCAGAAAGCAAATAATAAGAAGTTCACATAAACAACATTGTACTTACTATACTGTGTTATATGAACATACTATACTATGTTATATGAAATGTGCTATTTTACCTACGTATCTTTAGAGGCTTCTGAAAAAGAAGCACAGCCTGAAGTCCGTTGGGAATATGCTAATCAAGAGATGTGATTGAAATGTTAGTGAAGATATTCTAAGCCTGACACAAGAAGGAGATGTCTTAATCTTCCACATTACCATGAGGTCTTCCCTTGCCCAGTCACAGCAGAGAAAAATCAAAAGAAATTGAGACAGAAAGAGACCTTGCACATCGTGGACTAGAAGTCTGCTCTGCATCTCTAATATTTGCAGTCAACAATGGCAGAAAGCTAAAGCAGAGCTCTGAGATTTCTCTTGAGCATGCCAGATCAGAGACAGACTTTTGAGGCTAATTAGTAAGCCTCACACACTTGTAACGATGAATTGTTAGCAGCAGCCTTAGAAAATTTATTTTTCATTTAAGCTGTTTGTATCTTTGTTCTGTTACTGCAGGTCTCTGTTTTAAGTAAACATGCCATTTAAATCTTGTCTAGTAATAAAGCAGATGCTGAGTAACGTGACAAGACATTGCACTTTTGAAAAATAGAATCACAGAATGGGTAAGTTTGGAAGGGTTCATGATGGGTCACTTCATCCTACCTCCCTGCTCAAGCAGGGTTGTCCTAGAGCACATTGCACAGGGTTGTGTCAGAAGGTTCTTCAAAATCTCTGTCTCAGTTTAGTAGAAAGTTAAGATGTCTATCTGGGCTAGGAAGGGGGCCTCTTTCCTCAAAGCCACCACAACCTTTGAAATTAAGATACTTTAATCAGAAAACGTATAGAAAAGGATAACAGTTCTTAACTACAAATATATATATATAACCAAACCCAGAACAGAACAAACAGCAATACCATAACCAAAACCTTCAAGCCAATTAAGTCCTCTCTCTGCCCATTTGGAGCAGTTATATTTATGAACAGCGGAGGGTGGTGACATGCCTCCGGAGGCAGCAGCTGCAAAGTCACTGCTGGACTCCAGCGAGGCACAGGGGTGACCAGGGGGAGGTGGAGATTCTGGAAAAGAGAACTCCTGTGGAAAAATGGTGGTCACAAGGGACAGGATGGAACATTTCCCGTGGACAGTGTAGAGATTCTCCTCTTGTCCGAAGTTGGGTGTGGGACTGGGGGTGGTTAATGACTCCCTGCAGATGGTGTCGGCCCTCCAAGAGTCTGTCATAAATCCAGGTATCAGTGACTGCTCTCTCTCTCTCCAATGGGCAGCACAGAGCATGCAGAGTTGGGGGGCCAAACCAGGGCAGCTCCCTCCAAGCACTTCCACCAGCCCAGGAAACGGTGCCCCATGCTGCAATCGCAGCCCAGAGAAGTGTGGCAAAAAACCAGAAATGCCTCTCTTCCCCCCAGCCCCATCTCCCCAGCCATTAAGCTGGAAAAAAAACTATCGACCATCCTTTTGCTAGGTGATAGTGGGGGATTGGGTGTTAGCTCCCAAACCTCTGTGTTGGTAAGGGAGAGAAAAATGAAAGATTTTGGAACCATAACAATCTCCAATGAGGGAGACTCCACAACTTCTCTGGGCAATTTCTTCCAGTGCATGGTCGCACACACAGTAAAGAAGTTCCTCTTCATGTTCAGGTGGAACTTCCTGTGCATCAGTTTCTGCTCATTGCCTCTTGTTCTACAGTTTGGCATCACCAAGAAGAGTCTGACTCCATCCTCTTCATACCCTCCCTTCAGATAGTTATAGACATTGATTAGGCTCCCTCTCAAATGCCTCCTCTCAAGGCTGAACAGGCCTCAGCCTGGCCTTGTTGCCCTTCTCTGGTTTCACTCCAGGAAATCCATGTCTCTCTTGCACTGAGGAGCCCAGACCAGGACACAGCACTCCAGATGTGGCCTCACTAGGGCAGAGTAGAGGGGCAGGATCAACTCCCTTGACCTGCTGAAAACATTCTTCCTGATGCAGGCCAGGATACCACTGGCCTTCTTGGCCACAAGGTCACACTGCTGGCTCATGGACAGCTTGTTGTCCACCAGGACCCCCAGGTACTCCTCCACTGAGCTTCTTTCCAGCAGGTCAGCCTCCAGTCTGTACTGGTACACAAGGTTATTTCTCCACAAGTCCAGGACCCTGAATTTGCCTCTGTTGAACCTCAGGCAGTTCTTCTCTGCCCATCTCTCCAACCTGTCAAAGTCCTTGAGAAAGGCAGCACAGCCCTCTGGGGTATCGGCCACTCCTCCCAGTTTGTGTCAGTGAACTTACAGAGGAGGCATCTGCCCCTTCATCGAAGCCATCGATGAACAGTTTAAAGAGTACTGTGACCAGTATTGAAACTGGGGGAACATCATTAGTTACAGGCCTCCAACTAGACCCTGTGCCATTCATTATGACCCTCTGGGATCTGCTGTTCATTCTGTTCTCAAGACATTTATCAAGTCTATACTTCCTGAGTTTGCCTATGAAGATGTTGTGAGAGACAAGTGTTGTTCTTCAGGTTCAAGTGCCTGAATATTGATCATCTCTCTTGGACTCCTCTTTCTTGCAGAACCTGTTCTCATGAAGATTGTTCCAAGAAGATCCCTAAAGAGTCTAAAGCTAAGTCTCCTGCAGTCCATGGTTACAATCTCACTTTCTGCTGTGCTTCCTGCTGACCTGATACTGAACTCCACAGAACCATAGTCACTATGGCCAAGGCTGCCTCCAGCTTTCACATCTCTAGCAACGCCTTCTCTGTTTGTAAGTGTAAGGTTGATCCTTGTGGGATCCTCTGCTACTTTTGTCAGAAAGTTGTCATCAATGCTCTCCAGGAACCTCCTGGACTGTGTTTTGCTTTGTCGCTTCTCCAGCAGATGTCAGGGTAGTTAAAGTCCCGCTCAAGAACCAGGGCCTATGACTTTGAAGCTGCTTCAGGTTCACCTCTTTTGTGGTATCCAGTACTTGAATGCATTTATACACAGCACTCAGATGGCAAGAAAGACGGACCTCTACCACGTTACATGAGTTTAGGAGCTGATAAGGCAGTTTGGTAGTAGAGGTTCTGTTTCAAATCAGTGCTAGCCAGGCAAGTTTCTTTGGCAACAGGATCTTAGTGAGAGAGTTTTCACATATATTGGTCGCTTTAAAAATGCACTTAAGCTAATTTCTCAGTGTAGCAAATGTTCTTTTAAATATTATGGCCTACTATGTGTCTTTGGGGGGATTTGCAATTTTTCATCTCTGAAATTGAAGGAACACAAAGTTTTATCTGCTGCTGGTTAGCTCCTAAAGTTGTTCTAAGGACGTGTCACTTAATTTGCTCTTATTTTCTCTGAGCCTGCCCTAGCAGTCTCAAACTGCATCTTTATGGTTTGCATCTCTGAGATTAACCTGTTAGTGTCGAGAATTCAAAGTCCACACTAAACACGCTTTTTAGGGAAGTTGTATTATTTCAGACTTCACCTAGTGAGGCTCATGTACTAAAACCTCACTAATGTTTGAATCAGGTTAGTTGGCTAGTTGTGCTTTTGGTGTTCATTTTTCAGTTTAATTTAATCCAAAAGAGATATTCATGCAATCTTAGACTGCTACATGATGTAAAAAAAATGATGGGAATGACTGAGTTATTTTCTTCAAAAGCCTGCTCCTGATCTGAACTAAAACACCAATATGAACACACTTGTGAAAATACAGTTTCAAAATTTATCAACAATGTTATAGTGATTGTGATGGCACTATTCATTGAAATGAACAGAAAGAGGGCATCTAAACCCTTTAGAAAATTATTCTGAACCATAATGTCCTTTGTAGTTTTGATTTTCTCAAGTGAAATATGAAAAAAATCCAATGATGCAGTACTAAAATTACGGAAAAAGCATTAAAGCAAATACAGCCAAACTATTATACCTTTCATCTAAAATTAACTGGCACTGATATTTATTAGTTTGGAGCATGGGGATTTTTGGTTGTTTCATTGAGTTGTGTAGATTTTTGTTGCTCTTCTTTGCTTTAAATTCTTTATGTAGTTGACCTTTCCAGCACAGCAGTTTGGGACCACCATTGATGAAATGTTATTAATATCTTAGCACAGCTACATTAATAATCCAAAGGAAACACAGCTAAACATTCTCTTCCAACTTGCTCAGTGACTTAGCACCAATGGTGTGCACAGCTTGTGCAGGTGACCTGTTTTCAGCTGGAGCTCTGTATACCCTCATTCCCTATGGTGAGTAGAAGGTGATTCTGTTGGCTGCATCATCTTGGACTGACACTGCACTTGAAACAGAAGCTGTTTCTCAGTACAACTTTTGTGAGCTCAGAGTAGCTGACTTTGCTGGAACATCAGTTGCAGTGGATGCTCAATGCCTCTGAAAACCCAGTGTAAGATTTACACAGATATCTGAGTGACTGGGCAGCTCAGAAGTTGCACAGAAAGAGATCTGCTTAAGACTGCACAGAGATTCTCTGGCAAGGCCAGTGAGAGAGAACTGAGAATTCTGCCTTCCAGTCCTCTTCCCAAATCACAGGACGGATTACTTTATCTTATTAGCTTATATGAACTGTTAATATTATTAGCATTTATTAACCCCTCCTACAGACTGTTAATTAAATAATGCAGAGTCAAACCTTAATTCCTTTGGTGCTAACTAGACAACTCTTCCACTTGACACAATTTCATTTATCATTACCCTGTGTCCCTTGTGTTTAATTTTCAGAAGAACTAAATGACTGCATTAGGTATTTAAGATACCACATTAAAAGTATCTGCAAACATAACAAACATAAGCAGCATTACCAAAAATCATCACGGTGAAGCCAGTAAACAAGCCTGACTAGGAAATTGCATTCTCAAAAGTGTGAGGAAAGAACCTTGAGTAAGTCTGTCTTTTAATTTAAACTTATGAAGAATAGCAGTTAATAAGCCTTTGCTGAAATGTGGCAATGTTCTCCACATGTGACAGGTTTAAGTTTTCACATAAATGCTGGAGCAAATGGATGAGCTGATTGCCCAAAATGTGATTCTAAGTTATGGTAACCCTTTACCCCAGCTTGACTTTTTATTATATCATGTGGCTGTGAGCCATACCAGAGCTAAAGGAATGACTTGATGAATGTGCTTTTGAAGCAGTTAAGCTAATGCTCTCATAAAACTTGGGGAAGTATGTAAATGAGTGTGTTCTTCTGGATTCTGATAAAAGGCATTATTAATAAATAGAAAATAATTGTTTGCAAGCAAGATAACCTTTTTCATGATGGTTGTTATGTAATAAATAATATCAGAGGTTTTAAAATCCTGGTTGCAGGAGCACTGAGAGAGGGGTGCTTCCTCCACTGGAATTTTGCATTGATTTCCAGAGCTGACTTTAAAGATAGACTGTGCTTAAGAAAGAAAATATCAGTTCAAGGATGAATACAATCTGTCTCCTACCTTACCACCCTCACAGCTATCCTTTGATACGTCTGTCTTTTTCCTACCTAACTTGCCCCAGCTGCGGTACCTGGGATCACGATTTTCTGTACCAAGGGTCAAAGGGGTAGAAAGGAAACAGAAAACAGGTAGTGGTCACCCAAAAGAGCAGAAGATTGTCACAAATCAAACATATGCCAAACTTTTCTTTTCTTTCACAAACATTACTGAAAAAGGCTTCCCTACCCCAAAAGTAAAAAAATATATGTAATGAAACACTTGAGAAAAGTATTACACAAGAGCAGAGCTTTTGTGTTAGTGTATCTCACAATTCAAGATGGAAAAGGGCAGAGAAGACTTTCTTCATCTCTATAAATAACATGTTGCTTTTTATCTGTGTTAAAAGATTTACAAAATCCTTTCTTTTGGCACTTGATCACTCTAGCTGGCAGTACAAACATAGGAACTCCATAAACACAGAAAATCAGAGGAGAAGAAAAATGACCATACAATCCTATTGGGATCCCTTACAACAGCACTTGGGCCACTCACATTAAGTAATGTTCCTTGATTTTTTTTCTCCTTTACAGCCAACACCAGCACAGTGAACACAGAGTACAGGAAATGCAGCCAAATGTTCAGAAATTAAGGGGAAATTAAGTTTTGACCCATGAGTTATCTAGAGCTTGCCTTAATGTTTCTAGCCAATCCCAAAGTGCTCCAGCTGTCTACACTAAAGCTCTTATAGTTACTGAAATGGAGGCAAAACAAAACAGATCCTGCGGGCAGAAGAAAAAGTGCACTGCTACATGAATTGCCTTATTTACTACCAAAGACACAGATTTGATATTAGAACTGATAATAACTTGCCCATAAAATTTCAAAATTAATTTTTAAATTAAATGAAATCCCAAACATTTTTTTTAATTTTACCTTTTATTTTTTTTTATTTTGATATTCAAAGAAAGAGTTTCAGCCATCATAAAGGCAAATCTGCCTTTTATTAGGAAAAAAAAATAAATTAGAAGAAGTCATATAAACCTTTCCCAGTTACAGTGATTTTCACTTGGTTGTGCAATCTTATGTTGACTGTCCTGGTCATATCCAGGCTGTATCTCAACCAGATTTGATACTATTAACAAGAAAATTAATTTTTTTTTATTTCTTTACTCTCTGCCATAGCTGTTTTCAAATGAATTTTATTGGAATTCATATTAGCAGATGTTCTTTTCTACTATTATTATTAAAAAATTAAATATTATATGAGAATTATGTTGGTTTGTGCAATTACATACACAGGAAAGTATATGAAAATGAGTGAGGCACTCCCTTTATTAGTAACAGAAAAATATTTTTCCTCTTATCCAGAACTGAAGCATCTTGTATATTGCTCACATATTTTGTATTTTGCTCTGTTCAAGTGGTTTTTTTTTAAACCAGTTGAGAAGTCTGTCCAGAGAGTACGATGTGGCTTGCTTAAAACTGACAGTGAAATAATCTGCCTTAACCTATAGTGAATGCGGTTATGAGGTGTTCCTCTCAATGTCTCTTTCTCAGCTTTCTGAACATCTTTTTTCTACAGATTTTTCTGAACTGCACAATTCGTTTTTCAGTCATTGTATCCAGACACCCCATGATAGATACAAAAATAAGCAAATTCCATAGTTCTGTCAATGGATTTTTTAGGAATTCAGTGGACACTGAGTGGTCTCCCTGATGCTCCATGCAGGCTGCACGGACCTTAGCATCAGAAGCAAATGTGTAACTCCTGGGGACTTGGGCAGCTGCAGGAAAGGGATTCCCATCTTCACCATGTACACAATACTGCATCTTTAGCTGTTCCCTAATCTGGCAATAGGGAAGATGGGTTCAGCAGGGATAATGCAGGAAACAACTAAAACAAAACAGGAGGTATCCGCCAGCAAACATACCTGAGCGCAGAGTGGAGTTGGGAGTGCTGGGAAATGGGATTGCTGTTTGTGAGACAGTTTGTGTGTCACCAAAAGACATTAATTCACCTCTGTTTGGCCTGACATGCACGGTCATCTGCAGTAGATATCTTTGTGATTCCATGAAATCTCACTGTTTCCAGCACAACAAGACACTATTAGTTCAGACTTACACAGCCATGAATATATGCTTTTGAGAAATCATAGATTTTTGACATGAAGCTGTTCTAAAATTGTCTGGTGTAAATGTTGGAGCTATGTTGATTTACACCAGCTGATATATTAATCTTTTAATTATTATTTTTATTTTTTGAACTAGAAACACTTTTAATTCAAGTATCCTGACAAGAACATTGAACATTTTCTGTATAATTCTTAATTTTTATACTCACTGCTATTTCTGACTCTCTCTGCACTTGAAGAAACAACAGCAAGGTTTATAACACCAAAAATATGATATTTTTTATGCTTGCTTTGCCAGTATTAGTTAGTTTTTACTGTAAACTTTTAAAATTAAATACCCTAGATTCCATTTTAAAAATGAACATTGTTTATTATAAGAAGATTACAAAATTCAAAAGATTATTGTTAGCAAAAGGAGTAAACTGAATTTTTAAATTTATTAGCAATATATTCTTACAAATGTCCTGTTCAAGAATTGTTATTATACTAATGTCACTGGAAGCATTCCTCTGTTCAGAACTGATTCCGCATAAGTAAATTAAGTATATACAATTATTACTCTATAAATTTTAAAAGAAAGTTATGGCTTGTTCAGGTGTTTCTGAAATTATTACAGACTTGGTGTGTTGTTTAATCACCTGCTGGTGTGATAACTATCTCATTGCTTACTGCTAAAGTGATTTTTAATGTTAGTGACTTGCAGTCAGTGGGATTGAGTCAAATGCTAGATATTTTTTTTATTTTTTTTTAACTTTATCTCACTGCCTCCATTAAAGATAAGTAGAGTATGAAATCTGGCCATTCCAACTTATACAAGCAACAATCATTTGGTTGATCATAACAAAAAAAAAGGCTGGAGAAATTTGGTCATAGGTACTGATTCAGAAGGATGAAACTTCCATAGTTCAAAGAAGAAAGTGGTATATTGACAACTCACTGTACATTGCCTGTATAATAAAATCACAAATAAAATGGAAATTTACATTATGAAGTTAGAATAAGCCTGGAGCATCTGTACAGTGATGAACCAAATCTCTCAAAGTGCTTATCTGGAGCCATCTCTTTGCTTATCAGGATTTTGGCAAAATTCTTCTCCATGGTTTCAAGCATACTCTAGCTGTTATGAAAATAATCTTTCATTTGCTACTCCAGCCTTTCTGTTCTTATAGCTTATTTAAAAAAAAATAAAATGCCATGAAAATTTACAAGACATTAAAAAAGAAAAGTAATTATAAGCTTCCTCATCTTTCCTCCTTGATTCTGAAAGTTGGAAGATATTAACAAATATTCAGAGAAAATTTTATTTCTATCCCTTTTTTAATCAGTCACCAAAATTTTTCTGAAAACATGTGAGAAAAATAGTAGAAAATGTTAGCTTTGATCTTACAGGCAGTGGTGTTTTTGTGGCATGCAGATTTAGGGAAGAAGAAGTTAATTCTAAGTATTTTGGCTCTCTTATTAAAACAGTTTTAAGTGCTTTGGGCTATGGATTTTTTTGGGATAATTAGATCATAAGACATAGCAGTATGACCAAGACCTCCATTTGAACACAGAGTATAAAGTCTTGCAAACCACAAAGGATATGTTTTCCAGAACACAAATTTATGCAAATAGCTCCGTACACATGCATTTTTTAACAATAAGGCAGGAGGTATGTAATTTTAGGAGCAGAAGTAAGAACTCTGCATCAAATGCTAAAAACATTACCTTTCAGAGATGGTTTCCTTTGATCCTGAACTCTGAGCTTGAAATTGAACATGATAAGAATTTAACATTTAAAGCTTTAATTTTTTAATGTTTTCTCATTTTTAAATTTTCTGGACAGTGTATCTCAGAAGCATGTAATTTTGAAATGTTACATTAATTTATTACCAGTAACTCAAGTAAAAATACTGAACCATGACATTTAGAGATTTAGAGATATAATATGGATTCCACTTATATGTTTCTGACTGGTATCAAAATGATACAATATGCTACAAAATCAAGCTCTGATGACAACACCAGAAAGAAATTCCCAAAGCAGTTGTTCTGTTGTGGTTTCTTTTTATTTTTGAGGAGCAAAGCTAGTTTCACCAAAAGTGAAGCTTTCCATGTTAAAAAACTGATAACATTTTTGTTAACATTTATAATTTGGCATCACAAAAAAACCCCCCAGAATGTTTTGGGAAAGATAACAGTTTTTTGACCCCGGGCTTTTACACTGTGTACAGTGTTTGTATTTAATGCGCCCATCTCACCCTCTGACTTGTGCTTGTGGGTAAGTCCATTTCCCCTTGCACAGCTCAGCCTCCTACTGGGTCGAGCATTGATCCACACTGCAGAGCGGATGGTGGTGCACGTGTCAGCAGCCTCCTTGTAGCCATTGATGGGTTGCACACTGTAACATGCTGGTACTGGGTATTAGCTACACCTAGGCCAGAAAGGCGAAGCTGAGCTGTCATTGAATGCGGAGTTCTGAGCAGGCACCAACATGAATCCCTTTGTGAGAGTTCAGGTTAAGGAAAACTATTGATGAAATTTTTAGCAATAAAAGGCAGCACATTTTAAGCACTGTTTTTGACATTTTTGTTATTTAGCTACTACATGTGGCTAGCTGATTTTCTCACCAAAATGGAAAATAAAGATAAAGGTAGAAATATGATTAATTTCTCACACAACAGACCAGTTTTTTGAAGACCTCAAGAATGTTACATTGGTGCTATCACAGCTTCCAAACTAGAGATGAGTAGTACAAGCACACAGACTGCCTCACAGCTAGTGTAGGAATTCCTCTAGGGCTAAAATACAAGTCATAGTGATTTAGGGCATGTGTTTAAAAATCTGGAATGTTTCTCTTTGTGCTGCTTTGAAGAAGGTCTAAATGGTTACCACAGATATATAGGCCCTATCTTTACACTGATGAAGGACATTTTACTACTTTCACTAGTAGTAAATAAGTTTTAAAAGAACTGCAAATATCACTACTTTTGTCATTAAAGACCTTTAATACTGCGACAATGAGAAAATGGGAGTCTAAATTCAAGATTTCCTCAAGTAAATGATTTTGCTTTTTCTTCTGCAAATTTTACCCTAAGTCCTTAATTCCTAACTCTTCAATAAGTTTCTGAGTGTTTTTTAAGCTGAAAATCCTCTGCTCTCATATCTTGTGCATATTCTTTTCTTTTGAGCTATCAGTAAAATGGATCTGTGTGCATTCTATTCATTTTGCTTGGATATTACATTGAAATGTAAACTATATAGAAGTCATAGACAGGGATTTGGGGGGGTATTTATTTGTTGTTTTGTTTTTTTTTTTCCCACAGAATTTAGTCCCTCCTAAGGAGATCAGAGCAGAAATTATATTTTTTTTTTGTATTCTGTTTCTATAGTATATTGCCATGTTGATGTGTGTAAAAGTGAATGTCATATACTAAACAAAAAACTATTTAGTAGAGGAAAAACTAAGTTTATTTTTTAAAAATAATGTTGCCTGTATTCAGGCCATTGTTAATGTTTTATGTCCTTGATAGTGGAAAATCGGGAAAAAAATGAGGAGAGAGAAAATAAGGAGGGGGACTGCAAAACCAGGATGTTAATTTTTATTTTTTTTTTCCCCAGGCATTTCCGTGATGGAAGACAAAACTCTTGACAATTTAAAGATTGAGAAAAGCCTCCTACAAAGCATAATCTTTCTCTCTCAAGTGTCTTGTTTACATTTGCACACAGGTAGAGAATATTTCTTCTGTATGCGGCAATACAGAAGGTGAGATGGAAGATCCATTGTTTGTCCCAATGAGGTAGCAGGATTTCCTTCCTCCCCTTGCCAAGTTAGCTAGTTACAGCGGCTGTTGCTGCATTCCTCACTGTTTTGACTTTGTTTTCTCTCAATGACTATTGCAGTCTTCCTCCTCTCTCAGTTGGGATTTAATGATTTTCTCGGTTAAAGCAGACAAAAATGAGGATCTGTTCTACTGTGGGTGTTTAAACACAGCAGGTGTGTGTATATGGATACAGGGGACCAGGACTTCTTTTCCAGGTTTGCAGGTTGTCACCTGAAAAGAGCTGAGAAAAAGACAGCAGTTTAAATTTCACATCAGGTTTCCGAATATAACTCACCAATGTATCTTTTCTGGTTTTCTGTTATCTCTCATCAGCTTACTTTCTTATTTTCTCATCTGGCAGCTCTTCACATGCATGTGAGTGACAATTCAAATGCTTCAGAAGCTGTTGTTTTCAACTTTTATTAATGTTTCCCGACTCATTCTCTTGTTTTCCTACTGACAGCCTGCCAAAATCACCCTCTGGTGAATTCTAAAAGGGTCTGGGTAGCAGAAATTGGACCCAACATTTGTTGCAGATAATTACTTGATCAGATCTTTGTCACAGAAAATATTTGACAGCCTGCACATCTCTATTTCTTAGCAGCCCATAAAATAGAACTATAAGAACTTTTCTTTCATTAAGTGTATGAAGCTCATCATTAGAACAAAGATACTTCATTTAATAGTGTAACACACTTGATTCTGCAGAATTTTTTGTTGATTCAGTTTAGGCTGGTATTTAGGCAATGTCCGAGAGCGTACACCATTCCCTTCTGCTTCTGGAAATGAAACACTGTAGTGGTTACCAGATCTGGATTGCTTCATCCTCACTGTCACTCAATATAGCATTACCATTAATAGTCTGCTAAGGAACATTTCTGCATAGTTTCAAACCTAGATCTTGAATGAAGCAAAGAAAAAAAATATTCCAGCAAACCATCTAGAGACTGTGCTCTGATTACAATCTATTTTTGGGATAGGATTTCAGGAATTTAATAACTGCCACATGAATACTCATAGATATAGACATGATCAATAAAGTTCATACTTTATGTTTCCCACTTGTGAAGTTTGGTTGAATTTGATATATGATTTTTTCCTAGCAGCTTGGGACACAATATTACAGATTTACAACAGACAGTCAATTTATAGTATTTAATTTAAACGATGCTGGAACATTGTACAAAAGTTGAGGTCACTAAAACAAATCTTAAGTCAGTGTCAGAAAAAAATGAAATCCTTTCTGAAAAAAACCCCTGACATAAGAAGAAAATGCAAACCAGAAATAATAGGAGAAAAGGAATACTTGATTTTAAAGGTGTGGGGAAAATAAGATAATCATCATTGCAAAGCCCATCATATAGGAACTGGATAAGAAAGGTAACACACTAGTGCCTCGTAGAGGAGCATAAAATTAAGAAAAGAAGAAATGTCATGAATATCTGACTCTAATACCTTTCATAAGGAACCTCTTACTGAGTTCTTCTGACATTCTTAGAAGACAGGTTTCTCTTGGCTGTGGGATTTTAGTTGTTCAGTTGAAATTGGAAGTAGGGAAAAAACCCAACCAACCAACCAACCAACCAACATCAAAAATACAAGTATAAATGAGAAGGGAAGTGAAAGGGTGTAAAGAAAGGGAAGCAAAACCCAGTCAGGGTGAGATTCTACAGTGCTTTTGGTAATATCATTTTTTTCTGTTGATTCTTGACAGTGTTTCAGCTGTGTGCTCTTCCACCTGTTTGTCATGTCCTTACTTCTCACGTTGCTCACATTCATTAATTGCTAGTTCTCAGGAAGGAATGTTGGTTGCAGCAACTTGAAATAATTATTCTGTTTGTAAATTTATTGACCACAATTCTTCGGGGGAGTGAACTTCAGCTACAGGTTGCAATAATGTCACTGATACTCAGGTTGACATCTACTATATTTTTAACTAACAAATTTTCTTGTACAAACAATATATTACTGCTTGCAAGCTTTTTTGTCCCAATCTAGTACACCCTGAAGTCTTTAATTAGGCCACACATATGAATATTTACTGGAATATTCTTTTAAACCTCACTTATACCTGATGAAATATAAACCAGTTGAGGCTCAGTGCTGGAGTGCAGGTTAAAATGTACACTATGTGATTACTTTCAGCAGCAATGCTAGAGGTCTTGCTGCTAAAATGAAGAAATCGTGGGTCATTAAATAGCACCATGTACTCCAGAGGGCACACATTTCCTGAAGAACATCTTGATTGAGATACCTCTTTATCTGATAGTTATTCCATGGATAGGAAATGCAGCAGTGAAACCTAAACCTTCTTATAGCTTAATGCTAAATTATCAGCATGACTCTCTACAAATCCTAACTGATGAATCCTCACAGCAGCCCTCTTTGTGAAGCACTTATTATCTTTGTTTTATAGGCTGGGCAGGCAGGAAGGCTTAAACCAGTCATTTAGGGCTCAAACACTGCTGGACTTCGAAGACAGAAGGATTTCTAACCAAATGCCACACCCATAGGTTAATCTCAAAATAAGCCTTATAGAAGGTAAAATAAGACTTGATGGTAGGGTAAACACAGTCAAAATGAATAAATAGAGCAGTAAAAAAATTATCTGTAAAAGGTTGAACAAAATAGAGAAATAGTTTGTTTAGTTTATTAGCAAACAAAGCCTTATATGTACATAAAATAACTGTAACTCGGGGTTTAGAAATTAACCCCTGTATAAGATTAGAAACTGTATGGTTCCTTGAAAAGAAGAAAGCCAAAGGTATTTTCAAGCCTATTTGTCTTTTAAGAAGTGGTTTTGTTTAAGAGAGACCTTGGTCCTAAACTTTAATAAGCATTTTAGGTCAAATTGCCTTTGATTACACTGAAAACTACTATAGATTGAAAAAACCTGGTTCTACACTGAATTCAAGGGGGAATTTTTTGGTCATAAAACAGAACAGAAAAATACAAGAGTACAAAATTATTCAATTAATCTCCCTATAAATTATGAGTAAGACAGATGAATCAAGTAGAAAACAACAAGGACACTCAAAATAGATCACTCATACTACCCCAGTCTTGGATCTTGCAGCAACCCTGTCGATACAGCAGGATATCTTAATTTTTCCATGCTTTTGCAGTGTTTTCTGACTGTGTATGGTGGTAGGAATGTTCAATCTGCAAACAACTGATATTGCAGCCTTCACATATCAGGAAGGCTGAAGCCTACATCTTGTTACATATGTGTGTGCACAGTAAGACTCTGACTGGCTTTTGTAAAACTTTATCAGGCCTTCAGCATCAGCTTGTTTTTAATCTTTGTTATTTTCAGTTGTTTATTTTTTTGTAAAAAGCACAGTGAAAATTGGCTACATCTGTGTTCAAGGTTGCCAAATCATGTAACATATAAATTATAGTAATTTTTTTTTTTTTTCATTTCCCCAAACTTCCTCAAGGAGTGTAGTCTTAATTTCTGGCATTTAGGACGAGTCAAAATTATTTAGAAATTTATGTGTGAAAGGTAGAAAGAGAGGAAAAAAAACCACTGGTCCTCAAACCTCATGTTTCAATCAGACCAATTCCTGTCTTTGTGTTAGGCCAAAATGATACAGTAGGGGATCACAGCACAGCAGAATGATACATCCAAGCACATTTCTTTGCATGATCTTCGTGTTATCCCAGATTGTACAAAGTTCTTTATTTGTAGGACCATAATTTATGGCCCTCCCAAATAACTTTTTACCCTGTATATCCTTATAAGAAGGCCTGATCATTAATAGCATAATTCTAGCAGGACAATAAAACCGGAAACAAAACGTAAACCAAAATAATTACTGGTCACTTTTTCAACTAATAAAAGCAATGACTTCTCTAGAAAAATGCTTGTTGTTACAATTACTTACCACTTGTTAGGTCTATCTTTAAATATAGCCAGAAGGCAAAGGCTTGACTTATTACTGTGAGGTTTTTAGACTGTAAAACAGTGTTTTTTGTCACCATTTACACCATCCACAAACTCCTCAAATATTAATGACGGTAGTTCACAACAAGCTGATGCAATGGCTATATTAACATAGGCTAAGGAACTTTAGTATGAGTGGGAGAGGACTATCAGAGATATGGTACTACCCGGAATGTGAGGGAAGTTGGCAATTGAGCAAGGATTGTCAAAGGCTGTGAATGTGAAGAATACTTTGTTATGGCAGAATTATAATTGCAATGACTTTTCAAATAGCAAATTTTGTGAATAGCAAAACAACCACCTGTTAAATCATATTGATTTAAATCACAAAGGCTATTGAATTTTCCATAAGCAGCTGGATGTTCTGCTGTCATGTGTTTTCTAAAAGAGAAAGTAAAATAAAACTGTAAGAGACAGAAAGTGAAAGAAACAGTGAGAAAGTAAAGGTATGGAACTCCCACATCTTTGCAGGATAACGACGCTTTGGATTGACTTGCTGGAAATTTGAAAGGTGACTTTATTTATCCCTTCTCTTCAGCCTCTTCCACTCTATTATTTATAACCTAATTATCTTATGAAATACTAATTACCATGCTGGAAAACTTAATTTTCCAACCTAAAAATTCTCCATTATTGCCACTTGCCATTTTTGATGTAAGAAGGCTTACTTCCATGAATAGTTTTCCAGCCCACCAAAGTCTAGAACTCAGATATATAAGATCCCAGGTTTTTGCCTGAAGTGCATTTTACATACTTTCTTTTTTTCTTCTCACAGGCTTTGACAGAACAAAGAACCTTATATCAGATGATGGTGGAGATTGGGAAAATGAGGCAGATCTAAAATAATGTGTGAAGACCTTGCTTGAATACAGCAGATGGAGCTGCCTGACCTGATGGTAAATAGCAACTGCCTGGAACCAGGCAAGCACAACAGATCCCGCACATCTATAATTTCCAAGATTTGTGGAACTACACAATACACGGCCCATGAAACATGAAATGAAACTGTAAGATTTTAATATTATTGAGCAGTCAAAGATAATTTGCTTGTAGGCTGTTTTTTCCCTAACCGATATCTCCTTTTTCTCTCTTCTTCACTACTTCTTCAGCAGAGCAAACCACAACCTTCTGAAGGCAGATGGCCCCTGTATCTTTTTTGCATTTTGAATAGAACTGGCAAAGCCCACATCCTGCACATTTCCAAGATGAGGTGAGCAAGGTAAGACTTAAAAAGACTGATATATTTTTAACTTATATCCGCTTTCATGTTAGTGTTTTGGTAGTTACAGAGTGAAGAAAAGAAACCACAATAAAATGTCAGTGGGTGCTATAGTTCTAAAGGCTATTTATATTATGGGTGGACCTAGAAACAAAGACCAGAACAACACGCACATATTTGTCTATCTATACATAAATCTGAGCAGCTAAACATTATTAAGATGGAATCACATTGAATTTCCAGGCATCACTTTAGATTCAGTATAGATGAATCTTTTGTACATGTCTTTGTCAATATGTTATGCTTGTTTGTTTTTAAACACCTCCACAGTAAATCCCTTTTTTGGTTCAGAAAAAATAACCTTTATCCAAGAAAAAATAACTTTTATCCAAGAAAAAAAATAAGCCTACCTATGATTACTGAAATGCTAACACTGAGAAATCAACAGCTTAGTTGGGACTATGTTCTGATGCCACGTTACTGTGCTTGTGGGTGAAGGGTGAAATAGCATCTCTTTTGAGAGCCTTTTTCAGTACCAGATGTTTGCATTTGTCTTTGCAGAGTGTAGTCTTAAACAGAGAACAGAAGGACTGAAAGGCAGAATAAAGGATGAAAAATTCAAAGAGGAGACCATGCCTTCATTGGGGTAAACTAATTTTAAGGAGAGTTTTACTAGATGAAATATATTCAATTTTCATCTGGAATATTGTTTTAAATTGTGTTACACAATATTGTATTATCTTGGACAGTTTTTTGTAATATATGGAGTTCTTCTTATTTATCTTTTGCTCAAACCTATGTAGCTCTGTAGATTTCATTGACAACATTTTACACTGTGTAAATTAAATTAGCATCCAGCATTTGCTTTCTCTGTCCTGCTCACTTATCATATTTCCTCCATTGTGAATCTCTGACTAATGTATTTACAGCAACAGTACTCACAGCACTACATACTTTTGGTTAATCTGAGGGAGAGGGGCAGTTGACAGCATTGCAAAGTGCAGCAGCAAAACAGGCTTATTAAAAAAAAAAACGAAGTTAAAAAGAAAAGTTCATGAAAGAAGATTAGCCCACAAGATTAGCTCAGTTGGTCACAGCATGGTGCGAGTAATGCCAGGGTTGTGGGTCTGATCCCTGCAGGGGCCATTCACTTAAGAATTGGACTCGATGATCTTTGTGGGTCCCTTCCAACTCAGAATATTGTGTGGTTCTGTGAACTTTTGGAGGATACTTCAGGATAAGAGACCAAAAGCTTTCACTTTCAAAATGCAATTGTAGGGAATGATACCAAAAAACAAACAACCCGTGGTTCCTTGTGCAGGTGCTCTTTGTCATAATTAAAATATTTCTTAGGAACACCACAGTTTTAACCACTTTTTTTTTTTTTTTTTAAAGCAGACATCGCCTTGAAAGTAATTTCAATTGATCAGAAACTCTGGCTCAAGCTGGCAGCTGTGAGGGCACCCAGTTTCCATTTATAACTAACCAGGTGAGCAGGTAGGTTTTGGTGCTGATTGAGGAATCATGTTAGATTGTTTACGGAAAACTTGCATGAAATTCCAGTGTTTGGGCTTTCCTCTCAACTCTAGAGAAATGTAAATATGAAAAAAATTTACAACATAAAATAATTTTATATTAAATAAATATTTCAATTTTCTTGTAAATTTTTTGGTTTGTGTTTCATTTACTCTAGGACTTAGGACTAAGCTAATAGTCGACTAGAACTTTGCTAGCAAGGTGGCAGTTGACATGAAAGTCTGTAATTTCTTAGTTTCCCTCCTTCCTCACAAATATTTGCCATTGTGCTTGATGCTTCAGTATTTTCCAGTTAGATCTGGTGAGACATCAAACAGTAGTAGATGCATCTGCTATTTGTATATCTGCTGTGTTAACAGTGTTTCTAGTAAATTGGTGGTGGGTTTTTTTAGCAATTACTTCTTTCTTTGGAGATACTACAATCTGTCTTGGAGTGTTTTAATCTTTAGCTGAATCCTGGTGATGCACCATTTATTTTGAGGTACATTTTACTCCTTCCCTATTTTTGTCACTCAAAAATGGTGTCACTGCTTGAAGTAGATAGCTTGACGATTCAGTAGGATGTCAGGTGCTATACTCCAAAGTGAAAGGAATTTCTGATGTAATTTTGACTATGAGAGGCTTATCTGGCTACTTGCAGAATTTGTGAGCTCTGTTACAGAAAGGTTTTAGCTTGAAAATTAACTGTGAGCTTTGCTGCATGAAGGTTTCAGCTGGGAAATGCCCTAGAGATAGGGTATTTTTCTGTGTTGGTAAAAGTACTAAAATTCTCAGAGGTAATTCTATTATGCTGTACCTTGTTAAAGAAAGATAGATTATTCAGAGGACTGGTCTCGATGATTCTCTTCCGACATCCTATCTACCAAAGCTCAGTGCATTTATTCCTGGACTCTACTTCCCACAATTCCCAGCACTAGTGAACATCATCAATTTTATGAACATTTCTTCCATGAACACTTGATGAGATAAAGGATGAATCCTTCCAAGCAGGAAAGCTTCATATTTTTGTAATTTAATTTTTGCTAAATAAAAGTTTACTGAAATTGATTTTATTCAAATGAAGGCATAATAAAAAATAATTAAAAGAGTAAAATATATTGAAGCTTCATATAATTGCATGGTATTTTTCAAAGTCAAAGGCAAGACTTCAGTTTGGGATCAATGTATTGATTTATATCTACTGAACATCTGTCCTGAAAAAAAAATTAACATGAATTTATGCCTGTTGAGAAATGGTGATCTTGTAGGAAAGTATTCTTTGCTTCTTATCAAGGCTGTAACTGTAGTAGATTCTTAATGTTGCACTTAGGCACCTTGTATTTAAAATCTGCTTTAATACTTACGCACCTTCTGTGCAATAAACCAGCTAGTCAGAGGAAAAAATCTGTTTAACATATTGGTGATATAATCCTTTAAAGCTAACTTCTGTTAGGCAGAGGCTGCTAAGCACACAACAAGCAAGAGAGGAGGGAAAGAAAAAAGTCGGAAAATGTTGCCAAAATGACAGTAAATGTTAATGATCCGATCACAAAAATTGTCCTTCGAACTGGAGTTTGTAGTAAATAGCAATGAATAAATGTACTTGTCAGGAAGATTTGATTTGTCTAGCAAATCCTGACTGACATATACACTCATTTACTACTATATAGCCTTTTGAAAATGCCATTCCAGCAGAGCATAAAAAAGGTTATTTAGATTAAGTGTAGTAACAAGATGAGCAGCATGCTGAGTTCATTGGACTACAGGCACACTCATTTAATACCCAGCACTCTATTACTCTGAATGAAGCTCTCCCTGAGAAAAACAATAGGAAAGAAACAGGAAATAAAAACAAGCATAATGATTTTAAAAGAAAAATAGGAGCTTCAGTGTAATGCTGTGTACCATCAGTATTTACATTCAGCCTCTGAATGTAAAGTGCTGGAAAGGCAATAGGCATACTACATGATGCAAAAACCATCACCACCCACACCTCTGCTTCCTGACAGCAAAATTCTGAAGACTAAAAATTCAAGTTCATGAGTACCATTCGAAAGTACCTCACATTGAAAGAAAAAGAAAAAGTCAAATCCAACTTTACGTGTCGCTCTTAGGCCTACTTTTCTTATTCAGGGGAATTACATGAGATGGTCACATTCTGCACTCAGGTGCACTTTGGCTTTCTTGAAAGGATCCTTAGGTGGCAAAAAAAGTAGTCTGACTTTTAGATTCATTAAAGCAATGTTAACACCTTATGATGTACCATTGGCTTCAGGTTTAATGTCTCCCTGCCAGCTTGCATTTTTTCCAGTCCTTCTCTTTATTGTCATCTCAAGTCAGCTTAGGTCTTTCTATATACAGTTTCTGTTGTTATAGGTTAACAGCTTCACATTCTCTTCCTTCAACCCAGCCTTTTGTCAGGAGCAGTTCAAGCATGACTGTCAAGTCAATAATTATAATGATTGCTTCCTTGCACATGGACAGTGCAGATCCGACACAGGAAGAAACAAGGAATATCAAACTAAGTTCAAATACAGAGTCAAAGGAATGCAAGTGCCTGTAAGCATCTTCCCATATACTCATACACGTGGGTGTGTACATACACACACTCTCAAACACATGCAGCTATAATATGAACTATCAGCTGTTTCACATTTGTGAGCAGTACAATTGCACATTGTGATAAAAAAATATATGCAACATTATCAGATGATGTAGATAAGGCTATGCCAGGGTTTTTGCTATTTCTCTTTATACCAAGGAGTAGTATATAGTGTAAAAATGTTTTATTGTATTCCTTTCCTGGAAGTCTGATTACAGTTTTCATTTCTTCAGTCTATGTAGAACAGAGAGAGCGCAAAAAGGGTATTGCACTGAATGTGCTGATAAATAATATAAGATCATGTTACTCAAGCCCCAAAACAAAATCTTTTCTCCCATCTACAAGACTGGAGAAAAAAAGTGAAGCTGCTTAGTTTGTGTGGTCCTGAATATATTTTCTTTTCTATTCTGCCCAGCATAATTGAAAGAGGCTTATTGGGGACCAACCCTTCTGCCTAGTCAAACTAAGAATCAGTTTATGCTCAAAGACTTCCCAGAAGAACACACAAGGAATTAAAACTGCATAATCTGCCTCTGTCTAGGAGAAAAGTACAATTGTTTGTGCAGAATACGTTGTTCAGTTGGCTCATCACTATCTCTTGCCTGAACAGTGGAAAACCGAGAACAACTTTCTACTTCCACCTTCACAAAATCAATTACTGAAACTATTTCAGGGTAGTTAAGAAGGATTCCCTAGAAGTTTGCATGAGCTCATTATCCCTACTCTCCTTTTTATTCTGTCTCTTTCCCCTGAGGCTTTTCCATTTTTTAAATCCAGACCCACCTCTTACTCTTTTTTTTTGTAGAAGAAACAGTGCTGGCATGCTTGTGGCAGAGCAGAATAATCAGATCAGTTGGAAGGGCAGCAGGTGTAGAGAGGAGGAACAGAGGGACATGCTCCCTCTTCCTCCAGATTTTTTCCCCAGCTCCTGCTCTGCTGTCATTCTGAGAATGAGAACCAAGTAAATTGGCTTATGCTCCTATGAAGCCTTGAAATGGTACCATGCTGTGGCAGTAGGAGAACATGCACATAATCTTCAACCTAATTTTAAAGAGCTTAGTGTGTCTGCAGTTTACCTGCTCATGCATTCCCTGTACAACTTATTGAAAAATAGAGTGTTTTTTTTTGCGTAGGACTTTTTTCTTTTTTTTTTTTTTTTGACTGATTTTAGAACCAGTTATATAAGAAAAAGATGAAACTGAATAAAATTATGAGACCCCAAAATCTATTAGTTGTTGGGTTGGGGGGTTTTTGTGTGGGGTTTTTTTCCCCCCCCCTTTTTTTTTTTTGAGGGCCTAACAAAATTTTTTAATTGAAACATTCTTTTTACTCAAAAACTCATTTCTATGAAAAGAAAAAAAGGGGTCAAACAAAAGTACTTAGACAAGTTACATACATAAAGACTCATAGAAGCCTCTTTTATCTTGTGCATCTTTAAAAGCTAACCTAGGTATGCTCTGATAAAGCATTCCTGGCTACCTGCATATGTTTACAGGGGCTGATATATGCTTCCATGCATCATAAACAAACCACAGCAGTGTCTCTGCCTCCATTTGTGTCTCTTTTTTCTCTTCTTCTCTGTTCATAGTAGTATGTTTTCCTTGGGTGCTTCACTGTAAATCTGAATTACTTGCTTATGTGCAGCAAAGGACTCTATGCTCACAGTTGGAGCTTAATTGAAGGAATGGAGTTTAGCTGAGCACTCTTAGTATGAAACTTCCTGAAGACCCAAATACAATTTATTTTTGACTAACAATGTTACTCAGGATTCTCCCTTTGCAATGACTAAAATGTTAGGTGACGATTTTATCATATTGCCACTTTCAGCCTGAGTAAGAGAGGGACAGTTAACAGGCAGATCCAAAGCCTACTGAGAAAAATAAGAGCTTTTGCACTTTTCAGCGCCAGTAGGACTTGGCCAATAACTGAAGGACTGAATTTGGGTTCCCTCCTTATCACCTTTATGCAGAACTATGAATCACCATTTCAGAGTCTTCTCTTCAAGCCAAAACAGTTGTTGTTGGAAAACTACATATAGCAATAAATAACCATGTCCTCATATAACCCAAATCAATAAGCAGCTCACTTCTAATTGAAATTATAGAAAAGATTTTGGTCTTCAACTGCCCATTGTGAGAATACAAAACATAAAATCTTATTAAATTATTAAGCAGAAACAGTTCCTTTTAAATTCCCTGTTTAGTACTCACGGTATGATGCAAAAGTCTTATTTCCCTTTAATTGGCTTATCTATAAAAATGATAATTTTCAGACAGTTGCTAGTAAAATCCCCCCGGACTTCAGGAATCATAACTCCCTTTTTAAAATTCTCTACATTTATTAATGAACTTGAAAAATAACACTTAAATTTGCTCAGTAGGTTTTCCCTCCTGCGCATTGTACTCTCTGCAGACTTGAGTGGTGAACTTCAGGCATTTCTTCCTAATTTTTGCCTTCAAGCTATGCTTCCCAAGTGCTAACCTGGATAATGACTTTTAAATCTTGTCCATTAAATGTTTTTGAGAAGATGAATGGTTGTGTATCAGACATATTCACCAAGGCCAATACACAGGAAAGGAATGGTATGCTGAGGGCAAAAGACTCGTTCACCCTGACTTTCATCATGATGTTTTTCAAGTCTGTAATTTATTATTTTCATACTAAAAGACAACTGCGCTAATTTCAATCTTGCAATCCATCTTACATTAAGGGAGCTGGGAAGGTGCAACATCAGAGTCTCAGGCAACTCTTACCCTCTTACCTACCAGGCCTTCCTTTTTGTTCTGTCATCTCTACAGGATCCAGCAGTAGGGTGTAGACCTGTCATTAGGCTCTTCAGTATTAGTGCAATGCCAATGAAAGATATTAACAATCACTCAAAAGGCACAAGCTGGTCACATATTCTATAAATTATGTAATATTTTGAAGAAAGCCAGGAGGAACTGTGTGTTTTTCTTTGCAAACTGACAGATCATTTAATCTTTTTCTAGGACAAGAAAGAATAAAATAATTTTTGCACACATGGAATCAGCTTAAACACAATAGATTTTGACTGCCTTCTCCTCAACAGAGCTCACTATCAGAAAACCGTTTAATACTTCTGGTATAGAACATAACACAGGGCATTACAGGACTGTCATTGTTTAACTCCAGCCAGCAACCAAGCTGTATGTAGCCTCTCTGTCACTCCCTGACCAACTGGATAGGCAAGAAAATCAGAAGAGTAGAAGTTAGAAAACTTTTGGGTTCATATAAAGGCAGCTTAATAGGAAAAGCAAAAGCCATGTGCACAAGCAAAGCAAAACTAGGGATTAGTTCACGGCTTCCCATGTGCAGGCAGGTGTTCAGCCATCTCCAGCAGAGCCGGACTCCATCATGTGTAATGGTTACTTGGAAAGACAAATGCCATCACTGCAAACATCTCCCCCTTTTCTTCTTCTTATTCCCACCAGTTTATATCCTGAGCATGATGTCATATGACCTAGAATATTCCTTTTGTCAATTGGAGTCATCTGTTACAGCTGTGTCTCCTCTCAACTTCCCATGCACCCCCAGCCTCCCTGCCAGCATGGCAGTACAAGAAGCAGAAAAGGCCTTGGGTTTGTGTAAGCACTGCTCAGCAATAACAAAAACATCTCTATATTATCAACCCTGTCTGCAGCACAAATACAAAACATAGACCCACATTAACCACTGAAGAAAATTAGCTCCACCCCAGCCAAAATCAGCACTAGGATCCAGACAACTGATAACACATACTCCTCACTGTCAATGCCTTTTTTTTCCCTGTTATCTAATGTAGAATTTTCTCAAGTTTGATCAACAAAGAAAGAAATGCTAAAGTTTTAGAATAAAAAACCATCTATCATTTCAATCTTTGCTTTCTCATTTAAGGCTTTGGCATGGACATCAACTCAACTGAGATGCTTATCAATTGAAAAGTGATCTAAGAATTTGTGTAGGTCCTATAGCTGAAGTAAAGTTATAACTTATTTGTACTCTACCTACTTAAGCAATTTTTAAATTTTGTAATCTTGAAACAAAAGCTGCCATGTGATTACTAATAGTTGCCTACTGAAGCTCAGCAGGCAACGAGTGAATGGTGACTTTGGAGGGCCAGCATGCTCAGACTGGAGCAAATTAGATCAGAAAACATTGCCCAAGCATTGTCACAGAAAATCTCATCTTCCCAAACATCCTTTTAGCACTTTTCAGGACAAGAAGGCAGAACACTAAATGTGTACATGCTTCACAGGAAATTTTCCATTAGAATAAAGTGGGATTTCTAAGACTGACCGCGAAGAATGGCATACAGGGGGAATTTGATTACAGCCTAATCTGAAGCCTTCACTTGGCCCTGTGAAGATTGTGGTGAAGATTTGAAATGCTGGCACCTGACAAGGAGATGTGGTTGGCTGGGGCAGGAGCACATGAGCATGAAGGTAACAGTATCTGTAGAAATTTTGCAGTTAAAGTGTGTTTTTTTCGGAACATAGTTTTGCAAATGTAATTTTAAGGAAAAAAGTCTAACTAGTTAGGGATCGTTCCTGCACATGGCAGTGGGACTGGATCTAGTGACCTTGAAGGTCCCTTCCAAGCCAGACTATCTTGATTCCAATGTGCTATGTCAAAATGAAATGGTGTTTGTCATTTTTAACCTTCTTCCCTATCAAGTATTGTGAAAAGAAATCCTGTATCAAGATGTGATAGTCCAAACAGGTAAAGGGAAAAGAAAAGAGAACTGCAAGATGCTCGTGCAGTGAGCAGAATGTGAGCCCTTCATCTCAGCTGGGTAAGTTTCTTAACATTAGTTTTGCAGATCTGCTCTTACTTTGTTTAGGAATAATCATTGGTTGTGCCATGCAGCATACGGAGATTCATTTCTAACTGAATTAGGATCACTTGGTAAAAGACAAGCCTGGAGTCATATCTGCACTTGAGGGAGAGGTGAAATATGAGAGAGATGTAAATTGGCCTAACTGGCTTAACTAGCCAACTGTTTGAGGAACGGAGGAAAAAGTAAAGTGGAAAAACAAAAAAAGCTTTTTACTTGCAAAGAATTCTGCCAAAATAAATCCGGAGCAACATCAGTGCAGTAAATAGTATTATAATGATGTAAAACCAGGAAATTCAAAGCAAGAATAACTTTCGAGTTGCATTAAGAGCCTGAATTTATGGTTTGTGGTTATAGAAATAATGCAAATTTGTGAATGTTCTACTTTTTCTCTAAAGGATCAAAGATATTTAGAAAGAAGTTAGGAATATAAAATGCAACTATAGTGTATTTTATTATTGTAATTTCATTTTAGTGAATTATAATGCAAAATTCATATATTTTGACAACATATATTTCCCTGTTGCCTTAATTGGTAAGGTGTTTTTTGTTTATTGCTAGTGGTTTTGTTTGTTTGTTTGTTTGTTTTTGTTAACCCCATTTTGTTTGTTTGTTATTTTCAGGGTTTTTGGTAGTCAATTATTTCTTTTTTATTCTTCGTGTCGTATAATCCTTAGGCATCCTATGAAAGTGGTGTGGACCTGACTAAGCAGGTGGAAGCTTAAGAAGAAAGAAGTCTATAATTAAAATATTATCTTCTTTTATATGTAGAAAGATACTTCTGGTTCACAAAGAGTTTTATTGCAATACAGGAAACATGCTCATTTTTTAGATTGGGAAATTGAAGCAAGATACAAAACAGTGGTGCTACAGTAATCAAAGCATCTGTCTTTTTTTTTAAAGTTTGAATACATTGCCTACTGAGTCATAGTGATAAATAAATGAGACCTTATTATCATCTCTTTGTTACCACCCTTGCATGATCATCTGTTCTGTGAATTCCATTAAACAACATTTAACACAAAGCAAAACCAAAATCCCTCAGGTCTTTCTTTCCCTAGCAAAGATCCAGCACAGCTGGAATATTATGAGTGGCACTGTGAGCAAATCATCTATGCCAACAGATCTAGGAGGTTGGGTGTATAATTTTTCTGCTTCCTCACTGACTGAACGATCATGTTAGTGTTGCAAGCATAAATACTATCCTTCACTTTTGCCAATATACTGCCAGTGCTCATCAAGCTTGAATATAGAATAAGGTGCAAAACAAAGTAAAACTGATTTTATTTAAAATGTGGGCAAATGTCTGCAGAAACTATTTTGCATTATTTTTCTCCTCTGTTCAGCATTCCCAGTTCCCAGGGGTATGATGAGAGCTTGAAACATAGAATTTCTCCCAGAGGTGCTCAGCAATTTGCAAGAACAGCCTCACAGCTAATATCTTTTTGGTTCAACAGCTTCAACATAAATTAAAATATTTCTGGTTTCTACTGGCACTGATAGAAATTGAAAAGACAGGAGCTATTTGAACAACTTATTAGGAGTGCATGTCTTGCTGAGTTTTGTTTCTTTCAGGTGGACAAATTCATCAGGACAGTATTTTAATATTTGGCATAATTGTATATTAATATATAGGAAAAAAAAAGGAAAAAAATAAAGGACACTAAATATTCTCCTTGTTGTCTGGTCAATTGTAAAAATTTTTCTGTATAAACTGCAACTCAACTATATTTAGCATACAAGCCATCAACTTTGTGCAGGAAAAACTGGTGCGTTTCAAGGTACTTGTAAGAAATGGACAAAATTTAACTGTAAAGAAAATCTTATTTTATCTTTCTCCTCCTCCAGAAAGGTTATGAGGACAAGACCAAGTAGTTAAATTCAGACATTTTGGTATGATTTCATTCTTAATGTGCAAGGGATTACAGGCTTAGACTATAAAGAATTAGAAGACATTCCAACAATAATTGCTCCCTATGACTCATAGCTATCAGAATGAAGGCATCAAAGTGATGCAAGTGGTGTTACAATGCTGAGAAAACAAACTATAGACACGTGTTAAGAGAAAAAAATTCAAGTGTATGACAACAGTGTCATTGCTCTACTATTTTTAGTTTTCCAGAGCTTTGTGCATTCCATACAGTCCTTTCCCCCTTTCATTTAATGTTAAACCTATGCATGACACCAAATGTCACAGTTTCAAAGTTTTCCTTAAAAAAGAGTTTTGTGCATGAAATCAAACCTCAGTGTAATGTTTCTCTAAACATACGCCAAACTTCTTGTGGTTGAAGAGGTCTTGAAAGTTGAAGTAAATTGTGCTGCAAATGGAATGATATAAATACTTTAGCCAACAAAACTATCTCCTGGTTTTACTTACTGCATACTCATGGCAACAAAGTCCTCTTGTGTTTGTTATCAGAATTTGCCCAGCATATTTTTCCTGCTTATGTTTGTTTGTTTGTTTGTTTCCCTTAGGTTTCTGATTAAAAGATTGATGTTGATATTAGGTTCTGCAGTACTCGACATTTAGACGTTGGTTAGTTATGACTGATCAGATGTCAGTGTCTCTGGTGCAGTTACTTTTTATAAATACTTGCAACCAAATTTATTATTATTTATACAAATGACTGATTAAAAAATAAATTCTAAATATAAGCATATGAATTTACTTTCTTTTTATTATGGAGATCTAGCTCTCTAATTTCAGGCCTGCAAGCTCTAAAAATGCTGTTTTGCCATTGCAGAATGGGACTCTGTTTTATTGATTTTTTTTTTTGTTTGATGTAAAATCCTAAGTCTGAGTGAAGAGGCCTGAAGTATCACAATAATACTTTTCTTCACAGCCGTTGCAATAATATCTTCAAAACATCTTCTCCAAAGCCTATTAACAGAGGCCCTAATTTTGACCTACTCAAGAATTAATCCAGCTATTAAAATTACTAAAATATTTGCCTGTTTAAAAAAGCACTCTTGAGGTTAATAACCTGCAAATCTGACCTACTCATCATTGCTATCACTGCTATTTTTCACTAAGTTTGTAGAGTCTATTTTTTATTTCTTGATGTAGAATTTGGTAGTGTTTTATTTACAATACAGGTAACTTAAATGAGCTTCTCTACAGAAACGCATGTTGTATCTAAAAAAGGATAATGTTCTGAGCAATGTGATACATGTAAACTTTGCTGGAATATAATATAAGATATAAAAACCAGATTATCTGCAGAAAAATGGCTCCCAGAGGGAAGTAGAAATAGCACAGCTTGAAATGCTTTGTGCTTTGTAATGTCCTTAGCCACCAGCAAGGCGAGTGTCCTGTGGAAAAGACAAATGCCTGAGTTCATAGTATGTGCAAGTATGTGGCTCAGGAGGGTTTACTGGATAAATATGAAAACACAAGTGGGATTTGGTTCTTCTCTCACAGCACTCCTAATGGCACAGAACTGCGGGGAATAATCCTGACTGGGATCTGAGTAAATAAGAACAATGATTTATATTTTGCTTAAACCTATAACTTGAGGGTAGAAGGATGGAGGGAAAGAGAGACCACACCTTATTCAGAGGAAATCAGTACAAATTTGTCCTACAAAGTTGGGAAAACAGGGTTTCACTCTCTAGTTTCAAGAACTGAGACCAATAGGGAACGAACTCTGATGCATTGTACAGCTTTCCCTGAGGGGTGACCCCATAAAATCTCATCTCTTTGTATCATCCTTTCCCTAACCATTTATTCTGGTGGGATCAGGCATAAATAGCAAAACTAGATACCTGTTCAATTATACTGAAGGATACTAAAGAAAAGTATTCAGTTGTTATCTGTTGACCCAAGTTTAGTAAATGACTTGCTAGCAAAGTTTTAACTTGACTCACTTAGAAGCTACAGACTGCCTAGAGAAGCAAACTTAGATGAGCACTAACTCAACTTTAAATCTTTATTTGTTTTTGTCAGTGAACAATAACAACTTCCGAAAAGCAACATAATTTGCACAAATTGTCAGAAAAAGTTTCTGGTCAACACAGGGTAACGGCTTTCTCATATGGTAGCATCCTTATTATCCTCTAAGACAAAACATGTACTTATTGTAGTGGCATTGGCACAAATGCTTCATCATAAATTTTTTTCTGCTTGCTAAAATTCCATTCTGCATAAGTATTTTTTACACCAATATGAGAAGTATCTAAGAGGTAGAGTACCTTGGGAATCCACTGAGGGTGAATACTGGTAGATCAGTCTTTAAGAGGTCTTCCTCTGTGTGCCCATGAGAAAGAGTGAGACAATCTGTGTGTTTTATACAGCTATGTCCACCAAGAGATGTAGAATTCAGTTTCTACTAGGCATTTTGCATATTAATTTTTTTTTTTCCAGGAATAATATATAAATTCTACCAAATGCTACCAATTAAAAAAATTGGCGGTTTACATACTTCACTGGTATATATGTTCTTATGAGCTATAGAACAATGTGACTCCAGTCCATTAAAGGTCTGCCATTAGCTTCACTGTCATAAACCATGCCAAAGGGCAAAGAAGTGTTATGAGTACCTGTGAGCAAGGAGATTACAAATTCCCCCTATTATTGCAAGAGATAATGGAGAAAAGCTATTGTTAACAAAGTGCAAACAAACCAACCCAATCACATATTTTATAGTTGAAGCAAAAACAAAGAGTAAGAATTTCTTCTGGGAAAACTGAGATACATGTGACCTAACATTTCATACAAGAGCAGCAGATCATACAAGAGCAGCAGAACAATCTCTGTAATGACTGTAGGCCATCTCCCTAAGCAGGATCTCCAGCTTGACCAGGTTTAAGGTTAAATGTTTCCTTTGTTTACACCAAATCAGGGTCAATTTTATACATTTAATGTTCAAATGATAGACTGAGCAAGAAAGAAAACATCAAGCTGTTTGTTTGTATTATTTCAGCATTTTATAGAGTAATTCCAACTGTGTGTATGGAAAGATTTCAACATAAAACAAATCACAGCATATTGCATAGCTGTTACTAACTGGGCAAAATGAAGAAATCTAATAGGAGCAAATCCTCATGATGTGGCTAAATAAAGGTGAAAAACTTAAGGCATTTAAGGTTCTAGATAGATGGAGGAAATCTCTGGTTTCCCATGAAAGAAGGTAGTTTTAGTTCTGAAAGGTCCTTTTCACCACTCTTGCTTGGTTCAATATTAAGAGGGATGGAGTTACAAACTGAAATATTAATATTTTGCAAGTTTACCTCTGTAGCATTTAATTAAAAGGTATAGCATTATGTAATTAAGACATTTGTGAGTGTAAAGAACATATCTGCAACATGCAGCAATGTACACTTTTTCCATTGCAATATGAGTACATGAGAATAAAGACTAGTATTTGTAAATCCTGAGTTTCTTTAACTTGTCTGTAGACTGTGATTTTCGGTACACTTAGATTTTAGTTTATTCCCCAATAAAGACAACATTGCCAGTTTAGGTAATGTTCAGTGGGTTTGTATAAAGAAAAGTCAGAGATTAGGATGTCAAAAAGTCAAAAATATGCAGACATAAAGGTAGAAGGGAATAAAAAGAAACTACGGATAAACAGAGTAGACAAAAGCATAAAAAGATTATGGGTGGGCAGAAGAGAGAAAGCTTGCCAAAAAGCTAATTTTGGAAAGGAAAAGACTTTGTTTAAACTTAGTGTAAATCTCAATGTGCAGCTGAATAACATCACAGATATTAAGCATAGAAAGTTCATTCACAATATAAACTTTGAATAGTGTTTTTCTTTCCTAACGTAATAGATGAATTGAGCAGACATCCACTTCTCTGACCTTTATTCTCCACCAGTTTGTGCTAAACTTCATCTCTAAAGGTCTGTCCTTATTGAAACAAATCTGTTTTAAAAATTAAGAGTGAGAATTTTAAGAAGTCCTCACAGGCTTCAGTTACCTACTATAAATATAAAAGGAGATGAGTGTTAAAAACTCTCAGATTCCCTTAAGAATTCACCTTTTAAAATCCTCTTGAAGGCAAGAAATATCTTAGAGAAAATGTCCAACTCCTTTGCCACAGATCTGAACAGATCTTATAGTTAACTTCATGCCCGTCACAAGTAGTACTTTTCTTTGCCTTATGGAAGAAACATTGGAGAAAAAGAAATATGATATAGGACTTTTTGGAGAAAACTTTGCCATAACAGCTTTGAATTTGAGACTGCTTATCTATGAATAGGTATAGGATGTTTAAAATATTTTGTAAAGTGTGATAAACTATTTAGTGATCACAGTCTCTAATATCACTGAGATGTGGAGCAAGAAATGGAACAAGCTGAATTATCTCTTTGGTGGGGCAGATAGTGAAACACTCCCATGTGTCTCCATGTTCTGCTATACAATACGTATTATTTCTGGGAGTACATACTTGTCTGAACTGTGTGGCTAAACAGCTTTGACAATATGCAGAACTGTCAATGCCAATGGATGGACTGACTTATTTTGCAGAAATGTCTCTTTGTTTATACATGTACTCCTTATTTTCAAAGAAGCTTAAAACGTTAAAGAATGACTCAAATCCTACTGCAATCAATGGGGACATTTTCTTTTGTTTCAATAGACTTTAGATCAGAACACTGATAATTTTCTGATGGAAAAAAAATAAAAACACAATAAATCAGAATGTCTTTCTGTTAACCCCAAAAGGTTGGTTGTGCTAAAAATGGGATTAAGTCAGCTTCCTTGAGTTTAGAAATGTACTTGTGTGTTTTCCTTTCCATCAAATGCTTCAGGGCTATCATGAAACTTATTACAGCATACAATGACACAAAATGCCTATTTTTGTGGTAGGAAAAAAAAGCGTATTATGACCTGTTTTTAACATTGGTTTATGGATACAGGTGGAAAGTGAGCACAGATTTACCATCAAATGAGTTACCCAGAAGACATATTAATTGGAACCACAAATTTAAGTGAGCAATATAAAATACATACTACGAGCTAAACTTGAATTCATAATGGGGACTCTTTTCGCTGCAGAAACTGGAATCTAAGAATGAAGCCAATTCTGTTAGGCAAATTTATTTTCTAGCTTACAGCTATCACAGTCTAAGTTCATGTAAATCATTGCAATTTCATAGATTTTACTGAAACTATGCAGTTTATACTGCCCAAAGATCTCACTTAGAACCATATCTGGTAAAAGCAGCACAGACTTAAAGTACTGAGTATGCTGACAAATAACTCCAAAAAAGTTACTAGTTAATCATTCAGAATACTGAATGCACCCAAACACCATATCTTCCTAGAAAATCGGAAAGTTTTTCTTTTACCTATTGTCTGTATTTGTATGGACATAGGCTTGTGATTAATTTCTGAAGGTGGCTCAACCTGTGTCTTAGAGATGTATCTTGGGTGATCTGCTGTCAAGGTTATGCTTGTATTCCTTCAAAGGAGATGATGTTCTGTAAATACTATGCGTTTGATAGCCATTGTTGTTATTACTGTTGTCAGGAGAGCTAATAAAACTGACAAGTAGGAAGAGCTCAGACTCTTCAAACAACTAACTGTTAAACCTTCTCACATGCCTTGTTCCTGCCCTTTGTCTTGGGGCTGCCGTGACTCCTGCCTATAAGGCATGGCCATTCCTTAGACTGCATTATTAGTCTGTTAGAAGCTAAGGAATGCAATGTCAGTTCTACCCCAATAGGTGGAAACAAACAGAGAGGAGTTTTTAGCACTCAGTAACATAAGTTATAACACAATGGGATCCCAATTTGTCCTTCAGCACTTGTATCTTCCTAGAAGACATGTAAAGATGCAGTACTAACTAGGCCCTTTTCCAATTAAAATCTATATAGAGTAGGGAAAACTTCTCTGATCAGAACATTTGGAAAGTTGTCTGAATTTTTCCCTAGTGCCCGCCTCAGAAAAAAAATGAGGCATGCTCAGTAAGCCTTCTAATGCATTACTGAATGAGGTTCCATCTGGTTGTTCAAGTGAAGTGTAAGTTTTGATCCCAGACACATTCCACATTGTGGCTGTACCTCAAGCCATGCTGGTGAGAGAGGCAACAGCAACAGAATGTGTAGTGTAATAGTAATAATAATAACAATAATAATAATAATGTGAAAAGAGTATCTCATAAGAGAATTGGATGAAGGTATAGGTAATAAAGACTCAGCAGACATCCACGGAGTACTGCAGCTTTGCCCTGTGAGGACTTTTTTGTTAGCTGCACTTAGAGTCAGGGCTATTCTATTATTGCTGTACATCAGGACTTTATAGTCTAGAAAGTGTGTTGTGCATTATATTTTTAACTACAGTTTGCTTGGGGGATGGCAAGAAAGAAATAAGCTGTTTTACTGTATTAACGATCAATATTTGGATCTATAAAATTCCTTTAAAAAACTCAATTTTTTTGTTCATAGGAAAACAATTTGTCGTTGACTCTGTTACCTCACCATACTTACAATCACCTGGAAGAGAGAAATTCATGGTAGAATCTCTTGCTGTTTAGTGTCTTTTTAACTGACAGTGCAATGCTGCCCCATGCAGTTTTAAAAACACTTGCCACTTTTTTTTTTTTTTAATGTATTCTTTTTTCCTTGCACCACATTTGTTTTGCAGCTAAACAATTTGACAACAAGTCTGCACCACTGGGAGCTTTACTACTGACTTTAATGGAAGCACAACTGGGATCTGTGCAGATCTTTATGTTGGCTTGAATAGAATTTAGAGGAGGGCCTCTGGTTTCAGGTTAAACTCAGCTGTCAGTCTTGAGTTAAAATGAAGTAATACAACTCCCTCAGGCAAAAACCACAGAATTATGTTTTTGTTGCAACTTCACTGTACTCATGGACAATGCCTACTTGATACATCTTTGTGTAAGTATTTCTTGTAAAAGAAAGTCATAGTGAAAACCAGCCCTTTCACAACCTTGAACTTTCAGTATATCACTTACCCTGTTATCAAAACTGTTGTGTCTTAAATTATGACAAGCTGTAGAACTTCACAGGAGTTGTCCTTTGAGGGTCTTAGAAAAGTATAAAGAAATTCACCTGAGTGCTTTCTTCTCCTCTTCCTTGGAGAGGAAGGGCATATTTGGCACTCATCTCAGGGGCATCATGAATGGTCTAAATCTACCTGGATATTCCACCTCTTGAGTACAGCTTTACTCTTGAAATATAACTCATATGATGAATTCCAGCTTTTCATAAGAAAATGTTTAACATTTCTGGTTGAAAAATAAACCAAAACTTTTTCTTACATAGTCAAGTCTTTTTCTGCAGAAATTTCATAATTTTCTCACATACATACCATACATACATTAAAAAAAAAGAAAAATCCAAACTTTTTTGGGGACAAATTAAGTTCAGTCAAAATTAATGAAGGCAATTAAACTGCAAAGATCTCTGAGATTCACTTAAAAAAGTTCAACTAACTCCTTAGAAGTGAGGACATCATAGGCGTTCAACTCCTTAGGATTTTCTCTGTCCTCATCTCAGGACAGAGAATATCTGAGCATAATCAACAGGTACAGTCAATCTGGTTCTAACTGTCTTAAAAGACCAAAAGGAGGAGACAGTCATACACAACTCTCTACTACAGTATTACTTAGACAATTTAAGTCAATCTTTATGGTTATTGAGGTATTTACAAATTTTTCTTAGTTTTTATAATTTTTATCTTTCTAGAGATATTATGATTCCTTGTATTTGTAATTTAAAGCATGACAACCCAGGTTCATTTGATTTGTCAGCTGAATTGCTTTTCAGGGGACTCTCAGTATTTCTAGCAACCTGAAGCTTGATAGAGTTAAAAACAAACTTGAAAAATCAGCTCTTGACTGCAACAATCCAGTTCAATTTGCAGCATCTGGAAAGAAAATCAAAACCTTCCTGGGAAGAATTAGCACAGCAATGATGAGCCTAACAGCAAAGCATAATGCATAGTAAGACATGTTTTGGTCTTGTGTCATTGAGCATTATCTTCACTTCAAAGATAATGTGTAAGTAACAGTATCATTTTCCACATATCACTAACCTTGAAAAAGTGCACATGGGGTTTTCCCTGGCCGTCTGGCTACTGAAATCTCTAGTAACAGAATCAATGAAATCCAAGACATGGCAAGTTTCCACCTAAAATCTACTGGGACCAAAACTTAAATGTTGTTTCATAAATGCTGCCACAGTTCATATTGTTTTTTTTTCAATGACAGCACTACAGGGCTCAACATCAGACTTTCATTATTATCTATCAGGTAAAGGATATTCTTATTGGATCATTGCTGGTGTTTGATGTATGACCAAGATGCCATCTTTCTGTGCAGGGAAAATATCAGCTTTTAGAGCCACAAAGAACTCCCTAAAGTGTACTTCAAGTTATTTTTCTGGTTTTATTTAGATGACCCCAGATACTGTGTATCACTTCCTATTGTTATGGATAATTTGAATAACCAAATTCCTATGCCATAAAACTTCAAATCCATGCATTTTACCTCAAAAAAACAAAGAGAAAAATAATATCAAGATCAGGTCTAATCCCTTTCATATACTTAGATGAATTGGGACAACATGTTCAATCTCCAGAGGTATGCTACAGACAAAACGTCCAGATGGATGTCAATAGTAGACAAAAGTCAGTGACTTACGAATAGTTTCTTTCATTCATTAGTCTACAAGCACCTTAAAAGTAATAAAAACAAGCCTGGAGAAACTAAAGTCTGAAGGTAAATGTTCTGCTCTCTGTTACAGTACAGGAGAGGTGCAGGCCTGAAAACAGAAACCAGAGCTGGATTTAAGTCATATTTCTTGGGTCTGAAGTAGAAAACATGGCTAGTTCTAAATGTAAAAGGTTGTAAGATACTTGCTTATCCTACTGGCTTTTGCTTAAATTATATGGCAGGAGAGACTATTTCAAATGGTGTTCTTTAGTTTACAGACTCTTGTAAAAGAATTTTGAGTTACCACGGTCTCACAACATAGTTTATTCATTCGTGTTTTAATCTATGCAGTTTATTAGATTTGCTTCTGTTACATCCAGTACAGAGTACCCAGAGCAGGGACAAATCACAACCTCCTGCACCACCCCTTGTACCCTCCCTTACCTTTTGGCAGGACAGACCTGTTAATCTATTGTGAAGCAAAATAGGAACGTAAATACCAGGTATCAGGTTAATGAAATAATGAGAAACACATTACTGAGGTGAAACTGAGGTGAACTGCAGTAAGTTTCTTCAGCCAATAACCGGATTTAATCAGCAAAAATGATCTCCGAGAAAAAGATTGAAGTCTGCAGCATAATTATTGTTGTGATTTCATGGTAGATTATATTAAATATCTACATGCTATTATATGCTATATTATGAGAAAAGATCAACAACAACCTGCTTCAAAGGGTGTTGACTCTAAAGAGGTGACCTTGGCTATGATAACTGATACACAATTCATCCAGACTGCATGTTTTCCTGAGGATCTAAATCTTCCAGATTGTCTTAAATTTATTTCAGATTCCTTTGTAATATGACTTAACCTAAAAGTTCTTTAAAAATGTGTTAATTTTGGAATAATTTAGCTTTCAGTAGTTCGGAATGTTGTTTCGCAAAAGGCCTTGTATAATTGTTAATCATATATATATATTAAAAAAAAAATAAATTTCTTATGGTAAGTAGATACTTGGTGAGAGATTTACTATGATAACAGCCCTGAAAAGACTTTCAGAAACGTATTGGCTTTTATGCAAATCATAGTTGTTTGTCCATTGCACTTTCCATGTAAAGTGAACCCAGGGACTAAAAAGAAACATTACAATCCAATAAAGAAGCAATGCCAAATGCTAAAGGTTTTATTATGAATTAATTTGCAGTCCCTAATGGCAATTGAAATTGTCTTGACAGGAACCTGAATGAAAGGAACCCTTCTAATTGTTAATGCCAACAGCAAAATGAAGGAAGTGCCTGCACAGAGAATGGTATATCAGCTTTGCAATAACTATATTTATCAGGATTTATTTTTTCATGACAGAGGCTGTATTTAATATGTAGGTTCCCATCACCATGATGTACCTCCAGATTGTTGGTCTAGTGAACATGCTGCAGGATGAAGCTATGAATTTATTAAATAGAATATGTTTTGTGACAAAGTATATCATCCAATCATGGAAAAGAAGCAAGTACTTGGCTTTAGGCAACGAAACACTGATCCCCAAAGGAATGCTTGCAAGCAGTCAGCTTGCAATAACACAGGCTACAAGTTGCCTGTGCAGAATAATCAGCAAGTAGTTGGGAGGAACAAACAAATGGTGGCAATCATTGTCCGCTCATAAGTAATTACCATAAGAAGAAAAAGAGCTAAAGTAATTGAATAAAATGTACATAGATTGTTTACTCAGCTCTATTAGGAGCAAGCAGCACGCTCTCATTAAAACTAAAAGACAAGAAATAAAACATTGCTTAGAGCTTCAGTGAAACAGTGATATTGGTTTCCACAACATTACCTGGCATTTTAAAAACATTAAGAAAAAACAGGAATTCAAAAGGACTCCATAAATACTTTTGCACATTAACCTATTCTGTATAGATTACGTACTATGACTTGAATACAGTTCCCAGTGCCAAAGATTTCACTGGAATTCAGGCAACAATTTAGAGCTGGATTTCACTCCTGAAGTCTGCTTTTTTCTTTGTAAAACCTTAGCAACTGGTACCAGGAAAGGGATAAAAATATAAAATTCCCTTCAGAGCTGCAAGGAAGACTCATGGAAACTTTTTTAGGAGAAAGTCCTTTTGCAGTCATGATTATTTTTTGAATATGTTTCTGCTTCCACATCAACACCTTTTTTTTTTTTTTAATTTAATTTTATTTTACGTGTGTGTGTGCGTGAGTGTTTATACTTACTTTTTGTGGTAGGGGAACTTAATTTTTATCTTTTATCTTCTTTAAAGCAATTTTTCTTGGCCCAAATGAATCTTTCTATTTACCCTCCCACAATTCGTCAGGAAGTTCAAGCAATGTTTTCTATAGAATAATAAAAATACAACTGAACAGGTCAACTTCTCTTTACTCATATAGACAGTGTGTAAAGATTTCTCTTCCCTCAGGAGTTTAAGTAGACATTAGAGAAGTGATTGGAGAGCTTTAAGACTACTTTTATTGTGGCACCATTCATTCTATTGGACAGACTGCCCTTGACAAAAGTCACAAAGGCCAAGCTTGCAAGTTGCAGTTCAGTTTTACAGATACCACTTATAGTTTATACACACATGTATAAATATATACATATATACACACATATAGACATATTTTTACTGATATCTACTTCTGTCTACTTATTCAAGTCTGTCTTTTTCTCCTTTCTGATACCATTTTTCTTTCATCTCAACATTTTATACATACGTGTTAACTTGATGGCACACCTAAATCCAGGACTTAAATAAAAAAACTTTTCCACTATTGGCTAAGATTAAATTTGAACTGCAACTTTGCTTTTCAAGACAGTCTTTATATATGTCACCTACCTTTCTTAATTTTTAAACAACATACACAATGAAGGCTTCCTTGAAAACACTTTTACATTAGTAGATCATACAACTGAGTCTACAGGGAGAGAACCTTATTTATTATTTACATTTCAGTAACACATAGTGTAAGGCTCTGTCCATAGAGACAAACAGGCAGTTCTCTTGATTTCCTACAGTATGCCCAAGTACTGGCTTTCAAAAAACCCCCAAAGGTTTGAACTACTTGAACTATGCAACATATCACAGGGCAGAATTCCCCAAATTGGCTTGAAAAATTAGGTCTAGATTGGAAATAGCTTAGGAACATCAATTTAGTGTCCAGGTTAATTAGCCCAAATGAAAGAGAAGCCTAATTAGCTAGGACAGTACTCAATATAAGCTATGTATACCATTCTTATGGTGATACCATGTAGATGATTCCTGTTTGCAGTTTTCAGATGTAACCAACTCCTGTTCACAGTGAACACTGTTATGGGCTTGGATTTAATGACTGAGATAAAGAAAAAAGCTTTGATATGTCTGTTTTTTTTCTTGGTTTTACCATAAATATGTTCTGTGAATTCAGGAAGATTATTATCTTTCTATGTTTGGTTTTACTGCTCAGAATCAGTGTGAGAGACAGAACTAATTCATAATTCCTAAAGTAATAAGAGGTTAGAGGAAGAAAAATACTATATTCATGTGAAAGTATGCTTCCTTTAGGAGTCAAATGGATTTCAAATTCTTCATGAATAAACAGAATAAGTAACTTATTTTTTCCTGATGTAACTTTTTTTCCCTTGTTTTTTTCCTCTAGGAACAGATACATGGGAAATTCCTGAAAAACCCCACAAATGAGCACTGAAGCATTAGGCACAAGGGGAAGAAATTGATATTGGTGACTGAAATGTTGCAAGAGAAGAATCTCCTGACACATGAGGAAAATGAAGGAAAGGACAAGAAAGGGGTTTGTCTACTCAAGGGCTCAGGGAAACTGATTCTACTAGTGAAGCAGTACTGCACTCAACAGGGTTAGGCTGATTTGTATTGGTGTAGGATGTGTTTTTTCAAGGCTGAGACTGCTATGTTTTTTCTTCAGTAGCCAGGGAAGTGAGCTCTCCCTTTTCATGGCAGTTTTTCTTTTTTTCTTCAAAGCTAATCTCTTAAAAATCAGAGTTATTTGACAGCAGCCTCACCTCTACTCTTCTCTGTTACATCATAGCTTTCAAAAGGAGAGAGAATAAAATGACAGAAAAATAGTAAGATTAAAATGGCTTCTGGGGATCAATTCCATTTCTAGTAAGGATGACAGGACATGAGTTTATGGTCTGAAGGTCAGGTCAGTGTTTTGTCCAGAGGAGGCCTTTCCTGGAACATAAACATTTAATTTAAAGTATATTTCGTCAGCAGTATTTCTGGGGCCTGATCCAGCAGCAGTAATTGCAGGTTTGCAGGCAAGGTAGCCTTTGGGTTCTCATTAGTGCAATAGGATTGCAATTCAGCAGTCATTTGCACTTCTGGTCTGTATGACCAACCTTTGGCAGCTCACCTAATCCCGCAAGAGGCCAACATGCTGCAAACAGACACACGTCCCCTCCTTGTCTCTTGCTGTAACTGTATTATGCCAGGTTGCTACCACACTGTTTGAGGAAGAAAACCTTACATGAAAATGGGGGTTCTGCTTTCAGTGTTCTGATATTATCTTGGATGAACTCTTTATTTATCCTTTATCTTATATGAGATTCTTGAAGAAAATAAGTAGTCAAAGGAGAGAAAGCATTTGCTTTGAGGTCTTATCCATTGTATGAGACTAAAGGTGAGAGTGGAAAGAGAAATTAGTACCATAAAGTCCACAGGTAGCTGCTAAGTAGGATTAAAAGGCTGTAACCCTTTTATATGACCGTTTTCCTCTGTGGAATGCACACTGTCAGACACATTACTTGGAATTATATTCAGCTGCAGACAGTTCCCTTATTTACAGAATAAATGCATTCATTTAACGTTCTTTGCTATTGAAAAAAAGTCCCACCTCCCTTCCCAAGTGAATTTTACATATACATTATTTCTGTGCTTAATCACATTCTTTCAAAGCTTAAAGTATCTGCTGGACCCAAACACCATCAGCTGTGTATAGAGAGTGCATACACGTGCATTTAGACAGTCATTCACATACATATGAAAATACATATATACTCGTTTGGATATATCTCTGTGCATTAAAACATATTTTTACACATAAGTGCATAAAGCAGAATTTATTGTGCCTCAACATTTAGTTCTAATAAGTGACATAAATTATTTGACAAACTTTGAGTCTTTATCAAACTGAAGAGATACAGACCTAATTCAACTATAGCGTATGTCTATATGTCTACGTGCATGTGTGCATGAACATGGATATACGAGCTTTTGTGTGTGTGTATAGACACACAAGAACAGTTGCCATACTCTTCTTAATTTGTGAAGCATGCTTTCCTGTTAAAGCACTGTGAACAATAAATGAAGCAGAAAGCACCCAGTACTCTGTGAGTCAGATGCTGTCTTGAGGCTCCAAGGATTTCTTAATTGAGTAGGGTGAGGTCAGGAGCTAAAATGATTGAGCAGTAATGATGTGTGCAAAAACATTTTTGCTGCTTCAGTTTCCTTTTCTGACATGCAGGAAGCATCTCTTAGAGAAAGAAGAAAACTTTTATAGCATCAGCAGTGCAAAAGGACAGGATTTTACACTGAACAGTTGAAAGAATAAAGAACACATCTGATGAGAAGATTTACACAAGAGGGCATGGGCAGCATTAGTTTACAATTGTGAAATCAAGATATTGGGCTTATTTCAGCTCCTTCCTCAAATATGCAGTGTGATCGCTTTATCTTTCTTTATTCCTTTATCTTCCAATTAAATTGTAAATGTTTGTTGCGGGCATTCAACTCCGTACAGTGCCAAATAAAATCAAGACTCAAGCCAGTAAAAGGGCAACTGAAAATATTTGGGTAAATATAGTAGGCATGTAAGACACCAGTCAAATCTACTGATTTTAAGCCTCAAATAATTATTAACCTAAAATAAGAACTAATACTGATTAATTAAAACTGATTTTACAGGTCAATGACAACAGTATTCTCCTAGGTTCACATCAGAACAACAAGTGTATACTCTGCATATTCATGCTGATTTTGATATGACTGATAGTGTACAAACTATTCCATGAATATGTGCAGGAACAGACATACACCATGAGCCACCATCATCCCTATGCCAGCTTCATACTACCGGTAGTTTAAATGGTCTTCTTTTCCTCAGGTTTCAGGATTTTTTGTGACTGCCCTTTCGACCTGATTACTCAGAAATTTTAAATTAGAATTCTGCTTTTAGTTTAAATCTAGAATTGCATACATTTGAAATAACATTTTCTGTGAAATCTGCAAGTACTACACTTTTCTGATGGATAATGCACTCAATGAATGAAAATATATGATTTTTTCTTGCAACTTTAAATATCTTGAGGAAAAAAAACAGTATTAACAGATACCTTCTGAAGATGTAATAGGTAATTTACCTCATAGAATGTGTGCCAGGAGACTATAATGTCTCTATATTTACCAGGATTACTATGGTTTACATGATTCTGCTCTGTTCTTTTTACCCAGCTTGTACAAGAACTTTTTTTATTGCTCACCCTCTGTGTTTTTTCGTCAGCTATTATCTTTTAATATTTTCTATTTCTCTTTTCAGTTCTCCCTTTCATTGCATGACTGATTCCATGCCTTCCTACATCCTTTCCTATTCCAGTGTCTAGTTCCACATCTAGTTCCTCCCTTATCTGCTTTTATTTCCTAAGTCCAAGTCCTTTATTTCTCCATATCTTTATAATACTATCAAATCCATCTTGATTTTGCTGATGTCTCACAATATCTATTTCCTACTTCACTGCTTGGCCACCAACTGAAATTTGATTGACTAGCTGGGGATAGATAGAACTGAATTAGCTGTTTTTTAAATCTTTTCATGGCCAGCTTTTAAAAGTGTACCAAAAAAATGGAGACTGTCAAACTTCAGAACTTGTCAGCAAATTTCAAACTCCCTATGTTTAATGTGGTTTGTAAAAATAATCCTACAAATCTTGCCTCCTCTGTATACTAAGACAGTATGTCCACAGACTCCCTCCAATCTATTCTGGCGTGCTGAACCAAGGCAGTCAATTTTGAATGTTCCTCTACCTCTCTGAAATCTTTCTTGCTGCTGTAAATTTTCAATATCATTGAAGTCCTGGCATGCTAGTTTATTTATAATTAATATAGAGCACTTAAGTTTTTATTGCAGAACATCAAGGAACCATAGTTTCATGTTATTTGGACACTGCCTTGCCAACAAAGATTAGGAGTTGAGATTCTGTCAAGCACTGAACTTTTTTTATGGGACCTAAGTAACCAGATGATGAAAAGCAGGTCTTTCCTCCCAGAGAATAAATCTTCTGTGAATTCTTCAGGCTCTTTGAACACAGAAAAAAATAAAATCAAGTCTTGTACCACACACTATGTTTATACTGAATTAATACAAAGTAGACAGAAGTTAAATATTTAAGATATGACCCATCCAGTGGGGAAAGCAATTTTGCATAAACACTGTCAGATTTCAAAGAAGTGTTTTTCAATAAGCCACAAAATTAATATCTGAGAACATTGCTCAGATGAAACTCCCCTCCTAAATGGGACCTTATCCTTCTGAATTTTTGTTTGAGAAGTCCTTTGTAAATGACACTCTACAAACCTGCTTACATTTTTTAAAGAAAGAATTAATGACTTATCCTTTATGAGAGGCTTAGAAGTATGGATAAAACAAAATGAGTGATTTTTTTTTCTCCTCTGTCCTCTGACCTAAACCACTTTTAAGAACTATACAGAATAAACAATTAGATTAATTTCATGTAACTTTCTAGTGAGACAAGGCAGAATAACAAGTAGAAAGTATCACAAAATTAGTATCACAAATTAGTATCACAAAATGATCTTCAATAACACTATGCCTGTTTGTTCTGGCTCCAGGTCTGATGGAGGCCACACAGCACTTTAAGAAGGAACAAAAAGGTACTGTTAAAAAAGGTGAACTTAATGTTTTGGTCCAAAGAAAGAGTGTGCTTCCCTCATTCTCACTGAGAGTTTGCTGCTTCATTTCCCAGGTTCTGTGTCAACAGAGAGTTCAGTCCGTTATTCCTTTCAGAAAAGGAAGAAAACTCTAGTTCTTTAGTCAGATTGATTCCCATCGTTTGTCAGGCTCTCAGGTACTATCCCTCATTGAGTGTGTGAGTTGACTAGAACACCAGCTGATTACTTTGCATGGCATTCCACTGCAACAGAACAGGAAGCCTTTCAGAGCTCCAGGCACATCAGAAAATACAGGTGGCTTCTCATACAAATGTTAAAATGAACACACAGTGTTCAAGTACCCCTTATTTGAGTTTTAATTTGGTTCGTTTCTATACTGTAAACTAAACTTTGATGTGATGTGGTGCTTTCCATGGCTAAAATATCACATATTACAAAAGCTGTCAGAAAAAATCTGGGGATACTGACTGAGGACATTTGGAACATTTGGCAGTCAGCAACCATAAGAGGCAGCTCAGATTTTTGATATCAGCTTTTTAAAGTCATACGTCCTAAAAATGAGCACAGAGATCGTTATACACAGTGAGGAAAATGTGCATTCCTAGCCAAGATAGTTAACACCTCATTAGAAGGAAGACACTACTTGCTTTTCAGGAGGAAATAATATTATTGACCAATTAAAGTAAGAATTACGGAAGATCTGATTTATGAGAGGTTTCAGTTCTAAATTTCACTAGAAAAATGTTTACTGTGATCAGGTGGCTGACTAGCCTCATTCACAGTGATAAAGAACTTACTTCAATACAGAAGAACTACTTAGAGACTCCTTGTACAAGTTTTGTTGAAACTAAATGGAACAAAAAAAAATTAGTCTAGAACCCGTAGGGAATAACTGAAACATACTCAAACAGTATTGCATTTTACTATGAGAACATGTGGAGAACAGGTACCTTTTCAGGAGACTCCAAAAAGGCAAGGAGTATTGATCTGTAAAAGGAGAGGCAGGAGAAAGCACAAACAAGGAAATTATAGATAAGACAGAGTTCCCAGTAACATATAGATATAGATAATTATAGACTAGATGTAGATAAATATAGAATAGATATAAATAAATATATACTAGATATACATATAGGTAGATATAAAAGTAATTATAATTTAAAAACTACCAACAGCAAAATAAACTAAAATCTGTTTATAAGTCTCTAAAGAAAAAGATGGGAAGTAACAGCCAGCACAGATTTGTCAAGAAAAAAATATATCAGACCAAATTGATTAGGTTTTTTGAGAAAAGGTAGCTGCTAATGTGTGGGGAAAAAGCAGAGGGCCTCATAACTGAACAGATCCATAGGTATGCTGTTTTTAAATTTGGAGAATACTCAGACAAAGTAAAAGTATAATTTTCAGAACCCAAAGATTTTTGATTGGAACAAACTGTTCTACTTATTTCTTGCAGATAGAACGGGAAGAAATGAGTTTAAATGACAGCAAGAAAGATATGGGTTGGCAATTGGGAGAAATCTATTCAACTATAGGCATAGCAGAGCACTAATGTACACTGCCAAGGGAGAACGTGCAAACTTCTGCCACTGCAAGTTTTCAAAAACTGGTGAGACAAAAATCTGTCAAGAGTAGTTTAGTCATAGCTGATCTTGCCTTTGGGCAACTAGATGTTTTAGATGACCTCTTGGGACTTTGTTTACTATGATTCTGTGATTCTTATGTAAACATAACACTATTGACTCAAATTAAATTAATGTCTAGAAACTTATATAAACTACTTTACGTGAAAAAGAAGAGAAATAAAACTTACATTTAACACAAAGAAATGTTACACGTGAAGGTTTTTGTTGTTTTACAAAAATCAGAATGTTGGGGAATGCCCAAATGAAGACATAGCTGCATGATGCACTTCTGCCTCCATGCTGTCTGCTCGCTTCAGTTACATTTCACAGAACATTTAGCTACTTGCTTTTTGAACTATCCACATTGGAGGAAATGTGTAGTGTTCCAGCCATAGCAGAATTTTCAGGTCAAATGGTTTGGTATCTGCAAAATTGTCCAGAAGTAAAGATTCAAGCTAAATAATTTGTTTACTGACAGTCCTTCAGAATACATTCCATTGACCCTCAATGTCCTAAACTACCACTAGGTTTGCTTGCAGGATAGGAGAAGACACCCAGAAGGACTATCTAGAGTGCAGCACGGACAAGCATAGCATGACAGTGTCATGGCACCTCACACAGGCTTGGGCAAGCCAGTTACTCAGTTCTGGGAGCTGAGCTTACTTTAGGAATGTTGTTAAGAGCATGAGAAATCTGAGAAAACCTGCAAAAGCACTGTGTTCTACAAAACAGAGGCTGTTAGCTAACACTGTACACTGAACAGCGAGGATCTCCTCCATCATAGCTCTGCTCCAAAACCTTGATTTAATCCTCCTTATTTAAAGCACTTACCCTTGGCACATAGAATAAAGTTTAAGTATCTTAATCTCTATTTTCCCACTCAGTAAGACTAAAAGATTCAGGAAATTGATGTTACACTCCCTTTTGACTACAGAGAGAGCTTAGGCAGGCCAAGTCCCTCATTCAAGCACATCAGTTAAGTGTCTTAAGGTAGGAGTGATGAAGGTAAAGTTATGGGCCCGTGTTACCTGCCTAAGTCAAGAGAGATGAATTAGGGCTAAGTCCTCAACACTTCCAGGGTAACTTTGCAGTGTGCAGATCAATTGGATATTCAATAGAAGAGTACAAAGACTCTTATAACAATATACCCTCAAAACCACTCTCCTGTTTCCCTGATCTTAGAAATATATGATAGGAGTTCTCTGAAGCAAACAAAGGACATTAAAAATATTAAGAGTTCTTTATAGTCACAGTGAGATATGAAGATGAGGGGAGTAAGGAAAGTTGAAGGCATTGTCATGATCTTTATTACTGGATTGCATTTTCTGCAGGAGTGTCTTTCTGTTCAAGACCACTGCACCTATAAGGCTGATCCTATTTTTTCCGTTCTTGCAGAAGAAACAATTGTGTGCAGAGAGAGAGTTCTTTTTCATGTGCAATTCTCAGGAGGGAATTGGGCCCTATAGGAGGAAGTACTGAACATCTTGAGAAAGCTGCAGCTGCCTTTTGCAGACTCAAGAGGCACATACAGTACAGGCTGTTTGTGCATTCAGTAAACTGAACACTACCTGAACTGAAGCAAACTTCAGAAGCTATGGGTGGACAGGAATCGTTATGGTGGACGTTTGAAAAAGAGAGATTATCATAAACTAACTTGTGTGTGTGCATTTTTTGCACATCTCTGTGCAGATAGACAAACATACAATTATTCACTAGAGCATGTGCTATTGTCTAACTGTGAAATAGAGCCAGGTGAATTCAATTTTACTAGGGGACAAATATGTATTCTCCATTAAACAGAAATTCAACTGCTGATGGTGACACCTATAGACCACCGTAGATTAACTGTGAACAGTGGCATTATGGCTGCTCTGTTGGTATTTTAAAACACAATCTAACTATGAAAAAAACCAGGCAGAATAACTAGAAGGCAGCAAAGTGCTTGGGTGGCTAAGCTCACAGTGAACACATAACAGTGTCTAAAGGAATCTAAGTTTCTTAATTTCCAGTGCATCACCAAAGTTAATATAATTGCAAATAGAACTTCTTGTAAGTCTCATCTTTTCTTATGGTCTGGTAATTTTCCAATATTGCACCTTTAAAGTACAGAGGTAAAATGTGATAATCCCAGTTGGATTCAAAATCTAATTATTACAGCGAAGAAATACAAAATAAAACAAAAGCACCAAATTCCTCATGAAGTGAACAGGGATGGTGCAGCTTCAGGTTCATATCAACACAGGGACTCAAAAAAAAAAGAAGTGCTTATAATGATATCTGCTATGTAAACTAGTTCTACATAGTGCTTGTCAGGCTGTGCCTAGAATACTGTGTCTTGTTTTTTGTCCCCACAAGTGAAAAAAAGATGCAGACAAACTGGAAAGGGTCCAAAGGAGGGCCACAAAGGTGGTCAGAGGACTGGAGAACATGCCCTGTGGGGAAAGACTGTGAAGGAGTTAGGTCTTTTTTGCCTGAAGAAAAGGCTCGGTGGGAAACTCATCATAGTATTCCACTACTTTAAGGGTGACTACAAAGATGACGAAGGCTCTCTCTTCGCAATGAACTACGTGAAGAAGACAAAGGGCAATAGGTAAGAGCTGCACTGGAGGACATTTCATTTGGCTGAAAGAAAGGAATTTTTTACAGAGAAAAAATCATTGACTGGAACCACTGGACATGATGAACCCCATCACAGAAGGTTTTCAAGATGCAATTGAACAGTGTGCTAGATAATCTCATCTAGGCGTCCTTTACCACAAAAAGATGGGGTGATCTATCAAAGTCCTTTCCAACCTATGCTGTTTTTATGACTGATTCTACAAACACAATGAAAGCACAGATCTGTTTCTTCTCTTTTAATGTCTTCATATATTGCTTTTCTTCTTAACAGCAAATGATTCACAGCTTTCTATCAGGAGAAAATTGTCTGTTACCTCAAAAGAATATGCATGACAAATCCTTTATGGCAGGAGTAAGGCTAACATGGCTCGAGTATTCCAGTTCTGACTGCAGGACCTCATGTTTACTATTTTACTACATGTTTGTCCAACATCATGCTAGCCTACAGTGATTTCCTGTGTACTGTGACATATATAGATTGTTTACACTGAAGGACAGGCTCAAAACTTATTCAGACTGCTCATAGCTGCCTGCTCCAAAGTTCTCAAATCTGCTTTGGAGTTGCAGATGCAGCTGAAATCTGAGCCATTATCTCTGCATTTGAATGCAGTGTTCTCCATTAAAAAAAAAAAAAAAAAAAAAAAAAAAAAAAAAAAAAAAAGA